>CM057455.1:793575416-794188333 GCA_016271365.2 Neoceratodus forsteri
GAAAAAGGTATTACATCAGGACCAAGAAATTATGGAAATTTAAGCTTAACATCTGAATCAGGAAGCCAAGAATTAAAAGAGAGAATTGTTATACTGTCTAGAGAAACACACAGTGTCCTAGTGAGGATCCAATAAAGGGGAATCAGCATGACAAATATATTCATCCCACTGTGCGCTTGTCTCTCTGTTGAAAAGGGTATAGTATGTGAGAAGGAACAGGGATACTCCTTTGTTAGACCTCATTATTCATTGCATGGAATGCAATGTATCTGAAGCATGACTAGTGGCTTTTCCTTTCACCCCTTACATTCCACACTCTGTACAGTCCAGTGAGGGCCAAATGAAAGGAATGCAGGAGTGTCTGCTGTCTAATTTTTAAACACAGAAACATAGACAATGATGGCAGAAAAAGACAAATGGTCCATCCATTCTGCCCATAGTTCCCTATAAAACCCCAGGATATATTGTCCATCTAGGGTACAGCTCTCACTATCCACACCCCTATTCCCCTCCCTACTACTACCACCCTGAGTAATCACTATATCCTTCACTCTGTCCCAGCCATGCTTGAAACCATTTATGATCTTGGCACCTATTAACTTGGCTGGAAGATTGTTCCAAGATTCCATGACCTGACCCTTTCTGTAGAATGAAATGTTCTCATATTCTTCTTGACTTTCCTTCCCATCAGTTTTCCCTCATGCCCCTGTGTTTTTAAACTGTTACTCTTACTAAGTAGTTCCTCACAGTTCACTTTGTTTACTCCTTTCAAGCAGTTGAAGGTCTGTGTCATATCAGCCCTCTCTTGTCTGGTCTCCAGCGAGTACATGTTTAGTGTCCTGAACCAATCCTTGTAAGAGCTGTCCTGCTGGCCCTGAGTCATCCTGGTTACCCTTTGTTGTGACACCTGCTGTATCTACTGTATAACCTGTCCTTATCTTTCCTGAGGTGAGGACTCCAGAGCTGGGCACAGTAGTCCAGGTGCAGCCTCACCAATAATCTATAAAGAGGTAGTAATACCTCTTTTCTTCTGCTGTCAATAACCATTCTGATACATCCCAGCATCCTTTTTGCCTTAGTATAGGCAATGTTGCACTGGCTTGATTATTTAAGGGAGTCACAAATGATAACTCCTAGGTCCCTTTCTTCAGCCATAATGTTAGGCTTAACCCCTCCCATCCAGTACTCTTTCTTGGGGTTCTTGTTACTTAGGTGCACCACTTTGCACTTTTACAATTAAAGTTCGACTGCCAAACCTTAGACCATCTCTGTAGCTTTGCCGGCAAGGCTGCATCTCTGTAATTCCCTTATCACTATCTAGCCTCCCATAGAGCTTTGTGTCATCTGTAAAGAGATACAACTTGCCCTGGATTCCTTCTAAAATGTTGTTGATGAACATTCTGAAGAGGACAGGACTCAGGATGGATCCCTGTGGCACTCCTTGTGTGATCTCCCTCTCTTCTGATTGGAAACCATTAATCACTACCCTCTGTTGCCTCTCCTTAAACCAATTTCTGACCCATCTTACTATGTCCCTTGCCACACCCAGATCCTCCATTTTCTTTGGAAATCTTCAGTGAAGCACCAGTCAAAAGCCTTGCTGAAGTCAAAATAGATGATCCACTGTTGCTCCCGCCCAGTACCTTTATCACTCTGTTGAAGAAAACATTTAGGTTGGTCTGACAAGATCTCCCTGACATAAACCCATGCAGTTTACTATCGTGGTGACTATTACTCTCCAGATAGTCCACGAGGCCGTCTTTAACCAATTACGATCAGTTTACCCAAAACAGAGGTAAGACTGACAGGTTTGTAGTCCTCCCCCCCATATGGAGTGGAACTACATCTGCTATCCTTCAGTGCTTTGGAATTATTCCCTATCTGTAATGAGCTACTGAATAGCCTTACCATTCAGGGGTCCAGCAAATTCTGCTGCCAGATCCTTGAGTACCCTTGGATGCATCCCATCAGGCCCTGGGGCCTTATCTATTGCTAGGACTGCTAGCCCTTTCTGGACCCTTTCACTGGTAAATACTGGCAGCCTCATCCCTGGGACCCCCTTTATGGCCACCTTGATGCCACTCTCTGGCAGGGGCCTGCTGTCTTCCCTTGGAAAGTCAGAGCAAAAGCAATCATTTAGGAAGGCTGCCATTTGCACTTCCTCCTATTACTCTACTTCCTTCAGATAGCCTAACAGTTCCCTCTACTTTTTATGTTTGATACGCACTTGTGCACCAAATGTTTTGCTTTCAGTGAATGGGATTTCAGGTATGTATGACTGCCGAGCCCACTGCAGTTCACAATACCAGGGCCTCAGCAGTCTAGCCTAATGACTATGCAGTGTGGCCCTGATGCCACTCTCTGCTAGCTGGGTGGAAACTTTGTGTACTTCAAAGGACTGATGCCACTCCAGTCAGAGTTCTTCGGTCCTTTGATTTGTATGAAGCTATGTCAGCAAACGCCTGAGTGACTGTCAGAGCCTGTCTTTGTAACTGACTTCAGAAGGAAAAAGACATTTCCTAAATTATGACAGTCTTTAATCAAGCCTTTCCTTTGGACTGGAGGCAGGTTCCTGTTTTCCCAAGGAACATCAAAGGTTTTTACAACCCTGCAGCCCGTCACCCAGGTGCGATATATAGCCAATGGGAATCAACTAAATGATGTCCTGTCCTGTAATAAACTGTATATTTAGCCTCCCAACTTCAAAGCAGCAACAGGTCATAAAAAAAGTCTATAAAATATAATTTCTCAAGGAAGTTAATTACATTAGAGATCTCCTGGTCAGTTACATATTTTGTAGCTTCACTGAAACCTGGGGGAAGGGCACCTATGGAATCACAGGATGGCTTATGTGAGACAATCACATACTATATTTTTATTTTACAAATATCATACAATAATCATAACCAGCTGGCGAGGCTCACAATCGCTAATTGACTTTGTCAGCAATTCTTGTCACTTTGTTTATACTGTAGATGATTTAAACACATCATTGAAAATGTACAGCAAATTAGAACACTTGCCTTACGTAACATGATGACTTTTAGGACCACTGACATAAAAGCAGTGCTCAGCCAAAAAACAATGGGATTGTTTGAACTGGCCTGTGAAAATGTGTATAATAACCTTCTTTAAACTAATTTGGTAGTGAACGGAGTCTTCGTTGTTAATGTTCATCAGCAAAACTCCTTCCTACTGAGCTCAAACTGAAGAATGTGTGGTTACCTTTTCCCATAGCAATTAAACATGGTGGATCATGGAGTTCAGTCTGGGGGTTGGAGTTCACTCAGGCATTTGATCTATTTATGCTACAAAATGTGTCAATGCTGTACTAATTCATTTGCTTGTTCTCTTGCTTGTAACAGACCTACTGTAAATATTTTCAATTGACTTCAGGGGAAATTCTTGAAAGGCCCTTTGAATCTAGCTAGAATGTCCACACACTATATAGCAAAGGTACAAAGAATGCACACTTCGCACTTCTCAGATGGTAAAGGCTAGGGAGCTGCCATCTGAATGATATCCAGCAACATTCTCCAGATGGTACCATAGTTGATGTTTAACTGTTAAGCTACCAGTATCCTTGGAGATATATTTCAGTTGATGTCTGTCTACACATTTGTTTTTTTTTGGCATTGTCTGTACCTGTATATTACATTACCATAAGCAGAAAATCCTTGTTGGTGGAAGTTAACTCTTATTTGTCCTTGTACACTGTTGTTGCAGTGTAAGTCAGCTCCCTCTCAAATTGTTTTTTTTTTTGTTTGTTTTACTTAAGGAAATAAGTGACTTCCTGGAACACATTAGTGCCATCAGACACTATCAAAGATCGTATGTACATTTACAAAGGCTCTAAACTTTATTAAGCCTGTTCTTTGGCAATTTAGTTAACTGGAGCATGTAGTCCATATACTGCACTGAAAAAGGTATTACAACAGGACCAAGAAATTATGGAAATTTAAGCTTAACATCTGAATCAGGAAGCCAAGAATTAAAAGAGAATTGTTATACTGTCTAGAGAAACACATAGTGTCCTAGTGAGGATCCAATAAAGGGGAATCAGCATGACAAATATATTCATCCCACTGTGCGCTTGTCTCTCTGCTGAAAAGGGTATAGTATGTGAGAAGGAACAGGGATACTCCTTTATTAGACCTCATTATTCATTGTATGGAGTGCAATGTATCTGAAGCATGACTAGTTCTAGTGAACATAATATGGTACATTTCTCCTTACTAAATGACTTGGAGAACATTAAGGGAGAAACTATTATTTACAACTATAGCAAGGCTGATTGGAACAGTATGCAGAGAGATTTGGGAACCTGGGACTGGGCAGAAGAGTTCAAGGATCAATCCTTGAATAAGATGTGGGACATTCTAGCAAGTAAGATTACCTTACTAGTTAATAAATATGTACCCCGAAACAAAAAATACAGCAACACTAAAATGTTGCCCATATAGATAACAGCCAAAGTTAAAAAGTGTATTAAACAGAAAAAGAAAGCTTATATCAAGGCAAAAAAGAGCAATCAAGCAACATGCTGGAACACATATCGCAATTTACTTAAACACACCAAAAAAGAGATTGCACAGGCCAGAAAGAAGTATGAGCTACAGTTAGCCAATAAAGTTAAGGATAACCATAACACCTTCTATACTTATATAAATAATAAAAAGGAAGGAGCTAAAACCATAGGCCTATTAAAACAGGATGACAGTGTAACCATTACTGACAATGGTCAAATGGCCACCAGCTTTAACAAATTTTTTACCTCAGTATACAATAATAAATCATGTAATATAAAAAATCATTTAACAGGAAGGGGCAAACATGATGTAGTAATTGATTTTATCAAAGTCAGGGAGAGACTGCTAAAAATGGATCCAAGAAAGGCTCAGAGACCAGATGGGTTGCACCCGAGACTTATCAGGGAGATGGCTAATTAATTAACTGGCACTATTACAACTATATTCCGAACTTCCTTGGCCCAGGGTGAGGTGTTAAATGTGCGGAGACTGACTGATGTCATTCCCATATATAAATAGGGGTCTAAACATGTGTTAAGTAACTATCGGCCCATAAGCCTAACTGCTGTTTTGGGGAAGGTCATGGAGGGAATTTTAAAAGATTTTATGATGCAATATATGCAAGAAAGGGGGGACACTGACCATACCCAGCATGAATTTGTCAAGGGATGTTCCTGCCAGACAGACCTCCTGGAATTTTATGGAAAAGTTAGTCAGGCATTGGATGAGAGGGACTCTGTGGATATTATCTTCCTAGACCTGTCAAAGGCATTTGACAAGGTACCACATGGGCAGCTAATTGATTCCTTAATTGAACATGATATTCCAGGAAATATTACCAAATGGAATGCCTCTTGGCTAAATGACAGGAAGCAAAGAGTCTGCATAAGGGGTAGTTATTCAGACTGCTCCAGTGTCACTAGTGGGGTGCAGCAGTGTTCTGTCCTGGGGCAAGCCCCATTTAATGTTTATATATCATCTATGAAAACTAAGGGAGAAACTTGGATGTCCAAATTTGCTGATGACACAAGATTAGGCAAACCAGTAAATAACAAGAGAGATGCAGAAATACTACAAGAAGCACTACAAGTACTGGAGGACTGGGCTAGGATGCTCAAACTTACATTCAGTGCTGACAAGTGCACAGTGATGCACGTGGGCCACAAGAATCCTAAACATAACTATAGTTTAAATGGTTCCATATTAAGAGAAGTAATAGACAAAAGGGACCTGGGAGTTAGAATTTCAAATGATCTTGGTTGCAAGATACATTGCAACCAGGTAGTCAAAAAGGCTAGTGGGATCCTAAACTGTATTAAGCGGCATATTAAGAGTAGACATAAAGATGTTCTCATTCCACTCTATACTTCACTGGTCAGGTCACACATGGAATACTGCACACAATTATGGGCACCAGGGGGTAAAACCAAAATAAGAGCACTGGAAAGGGTACAGAAAAGGGCAACAAAATTAATTAGAGGGATAAAACACTTGGAATACAGAGAAAGATTGCAGAACTTGGGTATGTTCAGTTTTGAGTATTGTAGGCTCAGAGGGGATATGTGCCTGGTGCACAAAGCCTTTTCTAACCCAGATTTGTGGGATATGTTGAATTTAGATATCAGGGAGCAAAGTCACTACACTACAGCACACCCCTTGCAGATTAAAGGTAATAGGTATTGTAATGACAGCAGGAAATACTGGTTCTCTGTCAGAGTACCAAAAATCTGGAATAGCCTCCCTACTGAGGTAGTGGCCAGCAAAACTACTGAGGAATTTAAGCATAGCTTGGATAGATACTCACTTGATAAAAAAGTAATGGGATACTAAATGGTGAGCAATATGGGCTATTAGTCTTCTCTGCTCAGAACAACGTATGAAACCTAGTGACTTTTCCTTTCACCCCTTACATTCCACGCTCTGTACAGTCCAGTGAGGGCCAAATGAGAGGAATGCACGAGAGTGTCTGATATCTAATTTTTAAATATAGAAACATAGACAACGATGGCCGAAAAAGACAAATGGTCCATGCATTCTGCCCATAGTTCCCTATAAAACCCCAGGATATATTGTCCATATAGGGTACTAGTTCTCACTATCCACACTCCTATTCCCCTCCCTCCTACTACCACCCTGAGTAATCACTATACCTTTCACTCTGTCCCATCCATGCTTGAAACCATTTATGATCTTGACACCTATTAACTTGGCTGGAAGATTGTTCCATGGTTCCATGACCTGACCCTTTCTGTAGAATGAATCTTTTTCATATTCTTCTTGATCTTCCTTCCCATCAGTTTCCCCTCATGCCCCTGTGTCTTTAAACTGTTACTCTTACTAAATAGTTCCTCACTGTTCACTTTGTTTACTCCTTTCAAGCAGTTAAAGGTCTGTATCACATCAGCCCTCTCTTGTCTGGTCTCCAGCGAGTACATGTTTAGTGTCCTGAACCAATCCTTGTAAGATCTGTCCTGCTGGCCCTGAGTCATCCTGGTTACCCTTTGTTGTGACACCTACTGTATCTACTGTATAACCTGTCCTTATCTTTCCTGAGGTGAGGACTCCAGAGCTCGGCACAGTACTCCAGGTGCAACCTCACCAATAGCCTATGAAGAGGTAGTAATATTTCTTTTCTTCTGCTGTCAGTAACCATTCTGATACATCCCTGCATCCTAGTTGCCTTACTCTAGGCCTTGTTGCACTGGCTTGATTGTTTAAGGGAGTCACAAATGATAACTTCTAGGTCCCTTTCTTCATCCATAGTGCTCAGCTTTACCATTCTAATTCAGTACTCTTTCTTGGGGTTCTAGTTCCCTAGGTGCATCACTTTGCACTTTTACAATTAAAGTTTGACTGCCAAACCTTAGACCACCTCTGTAGCTTTGCCGGGAAGGCCGCATACCTGTAATTCCCTTATCACTATCTAGCCTCCCATAGAGCTTTGTGTCATCTGTAAAGAGATACAACTTGCCCTGGATTCCTTCTAAAATGTTGTTGATGAACATTTTGAAGTGGACAGGACTCAGGATGGATTCCTGTGGCACTCCTTGTGTGACCTCCCTCTCTTCTGATTGGAAACCATTAATCACTACCCTCTGTTGCCTCTCCTTCAACCAATTTCCAACTCATCTTACTATGTCCCTTGCCACACCTAGATTCTCCATTTTCTTGGGCAATCTTCAGTGAAGCACCAGTCAAAAGCCTTGCTGAAGTCAAAATAGATAATCCACTGTGGCCCCCGTCCAGCACCTTCATTACTCTGTTGAAGAAAACATTTAGGTTGATCTGACAAGACCTCCCTGACATAAACTCATGCTGTTTACTATCGTGGTGACTGTTACTCTCCAGGTAGTCCATGAGGCCCTCTTTAATGAATGACTATCAGTTTACCCAAAACAGAGTTAAGAGTGACAGGTTTGTAGTTCCCACTCATTGCCCCCACCCATATGGAGTGGAACTACATCTGCTGCTCTTCAGTGTTTGGAATTATTCCCTATCTGTAATTAGCTACTGAATAGCCTTATCATTCAGGGGTCCAGCAAATTCTGCTGCCAGCTCCTTGAGTACCCTTGGATGCATCCCATCAGGCCCTGGGGCTTTATCTATTGTTAGGACTGCTATCTCTTTCTGGACCCTTTCACTGGTAAATACTGGCAGCCTCATCTCTGGGACCCCCTTGATGGCCACCTTGATGCCACTCTCTTTCAGGGGCCTGTTGTCTTCCCTTGTGAAGTCAGAGCAAAAACAATCATTAAGGAAGACTGCCATTTGCACTTCCTCCTATTACCCTACTTCCTTCAGATAGCCTAACAGTTCCCTCTACTTTTTATGTTTGATACGCACTTGTGCACCAAATGTTTTGCTTTCAGTGAACAGGATTTCGGGTGTGTGTGACTGCCGAGCCCATTGCAGTTCACAATACCAGGGCCTCAGCAGTTTAGCCTAATGACTACACTGTGTGGCCCTGATGACACTCTCTGCTAGCTGGGCGGAAACTTTATGAACTTCAAAGGACCGAAGCCACTCCAGTCAGAGAGTGCTTCGGTCCTTTGATATGCATGAAGCTGTGTCAGCAAACAGCTGAGTGGCTTTCGGATCCTGGGTTTGTAACAGACATTCCTTACATTCTCCTTTCCCTATTTTTTCCCTGGTATCTAGTGGCACTCCCCCCTCCACCTGACCCTCCCTCTCAGCACCCCCTCAAACATAACACTGAGACTGGGGATGCCTAATCCCCCAGTGTCCACCTCATAGTTCTTTTTTTTCGTGTTTGCCATAGTCTGCAACAAAGAAAACCATCCATCGATGTCTGTGCTGGCACCCAATAACTCTCCTCCCAACCAACCCTCCCTCTTAGCACCCACCATGCCACACACAAATAATACTGTACTAACACTGGGGGTGCCCAATCACCCCAGTGTTGTCACCTAAAATACAAAAACTGTCCTTGTCACTTTTTTTTTGTTTAAACCTGAAAAAATAGAAAACCATCCATTGATGTTTGTTGCACTGTTATCCCACCCACCTGACCCTCCCACTCAGCACCCACCAACCCACACACACCCCCAGCCCTTACTTACCCACCTGGGGTCAGATGTCATAATTCTTTCTCAACTGCAGACATGTCTTCACTCTTCAATGTCAGACCCTCAGCTATGGAAATCAGATATGCAGTTCAATGTATTTCAATGGGGTTTAGAACTTAGTGGCATAACTGTCCATTTTTCAATATTTTTGCTCCGAATTTTCAACATACCTTTTTGGGACACCACCTCATGAACAATGCAAATGAGGTTAGGTAAATCTGTCCTGAAAGGTGATTTCATGGTCACTGCATTAAATTACCTTTTGTGCAGGAGTTGAGCATTTTCTCCACAATTGTTCATGAGGTGGGGTCATAAGAAGGCTATGTTAAAAATTTGGTGTTAAAATATTTAAAAAAAAGGTTCTGAGCCTATGCTGAAGTTTGCAAATGCAGGCTCGTAACTTTGGTAATTTTCAATATTTTACCCCGAGATTTTCAACATAACCATTTCATCACATCACCTCATGACTGTGACAGCTGTCATTTTTCAAATCCTGGCCAAAATGTGTTTTCACATCCTGAAAGGTGATTTTGCAGTCGCTGCACAAAATCACCTTGCAAGCAAGAGTTAAACATTTGCTCCACTATTGTTCATGAAGCGGGGTCATAAGAAGGCTATATTGAAAATTTGGGGTAAAAATGTTAAAAGACAATAAAGTTATGCGCCTACGTTGGAATGTACGAATGCAGGCTCAAAACTTTGGTAATTTTCAATATTTTTACCCCAAACATTCAATATAGCCATTTCTTCACACCACCTCATGAATGCGACAGCTGTCATTGTTTAAATCATGGCCAAAATGTGTTTTCACATCTCGAAAGGTGATTTTGCAGTTGCTGAGTAAAACAACCTTTCGGTTAGGAGTTGAAAGTTTTCCCCACTGTTGTTCATTAGGTGGGGTCATAAGAAGGCTATGTTAAAATGTTGGTGTAAAAATATTAAAAAATCAACAAAGTTATGAGCCTATGTTGAGGTTTGTGAATGCAGGCTTGTAACTTTGGTAATTTTTTCAATATTTTTACCCCAAATGTTCAACATAGTCATTTCTTCACAGCACCTCATAAATGTGAGAGCTGTCATTTTTCAAATCCTGGCCAAAACGTGTTTTGCATCCCAAAAGGTGACTTCATAGTCGCTGTGCAGAATCACCTTTCAGGAAAGAGTTAAACATTTTCCCCACTATTGTTCATGAGGTGTGGTCATAAGAAGGCTATGCTGAAAATTTGGGCAAACATTTTAAAAAACAACAAAGTTATGAGCCTATTTTGAAATTTATGAACACAGGCTCATAACTTTGGTCATTTTCAGTATTTTGACCACAAACTTTCAACATAGCAATTTTTGCACATCACCTTATAAACATGACGTGTCATTTTTAAAGTCCTGCATGAGATGTGTTTTCACACCCCTGGTGAGAATTGACATTTTTGCCAATACACTATAAATGGTACATGTCATTCCTATAAGGTGACTCCTAAAACAAGTACCTTCAAAAGTTGTTGTCAAAACATTAAAAACAAAACAATTGTTTAACAAGAATCAGACATTCGGCATTGACAAATGCTTGTTTCTTTTTTCTCTAATATACCTGAAGAACTGCTTTCCCTTGCCCATGACCCTATCCACAATATGCAGTTCAGTGTATGCTTTTGACTCTTTAACCACCCTCTTTGCTTCCTTTGTTCTCTATTCATATTCTTCTCATTCTTCTCCCCCCTGCATTTTCTTGTACCTGGTGAAGGGTTTTTTTGACCCTCACTGCTTCCCTGACCATTTATGAAAACCATATTGGTCTCATGAGAATGGCAGCCTGTGTGGAGGGTTACCTAACCAGCTGCATTAGCAGACAGTCCTTGAGCATATCCAGCAGGACCCAACTTCTGTTGCTCCTAGCAGCTGGAACATTTTCACCGGGGTAACAAAGGGGTCCATTCCATCCCTTCAATTTTCTGGGAACATAGTGACGTAGTTAAAAACCCAAGGTCAGAAGGGACTCTAGATTTGTCATGCCCACCATCTTCATAAGCAGGTATGAATAAACATGCTGTGCAAACATATAGTAATATACAAAATGTCCCTTCCCACCCTGCTTTCCAGTGTACCCTTTGATTTTTTTGGTAAGCAGAAATGTGTCTAGGCATACCTTGAAGCATAGACAGTCTTAATGTCCTCTGTCTCTGCTGGTAGACTGTTCCATAGGATCACCCTTCTCTGGAGAAGTGTCTCCTAACATTACTCCTGAATTTACTGCTGCTGAGTTTCTGGGTGTGCCCCTGCATCCTGCTGGAGGACACCAGATCAAACATCTCTCCTTGCAATCTTCTATTGACCCTTTAGTATGAAGAAGGATAACATCATGTCTCTTCTCAGACTCCTTTGAATCTTTAGCTGCCAGGCACTAGACCAGTATTCAAGGCTCTCTCCATCCTTCTGCAAGTTTCTTCTTCATTCTTCTTGTCCGCCATTCTACACAGCTGTGTGCCATCATCAAACAGACACCACATTCTTATCCAGTCCGTTCTCTATATTAGTAATGAACATATCGAACAAGACTGGTCCCAGCACTGACCCCTATGAGACCACACTTTTCACCTTTCTTATGTCTGAGAGATTACCATGCTGTATCACTCTCTGAGTCCCGTCTGATAGCCAGTTGCTTTTCCTTCTTGTAAATTTCTTCCCTAGTCTCATACATCCTACTTTGTTGATTCTCCTCCTGTGTGACAGTCAAAAGATTTACAAAAGTCAAAAGTCAAATTGTAGTATGTCAACTGCCTAATTCTTGTCTGCCATTTGTGTCACTATGTTGAACAGGTTTGTCAGCTTAGTCTGGCATTATGTTCATCTCATAAATCCATGACTGAGTTGTACTTTTCCACTCTGTTGTGTCACTGGACTACATTTGCAGCCTTCCAGTCTATTGGTATTTCCACAGAGTGCATGGACTACATACAATGGTCTGCCAGAAGTGCTGTCAGTGGCCTGCTCAACCTTATCTAGTCCATTGGGGGTTCTTGGCTGGTTCTGCAGATTTGTTAACATTTAGTTTCTGAAGACCTTTCCGGACTTTACTTTCAGTAGTGTTTTTTTTATAACTAGTCCATCCCACTTATTTCCCTCGTACCCATTTTTGCTTTCAAGTAATGGGCTGTCTCTTTCAACAGTGAAAATGGAACTGAAATAGTCATTCAATATATTAGTTTTGTTTCTGTCCTCTTTGAAGCATGTACAAGCTTTCGTGAGCCTTTATGTGCTTTCCTTATTGTTTCTGTTCTCTCTTATGTACAGTATGTGAAGAAAGTCTGGTCATTAGTCTTAATTCCCTCTTCAATCATCTGTTTTGTTTCTGCTTTAGCCCATTTCATGATATGCTTGGAGATGGCCTGGTTAACCCTGTATGGATGCCGGCCACATCACAGCTGCCATCTTCATCGACCTGGCCAAGGTATTTGACCCAGTCTCACACTCTCTCCTCCTGGCCAAACTCACCAACGCTGGACTATCCAACTGGGCCACTTCTTGGTTTCACTCTTACCTTGCTGGCAGGTTCCAATCCATTTGTATCAGTTCGTCCACCTCGGCACCCCTCCCAGTCACCACAGGGGTACCGCAATGTTCTGTCCTATGCTCTCTCCTGTTCTCGATCTTTCTGAATGACCTGCCCTCTGCCTGCCCACACACCTCAATCCACATGTATGCGGATTGTGCTGTATGCATCTGGCCCCTCAACCTCTGAGGTTATGACCAGACTGCAGCAAAACTTTATCACGGTCCAGCACTGGCTTCGCTCAAATCACTTCCTCCTCAATGCCAAGAAAATAGTCTCACTAACCTTTGGCACAGGACAGAGACTTTCTAGGCTCCCCTTCCTGATCACATTCTACACTCTGGAAGGGTAAACCCTGGAGGCCTGTACCTCCTTCAGATACTTCGGCGTCTGGCTTGACCAGCACCTCAACTTTTCCACACACATTGACTCCATACTCAAGAAGCTGCACCCCAGGCTTGGTGCACTTTACCAGAATCGTGACAGCATCCCAGAACCTGCCCATAGGGCCATTGTGCAGAAAATGATCCTCCCTGTCTTCGACTATGGGGACGCAGTCTACAGTGCCGGCCCTAAGTCCACCTTAGCCAGACTGGACCCTCTTTTCCATTCTTTCTGTTGCTTTGTCCTGAACTGTCCCTACTCCACACACCACTGCGACCTATACCAATCTATGAACCTCACCTCTCTAGATAATTGTAGATAGTCCCACTGTGCCAAGATCCTAGCCAAGTTTTGATCCCAGCTTCTCCCCTCCTACCTCACCAATGCCCTAGCCAGCCCCTGCACCCTAGCATACTCTATCAGAAACTTGGACTCTCAGTCCCTAGCTGTCTCTCATAGGTCCACTACTGTTGGTCAGGCAGCATTCAGCTACCACATACCAACATTGTGGAACTCCCTCCCAGCAATCATTTGTCACTTCTCCCCAACCCCCAGACCTTAACTCCTTGCTCCAAGCTCATTTTGCTCCTACCTGCTCATGTGTCTAGGCAGTTTCTCAGTTCACTGAGTGGAATGACTATGTCCACACTTAGTAATGCAATCAATCTGTGCCTGTACTATTGTTCTCTTGATCCACTTTGTCTTTTACCAGGACCAATTTGTTAGAGTTCCACACTATGTAATTACTTGTATAATTACTGGTGACCCCCTTTATCAGCTTGTTTTCAGGGTCTCCAAAATGCCATAATAACCCGAAATCGAGTTATTATGGCATTCTTTAAAATGTCCTTTCAGTAGCACTGTCACTTATCTGTAGCCTGCAATGTTATTGGACCTTACTCCCTCTGTGGGCGGGCCGAACATATCGAAAAACTTGGCATCAAAATTTCCCTTCGCGATCAACAGCTTACTCCGTGTCAAGTACTGTAATCCTACCCCGCTGCAGTAAGTTATTTCTATTAGGTTAATCCTGCTTATAGGGGTAAACAATTTGACAAAAAAAAAATTATCTGGTTGATCCTGAAGTGGTCGCGCTTTGGTCAAGGCTTCTGTTGATCCAGCGCACTCACAGATGGCCGTTGTTGCACTTCGAATCAAGCTTGTGATTGACCCACCGCACTCACAAATCTGACTGCTTTCTTGCAGTTTGCAGTATCATTTCATTAATAAAAATAGACAAAAAAAAGAGAGTTTTGTGTGCGTGTCTGTCTTTGAGAGACAGTGTCTGCTGTGACACATTGTGTGTGTGTATGTGTGTGTGTGTGTGTGTGTGTGTGTGCGTGTGTGTGTGTGTGTGTCTGTAGGTAGGGGACAAACTGAGACACTAACAAACCCTACACCAGTAAGTATAAAAATTAAAAAATAAGTAAATGTGTGTTCATGGATTTTTTTACACACTCTCGGTGTGTGATGACCTCAAACCTCTCGATTTTCGCTCTCGAGGTTTATAGGTCATCACACATCTTGGGTGTGCAAAAAAAATCCATAACACACAGTTGCTTATCTATTATTCTCTATATTATGCTGTCTCAACTGTTGTCTATGTACTGTTTTCTCGACCCAATATGTCTAGCTACCAGGACCAAATGTTAGTGTCTCCACACTATGTATTCACTTGTATAATGCTGTCTTCAACTGTTGTCTATGTTCTCCTTCCCCCAGGACACATCTGGAATCAAGCATGCCTTCCTGGTTAAATGCCAAAATAAATAAATAAATGAGGCCCTGTTTGAAGCATATTGGTCATTCTTATAGTCCCTACATTTCCTCTTCTTTGCATTCACTGCCAGGTTTACCTTGGTATTGAATCATTGCAGTTTCAAATACCCTTTGGTCTTTTGGTACACACTGCACAACACATAAAATTGAGTGGCCTCTTGTACTGCTGTAACCCCCTCAGGGTGGGGGATAACCTGAACTACTGAGCTGCAACAGTCCTTCTGTTGCTAAACATTGTGTTGGCCCTTGCTTGGCCATGTGTGTGTGAGAGAGCTGTGCCTGCTGCAAATGTTTGGTGCCTCCCACACCCCAGTCTCTTCTGTGGCTATAGCCACACTTTCACGACTCCAGTCCCCTGATGGATCCTGCAGTGAGGACCAGGAGCAACCAGAATGCTTTCCTCCTGGTACCTCAAGCATCATGAGGCCAGATTATACCATGGAGAGTAGGAGCCTCTGCTGAAATCTTCTTCCTGCCCTAGACTGACTGGAGACTGAAACCAATAGGAGACCTTTGCCACATCTCTGATCCAAGGCACATAGTACCAACCCCTGGGCCTGGCTAGTCCACCTGGCCAGGCCAGGCATAGCCTGTGCCATTATCATAGGCAATCTCTCCCAATCTTTTCAACTTGCTCCTTACAGTTCATCCCCCTTCAGAATTTACCCAGTGCCTCTATCAACTCTGCTGTCTCTAATGACCGTAGCCCCTCTTAAGTGCTAATTCTCATACCTTTCTCCCTTCCCCTACTCGCTCCCCCTTTTTTCCCTAGCCTTCACACTCCCCTTGCTGGGTTCTCAGCATCCTGAAGGGGTCCTATAGTGCCTAGGCTTGCCCCTTTTCTTCCCCCATCTACCTATCCTTGGCCTTCCAGGGTCACTTGCAGGGTCCCCAGCATCCTGGAGGGTTCCTTGGATCAGGTCTCATCCCCTCCCAGGTGTTATTTCTCATTCCCTCCCTCTCGCTATCCCTCTATAACTATAATGCCTAACTTCAGGAGGGTTTACAATCATCTGAACTTCCCTGCCCCCTTGCAGTGTTCATCGTATCCTGAAGGGTTCTCTTTTTGGGTCAGGCTTTATTTCCCCTCCTAGGTGTTAATCACACTTACTCACACTCCCTCTCCCTCTCTAATCCCTACTCCAGTCCCCTGTCCCCATTGCAGGGTTCTCTGCATCCTGAAGGGGTCTCTCCGGGACTGGGGCATGACTCTGCACTATCTGTCATCTCATCCTCGCTCTCCTTCACTCCTTATTTCACGATAGCACTTGTTCGCTTATTACCTTTGCACTTATTAATTGTTCTCACAAATTACATATGTGTGCAACACTGTTTGTAACAACTGCCTTAATTAATTGTATGCTATGTTGATCTTTGTAACTTGAATGTAAAATGTCTCATCCCTATTGTACCCCTTCCCCCTAGGTCGCACCGGGAGACAAGCAACCTATTGCTCAGTGTACCTTTCTGGTGAAACATTTCAATAAATAAATCTCCTCCTCCTCTTTTCCTGCCAGAGCCTAAGTAATCCTAGGTGGTACTACTGCTGGGACCAACCCTGCTAAAGTGGAAGGGCAAGGGCTATAAACCCAACCAAGAAGAGTTTACAACCCCTAACCAAAGCTTTGACTTACACTTCAAGAAATGGGGAAACCTCTTTTCCAAAGTTTAACACAGTTTTTAACTTCCCAAAGTCGACTATATAGGGCATACACTAAATCTACACCTAGGCTTTTCTTTTTCACAGTTTACCTGCTGTACACTATATTTATTGAATAGATTGTCTTTTCAGCTGACCAGCAGTACAATGCAAAGCATTTCTGCATTATTGTCATGTTGCTCTAAACTATCTGAAAAAGAACATTTTGTTTGTTCCCCAGTGGGAACCACACTGCCCCAAGCACTCACAGGATCTCATGCATTCAAACAGGAGCTTTCAAGCTCAGATCCAGTCAGGAGATTTCCTTACAGGATCTACTGCTTTTCTGACTACAGAAACATGATTTGCATTAAAATTGCAAGCACACCTCGGTTACCCAAACAGCATTAATCCTTTCCATCAATTGGCAGTACAAATATTTGGCATTTCAAAAGTAATATTAAGGCACTTAGCAACATACAAAAGAATTCATTCTAAGAATGGCATGCTATAATAAAACACAATTACATTTTTGTTTTTGTTTTTAGAAGAAGTTATATGATTGTTTTCTTCAGTAACCTTTAATTCCATTAAGGAGTTCGCAAACATTTTGACCTGTATTAAGCAGAAAAAGCACCAGAAAACAGGAGTCTTTAGTTCACAACAAACACTATTCAAGCACGATAGCCAGTCCAAAATCAAGCAGTAAGTGGAGGTGACAGTATCACTTTAAGAGCAGTGAGAGGGTCCGTTTTGGACTCATGGATACCCTCAGGCAAAATTACTTTATTGCACAATATCAATGTTATATGCCAGTGTGTAAACAACAGCATCTTTCCTGTTCCTACATCCAATTACTTGCAATTTTTTACATCTGCATTAATGTAAAATAGACTGCAGGTGCCAGCACAAAATCCACTTGCCAAGTCTGGGACACCACATCACCAATACAGTCCTGAAGAACCAATCACTGGTAGTGTTGTTCAACAACATCTATTTGTCTAATAGGGATACATGGATAGTGATACCCCCACAGTTCATGGACCTTCTTTCCTACTTCATTTTCAGTATGGCAAAACCTAGTGAGGTCAACATGATGGAGCTACCTTCAGTAAGCCATTAATATACAATACTCCAAGTCCATGTCTATTTCCTGTGTACCATGGTGTTCAAAAGGGACAAAACACCAAGAGGCAGTTTCCACCTCTTCTTTGTCCTCCTTATTTGTGCCTTTGTGCATAAGGAAAGTCCTACCCAACCCCCATATTGGAGTAACAGATTGAGCCTATTCATTGTTGCAGACTAGAACCTGTCCCTTTTCAGTCTTTTCCACAGAGGTGCAGTAACTGGAAAGTACCATTTGCCCAATTCTTCCGTATTAAACAACTGGCCTGCACAGCCTCACCCAAACAGTTGGCAGAGTTTCTCACCTCCTTGCCAGTGCACTCTTGGCCCATTGCTGCAGCTTCCACCTCCTCTGTATTCTCTCTCAATCATCACATCAAACTGTGCCTGGCTCAGGCATTTCTGAGATCCCTGTCACCTCAAGCATAGAAACATAGAAATTGATGGCAGATAAGGACAGCTTGTCTCCCCTAGTCTGCCCATTTTCCCTACCTACTGTAATTACCACAGACTCTACTTGATCTCTGGCATAGCCTTCCCTTCCCTAACCATTAAGGTTCCCTTTAGCCTATCCTATGCTTTCTTGAGTCCTGTTACAGTTTTAGCCCCACCACCTATGCTAGGAATCTGTTCCAGGCATCCACTGATCTTTCTGTGAAGATGTGCTTCCTCACATTTCCCCTGAGTCTTACCCCCTCCAGCTTCATAGCATGCACTCTTGTTCTTGAGCATCATTTTTTCTGAGAAATGCCCCCCATCTATACTTTATTTATACCCATGAGGTATTTGAAAGTCTTTATCATATCCCCTCTTTCTCTCATCTCTTCCAGGGTGTACATATTGAGGTCCTTTATTCTCTCCTTATAGGGTCTCTGGTGCAGACCCGGCACCATTTTAGTTGCCCTCCTCTTGACCACCTCTACCCCGTCTATGTCCTTCTATAGATGTGGCCTCCAGAACTGGACACAGTACTCTAAATAAGGTCTCACCAATGATTTATACAGCAGTATCACCACCTCCCTCTTTCTGCTGGTGATACCCCTCCCTATGCATTCTAGAATCCTACTGGCTATTCCCACTGCCCTGTTACACTGTTTGTCCACCTTTAGGTCACCAGATATGATTACCCCATGCACTGTAGGTGAGAGAAGGCTCAGTGTTGTTGAAGGCCCTCATGGCAATGCTGGCATCATTTCCAATGACCTCACTGTGACCACAGGCTGGCAGATGCTTATCTCCCCCCCCCACAATTAATGATGCCGCATGGACTTGTGTTGGTGCAGGCACTAGGACTGTGGCAAACAGTGGTATAACAGCCACAGCTGAAGTGCAGGTCACCCAACCCAGGGCACAGCAGTCAGTTTAGCTACCATCACTGTCACAGACTTCTTACTCAATAGAGTAACAACAAGCACAGTCAGATAACAGTCTCATGGCATGGCTTCACTTGCAATAATATCTCAATCTCCCAAACAAGTAATCTCACTGAACTATTAACCTGAAAATATATGTAAGCACCCTCTAGGTGCTTACTAGTAAATTCTGGTTGCTAGGTGAAGCTTGGGGGAGAGATATATATATATATATATATATATATATATAGAGAGAGAGAGAGAGAGAGAGAGTGTGGTGCCACTAGGTCTTGGATGTAGGTCCTGTTTGCTAGCAGCAGGGTGCCCCATCCTCGGGTATACAGAGAGAGGAATTTTGCCACCAATGGCAGAGGAGGGACAGGGAGGGTAAAAGGGGAGAAGGATTAGCTCTCTACATAAGGGAAGGGATCAAAACAATGGAACTAAAGGGTAAACAGGGAGGAGAGAAGGCACTGTGGATCACCTTGAAGACAGGAAATGGCACCACAATCTGCATAGGGGTTATATATAGACCCCCATTTCAGGGGGAGGATGTGAACAAGGAAATGATAGGAGGCATCCTTAGAATGGCAGATAAAGGGGAGATATTGTTGATGGGGGATCAAATATGCCAGATGTTAGCTGGAGCACATTTGCTACAGCCACACCACATCCAAGAGCAGAGTCATTCTCAATGCCCTACAGGGGGCATGCATCAGGCAGCCAGTGTTGGAACCCACTTGGGAGGGAGCAATCTTAGACCTGGTACTCTCAAATGGGGATGGTGAGAGGATGTCAGATTTAGAAGTGAGTAGCTATCTGGGAACAATTGACCACCAGACAGTGTGGTTCACAATAAACACAGCTATAGAGTCAAGCCATATAAAAGCAAGGGTCCTGGACTTTCGGAGGGCTGACTTTGGCAGAATGGGAGAGTGTCTAAGGATTGCACTAGCAAAAGGGCAGGAAGGAGGGGTGGAGAAACAACGGGGAAAAATCAAAAACTGCCATCACGGAGGCAACAAGCCTTTGTGTGAAGCTAATAAACAAAATAATTGTGCCTGATGGGATTCACCCCAGAATTCTGAAAGAACTAAGGGGAGAACTAGTGACACCACTGACTACTCTTTTTAACAAATCATAGGAAGATGGTGTGGTGCCTGAGGAGTGGAGGAAGGTGGATGTGATTCCTCTTCACAAAAGTGGGAGCAAGGCAGAGGCAAGAAATTACAGACCTGTTAGTTTGACCTCAGTGGTAGGGAAAATGATGGAATCACTTCTGAAAGAAAGAACTGTTGAGTACCTAGAGGCCAGCATGGCACAGGACCCAAGGCAGCATGGATTCACAGCAGGAAGGTAATGTCAGATGACTCTAATAGATTTCTTTGACTGGTTGATCAAAGTAGTAGACCAGGGAGGGGCTGTGGATATGGCCTACCTAGATTTTAGCAAGGCATTTGACACAGTCCCAAACAAAAGATTAATAAACATGTTAGCCAGCCTGGGAGTGGGTCCCAGGGTGGTAGACTTGGTAAAAAACTGGCTGGACAACAGGACACAGAGGGTAATAGTAAACGGAGTCAACTCTGAAGAAAGGAAGGTTACTAGTGGGATACTGCAGGGTTCAGTATTGGGGCCGGTCCTCTTTAATGTCTTTATGAGTAACATTGCAGAGGGACTGGAAGGAAAAGTATGCCTCTTTGCAGATTACACAAAGATCTGCAACAGGGTTGATACAGAAGGGGTGAAAAGGATGAGAAGGGACTTGGCAAGGTTGAAGGAATGGTCAAAAGTATGGCAGCTTAGATTCAATGCAAATAAGTGCAAAGTAATACACATGGGAAACAAAAACCCAGTGGAAGGGTACACAATTGGGGGGGAAGGTTCTAACAGCAACAGAAATAGAAAGGGACCTTGGGGTAGTCATATCAGATGACCTAAAGGTAGGCAGGCAATGTGAGAAGGCAGTAAGGAGGGCTGGGGGATACTGGAATGCATAGGAAGGGGCATCACCAGTAGAAAATGGGAAGTTGTCATCCCTCTGTGCAGACAGTTGGTGAAACCCCATCTGGAGTACAGCATGCAGTTCTGGAGACCCCATCTCTACAAGGACATAGGCAGGATGGAAGCAGTCCAGAGGAGTGCAACCACAATGGTGCAGGGTCTGCACCAGAAACCATATGAAGAGAGAGATACTAAAGAAGCTTAATACATTATGTATACCCTCAAGGAAAGGAGGAAGAGGGGGAACATGATAGAAACTTTCAAGTACCTCAAGGGAATCAACAAAGTCAAAGAGGGTAGTATCTTTTAAAAAAAGAGATGTGCAAGAACAAGGGGGCACAGTTTGAAGATAGAGGAGAGACAGATCAGGGGCAACACAAAGAAGTATTTTTTCACAGAGAGGGTGGTGGATGCATGGAATGGCCTTCCTGAGGAGGTCATGGGGTCAAAAACAGTGTGGGGGGAATTCAAGAATGCATGCGACAGACATAAGGCAATTCTAGTGGGGGGGTAGGAGGAAGTAGGCTGTTGGTAACTAGGATCTGCAGTTTATCCAATAGGTTGGGAAATGGGCAGAATGGGTAGACCAAGCAGTCCTTATCTGTCATCAAAGTCTATGATTCTATGTTTCTAATGGGGGGATTATGAGAGAGAGACCCGGGGAGAGAAGAGTCCTGAGGGGGTCGGCCCTCAAGTTCGGCCGAATGGCCGCGGCAGGGCTAGGGTGGGCCACTTGCCACCTCAGCCCATCTCCTTTTGAAGATTCACATATGAGATGTGCAGTGGTTCGGGCACTGAAAGTGAAGGGGGAGAAGCTGTAGCTGAAGATTTTGGGCATGTTAGTGCATTTGGGAGCTGAAGCCCGCTGAGAGAAATTAAATGAGGAGGCCCAGCAAGTGAACTTTGGCAACTTGGTAGGGTAAGCACCAATGGGGCCCTTTGTTTAAAGTAGTCTCGCATGTGGGTGAGTGAAGATCTTGGAGTCAATGTGTGTCCTGTGGGCAGGCCTGCTATGGCAAAGAGGGCCTGGGGCATATTCCAGAGGTGGTAGCCTGGACTGTTGGGGGGATTGTAGTGGCAGCACTGCTCATTTTCCCCTGGCCATTGGCCACTCTAGTGTTGAGTCTTAAAAGCCAGGCAGCCTGTGGAGGCAGGGAAAGGTCTATGTGGGGAATGGTTGGTTGGGACTCTGGCAGGGTGGCAGACTGTCTGGGTGCTCCGTGTGGCATGGCAATTAGTCTTCTGGGTGAAGACAGTCCCAAAATTGGAATCACTGTAAGAGCAGAAGTGCTGTTGGTTTCCAGATCAGGATGCAGAGTTCCCTATGAAACCATTCTAGGCTCATGGCCTCACTGATTGTGTGTCAGAAATGTCTTCAGTGATTCTGTTCATGCTAAAGAACACCAGTTTGACTGATTTAAAACCTCAAAGTGAAGAAAGTGCTCCAAGGATTGTAAGGTACCCCTTTCAGTGGAGAAAGTGTATGGAAGGCCAAGTTTGGATGAGGGATTGGGACAGTGGAAATGTCTTGTGCTGTCATAGTCTCTAGTGAGTGCCTAGTGTTTGAGAATTAAGAAATTGGAAGTATGCCAGAGAGGACTGTCTAAGGATTTGGATTGAAAGAAGCATAGTGGAATGGAAATGCTGCTAAGTACAAGCTGCCTCTAAGTGTGGCCTGTTTCAGCCCACATATTGCTGCCACCAGGAATGTAGCCTTGTCTGCTCAAGTGAATTACTACATGAAATAATTCAGTCTGTTGCCAAAAGAGACTATTGTAGGAAAAGTAAGGTGTCCACTGTGGATGCCCCCACTGTATGCGTTACCCCCACGCTCCATGGAATGGTTCATTAATGTTCTCGTTCATTAAACCTGTTTTTTGCATTTTGATCTCAGAGTGGACAGTGGATTTAATTAATCTGAACTGTGAATTTTGTGCCTGCTAATCACCCTTACTCCATACAGCTCTCCATCCGTATCTAAGAAGTGTCCCTGCTCCCTGCTAAAGTGAAGCCAACTTGCTGCCATCAGAAGAACCAGGTAATGAGCACAATCTTACTGTCTTTGGACTGTATTGCTTGGGTTGTACAGCTTCCCCCTCCCACCGTCTTACCATCCAGATATCCCTAGACAGGGAGGGGGGGCTTCATATGTTTAACTCTTAAAGCACCCAAAGAAACATGAAACTGCTCTTGAAGACCATTTCCAAGCTTGGGATCTGTAGGAGGTGTACATATGGGACACAGCATAGCGGAACCCCACAAGGGTCAAATATCCATTCCTGGTTGCTCACCCCCCACCACCACAAAAAACTTGCATCAGCACTCCAGCCTCTGTAGGGATAAGGTACAAACTTTCAGGGGCATTATATGTTACCATGTTATTCTGAATATTAGCAAATATTCTATGTTTTCATCAAAGTTTGCTAGAAACTGAAAGCTCAAAAGTGTCTAGAAAACTGTTTCTCTCTCTCTCTCTCTTCCACACACACACACACACACACACACACACACACACACATATGTATGATGTGTAACTTACAGCATACCTACTAAGTCCTGGTCAGCAGTGAAACACTTGTCCATGTTTCTGTCCCCAAAATCAATTATGAGGTGATAAATGAGATTATGACTTTTCATGTGCAGAGCTCCATGCAAAATGTGCATTCCACACCTTGTTGTACAAACTCCAGATGTCAGTATTTAGTGTGCCATATATGTCATTCCCCTTATACCAAGTCTCTGGCAACAATATTTCTACTCCCCCCAAAATTGCCATGCTCAAATCTGTTTCCATCTGTGTAAGGCAGTTTTGATTCACTTCAAGGAACTCACACTATTTCACAGAGTAAGTGTCTTTAAAGTGAGTTGAATATTTTCAAAACTTGGCAGACTTTCTACCTAACAACTGATTATCCCCAGGGATACCAAGTGTTCATGCAATGAGACAATAATCCCAGTGGTGCCTTCATTCTGTAACTCCTGCCCACATGAGTTTGCTAAGTCCTGGTACAATGCATGAAATTAGTGCTAAGAGTGTCTAGGGGAACAAATCCTCATTTCCAACAGCACAGTGCCTCCATCCAAGGTAATTCCTTTCTAGGAAGTTGAACTAGAGGATTAATCCCTTGGTAAACTGATGTACAGGCACTTGGTAATTAACTTTTGACTGGGGGATTTCCGTAGGTTGCCACTTTGGAGTGGTGACAGGCCATGCTGGCTAACTGGGCATTTAACACAGAGTTGGAGACTGGCAAAACCCTTTGCTACAAAACCACTGCAGTTGAAGTTCAAGTTAAGGACTATAGAAAACTGTTTGGAAGTAAGAAAAAGGAATAAAAAAACTAAATAGTGGGAGGATCTTTATGAAGCTTTTAAAGAAAAAGACAATTAAAAGTTGTGGGCCCTTGTAGCTTGTGGAATGGACAAGAACAACAGAACATATAACTAGAAGCCATCATTAGTCCAACAGTCTGGGCAACTCATTTAAACAATAGCTTCAAGAAGACTTAACATACTATTTGTGAAAGTATAAAGGAATATGTACATATGTGGGAGCCAGTGAATGTATTTAAGGTGAAAATGGTAATAATAAGGCAGAGAAAAAAAAAACGAAACACCAGGCTTTAATGCCCTTCCAGCAGAGATTTTCCAAAGTAATGTGTAATGGTGGGCTGGACTTTCCATATCTCTCTTTCTCATATCTCTCTTTAATGTAATCAATAATTCTTTGCAGCATCTAAAAGGCTGGAATACAAGAGTGATAGTCTCACTTGTTTAAAAAAAGGCCAAAGAGCTGATCAGACTTGATATAGGTAATTAACATTACTTTCAATATTGTTAAAAATCTATACCTGTCTAATTTTGTATACACTGAAATTTTGGGTAACAGAAAAAAATTACTATCCCATTTCAGAATGGCTTTAGGCAGGGATTTCATACCACAGAATTGATATTTACTATTTTTTTTTATTTAATAATTTGTGTTATGTAAGAAGGTCAACATACAGTATATGTAGCCTATATAGACCTGAAGGCAGCCTTTGACACAGTGAATAGTGTGATTCTTTGGAAAATCCTTAGAAAATGTGAAATTGATGCCAAACTGCTAGGAATTTTGCAAATATTGCATAAAGATGCTGTCTCAAAGGCGAAATATACAAGACAAGGTACATAATGGGCTCAGTCCATGTAACAAATGTTATAAAGCAAGGGTACCTATTGGCCCCGACATTATTCAATTTGCACATCAAAACTTTGATAGAAGCAGTAGACAAGGAGAATACCTTTGCCACTAAATAAATGATGAAGAAATTAAGATTCTTATGTATGCAGATAATTCAATATTAATTGTATAAACACCACCAGGCCTAAAAAGATGTATGAAGGCTGTTATAGAGCATTTAAATATATTAAAGTTACAGCTATAATAGTACAATAACAAAAATATTTGGTAAAAATGGAAAAAGAATGCATATTGGACAATTAAATGAATAAAACCAGAGGAAATAGACCACTACTGCTAGCTGGGAGACAATTTTAACTGAAATTTAATAAGGAAGCAACAAGTAAACACACACACACACACACACATATCTTCAGGCATTCATAGATTTGCAAACCATGTTGATGGAAGCTCCTTTAGAGCAATAAAAACTGCCTATACTACAAAGTTACAAAATTGACTGATTTATGGCAGTGATGACAGATACAGTGATTCAAAGTGACTTTGGAAAAATACACACGACTAGAGCGTGTGTTACATAAATGACATATTGCACTTTAAAGAGAAAATAGGCCATTTTCACATTTCCTGTTAAGCCAGCAATCACTTATGCTGTTGCAAAGTTTGCACACAAAACAATGTACAAATTAATGAGTATGTAATGATAAATATGTAACAAGTTCATCAAAGATATAATCATAAACTGTTCATGCTTCTGGAAAATTTGCACAAGATTAATGTATATGTTATTGTCCATGTTCATTTCTATGCTATGAATAGTTCTAGTATATTATTAATATTTTGATTATATACATTTAATAAACATGAAGTGTCAAAACCATTGCTTTATTTCCTTTTTGTCTTTGGTGCAAACCAGTAACACCTTGGCTCTTCTGCTGCTGTCAGCTCACAGACACAAACAGGGTATCATACATTTAGTTGCAGCTAAACAAGACCCTTCCAGCCATCTGTGCACTGGTCTGAGTGCGCCCATCATTAGGTACCAAAATGTCAATTTTGCCACCCCTCCCTGAGGTACGCCCCCCCAGACATGGTATATTTAGTTAGGGGGATGTATGGGGCACAACCCCCACATGGGGGGGTGCAGTGGCACAGCCCCCCCTGCCAGAGATGGACAAAGTGGCCTCAATTCACTCTGCAGAGTGATTCACGGAGTAATGGCGGATTCGCGGAGTGCTCTGCAATGCGAAACGGAGTACTTCGCGTCATAGTGGGTAACGCAAAATCCATTGTAGACAATGACTTTGCATTACTCCGCCTTCCCAAACCACTACTCCATCAAATTTTAAGGTGAAATACATTGAGAACAATGTACTTTACCTTGTTTTTAAGCTCTAGCGGTGAATTTTGCAGTGATTCATGGGATTTCAGGTCACATGGGCTCTAGATTGTTCTGTAACAGCCTCAGTTTGGGGTACTGTGTAGGAAGCTGTAGGAGACAGCCTGCTCTGAGAGCTCTCTGTGATTCAAACCTTCTAAAAGCTGTAAAAAAAGTATTTTTGAGTCATTTTACTTGCTGAAACTTTAGTACATCAATTGTAAGAAAACCCTCCTGTGCTCATATCATTTAGCGTGTATTGTTTGTGTGTGGGTTTTGAATATTAATGTACAACATTCAGTCTGTGTACTGAGAGACAGTGGAAGTGTGCTTTGGGGGGGCATATCTGGTGTAGGTAGATTTAAATTGGAGAAATAGGGAGTTCTTTCTTTTTTCATTATATTTTTCTTGTATAACTAGCTGAGTTAATGTACACACAGTAATATGTTCAGTAATTGTTGACATTGTTTGCTGATTGTGTGTGTTGTGGTCTGGAGGGACCTGGTACCTGGTGCAGGTTGTTTAAAATACATTGTATATTACTGAAGTTTGAAATTTGCTACACATTACTTGTAGACAAATTCTGTGTGTGTGTGTGTGTGTGTGTGTGTGTGTGCGGTGCGGTGCATGACGTGACATCAAATAATACACCTTTTATTGTGCGACAGTGTAATTGCAGGCGTAGTAGTGTGAACCTGCTATCCACTGCAGCTTCATGATTTTGTACTGCCATTGTGGTATCTTTTCTTGGTTTTGCACTGCAGTTATCTGCAGTCAGTGCTCCCTTCCTCCACCAGCAAAAGGTTGTTTTTTTTTCAGAATGGATTATTTGTGACTTGAGAACACCACAGGTTAGTTAAGGTGTTGTTGAACTTGTTGTGACTTTGCATCTGTATCTGTTGTTGAATCAACAGTTGTATTTTTGGTTTCACATCCAGCGTCACTCCCCCAGGCCCTCACCCAGAGTGAACATTCCAAAATCTAAATTTGTTTAGAATATTCCTGTTGATCCCCCAAAATGCCTACAAAGAGACGTGCAAGCAAAGCTGTTTCTCACCATGGCACTGCTGCCAGTGGTAAGACTGTCTGTGGGTGTGACAGTAGTACACAGTCACAGAAGTGCATTGCTGATGTGAGGAAAGGTATTTCTCCGTCAATGTTTTTTACAGCACAATCAGTAGCTTCACTCATAGTTGGAAGAGTTGATGTTGTTCCAGCTGGTGGTGTTAGTGCAGTTGCTAGTGGTGGTATGAGTATTGCTGCCTCAAGTTCCACTTCTGACAAGTTTACCATGTGTAAAACTATAGTGGAGTGTGAAGCAATGGCAGTGAGTAACAGTGTAGAGGATGTCATACTCCCCAGAAACATCCTAGTAACTGAACATGAGGATCCTGGTCATCATGTCAACCATTGCACATAAGAAAAAATTACTCACCTTAGTAATTATGTTTCTTCTAGTGGAGTCTTGCTGTATTCTGACAAGTGCAGTTAGCCCCAGGCTTTAAACTGCCCTGGAGAACAATGGGTTAACTTTTCTATGCAGGGGATAGAATGTTGATCTCAAGCTTGGCTGATGTCTCTGCCCATTGTATTTTGAACTGCAACCATCAGATCTTTATGAGCAAAACTCACTAGGTGTTCTGTGTGGAAACCGTAAAATTTCTACTAGCCAACTGGCAGGAAAATAGTCTTTTGGGTTCTCAAAGGAAGACTCAAGTCAGGAAACCCAAAACGCAAAAACCAATAAAATTGAAATAACATCTCACCCCATGAGTAACAGAGGGTGTAAGGGGGCACCCCTGAGGTGACAACACTGCACCTGCCCACCCATATCCCAAAAAATCTAGGTTCTGAGAGGGGAGGCAGGTGGGGAGGTCAGAATACAGCAAGACTCCACTAGAAGAAACACAATTACTAAGATGAGTAATTTTTTCTTCAAACAACATGAAGTCTTGCTGTAGTCTGACACGTGCAGACTACCAAGCAGTACCTCCATGGAGGAGGGACAGAACTTACTTTGGGAATAGGCTCTGAAGTACTGCTGTGCCAAACTGAGCATCACTCCTAGCCTGGATATCAAGAGAGTAATGCTTGGTAAAGGTATGGACTGTTTTTCAGGTGGCTGCTTGACAAATTTATAAGATAGGGATATCCCTGGCAGCAGCCAGGGAAGCAGCTGTACCTCTTGTGGAATGAGCCCTCAGGCCTGAGGGTGGAGCTTTTCCCAGTTTTTCATAGCAGAATTGTATACAAGACACAATCCACCTGGCAATAGATCTCTTGATGGCTGGTTTGCCCTTTCCAATGTCTCCATAAGTGAGGAACAACTGGAGGGAGTCAAACCTGTGACCCTTGGTACGCTCTATGTAGTAGCTAAGGGCTCTTTTAACATCCAAACTGTGTAGCCTCCTCTCTCCTGAGAAAGAATGATCAGTGAAGAAAACAGGGAGAGACATAGACTGATTCAGGTGGAAATCTGAAACCACTTTAGGCAAGAACTTTCTGTTAGTTCTAAGGACCACTTTGTCTCTGTGAAAAGAGATGAAATCAGGTTCCACTGACAGGGCTTGCAATTCACTGATACATCTAGCAGAAGTAATGGCTACCAAAAACAGTTTTCCAAAGTACTTAAGTTCTGCTGAGGACAAAGGCTCAAAAGGGGGTTGCATAAGCTGAGTAATGCAAACATTAAGATCCCAAGCAGGAGTAGGATCCCTAAAGGGGGGATTGGTGTGAAGCAACCCCTTGAAAAACTTACAGAATACAGGGTGGGATGACAGTGAGGAAGACTTGCCTACTGACAGGAAAGCAGAAACAGCAGACAAGTGTACCCTGAGAGTAGCTGTTCTGAGGCCCAGGCTATTAAGATGGACCATATAATCCAGAACTGTAGGCAATTCATCAGTATCTGGGGAGATATGCCTCTTGGAACACCAAATGCTGAATCTCTTCCATTTGGAGTTATAAGTCTTTCTGGTGGAAGGCTTTCGAGAAGCTTTGAGAATATCCAGAACTCCCTGAGACAGATGCAAATCTTAAAACTCTAACTCTTCAAGAGCCATGCCTTGAGATTGAGAGACTGAAGATTGGGGTACCAAATCCTCCCTTGAGAAGAGGTTAACAGGTTGTAATTCCTGGGAAGAGACAGGGGAAGATGGACTGCTAGGGACAGCAACAAGGGGTACCATGGCTGCCTGGCCCAGTCTAGAGCAATCAGAATCACTTTGCAAGGTTGTGACCTTATCTTGACTAGAACTTTGAACAGGAGAGGGAAGGGGGGAAGCATGCAGAAATTTCACTTTCCCAGTTCAGAATCAGAGCATCCAGGGGGACTGAGCCCAAGACTGGGGGTCTGCAACAAAAGAGAGGAAGTTGGTGATTGTCTGGGGCTGCAAAAAGATCTATCTCTGGAGTGCCCCATCTTGAGAAAATCACCTTCAACACCAGAGGATACAGGGCCCATTCGTGATGGCCCTGAGATATTCTGCTCAGTGCATCTGCTAGGACATTGTCTTTCCCTGGAAGGTGACCTGCTATCAGAGAGGTTTGCAGGGAATAAGCCAGGGACCACAACTTCATTGCTTCTGTGCACAAGGCCATAGACCGAGTGCCTCCTTGCTTGTTGATGTACCACATGGTGGTGGTGTTGTCTGTTCTGACCTGAACCACCTTGTTCTGTACTGATTGGGAAAAAGCTAGCAGTGCCAGCAACACTACCCTGAGTTCCAAGAGATTGATGTGTAGAAGAGATTCCTGAGGTGACCACAGTCTCTGGGTGGTGAGGTCCCCCAAATGGGCTCCACAGCCAAGCAGGGAAGCATCTGTGGTAAGGACCACTGAATGAGACTGAGTGGCAAATGGAACCCCTTGCCTCAAATTGTCCTGATCAATGCCACCATTGCAGAGCTTAGAGCAGAGTTTGAGTCACTGGGATTAGTTTGGTCAGGGAATCCTTTCTTTGGGACCAAAAAGCTTAGGTGGAACTGAATGTCCCTCATCTGGAATCTTGCACCTTGGACCACTGCTGTAGAAGCTGCCATGTGGCCCAAGAGCTGAAGGAAATGCCTTGCTGGTCGAGACACCTGAAGGCTGAATGAAGAAGCCAGCTCCATGAGAGCTCTTGCCCTTTCCAGGGGAAGGAAGGCTCTTGCTTTTACTGTATCCAGCTCTGCCTCTATGAAGGTGAGGAGCTGCACTGGTTCGAGAACTAACTTTGGTAGGTTGAGAAGAAAACCTAAAGAAGTGAGCACTTGCTGGGTCACTTGCAGGTCTAACTTGACTTGGTCTGGGGACTGGCCCACTATGAGCCAGTCATCCAAATATGGAAAAATGGACATCTTTTGTCTTCTTAAGAAAACAACAACTACTGCCAGGCACTTTGTGAAAACTCTTGGAGCTGAGGTTAGTCCAAAGGGCATTGCTCTGAACTGATAGTGGCCTGAGGGCAACTCGAACCTGAGGTACGTCCTGTGGGAGCACCTGATGGGAATGTGAAAGTAGGCATCTTTGAGGTACAGGGAGGCTAGCCAGTCCCCTGGCCTTATAGAGGGAAGGATAATTCCCAGAGTTATCATCTTGAACTTTGGCTTTAAAAGATGTTTGTTCAGATATCTTAAGTGCAGGATGGGTCACCACTCTCCTGTCTTTTTGGGGGTCAGGACGTACATGGAGTACAGTCCTTTGCCCCAGTGTAGGGCAGGTACTCTTTCTATAGCTCTTAAAGCTAGGAGAATAGAAACCACTACCTCTAGGGCAAGGGTTTCCAAAAGATTTGCAGGTGGAAAAGATCTGGCTCTCATCTTTGGAAATTTTTTGAAACTGAGAACTAGTCCCTGGCTTACTACTTCCAGGACCCACTTGTCTGGTGTAATAGACATCTCGTCATGGACAAAGTAAGCCGGCCTGCCCCCTACTAGATAGGAGAGTTGACCTGGGCAGAATCATCAGGATGTCTGCTTGGCAGGGGCTTTTGGGTGAGGGGTGGATGCAGGCCTACTCATCCCCCTTCTGCCTCTCCCTCTGAAGAACCTCCTCTGTGAAAAGGAAGAAGAAGAGGCCTGTGCTTGGTAAAAATGCCTTTGAAAAGGGCTGCCCCTGCCCCTAGACTGCTGCCTTTGAGGAGTTGCCTGCCTCTTCTTGGCCTGAGCACTCCTGTAAGTAGTCCTGTGCTTGTCCATTTTCTTCATGTAATTCTCTGTCTGCTCCCCAAACAGAGAATTACCCACTACAGGAAAACCATGGCCTTAGCCTGGGTATCCTGTGAGAGGCTAGTACATCTGAGCCAAGCTATTCTCCGAAGAGCCACAGATGTAGCCATGACTCTTGATGACACATCATTGGAGTCCACAGCAGCATGAAACTGAACTTTTGATGCCTCAATCCCATCTGCAGCCACCTCCTCCAGCTCCTTGGCAAGCTGAGGGGAAGCCTGTTTAGCCAGTGCCAGTACAGTGTCCCACCTGGACTTCTGGTATCTGGCTGTATCGGCCATATAATTCACCTGTCTGAGTCCCAAGGAAGATGCCATGTACTGCTTCTTTGCCATGGCATCAATCTTCCTGGAGTCCTTGTCTGGGGGCGGTGATGCCAAGGGAATGTTTGCCTTATTGCAGGCAGCAGCCTGTACAACCCCAACATGGCTGCATTGCTGATAAAGGAACTCCGTATCTGAGCCTCAAAGTGTATACCTCTTGTCCATTCTTCTATCCACAAGAGGTATGGAAATGGGAGACTTCAGAATTTTTTGTATCTGTTTCCCAAAAGATTTGTGGAGGGGAATAGACAGTCTCCTGGACTCTGGGATGTCCATCGTCTCTACATAGTCAGGCTCCTCCTGATCTTCCACTGCCTCCTCTATAGGAAGCTGGAGGGTCTCAGCCACCTTTCTGTAAAACATAAAGTGGGAAGGGGACTCAGAAAGCCTAGGAGGAGAAACACCTAAAGGTCTGTCTGGAGAGATGTCTGGGGCAATAGGCACATCCAGACTTTCACCATCACCATATTCATCTTCCAACTCTCCTTTGTCCTCAAGCTCCGGTTCATAAAATTCTTCCAGGGTATAATCGTGAACTGGGGGAACCGACTGAACTGAGTCCCTGCCAAAAGGTGCCGGATAAGTTGGAACCAGGCAAAGTGATTCCACAATATGAATCGCTTTGGCTATTTCTTCGGCGGTTGAAGTATGAGATTCTGGATCCGAACTGGACGATTTTTCTTTGCACTTCTTTTTTGCCACAATTGACCCCTCGGGATTGGATCTCCTTTTGCCTGAAGAAGTATTGCCCTGGTCAGAGGGCACTCCTTCTGGTTCGGTCGGAACCAAACCGGGCTGGCCATCCGGGTCAGCAGACTTCTCGGAGTCCCTTTCCCTCAGTCTACCTAATTTCTTTTCAAGGGTATATTTGGTAAAATTTTTACAAGTTTGGCAGTCTGAATCGAGGTGGTCAAACCCCAGACAATAAACAGAGGTGGTGTGGAGATCGGCCTTAGCAAAGACCTCCCCACACTCACTGTAGTGTTGAAACCCAGTGGGCCCGTTTTTTTTCTTGGGTTTCTCAGACATGACCAACCTAACCAAACTTACCCTTTTTTCGGCAATAACCAGGCAAGACTCCCCTATCGGTTCCTGACCATGTCATGGGTCTTGGAAAAAAACATACTAAAACCTGTATTTTTTAGAACCGATATGGACCAGTAACCACACACTAAAGTAAGATACAAAAATTACCTGAACGATCGGTTCAGCCGAACCGATCCACTCTTTTTGCAAGTTCCACACAGAAAACAGAACAAAACCTATCTAGTACTCATGGTACCACAGACAGAGACTTGAACTGACTATGCGGAAACTAAATTTCGGCAGAAAAATGGGCCAAAAACCAACACTTCAACCGACTTCGAACCGAGCTGCAGGAGAAATCTCCAGAGTGACTGATCAGTGAGGTGGAGTAAAGAATCTGACGGTTGCAGTTCAAAATACAACAGGCAGAGACATCAACCGAGCTCGAGATCAACATTCTATGCCCTGCATAGAAAAGTTAACCCATTGTTCTCCAGGGCAGTTTAAAGGCTGGGGCTAACTGCACTTGTCAGAATACAGCAAGACTTCATGTTGTTTGAAAGTGACATTTCTTCCACCACGGTTCAGGTCATGCATTTGCCATGCAGCGATTCACAGTGTGGTGAAAAACTTTCGGGTAATGGTGGTGCTGATGATGATGTTGCTGTGGTTGTAACATGCAATCCAAATGCCAGCATCCAAACAGAAGATGTGGATGATGTTGATGAATTTGGTGATGATGTCAGTGACTCCTGTTGGGAACTGGATAAAAAGAAACTCAAGGTGACTGTATCTGTTTGCATTTCCCCCCTCCTGTAAAAAGTTGTGATTTACCAGTTTCAGCTGATGATGATGATGATGACCCAGTAATAATGATAGGTAGTTGTGGTGGTCAGTTGCAGTCCAAGTGTGTCCTGCCTGAAAAATCATATAGCACACCCCCCACTTCATGGCTTAAATAAACAGAGTCCAATAAGCAGCATCAGGGGGGCATGTTAAAACTAGAGCATCAAAATCCCTTGTTTAGGATTTTTTTTGTGGAAGATACAAATGATGAGTCAGTTGCAATCTGCCAGGTTTGCCAGGTGTGTGTGAGTTGAGGTAAAAAGGGGAGCCATCTGGGCAGAGGGAGACAGCATACACATCTTAAGAATGGGCACATGGCACTGTGGACTCAGCACAAGATGGCAGCTAGTACCTGTACCACAGTGGGGTGTTCACCCTTGTCATCAACCATAATGAGCATGTTATCCCCTTCCATGACTGTAGCATCAAGTAGAAAATTAAATGTGTGCAGTAGTGATGAAATAACAGAAGAGGATTACTACACGCCATGATGAGGTGAAAGAACAGAATTATTTTGAAGTCTTGTCCAGTGGTGGTGAGAGTAGCAGTTTTGATGGTGGTGGTGGTGGTCGTCAATGCAGTATGTCTAGTGCAAGTGGTACATCAACCCCTGTGGTAAATCTGGGAAAATAACTACATTTCTGGGTTTTTCATCACCTGTGCAACCGTCTTCATCACACGTCCACACTCCACCCCCTGCCATTCGCAGAACAGAACCATTTGTCATCACAACCTATGTAAAACGTTTGTCAGCCTACGTTACAGAGTATTTTTACGCATAAGCTGAAATACCCACCCAATCATACAGTGTCAACTGAACTTAATGCTGCTGTAGCTGAAATGCTGGCGATTGATCTTTTGCCCTTCTCTTTTTGTGGAGAATTCTGGGTTCCTGTGGTTTGCTGCACGTGGCTGTCCAAAATGGAAAGTCCCATCCAGGACATACTTTTCGACCAGTGCCGTCCCTGAGTTGAACCGTACTGTGTCCGACTTGTCCACATATTCATACCTAAATGGATGAATGGAGAGGAGGAATGTTGAAGGGCATCTTCAACATTCCTACTCTCCATTCATCCATTTAAGTATGAATACGTCGACAAGTGGCAAAACGGGGTTGGGGGGAGTTCATATTTGTGTATAACTGCACACTGGGTGCAGTTGCAAGGGGTTGTTTGTGGTGTTGGTAGTGCGAATGATCAGTGTAGTAAGATTGAGTGTCATGGTAGTAATCTTCTAGGAATTCAACAGCATGCAACGATTGCTATGCGCAATTGTGACATGTTCTCACACTGGTGAAAACATGTTGGACGTGGTACTGACTGAAATTTACAAGTGGCTGAACCCCCTGTCCCTGAGAGCTAGGTTCATAGCAAGCGACAGTGGGTCAAATGTGGTGAAATGCATCATGAATGGTGGCTTTTTTTGGGTTCCATTCATGGCCCACTGTTTAAATTTTGTGGTGCAGGAGTTTCTGTAGCACCCTGATATAAAGGAAATGCTAACAGTTGCATGCTGTATCTATTCTCGCTTTTTATGCTCTGCAAAGGCCCGTGATCAACTTCGGCAGTTGAAGATCCAAAACAGCCTCCCGGTGGAACTCCACTTTATACATGGCAGTGAGGTTGTATGAACAGTACAAAGCCATCTCAGTATATCTTGTCTTGCACACTAGCCGTGATAGTTCCAGGGCCTCCATGTCTATGATGACTGAACAGTGGTGCCTCATGGACTCTGTAATAAGAATATTGAGGCCTTTTGAACATGCCACACAGGCAGTGAGTGGCAAGTCTGTCTCCATTAGCCAATAAATTCCACTGTTGTGGGTGTTGAGGTAGACATTGGTGAATGCACAGCATAGCCTTGATGTTGCTGGAGACAGTGCTAGCAGTGTGTTGCTGAAACACATGCTGACAGTATTCAACCAGAATCGTCGCATCTTTAGCATTCAGCGTAGTGACAACTTTGCAATAGCAACAATGCTGGACCCATGATACAAACATGGAATTGCCTCAGTGCTGGAGGGCGGGCCTGAACAGGTAAAAAATGTCAGTGGGCAACTGGTGCGCCTGGTTCATGGGGCACAGAAGTCACGTGCCAATGTTAGGAAACCTGAGCAGCATAATCAGGCTGAAGGTGAACCTGGAGGAGTAGTATCAAGCATATCCTGTAAGGGGAAGGGGACTGCAGTTCCAAGTTGTCTGTCATCAAAAGTGGCTGGCGTTAACCCACTTTGAGAGGCTTTGTCCCAAGTGGGGATTTGTGACATAAATGATTCCAGAGAAGCAGATGATGCATCAGTCACTGGACATAGAGCAGCACAGCAAATGGTTGAGTCATATGTGTCTGAAAACAGGCATCTGTCAATCACTGATGATCCCCTTTTATACTGGAGTGGAAAGGTCAGTGAATGGCCAGTGCTGACCGCTGTGGCACTGAAGTACCTGACATGCCCACCCTCCAGTATGAGTGTCAAGGGGGTATTCATCTCAGCAGGTGCAATAGCTCGGAATCATCATACAATCCTCTCTCCTACAAATGTCAGTTTGCGGACATTCATAACAATGAATGAGAGGCACATACCAGCTCAGACTGCAACCTCAGTATTCATACCCCAGCATACTCATGGTTTTGCTGATGTTGATGAAAGGGACTATCCTGGTGGCAGTGACAGTATGAAGCGACCTACCACTGTCACTGACGTAGATGATAACACAATGGAGAAAGAATTTCTCCGTGGTCAGAATTCAGACATAGAAGACGGCGAGGGCAGCTTTCTTTCTGAGGATGATGATGAGGTTAATGTTGGCAGGTTTTAACTTAAATGGTTAAAAGGCTGTCACATGTCTTGTAAGATACATGTTCTCTTTTTCATAAAGATAAATCACGGTTCCACTCATAGTGACACAAATTCCATATGTCATGTCATCACATTTATAACACAGAGCACAGTATATCCTGGCCCCAGGACTACTACCACAAGACTGCTGTTCTCCACTGCCACCATAGGGAATGTGACTGTGTGTCCCCCCTGGACTACCACCACCATAAGACTGCTGTTCACCACTGCCACCATAGGGAATGTGACCATGTGTTCTCCTGGAGTACCACCACCATAAGACCTCTGTTCGCCACTGCCACCACCACCAGATGCAAGAAGATATGAGAGGGAATGTCATCATGTGCTGCAGCTATGACCACCACCACCCACCACCCGTGCCATTGTGACAATGTTTTTCCATTACTGTACATTGACCATGTCAAGGCAGAGGGAGTTGAACATGAGACCACATATATCAGCCACAGGCACAAGGCTTCTTAGAAACATAGAAACATAGAAGTTGACGGGCAGATAAGGACCGCAAGGCCCATCCAGTCTGCCCATTTCTTTTTCTACCTTATGGATGTGCCATAGGCCTTTGCTCTGTCAATGGCCTATCTATTCATACTCATCTGTTTTGCTCCCTTATGCCTATCCCATGCCTGTGTGAAGCCCTGCACTGTATTCATATCCACTACTTCCTGAGGTAGGCCGTTCCATGCATCCACCATGCTTTCTGTGAAAAAGAACTTCCTCACATTACCCCTTAATTGGCCTCCCTCTAATCACATGCTGTGTACTCTTGTCCTGCTGTTTTTCTTATATTGAAATGTTAGATTCTTTCACCTTGTTAATGCCCTTAAGGTGTTTGAATGTTTCAATCATATCACCTCTCTCCCTCCTTTGCTCAAGGGTATACATACTGAGCTCAGTTAATCTGTCCTCATATGTTTTCTGATGCAAGCCCTGCACCATTTTGGTTGCCCTTCTCTGGACTGCCTCTATTTGGTTAATGTCCTTGTGAAGGTGTGGCCTCCAGTACTGCACGCAGTACTCCAGATGGGGCCTAACAAGTGTCTTGTAAAGAGGGATTATTACCTCCCTCTTCTGACTTGTGATACCCCTACTAATACACCCCGACATCTCTCTAGCCTTACCTACTGCTTTAGAGGTCTGCTTAGATGATTTCAGGTCATCGGTGATCATGACGCCCAAGTCTCTTTCTTCTCTTGTGACTGCCAGCAACTTCCCTCCTGGCCTATAGGTGGCTTCAGGGTTTATCTTCCCTATGTGCATGATCTTGCACTTCTTTGCATTAAACCCCAGTTGCCAGTCTTCCGACCATTTTGCTAGTTTATCCAGATCTCTTCTCATTCTGCCCACCCCATCTGGATCATCCACTCTGTTGCAGATCTTGGTGTCATCTGCAAACAGACAGACCTTACCCTCCAGTCCATCTGCAATGTCACTGATGAAGATATTGAAGAGGACAGGCCCAGTACTGATCCCTGAGGTACTCCACTTGTGACTTGCATCTCTTCTGACTCTATACAATTTACCACCACTCTCTGTTTTCTGCCCATCAATCAGTTTGCCACCCAGTTGACCAACGTTTGACCCACCCCGAGCCTTCCCAGCTTATTAATCAATCTTCTATGTGGAACAGTATTGCAAGCTTTGCTGAAGTCAAGGTAGGCAACATCAACTGCTCCCCCTTGGTTCTTACTATTAAAACTATAAAGTGAGTATCTGTACTAATGTTTTTCATGCTATTCAACTTCCTTTAGTTGTGTGTTTTGTTTTGTGTTGCTTTTCTGAGCTGCAATGGTCAAACACATATGGTCAACTTATTTTGTTTTTTTTACAGGTTAACAAGAAACAACTCTCCTTCGCTGAAGCTCTGTATCAATGGTAGAGCAGCAGTACTGTCTATAGGAACCTATGGGATATCCATTTCCAATCCATACTGGTAACTATTTCAATTTCATTTCATCTGTTCCTTTTTTATTTCATAAGAGTACAACAAATCCGACTGATGATTCATAAACTAGGTGACATGTACATCACAAAAAATATTTCTGCAACATAAAATGCACTGTATTCCAAATTTGCAGCTGTGCAGCCATGACAGTGTTGAAAAAGTTGGACACAGGTTTTGTTACTTGACAAGATTTGGTTTTAAAATGTAACTTGAGTTGAGACACAGGGACACCGACACAGTGTATTTGTTACACAGTCTGGTACTAAATTAAATTGTGATCTGATGATTGCAGTGGGACAACTTACTATCTGTGTTAATCCAGATATTCGTGGAACAGCCACAGCTTAAACATAATGTCATACTGCTGCAATCAAATGGTAATAAGTCCTTCATTTCTTTTTTTAGGAAACTTCCAGATGCTTTTTTGTGTCGTAGTTGCCTTATCTAAAGAACTTCTTCAACATCATGCCCCCCTCCCCGGGCGTGGCAGACATGTAACAAGCAGAATTCATTTCACTCGATGACCATGACCATCATTACTGGACAGGAGAAGGATGTAGATGAAATCTGTGAAGAAGCAACCAAATAATTGACCATTAATGAGACCTACTTGCAAATATGTCCCCCCCCAAAAAATACTTACCTTCATTGGCTTGAGAGTATTCCATTTCCAATTTCAATGCCAACATTTCTCATCAAGCACTAGAATGTGCACACCAACAGTATGTGACCTGTGGTACAAAACAATACAATGAGTACATGTATATATATGTCAACCCCCCACCTAGAAAATACATATATATATATTTCTATATGTATATCAACTCACCAAGGCTACCATTAGTGTACACACAAAGGGCACCCTTCCATCCAGTTGAGGTGATCGCACCGCATTCGCGGGAATCGCAGCACACTTTGTAACAGCAACAATTCTCTCATGGTCATCATTTCTGACCGAACACTGAATGGATTCATGTCATGTTATCCCTCCTTCACATGGTTTGGCAAGCCAATGTGCATCATGACATCATCATCACAGAATATGTACATTTTCTGGATACAAGACAGTTGCATTTTGGGGATGCAGAAAAATTCTGGGGACTCTGTGTGATCACTGCGTGCATGAGTGACTGCACAATACATTCTGGGGGACTTTGCATGTGGTGTAATGCTCCCATTTCACTTCATCAGCACTTGGCAATTTTCTGGACACAAGACAGTTGTATTTTGTGTGTTGTGGTTGTGAGCACATAATGTCATACTTAAATTATAAATTAAAGCAGCAGTGCAACAATGTGGTGAAAATTTTGATGTATACTTTTTTATGCTATTTTAGATTGCCATCCACTAGTTACCTCCTGACTTGTATGATACCCTTCTTTTCACAATTTGCATCTGCTTTACTACTTTTTCTCATGTCCGAACAAATAAAAGGAGCACATGTTTTAATATGGCTCTGACCAGGTTTTCATCACTATTTGCAGCTGTTTCTGAACAAATATTGTTGTGTGAGGTCATAAAACACTGCCTGCTGCATAATTGTTAGTTTTAAAACAGTACTATACAAACAACTGATGGAGAAAAACAGTGGACAATACTGATGAAGACCTGGTCCACACTGTATTAAAAGGAGTGCTCCTTTTATTATTTCAGACATGAAAAAAAGTACTAAAGCAGACTCAAATACTGGAAAGAATGGTATCATACAAATCTGGAGGCAAGTAAAGTGGCAATGTAAAATAGCGTAAAAAGTATTGGTCAAAATTTTCCCCAGATTGTTGCACTGCTGCTTTAATGTCTATTTCAAAAAAGAAATATTTCTGGAGCTGCAGTAATGTTTACTTTGTGTTGGAACTCGTGAAGTGTTTCTCAAAAAGCAGGACTGAGCAGTGCAAGTATGTTGTGCTAAACAGCATGTGTAACATCAGTGTTCTTTCCTGTGTGTGCAGACATTGTCCAGCTTTGTGCATACATATATATGGTGTGACTTGTTGCAGTATCTCTAGAATAAAGATAAGAAAGAATATATGACGTATAATTTATTTGTACCATCGCACCAGCGGAGTAAGTGATATGATATTTTTTCAGAGGTATCAGGTCACTGTGCACCTCAGTCACTCACAGTGCACACATGACTTTGCAGAGATCATAGCACAAAAAACACATGCTCTCCTAAAAGTCATGTGTGGAGTATGTGACTAAGGTGCACTCTGGCCACACAACTTGAAAAAATATCATAACACTTAGTCCGCTGATGATGGTGGTGATAATAAAATATACGTTATTCTTATCTCTGTTCTTAATTTCATAAACACTGCAACAAGTCAGCATATATATGTTTGCAAGAAGCTGGGCAATGTCTGACATCACACGCACACAGGAAACAACACCGACTGCACACATGCAATTTAGCACATCATACTTGCACTGCTCACACCAGCTTTTCCACAACCACTCCACAACAGAAAGTAAACATTACTGAGGCACTGGCTTATAATAACAAGGCAAAAGGAGCATGTATGTCTGTGATGTAAGTATTGTAAAGAAGGGTCAGTAACAGGAGCTTCCTGCCCTCGTAAGCTTACTTTCTCTCGTTTTTTAAGATGTTGCAGCCGCTCGTGTCGAACATACTTTATTTTAATAAAGAATTAGCAACCCAGAAGTAGGTGGATGCTATGGGGGCTCCATTATGTAAAGCGAAAGGTGTGGTGGTGATGCACCATGTGATTCAATACTTTGGTATCGAAGTGCATGGTGCATTGTCGTTGCACCTTTACACATAATGGAGCCCCATAGCGTCTGCCATACTTCCAGGTCACTGACTTTTCTTTATAAAATAAAGTATGTTGCAGTGCAAGAAAAATGCCGCAACATACTTAAAAGGCTTTATCGGAGCCTTGCATGGGACAGGACCTCCTGTTGCTGTCTGCTTCCCTTTAAACTAATACTGTGGCCTTCCCTCTATCTGTTATTAAACATAAACAAAAGACAAAACTCTACAGCAGTGGGGAAGGGGAGGTGTGCTGAAAAAAAAAGTGAATGGGGGATCCCATGATGTTCCAGCAGGAGATGGGGCATCGACTCAATCTGTAACTAGTGTTGCTCGATCTGCTCCACCTGCTGCTGGACAGCACCCACCCTCTCATTATTTTCCTCCACTGTGCCCCACAAAAGTGCTATGTCTGCCTGAGCTGCAGGCATTGTAGGATCCACTGGTGCAGGGGGAACCAGGTAGTGGTGGTGGTGAGAGTAGTGCTGGTGGCAGTGGTGGCGGTGTTGGTGGAGCAGCTGCTGCTGTGGCCCACCTCCTGCTGCAGTGATGCACAACAGCAGAACCCTCTGCCACTGCCACAGAAGGGTTAGCAGGTGGAGGCCTGGCCCGTTCGGTGGCAGCCTGCCACTCCACCTTGTGGTGGTTCAACATATGTGTGCGCTGGCCTCTAGTCCCCAGATGTGTCCCCCGGAGCCACAGTACACCTGCACACCACAAAGCAGATACACAACAAGGCTGCTGTCCCCCTGACACAGTTGAAAAACTGCCAAACTGGAGAGCTGCGGGGGGCCAGGCACAGGAGGGGCAGATGCAGTGCCAGCAACATGGTCATGCACCTGGAGCTCCACCTGCTGCTGTGAAGGTGGTGCTGCTGGAGCTTCTGCAGCTGCTACTGGTGGTGGTGGTGACAGAGTTGGTGAATGTGGCAGTAGCACTGGTGGTGGTGCTGCTGCTTCTGGAGGGGAGGAGGCAGGACCAAAGAGTCTGGAGTGGTCCAACGCCACCTGGCTATGACCCCAATGCATGTGCACTCCCCTCTGGCCACAGGCCACATACTGTCCCTGGTCCATCACACAAAAACACTCCTTCCTTCTCTGATGCAACGAGCGATGAACAACTTCACACACACTCACACAACACAGGCACACACACACACGCACACACACACCACAAAAATCTTATAAAACAAAGAAATCGGTCACCAAGGAGAACTGACAAAACAGCACACAAAAACCTAAAGAATTAGCTTTTATAAAAGCTTTTGGGTTTTTGGAATTTGCTCAAGAAAGAAACTTGTTAACATGAACTCTCCTCTCCTACACAAAATACTTCCTTTCTCTACCTCTGCAAAGAAGAAAGTGAAAGTATCTGCTTGTATGACTCACTTCCTTCCTGCCTGGCTAAAGCATGTGACTTACAGTACTGTAAGCCATGTGATGTGTGGGGGCTGCCTAAAGTGCCTATACTGTTGTCATTCCGCCTTACTTCACTTTAAGGTGGAATAACAACACAAAGTCATAATAACAAATGAAGTGAGCACTTTTCAATGGCCACTTCACGTAGCGTGATGATAATGCGAAGTGGCCACTTCACGGTCACTTTGCAGGTGGAATTTAATTTCACTGCATCTCTGCCCCCCACATAAAACACATTCCGCAAATTCAAATCCTGGTGCCCTAATGACAGGCACATTCCGATGGTGGAACCTAAACAAGAACAAGTTGATTTATAGCTTTGCACATGCCTACGTGTAGTCGTCATTCTTTGATTCAGTATGGTTGACCAGTTTGCAGAGTAACATCCCTCCTTTGAAACATGCTTTCAATTAGCTCATTAGTGAATAAGTCAGTTCAGTTTTATACATTGTCAAATCAGATGAAATGTATCTCATCTCACTTGAGAACCCTTGTGGCATCCATGACACTAATATCTCCCTCTCCTTTTCAATCCTGGACCAGTTAGGATTCCATAGACTCATACGAAGTTCTGTTGTTTAAACACTATTTTCGCCAATCCCCCAAGACATTTCCTTGTCTCGATAGGGAGGTTAGGGATTCATCCCACTTGTGTTTCTCTCATGGGTCCAGCTATGCTGCAGAAAGCCTTTTTTAGTACCCTCTCTGAAAATCCCCTAGCTATGCTGAGGCAGTTGCCAGACCAGCAGCAGTCAGAGACATCTACATCTTAATATGAAACCAGTAAGAAAACTGTAAGGTGGGACTCTGGAAGGAAAACTCTGATGCTGAGAAGTTCAAAAATGCCAGGTGAGTTTATTCAGAACACACAAGATGCTGGTTGCAAATGGATGAAATCCTGCACTTCACATCAAAAACTTCATGATTCAGGTGAAGCTGAATTTTTTCAGGTCTGGGAAAACTTTGTGAAGGTGAGAATTTTTGCCGCATCGTGTAAACTTTGCAGGCAAAGACTTTGCCACATCTCTACTGTAGATTAGTTGATGTGATACAGAGTACTTTTAAAGCAAGGCAGATAACTTAAATGTATAATAGGTGATAGATTATGCAACACAAATGGACCCATCCAAGAGAATGAGTGCCTGTCTACTTGAAGTTTAGGCAACTTATGTTTAAAAGTTATTTTAAGCTCTCTGTAACATAGGCAAAAGTTGTCTTGACATTTTCAAATAACTTTAAGAGGGTAGCAGATTTTAAAATCATTTGCACAAATGGTACCAAATGCACATCAATATGAAAACTGGATAAATAATCCCCATTTTAATATATATTTCACAGTGATGGGTCCTATATGGGACCCTAAGGATGAAATGGCAAATGTTATTAAGTACAGTTTGGTACCTCTGCAGTAATGCTCCAATCTGTTTCACATAAAACAGTCCTCCATAGTCCAACATAGGAAACATAATTTGTTTAGCTAATAAATGTCTGGCTTACATTGTCAAGGATTTAGCATTTCTGTACCAGCAATACAGTTTTTAGTTAACCCTTACTTGCCACTGATGTCCACACTTTACCCGACTACCAAACAGTCATACCTTCTCCATGCAGACAGACCTTTCATACTGGGTATTCATACTAGGTTTAGAGCGAAAGGAGGCTATAAAGCCCATATTGCCACTCACCACATCAGTGGGTCCACTTTGTCCTATTCATAATTAGCTAATTATCTATTCCAGCTTTAAAACTATCAGGAGTTCTTAAAGTTCACAATTCCCCCAGGAGTACATTCCAAGTCCTACCTGTCCTATTTAAAAATGAGAAATTATCACTGGTTTTCCTTACTGTGTCCATTCTAATTTGCTTTTTATGACCTCTGAGACCAACTGGTTTGTCCCATGCCATGATGATCATTTCCCTAATTAACTCCTGATCCCCCATCATTTTGAACAACATCAATAGGTCACCTCTAGTTGTTCTCTGCTCTAGTGTGAACAAACCTGTCTTGTTCAGTCTTTCATTATAACTTAATGATTTGATTGAGCCTATGAACTTGGTAAACCTCCTTTGGACTCTCTCCACCCTTGCTATATCCCCTAGCTTATAGGGACTCCACAGCTGAGATCTGTAATCCAAATGAGGTCTGACATATGTTTTATATAATGGTAACAAGCAGCTTATAGATTTATTAATAAAACTCCTTCTGATGTTTTTATTTATAAAATTAGCTCTTGTTATTGCCTGTGTTCAATGCTTTTTAAAGTCCAGCTTATTGTCAACTATGATGCCACAATCTTTTTCATGAGTTACTGCAGTCAGGACTTCCCCATGCAGTACATATACCTGTGAAATTTTATTTTTCCTTAACTGCATACTTGGACATTTCTGCACACTGAAAGCATTTATTTCTACCTGTCCAATCTTTGATTATTTTAAGATCATTAACCATATCCTGCTGTTGAGTACATGTACTGACTGGTCTCCCAAGTTTGATATCATCTGTAAATTTTATTAGTGTTTTGATGTTTTGCTGCAGGTCATTAAAGGAATAATGCACGACAGGGTGTGTGTCATGCTGGGACAATGCCACGCCTGGGGGGGGGTTGGGCATGAGGCCGCAGGCCGAGTGCGTCCAATGCCCCAGGCATGGCGTTATCCCAAACGACACACACCCTGGAGTGCATTATTCCTATTATACAATGGCAAATTTTTTAATAAAAGAAAAAAAACAATGAAATAAATATGTTTTAGAATACTTTTTCATTTGATTTTGTGTGTGGAAGTATACTTATTTAAAAAGTAGATCCTTTATCCTGTTTGTCCTGTAGGTGGAGCTGTGTGGCCAGTAACTACTGTACTGGCGACCTTTTTAAAGTGGGGCATTTCCTTAAAACAGTCACAGTTTGGAGCTGCCGCCCTATCCTTGATGCTGCTGCTGCACACCCGCTACTATTGTTGTGACGGTTTGGAGCTCCCGCCCCATTCTCGGTACTGCCGTGGCTGCACGCCCGCTGTTATTGTCACGGTTTGGAGCTCCTGACCCATTCTCGGTACTGCCGCATGACTGCTAGTGTTGCTGTGAAATCCCTACAGGAAAAAGCTATGAGGCGGTAGGAAGAATGTTTTTAATGGGATAGAAAATGTAGCTTGAAGATGGAGTGAGTGGCGTTATGAAAGAAGCCACGCGCCACTGTTTTTTAAATCACTGACTTTCCGTGTTTAATAGCGAAGCAAACAAAAAAGGGAAAGGATAGAAAAATATGTACAGATGTTTAGTGGCTTTTGGGGAAATGTTTTTGTTTTACTTATATGCCATTTTGTTTGGTTGAAGTGAAGAGCGGGGCACAGTGACGCGGACTGGTGAGTGGTCAGTGAAGCTGACCGCGATGACGGCTGAGTGATTTTTTTTTTATATTAATAATGCGGTCATCTGTGTGATGGAACTAGAGCTGTGGTGTTATGCCAGGATAACATCACGGGTCCAGTCTTACAGTGACCAATCAGAGGCAGAGATTCTTTCTTGCCATTGTATAATAATATATAAAGAGAACAAGACAGGACCCTTGCGGCACTCCACTGGTAACTTCAATAGGTTTTGAGCATCCCCTACCACTCCACCCTCTGATATCTTTCACTCAACCAGTTATTTGTCCAAGTTACAATCCTACTATCAATCCCCTCTATACCTATTTTCTCTATCACATTGTTATGTGGGACTTTATCAAAAACCTTTTGGAAATCCAGAAAAATAATGTCTATGGAATATTACCATTAAGTGCTTTCTTTATTTTTTTGTAGAAACACAAGAGTTTTGTGGTGCACCCTCTGTGTTTTTTAAACCCATGTTGTTCCTTATCAGCAAGACCTATAATTGATATATCTTCTTCAAGTTTAGTTTTGAGGAAACTTTCAGCAATTTTACAAATAACTGAAGTTAGGTTAACCGGCCTATAACTGGATGTGTCTGCCCTGTTCCCTCTTTCGTACAGTGGCACCACCAGAGCATGCCTCCAATCACATGGTATCTCTCCTGTCACAAATTAGTTGTTCAATATCCTTATTAGAGGGTGTGCAATAATATGACCTAGTTCTCTGATTGGTCTTGGGGTAAGCTGGTTGGGGCCCGAGGATTTATGTGGTTTTAATTTTTCAATACATTTCTTTACTACTGATGTAGTCATATTGAGATCCAATTGTTGACAGACATTTTAGTTATTATACCTTTGTCTCTATCTTTTCTTTCAAATACTGATCCGAAATAATCATTGAATGATTCAGCTACCGTAACTCTCTAGTAGTATTTATTTCCTCCCCCTTAATCACTAGTGGTCCAATCTGATTGTTATTCCCTTTCAGGTTATTCACATAAGCAAATAAACCCTTGTTGTTATCTCTACAATGTGCTAAGCTAAATTCAATTTTATTCCATTCTAATCTCATAGCATTTTTTAGTAATTTTAGCAGTCTCCTGTAGCAAGCTATACTATCTTGTGTTCCCAAGGTTTTCATATTTTAGTAAGCCCTTTTCTTTTGCTTAATTACCTTCATCACTTTATTGGTACACCATACAGGATTTTTACCTTTTTTGTTATATAGTTTTTTGCTGGACACATAGGCATCCTCCAGATGTCTTAGTTTGTTTTTTAAAATTGTCCACATTTCATGTGCGCTTTTACCCTGTAATTATTTGTCCCAATTCAATTTCCTCAGTTTTTGTTTTATTTTAAAGAAATCTGCCTTATTAATTTTTTATTGTAGTGATTCCCCTAGCTATTAAAGCTATATGTTTCCTAATGACAAATTTCACTATACTATGGTCACGCCTACTTGTTCTTCTCTAATCTTAATTTTTGAGATTTTATCTGTTCTATTTGTTATAATGAGATCTAATACATTCTCCCATGTGCTGGCTTGTAAACAAGTTGACTCAGGCCTGCCGTGTTCAACATATCTGAGAACTGATTGTTATGGAGATCAGCAACAGATTTTTGTCCTCATTTTATTTCGGGGTGATTAAAGTGACCAGAAATTATTATGTCGTCCTTCTGTGCCATAATATCTATTTCATTTTCTATTTTCACATTCATTTCTCTATTAGTGTAAGGAGCTCTGTAATACAATCCTAAATATAATTTTTTTCCCCAGTATGCTTCTGTACTGCTAGCCATAGGATTCCATTCCATAGTCCTCTGACAAATTATATAACTCTCCATCGATATCATTGCTTATATAGATTGCTACTCCTCCTCCCATTTTACTCATTCTGATCTTTTCAAACAAGGTGTAGCCATCGATATTTTCATTCCATTCAATTCCATTTTCCCACATGTTTCTGTGATCATACAAATATCAATATCTTCCAATATTAACATTGCTTCTAGTGCAAATATTTTGTCACTGTTCAGACTTCTTGCATCAGAGACCAGATTTTCAATTCTGTATGCCTTGGGTTCTTTTTATATACCTCAGATGAACCTGTCCCATTGGTTTCCACAGAGTTTGTTTTGTTTGTTTTGTTATGGGTGTACACTCCTCTACCCCTACCATTTAGTTTAAAACTTTTGTCAACTAACCTTCTTGGAAGGCTGCTGCCTGTGGTTCTATGGGGGGGAATAGCTCCTCCCCCATCTTGTACTTAAACCTGGCAGCAACGCTCGCTCTGCTTAGAGCTAGTTGCACTCGCAGGTCGTGTTGCTGCTTGGTCCATGGCTGCTCCTTCTCTTCCCTCTCTCTTCTGTTATCTCCCCTGCCCTTCCTGTCCCCCTCCCCTCTTCTGTCATGTTTCTGTTCCTTCTCTATTTGCCTCCCGTTTGTGCTCCCGTTTCCCTGTTCCTTCCTCTGTTCTCCCTCATACCTTGTTTCGCTCCCTTTTGGGGTTTCTCCTTGCAGCCACTTGCTCCCAGCTGCCACTGCCCCCTGCTCATTCTCTCTGCAGCCGCTTGCTCGGTTGCCACCACTGCACTCTATTTTCTCCATGCCGTTGAGCTCCATGCCGCCACTGCTGTCTGTTCTTCCTTTCAAGCAACTGCTGCACCATGTGTCATGCAGTCAAGTCTCCTCTGATATAGATTCGATCAACAACCATGCTGCCGTGTGGTCTGTTGCTTTAGTGCGGCCACTAGCACTGTCCCACTGCAGTCTACCAAACTCCTCACTGCTCAGTGCTTCCCTGGATGCTCCGGCACTGCTCCATTTAATTTTATTGCTCTCCTCACTGCAGCCATGGCTGCCTTCATTCTGCTCATTAGCAGCCATCATTTCCTCATTGGTTTCCTCATCTCGCCAGCACTCAGTGTGATGTCACCTCTGTGCCTTACTGACCTCTTCATGAGTGTGCCTGACCGGCCATGGGCTCTAAGTTTCCCTTATTCCTTTGTGAAACATCAATGCTTCTGTAGATACAGCGTTAGTTGGACAGTCACCATTCTCCAACTGAGTTCAGTCTCAGCTGAGTGGACTCATTGTCAGTTTTGTATGCCACCTAGACTCACAGAAGAGGGGTTTGCCATAACCTACTATACCTCCAAGGGGCTTTGCTCAGTGCACTGAATTTCTCCATGATAGAAACATAGAAACATAGAATTTGACGGCAGATAAGGACTGCTTGGCCCACCCAGTCTGCCCATTTCCCTACCTACTGGATAAGCTGCAGATCCTAGTTAACCAGCAGCCTACCTCTTCTTACCCCCACCCCCCAGAATTGCCTTATGACTGTCCCATGCATGCTTGAATTCCACCACTGATTTTGACTCCACAACCTCCTCTGGAAGGCCGTTCTAATTATTTGAGTCCATATCCTGCCTACCATGCCCTTCAATAGGGCAGTTCTCATTTCAATGTAACCTTTTTACTATGGCTGTCCATTAAAGGGGTCCGCCTTTCGTTGCCTGTCCACCTAGACCTACAATGCAGTTCACTCATCTACACTCTATCTCTTCAGACTACACTCCAGCCAGCACCCACATGTTTAGCCTGTGACTCCTCATCTTGCAGTTCTGCATCACAGAACATGTTTGTCATGCCTGTACATAAGGAATCCCTTCCCTAACCTATCCACTTAAGACACTATGCTGCAGTTTTGATCACTAGGACTCTGCCTACATTAGCCCTATGCTCCAGCGGGCACATGCGGGTCTAGCCTGGCTCATCCTCCTGCAATTCCTCTCTTGCATTCTGACTCGTTATCACAGTTCCAGCTCAAGTGTGTGCTCTGACCACAGAAGCCATCTTTCCCTTCTTGGACATCCTCAGTAATTCTATCTTTGAGGTCCTTATTTCTCCATATGTTCAAAAGACTCCTGACATTGGGTTCCTGCTGGTCCAGCTGGGTTTTACTATTGACCTGCAACAGCGCTCACGCTGACATCCCCGACAGTGACAGACACAATGCAAAGTGTCGGCATTGTACTGTCAGAGATGTCAGTGTGATTCAGCCAGGGGCTGTGCTCCCCACGGACCCCCACACCCACTTGTCTCTAGATATCTAACTCCAAGTCAGAGTTGGACTGGGGGGAGCACAACACCAGGAGCTGCACTGCCGGTTTCTGCTGTGTCCCACACAGTGACTCACCACATCCAGGTGAATTCTCTCACTGTGCTGGACATCACGGTGGTGGATTCAACCTCGTGTTGGTACACCATCCAGCTGGCCTATATGTAAGCCTAGCTCGTCTTCCTCCTCAGGTTGATCTTGGCAGGCCTATCTGGAGGCCTACCAGTCTAGCTTGCCTACGCGGAAGCTCAGCTCGACTCACTCACTTCTACTTTCTCCTCATGCAGACTTATGTGGAGGTTCTGCCTGTCAGTCTGGCCTATGTGGAGGCCTAGCTCTACTCATTCTCACTTCTCCTTCCTCAGGCTGACCTATGTGGAGGTCCAGCCGGTCCTGCTAGCCTACGTGGAGGCCTAGCTTGACTCACTCACTTCTACACTACTCGGGCAGACCTACTTACAGGTCATGTCTTCTTGCTAGCCCACATGGGGGCCTGTCTCACTACTTTACTATATCTGCCTGTCCTCTAATGGACTCTGTAGTACTTACTGGATTACTGACTTGGACTCATGGCATGACATTTCCTACAAACAATAGAATTGGGATTTCTACCAGTGATGTATCACCTTCACCTGCAGTTTATAGGTACTGAGCACTGCTAGCTGCCCTACCTTTCACCTACTTGCACCTGGCTTGCACTAAGTCAGGGACATTGTTACCTGCTTAACTGTTCCATCTCACCACAGCCTGTATGTAGGTCTCACCTCTCTCATTTACCTTACCTTCTTGCCAGAGTGTACCTCGCTCTGTTTCCCATCTATGGCAATGTGCCTGATCCTACACCTGCTTCCTATTGACAGCATCAAAGGACATTCATCATCATAGTTTTGCCTCAGTGCCTACTGCCATACCTCTGGCTTCAGTGTTTTTCTGGGATATCTCTGCTGCTGCCTTAACCTGCCAAGGATGGTCCTTGTCTTTCTCATATGTATTCCATTGTACCTTCACTGACATACATGTGGTTCCTGCCTCCATACACTAACCTACACTAGTGGACACATGGGGTCCCACCGTCTCCTGGCTGGCTACCTATTCATCCGATTCAGTCTCCCCTTCACTGCATTCTTCTCTGCCGTGACTTGACCATCTGGGACTCGATGTTTTACTGAAACTCAGTCATAGTAGACCACGTGGGGTCTGCCATGTCCAGCTTCACCCATTTGGGCCTGGCTCATGCTCAAACATACCCCTATGCCATCCTCAACAGGGCTATATTTCTTGCTCTACGTATTCCTGCTTCACCCCGCAAGGGACCCTGGAGGTTTCCATCTGCTTTGCCTGCAAAGGGCTGGCATTCTGCTTGACTTACTCCTACTCATCCTTAATGGGCCTATATGCTTACTCTACACATACAGTACTTGCTTCACCCGCGAGAAACATGGAGTTTCTATCTGCCTCACCCGCAACGGGCCCGGCTTCCTGCTCAGCACATTCTTACCTGCCCTCAGTGGCCTATATTACCCTCTACACATTCACCTTCACCCCCATGGGGCTTGGAGTTTCTATCTGCTTGGCCTCTTACAGACTAGTAGACTTCATTCTGCATACACACTTTGCCCTTTAGAAGACACTAGCACTTACTGTAATTTCAATATCGAACACGGATCCTATTCTCCCCTACTCTGCCTTGCAAAGGAGGACTAGCTCTTTTCTCATCATAATCCAATCCATCTCTGTAACAGATTTCTTCTTCTTCACACTCCAGGATTGCCCATCAAACAGTTGTACACTCTTGCCTTTCCAAGATGTGACTCCGCTCACAGCTGTTGATTGAGTTGCCTTACATGAGAAATACTCATCCTATATACCTATAGATATACTGGCCTGGGATCGCTAACTGGATATGCTACCGTCTTTCTTGGTGGACACTCATCATCAGTACTTCAACTCCAGGATTACTTGCTTGCAGTCAAACTCAAGATGTACTCTGCAATCAAAACTCAGGATTCAGATTAGACAACAGCTTATTAATTCTTGGTTAATTTAGGATTACTGTCCTTTAGTATACCCAGAGGATGGGCAGGTCAGTAGCCATGGGTCCTCAGAGGTTTCCCCCTAAGGATTTTTTTTTTCCTCTCCTGTGTGCTACTGGGCACACTGTCCAGAATTGGAGGAGGTAATCACATCAGTTATTACATTTCATTTTTGGGTCTTCAATCCTACTGTTAACTAGCATCCTGCCAAAGGTGGAATACAGAGAAAGGCCAAAATATCAAGTTCTAACAACAACTATATCTCACTCAGTTAAAACGGATCTAAGCACCAATCATACCAAATCCATTTTCTATGTTCTACAAGCACTGACCTATGTTCCTATCCAGTGCTAACGTATCTAAGTACTGGCCATATCATCCAGCTCCTACACACTGCAAGCACTGTCCTATGTACTATTCTAGCTCTATTGTATCTAAGCACCAACCATATCGCAATTAGCTCTGCATATCACAAGCACTGAGCTATGTACCACAGAGAATTAATGTTAACCCTAATTTCCTACTGCCCCTTTTACTAAGATGGAGACCATCCTGGCAGAAGTATGAAGGTTCATTCAGAAACTCCTTCAGTGGGTTATACACCCCAAACCCTCTTGAAGTGTCCACAGATATAACCAATTATATATCTCTTTCTCATTTTCCTTATTGAAATTACTTTCTCTGGGGACTGGTAACATTTCTGAGAAAATTACATTACAGTTAAGGTTTTTAACCTCTTCCCACATCCTTCAGTATTCATTCTTTATTTCTGCTGTACCCTGGCTCCTGATGTTATTTACCCCCATGTACTTAATCATCGTGGCATTTCCATCCCTCTCCTTAACTATCTTCTGTAGCATATTTCTAATATCACATATATTGGTCCCTGAGAAATAACTAGTAGTGATATGCTCTTTGTTCCCACTCGATGTATATCTATCTGTGTATTTTACTGTGGAATCACCTGACACATACCTTTTTTGTGTGTTACTTGTACTATGTCCCATACATTGGTCATTTGAGTGTGGCATCCATGTTAAGTTCCCCAGTGTTTTCATTTAAGTGCTCATTATTTGTGCTTAAAGTTGATGGTGCAATTTCTTTGTTACTTAAGCTGCCTCTACTCCCATGTGAAGTTACTTTATTTGCACAAATTGTACTTGAACCTTCATCCCCTTGTATTTCAGTTTCATGTGACCCATCATGTCTAAATTGTGCTTCTCTTTTCTGACTGTTGGACACTAATCTTAACACCATTTAGTTCACTTATATCATCATGCATGACACCTGTGTTGTTGTCTCCATTATCCAAGTCCAACATTAATAATGATTCAGAACTATTGTGAGTTTCCAAACTAAACCATGTTGCTCTCCTTCTCCCCTTTTTATATTTCCTCTGCTCTGTCTCCCAATGTTCATTTTCAGTCTGGTCTCTGAAATGCTTTTTCTTTTCCTTACTCCGATCCTCAGTGTGACCTGCTACAGCCCAACTTTCTATTTCATTCTGCTGTGTAGTAACAAGCTGCATTTCTACCTCCAGTTGTTTATTTTGCAATTCTTTAATTCATTTGCATTCCTCACTGGTATATATGAGTACTTCATGTACTACTTCAGTACTTAACTTCCTGTAATGAATGCATCTTATACCCAACAAGCCCCCTGCCAGTTTCACTATGTCAGTGCCCATCTCAGCAATTCTTCTAACCTGAGTAGGCCTGTACTTTCAATAAGAATATTTGCCCCAGTGTAGCGTAGTCATGTGACCTGGCTGCCTAGTGCTTGCTCACAGTGGCACAAATCTAACTTTTAAAATAATAAATATAGCTCTCTCAGCACTTTGTGGAGTTCTCTAGTCACTAATGACTGAGGTTTCAGCACTCATTCTGGGATTTTATTCAGCCTAAACCTTCCCTGACAACCAGGAAGTGTTGAAGTTCTACTCCCTGTCCAGAACTATAATCCCCAGACGCCTCAGCTTTTCCCACCAATATTATGCCTACAGCACAGAAACAAGATTAAAATAAGGGAGCAAATGAATGAGCAGCATTAACCAGGTCTGTCTCACCACCTACTAGGACAGTCTCACAGCATGTGGACTAGCAATTGCCATGATGATAATCAGTACAACCGTCTTAAATGACCCATTTAAGGAGATCCATATTATTAACAATACACAACTTGGTGCAGATCTCATTCTTAATCTAGGCTAACTGGAAACGAGTCCTGATAGGAGATCTGCACCACATCCCAGACCATGAGCCCACAGTGTGACCCCATGGATCTGGCAGGTCCCACTTGCAAGTTGCTGGCTGAACCATGGACATTGTAACCCAATCTCACCAGCAAGATCTCCTCCCTGTCTTTTCCTTCTGGAGACTAAGAGCTCCTTGGTTATACCACAGTAATGTCCAGCACAGTATAAATAAGAGAAGAAAGGCAGAGACTATTAACCTCAACCCTGGAGGGTTACATTTCTGTTCAATTTAAAGTAAAGGAAATTACTACGGCCATCCACTCCTGTGTATAATAGCTGTGAATTTAGTTTGAGGTGCCAACACTGCTCCCTTTCATGATGTGATGACAGAACCACCCAATGTAATGTAAATGGGTAATCTAGGGGCAAGTACACTAGAGCATACAATATTATTTAAGGACTGTCCCATATTAATAAATCAAATGCATAGTGAAAAATATGCATTAGTGCTGCATACTGTACTTTATGGTACCTGTGAGTTGAAATTTAAGTTTATTGCTTTTTTTTGTAAAAAATACAAAACACACTGCATAAAAGAAATGGTAGGAGAATGTTAACATTCCAACAACTCAGTAGTAGCCACAGACATTGCCAGCTATTTCCAGATATTTCGCAACATTTCTAGAGTTTCTCTCTGCTGCCTGTACTGTGGAAATGGAGAAAGCATGAGATATTTCTGGAAATATCACAGAAATTTCGGGAAATAGGTGGTGTAAATCAAAAGGATATGAGCCACGCATTTCTTAGAGATACCGTGTGAGGCGTAATTCAAATATAAACACATAAGACAATTTGTTCACTCACCTGGTGGAGCTATATAGTTGTCAGTGCTTTGTAATTAGTTCCCATTTGTAATTCAGCAGAACATGGAACCACCCAATATCAGCTGTTTTAAAAAACAATTGTCTGAATAAATTGATTCCAGAACATTGCATAAATGTGTCTATAAGCACTTTACACAGTGAAGAGAGGTGAGGATGCTGACAGCAGTGCCAATAAAATGATCTATTACTTTGGAGAGCTCCACTAACCTGCACATTTCTGGATAAGGTCCTCAGCAGAAGGGATCATATGTGGAAGCTTTAAACACCATTCAATAAGTGAAACACAATATATATCCTGCTCCACCATTAGTCAAAGTTTCCTCTGCCTCCAGTAGGAAGGGTTGAAATGCCATATCTGCCTGCATTATATGGCAATTATTTTCAAGTGTGTCATGGGCTGCCATGTGGTAGGGAACATTTTCATGCTTCACTTACTATCAGCAGGCCAAATGTCAAATTCTTATACTATGTGAGGTTCCCTTAACTAAAACTTTAGCACACAGTTCCCAGTGTTTAATGATGCAATTCTAATAAACATATTATTAAACAGACCCACCAGTTTTGACTGTATACTTCTCAGCCAGAATCATCAATTGCATTGTGAAAATAAAAGCCCAAAAATAGAGTCTTTAAGAAAATAAAATATAAACATGTCCCTAATCAAGCTAAGTCCAGTGGAAGTCCATCAAATAAAAATACTGGCAGATGCACTCACAGCCCTCTATGCAGTGCTAATGAGTCCAAACAAATTAAGCCTCTTCTTCAATATCAGAATCATTCTCTGTGTCCCAGAGTCTTTGCTGTCCCCATTTAGCAATCAATTGTCCCACTGCCTTGGGGTCAGTAAAAACATACATTTTATAGCATACAGTTGCCCTTTATTGTAGCTAGATTTCAATACACTGCAAAAAGTTGTTGGGCAGTTCAAAAGTAAAAAATATTTTTGTGCTGTGGTAGCTACATCACTAGTATGATAGAACTTTATTTGAAATACACAAGAGTAGTCTCCCACATGTGCCACTCTGTTGGTTTGAAAAGGTCTATCATGGCTCTAAACAGAGTACAGTGAGAAATGGCCACTGCCACCTACTCAACGCTCCTTCTGGGTTACTTTTACTGGGCTGCTGAGGGCAGTTGCTGTAGTTAGTCTGCTTCTGGGTCTGACTAGCCCACCATCATCACTGGTTGTGCCTCAGCTCCAAAAGCAAATAAAAGCCGCCTCAAAACTGAATGTGCACAGTAAATATTTCACAGTGCAAACAGTCAAACTGAAGCACCATTCACCAGCATACAGAAAATGCAGGCTGACACTAAAAAAAGTGCATAAACATTTTATTACAAAGCCTCTGTGCCCAGGACCTTAAAAGGGAACACCAGCATGAGCTCCTCTCACTCCCTTTGCCACCGATGCTCACTGTGCCCAACCTTCTCCCCACCACACTCTGTTTAAAAGGCCTCAATGTTTTGTGGCAGTTTTGGGCTGACCCATTTAGAAATAAGCATTTGTCAATGCCGAAAGTTCGCTATTAGTATTGCTGTTGTACATGCCTCCCAAATTTTTCTGTGTATATTCCTCTGTCTTGCATTTTAAGGCATCACTCTCAACACAAATTTCTTATGTTTTTCTAGCACTGGTTCACTTCATTAGAAAAACAAGCATTTGTCAATGCTGAATGTTTGCTTGCTGGTATTGGCATTGGTAGTGCAGGAAGTTAGAGAGATGCATAATAGGAATGGCAGCGAAGTATTGAAGTAATGCCAGCCCCCACCCCCACTCTGCAGAGACTGACAGGTGCTGGGGGTGTGTATTTGGGTCATCGACCATGACACTCACGCCATTCCACTTCACCCCACAATGCAAACACTGAATGGTGTTGCAGTTTGCCTTGACACGTCTTCAGCCCTTACGCTCACCCTGTTCCATAAGGAAATAAGCTGAGATGTGTGAAGTATAGGACAATGGGGAGAACATTAGGGCAGAAGAGCCCATGGCACACCTCAATGCCTGTCAGTGGCTGCAGGGTGGGGGTGGGGGTGGAATGGGGTGAGCATTACGGCTGATGACCCCAAGTCACACCCTGATGCCTGTCAGTCTGTACAGGGTGAGCATTACGGTTGGAAACCCTAATGCCCCGGGTGTTGTTGGTATTTTTGCTCTGAATTTTCAACATGGGCTTTTTGGGACCCCTCCTCATGAACAGTGGCAGTATCATTTCATTACACAATCCCAAAAGCTGATTTATCACAGTGAGTGTGCCATTCGGCACCACAGGTATGAAAATACAGTTTGGGCAGGATGTGAAAAATGACAGCTGTACTGTTTATGAGGAGGTGTGAAGAAATAGCAATATTGCAAATATGGACTGAAAATAGGAAAAAGTGGCGAACGTATGAGTGTGTGTAGAAATTGTGCAATGCACACTTGTAATGCAGTTGTTTTTTGGAATGTTTTCACAAAATTTTCAACATGGCTATTTTGGGAACTCCTCTCATGAACAGCGGCACTGGAATTTCTTTAATCTGTCCTGAAAGTTGATTTTGCATAATGAACATGCCATTCTGCACCACAGGTGCAAAAACACATTTCAGGAAGGATGCAAAAAAGTACAACTGTCCTGTTCATAAGGGGTATGTGAAAAAATTACAGTGTTGGAAATTTGGAGTGAAAATATTGAAAATTAATGATGTTACGAGTGTGTGTAGAAACTGTGCAATGGACGCCCATAACACAGACACTTTGGGGAGTTTTTTCACCAGATTTGCAACAAGGGCTTTTTGGGACCCCACCTCATGAACTGTGGCACTGTTGTTTCATTAATTGGTCCCAAAAAGTGATTTCGAGCAGCAACCATGAAATCACCTTTCACGATTGAGAAACAAAATGACAGTGACAGTGTTCAAGCGGAGGGGTCCCTAGAACCCAATGTTGAAAATTTGGGACCAAAACTCCAAAAAGTGGCTGAGATATCAACTTAAGCTGAAACCCCCCATTGATTGCCATTATAGGGCTTACCGTGATTTTCTTTAGTTTGCCTTCGGCTTTTGAAGAGTGCAGACATGTTCCCGGTCTACAGAAGATTGCTGCTCCCAACCTCCAGAGGTAAATATGGGTGGGGGTGGTGCAGGGGGGTAGGGTGTGCAGAGGGAGGGTGCGGGCTGGGGAGGGCTGGTGGGAATGATGAGGGACCGTTTTCTTTTCTTTTCAGGTTGAAAAAACAAGACCTCTTAGGACTGTTTTCTTTTTTATAGGGAAAATATTAATAACATGGATTTTGGCATACTAGGGTGGGCTCCTGGTGTGCCAGAGTACTGGGAGGGATCGATGCTGACCTGGAGATTGGGTACCCTGAGGTTGGCTGAGAATATAGGGGCATGGGGGAAACAGTGCATCCAACACCAGGAGTGGGCATCCCAGTGTTGGAAACATCAGAGGTTGTTTTTTGGCACACCGTGGTGGGCTCCCAGTGTGCCACATTAAAGGGGGGGGAATACATGCTGACACAGGGATTGAGCAACCTGATGTTGGCAGGTGGGGTGGGATCTGCTAGCACGATAATGCTTAATATGAAAGTGCCTTCAGGCACTGTATACTCCCTGCCTGTATGGAGCTTAGGATGTGGCCTACTCTGCACAGGTGGGAGAAGAGGAGCAAAAGGAGTCAGCAGGAAGTGGAGGAGGCAGGGGAGAAAAGCGTCTCCTCCCACCTTCCAGGAAGGGATCAGTGGGGTGGCGAGGGGCGGAGATGTCAGCCAGGCTGATTGGGATGCAAACATTGCTGCACGGTGACCTGCAGATGAAAGGAACAAGCCCCCACATGATTGATGTGGCTTTTTCTTTTCAAGTGCAGACCACTTCAGGCAAAACAGCGTCATGATCAACCTGGCTGATGACTGGTGTGATACTGTTGAGCTCCTTGCAGAGCACTCTGCATTGGACAGACAGTGTCACACCCCTGAAAAGTCACTCATCCCAAGAAGTTTGATGCACATGTGTGAACTTAAAAATCTGAGAACCCCATGCTATACACTGAATGCCACATGTCTGGTCAATTATGAATTTGTGGGCAAAGGTAAAAGTTGTAAATTAAGCAACAGAAAGTCCAATTGACTCAGAACTCTGGGAAGTGTGATTTCCCTGCCAGGCTGCTACCTCTGATACATGTGATTTGATATTGTTAGGTGCTCCCAAAATTATGTTGTAAGCGTCTCTGTACTACATCCCCAAGTTAATCTAATTACATTACAGGAAGCCGTTTATCTACTGCCGCATCAAAGTGGGTGGAGCTAACATCTCCCCTTTCATTTCATGCAGACACAAAATGGCAAGAAAATATCTGGGGTGTGGACACACAGCTAAAAAATAACCTAAAAGAAACACTGAATTACACTTTTACAGATTTCCTTAACCCAAAATGAATGATTTGGCTGGAGGGGGTGGCATGTACCCTTCATGCCCCCCTGACTCTATCAGCATGACAGTCCTGATATTCTGACTGCTATACATGAGGCAGGGCAGTTAAAGCGTGAGTTACTTTACTGTAAACTGAAAGGTAAGTACAGTATACTGCAGTGCTAGTGAGAATAGAAATGATGCAAAAAGGAACAGATTGCAATACCTTTGATTTTTTTTTGCGAATAACTTTATTTTAGAAAATACAAAACACATATCAATAATATCATAAAAAAAACAGCACTTGCTTGGATCATAAGATCATATACAATGTATTTAACACAACTAAAACATTTATATAAACCCAAAAAAAGAAATTATACATAAAGCAAAAATATCCCCCACCCACCCAACCAGCAGCAGCCATACAACCCACCCTAACATAGCTATAGTTAGCAATGTGCCACAACCGAAGGGTCCTCCCCTAGACCCTGCATAAATGTAAGTGTATACAAGAAGGCACAGCTCTGGACTAACTGATCAAAAAAAATATTGTATAACAAAGGGAAGGAGGCATGCGAAAAGGTGTTACAAGAAGAAAAAAATTAACATAATAAACCAGGGAGAGGGGCAGGGAAAAAAAAGGGGAGAGGACAACTCGTCCTCTAGGACTACCTAACCGTTAAGATTTCCCCCTCACACCCTCGAACACAGAAGTCTTCTATAAGAAGAAAAAGGAAGGAGGCAGCTGGGGATTAGGTTAATAGCCGAATTTGTCTTTAAGAATTGAATAAAAGCCACACCAGCACTTCTGGAACTTTTCATTGGTATGAAACAAACGGGCTACACATCTTTCAGCATTTAAGGCAGTAAGAAATTCTGCCCACCATTCCTTAATTGAAGGTTCATAGTCATCTTTCCAGTGCCTTAGTATTACCAGCTTAGTGACCATAGCAACCAAAACTACTTGTACTTTTTGTGAAAACGTAGGGATCTGTGAATACATACCTAACAAGCATGTATCTTCATTAAGAAATACAGTGATATTAAGATAGGGCATCACCCATTGTTTAACTAGGTTCCATAGTTTGAGAATTTTGGGACATGCCCATAGTTTATGATATAGAGTAGCAAAGTCAGAATCACAATCCCCACATTTGGGTGAAGATAACCTTTTGATCCATAAGGTTAGCGGGTGTATAGTATAGATTGTGAAGAATATTAAACTGGATGCCCCTCAGATGATCCTGTTTAATTAGAACATAGTTATCTGTCCAAATCTTCTCCCAAGTTTGGATCGAGAAATCTTTATTATGATTACTTTTCCAATAACGAGCTATAGGAGTAACCTTAGTCAAAGTATGAGACAAAATCCTTTTATATATTTTAGCTATTACCTTCCACCCCTTAGATGTTGTCCAAAATTCATTTAACAATTGTCCTGCTCCATCTGACCACGGGGGTTTCCCGAAAAAATGGTGAATACATTGGTGTAATTGAAGCAATCGGAACCGATTATTTTGAGTCACTCCAAATTTTGCTTGTAAGGCAGGGATAGAAAGGAGTGAATTGCCTAAGATAAAATCTGATAAGTATATCTTATTAAGAAACTTACCGAAAAAAGATTGCATAGGTTTCTTATCTATTTTCAAATTGGGGTTGTTTAATAAAGGTTGTTTTAAATCTTTTAAATTAGATATCTGAAGAAACTAACAAAGTTGCTATAAAGCTGTCATGTCCCAACCAAGGGGAGAGTTCTTTAGTTTCCATGGGACACTAGGCCATAGGACATATAAGAGAGCTTCTAAGTCTATCTGACAAGACTTTGCCTGTTGCCAGTCTAGAAACAGCCAAAAGGGGCTGGCTGATGTAGAAGCCGTATTTGAAAGCCAATCCAAAAATCTGCTAGCATGGATTGCTTAATAATAGATGTAGAAATCAGGTAGTTGGAGCCCCCCCAACATTCTAGGGCGAGTAAGTTTTGCATAAGCCCTACGAGGAGCTTTACCTTTCCAAAGAAAATCAGAACAAAACCTATGAAGGGGCAAGAAAAAGGACTTGGGGAGGTAAAGGTTAAGATTACACAAGGGATAAAAGAATCTGGGTAAAATTGACATTTTAAGAATATTAGCTCGGCCCCAAAAGGATAGTGGTAACTTATTCCATCTCGCCAGATCCTCCTTCGTGGATTTTGCCAAAGGGGCTAAGTTGAGGTCTTTAAGATTAGCCAAATCTTTAGATACTTTAATACCCAAGTAAGTTAAATATTCCTTTTCCCATTGTAGGTCCATATTTATAACCCATTCGTTTGTTAGAAGAGAGGAAAAAGAATAAACCGTAGTTTTATGTTTGTTAAGCTTATAACCAGAAAAAGCACTAAATTGAGAAATAATTTGTAAGGCTCACGGGAGGGATTGCCTACTGTTCGAGATATGAAAAAGCAAATCATCAGCAAAAAGGGATAACTTACACTCAACATCTCCCAAATAAGTGCCCATTATATCTTTATCCAATTTTAAAACTCTAGCTAAAGGCTCTATATAAAGGTTGAATAAATAAGGAGAGAGGGGGCAACCCTGGCGGGTGCCTCGACGTAACAGAAAAGTGTCTGAGATAAGGTTATTACACTGGAGTCTTGCTGATGGGCAAGAGTATAAAACTCATATATAATTGATATAAGGCTGAGGGATACCAAACTTTTGCAAGGCCACAAACATATAATGCCATTCCACTCTATTAAAGGCTTTTTCTGCATCCAGGGGCACCAATGCCGCTTCCAGCTCTGGGGCCCTGGATGCAGAAATTAAATTGAACAATTTTCTAAAATGGTCTGCAGAGGCACGTCCTACCACAAACCCTGCCTGCTCAGAACTTAATATTTCCATACACTCCCCAGCCTATTAGCCAGAATTTTAGCTCATATTTTAATATCCGTATTTAAAAGTGAAATAGATCTATAGTTGCTGATCATTGAAGGGTCTTTCCCTGGTTTGGGTAAAAGGATTATTCTCACCTCAGGTAACGGGATGGTAACTCCAATAACCATATAACTGAAGTAATAGGGGTATTAAGTATTTTTTTAAAGTTTTATAAAATAAGCCTGGAAACCGATCTGGGCCCAGTGCCTTATCTGGATTTAAAGAATCAATAACTGCCAAGATTTCCTCCCCAGTAATTGGAGTTATTAAAATGTTTTGGCTGTCCTGGGGCAAAGATGGAAGATCTTCTCTTCTCTCTCTAAGAAGGCCCACATCTGTTCACCATAATCCTTGGACACCGGATCCAGAGAATATAAATTTTTATAATAATCCCGAAATAAAGTTAAGATCTCTAAAGAACTGGTCACTAAAGCTTCTGATTGAAGATGTCTTAGAGCTGAAATCCATTTGGAAGCAGCCTGTTGTTTTAATTGCCAAGCAAGTAATTTACCCGCTTTGCTCCCCTGTCCAATGTAGGTGGCCTTTAATAGAGAAGCAGACCTCTCCACTTTCTCAAGTAGAATACTGGCATAATGTGCCTGCAGCCTTGAGAGTTCTTGGTCTTCTAGGGGTAAAAGCTGATCTACCCCCTTATTTTCCAGACTTTTAATTCTCTCCAAACAGCTATTCAATTGACTGATTTTCTTTCTCTTCTGAATTGTGGCAATGCATATTAAGTCACCTCTCCAAGTTGCCTTTAGGGCTGCCCAGACTCGATCTACAGCAGGAATCGAATACCAATTAGTCTTAATGGAATTTTGCAAAAAGTTTTGAAATTTTAGGATAATTGTATTATCCTTTAGAAGAGTATTATTTAAAGACCATGTATGTGATCGAATAGAAATATTAGGCAATTCGCATTGAATTAGGATTGGAGAATGATTAAAAATTACCCGAGCTAAAATTTTAGCATCAACCATACTGGACATTAACTGATGACTAACCAAAAAATAATCAATTCGGGAGTAGCTTTTATGAACTGGAGAAAAAAAGGTAAACTCCTTGTTTAGCGGATTCAATATTCTCCACGGGTCCAAAAGGCCCAAGGAGAGGATAAATCCGGATAGAGCTTTTTGCACAGAAGACGAACCTACTCCCTTTTGGTAGGTACGGTCTAAATCATTAACTTGAACCAGGTTCTAATCTCCTCCAATTAACATAGGGTAATGCAGGAAAGGGGCTAATACCATAGCTAAGTGAATAAAGAAAGAGGGGGTTTCTGCATTAGGACTGTAAACTGAACCCAACACTATATCAAAGCTGCCTAGTTTGCCAATTACAAAAATATACCTCCCCTCAGGATCAGAGATGAAATCCGTCAGGGTAAACAGGATCTTCTTTGCTAAAAGAAGAGCCACACCATGTTTACTAGAGCTAAAACCCACTCAAAGACTTGGCCTACCCAGCTCTTTTGGAAAAAATGTAGCTGCTCTGGAAGCATATGTGTTTCCTGCAGAAACACTATTGAAGGGTCATATTTGGCAAGATGGTTTAAAATAATATATTTTTTCTTGTTATCTTTTCCTCCCTTAATGTTCCAAGAAACAATGTTTAACACATTAAGCATACAAAAATCTGACTTGTGCCATATATTTGGCATTAAATGAAGGGCTGCACCGCTGCCACCCCCCCAAAAAAAAAAACAAAGCAAAATATCCCAATAATTAGTTTACTACTCCCTAAATATAAACTAGTCCCAAAAAATTTTTACTTATCCATCAGTCTACTCTCCCAGGCCCTAGGCCTCCACCTAATCAAATGGCCTATGGTACTCGCAAGGAGCGAGCCCCGCATCCCACCTCCCCACCCCACAGCAAAAGACCAACCAGAAAAACTGGCGAAATAACCTCCACCTAACACCTATAGATAATCCCCCCATAATAATGGAATGCTGAGTCTCTTTAGTGCTTTTGTTCAGGCCTACTAAACAAAACGAGAGTCTTCAGAAAAAGCAGTGAGAAAGGGAAGAAACCCACATGCGGTCAGCGCACATTACATTGTTTAACCCAGCTTATTCTGGGCAGGATTCCGCCTTTGCACATAACTAAAGGGTGTCCAATCCTCTAATAAAACAGTAACTAGGCCAAAATTCAAAACGTATTAGTTTCTAATCTACCAGATTACTCCCGGGGTTGTAGCAGCCGCTAAACCACATAACAACTTGCTTAACACTCATTAAACCTACAAAACAACCTTTTTCTAGGTTATGGGATACTTTCTCTAAAAAGCTGACTTAGTTATGGTCCAGCTCCAAGGAACAACCAGAATGGGGCACAAATGAGAAAAGTATTAAGCCAGAGAAAAATCCATGGAGCTAAACCAGACAAAACTCCACCCGAGAAGCGCCCCATGTTTTCATTCATTACCCTATATGCTAAAGGGCGAGATATTCATGCATTCCCTCCAATTTAACCCGAGAGACAAGCCCTACCAAGAACCAAATTGAGAAACTAGATTTAAAATAACGACATAACCAGAAAGACAGGAAAAATAGCTCGGGTCAACCGCCCAGTCACCGTAACTTATGAGCAGTGATATAGTGCCATCTACTGGATATAACCTAGTATAGCAGCTCTCATCTTTTCAATACATGGCAGTCAGAAAGAAAAAAGAAATGCTGAGAAATATTACACCAATAATCAGGTATCACTACTGACTCAAGAAAATGCTATCTATGTAACAAGAGAGCCAAAATATTGCTTGTAGTACAATATTAGAAAGGGGGTCCATCAGAACATAATAAAATAGCTCAGGAGTACAGCATCCTTCTAAAAAGTTCTCTATACAAGTTCTGAGTTCCCTGTAACTGGGTTAGACCACCCTCATTTAGGGAATAGATCATTATAACTCTTCTTCAAAATCTTGACAGCCTCCTCCATGGTGTCAAAGCACCTCGTTCCTTCCTTTGAAGAGACCTCCAGATGGGCTGGATACAACATTCGATGCTTTATGCCTGCAGCCCACAACTTCATAGTGACAGGACGAAAAGCAGCTCTGAGCTGGCAGGTTTTGAGAGTCAAATCAGGAACGATTCTCAATTTTTTCCCTTCTCATAAGATCGCTGATAATTTCCTGGCTTCTCTAATAATAAACTCCCGATCCAGATAGTTCAGTAGTTTAAAAATTATGGGTCTTGGCGGGTCAGAAGCAGCAGATTTTGCCCTCAAGGATCGGTGGGCTCTCTCTATAATAAACTCCTGGCCATTCGGGGAAGGACCCACCATTTTCCTCAAAAAATGCTGTAAGAACTGAATTGTATTTGGGCTCTCATCCCCTTCTGGCAGCCCAATCAAAACCAAATTGTTTCTCCGGTTTCTCCCCTCTAAATCTTCGAGGCGGTCTTCTAGTTTGAATAAAGATTTTTTGGCTTCCACAATCTCTGGTTCCATTTTTTCTTATTTCCTTTCTAGTGAGGCTATTCTGGCTTCCGTATCTGTTACCCTGCAAGCTAGTTGAGTAAGTGCAGGCTTGAAATCGGCCACCTCTTCAACTAGCTTCATCAGCGCTTCTTTAATTGTTGCTAATTCCGCACATATGTGAGAGGGCTCTGGGGTGAGGAACTATTATGAGGACGCATGGCTTCTAGCTCCTGTGTGGCCTCCTCTCGCTCTGGTAACAAAGACATATCGCAAATATATTTTCTTGCCACAATCGACACCATATATAAATCACGAGCTTCTTAGTGTCCAAAATAATAAAAGCAGTTGAAATAAGTAGAGGTTATTTGCTATCGGGAGGTGGAAAAAGCAGAGCTCAGACAAACACGTCTTATCACCTGCACAGCATCACGTGACTCCTCCAATACCTTTGATTTTGATGAACACAAACTTGCTATACAAGCTTTCAAAGCTACATAGACCTCTACCAGGCAATGTAACAGACCATGTAAAACTATTTTATCACAGTGCCTGATGAAGATGCCTACGTGGCTTTGAAAGCTTGTAAAATAAGTTTTCGTTAGTTATTAAAATATGCTTTTTATGTTGGCTCATGCTTGCGTGCCAACCAACATCTTGTGGTAGTAGCAGATTTGGAGGCGTGGTGACTGTTGGGCGAATGCAGAGCATGCATCAGTAGGTGTGTCCCTCATTCCCCAATAAGCCAGCAGCAGGTGCTGACATCATGCATCCCTAATGTGGCCACCAGATCTAAGAAAAGGTCCGCTGCAATGAGAGTGATGCCCTCATGCAGCAGGACCACAACATGACTCTCGACGTGCAAGCAACATGGCGGCAGTGACTGCCGCTGCCACTGCCGCCACCTGTCACAATGCCGACGGGGGAGCCCACTCCCCTTTGGCATAATGTCCCCCCTCCCATTTCCGCTGTGTGCTGAAGGGATGCCCAATCCCCCTCGGCATTATGTGCCCCCCAAAAAAGGCTTTCTTTGCCGACAGGGGGCCCAATCCCGGCGGCTTTTATCCCCCTGTCCCATTTATTTTGCTGATGAGGGATCCCACTCCCCATCAGCATAATGTCCCCTGCCCAATTTTGTTGTGTGCTGAGGGGGGGTGCCCAATCTCTTCCGGCTGTTGCCCCCCCCTTCGGTATGTGCCGACGGGGATGCCCAATCCCCCGTCGACTACAGCATCTCCCCCAAAACGCTTAGGTGGCATGCTGGGAGTCCACCCCAGCATGCCAAATCTAAAAACAAAAACCGTCCCACGGTGTTCCTTTTTTTTTTACCCTGTAAAAAAGAAAACAGTCCCTTGCTGTCTCCCCATCCCCTCCCACAACCTGCACCCATCCACTGTGGACCCTGCCTCCCCACACCCCCCTCACCCCATACTTACCTCCGGAGTCTGGCGTGACAATCTTTAGTGGACCGGGAACATGTCTGCACTCTTCAAAACCGACCACAAATTGAAAAAATGCTGGTAAGCTGTATAATTGCATAAATAGAGTTTTTTCAACTGTGGTGCATATCTCGGGCATTTTGGGGAATTTTGACACCAAATTTTCAACATGGGGTTATTGGCATCTCTCCTCATGAATTCAGTCACTGTCATGGTGTTATTCAGTCCTGAAAGGTGATTTCATGGTCACTACGCAGAATCAACTTTCAGGACTGATTAACGAAATGACAGTGCCACTGTTCATGAAGGGGGCTCTCAAAAAGCCTATGTTGCAAATTTACAAGCATGCATTGCGCAGTTTCCACGCACGCTCATAACTTAGTGAATTTGTAATATTTTCACTTCAGATTTTCAACACTGACATTTTTCCACACTTTCTCATGAACAGTACAGTTGTCATTTTACATATCCTGGCCAAAATATGTTTTCGCACGTCCGATGCAGAATAGCGCGGTCACTGTGCGAAAGTAGTTTTCAGGACAGTTTGAGGAAATGACGGTGACACTGTTCATGAGTATAGGTTCTAAAATGCCTATGTTGAAAATCTGGTGCAGAAATTCCATAAAATGACTTTGTTACAAGTGTGCGTTGCGCAGTTTCCATGCACCCTTGTTACTTCGCAAGTTTGCAATATTTTCATGCCAGATTTTCAACACTGGCATTTTGTCAGACCTCCTTATGAACAGTACAGGTGACATTTTTCACATCTTGCCCTAAATGTGTTTTCACACCTGTGGCATACAATGGCATGGTCACTGTGGGAAATCAACGTTTGGGACAAACTAACAAAATCACAGTGCCACTGTTCATGAGAGGAGGTGCCAAAATGCCTATGTTAAAAAAATCCAAAAAATAATTGGGTTACAGACGTGTGTTGCACAGTTTCTATGCATGCTCATGAGTTCATACATTTTTCATATTTTCACCCAGATTTTCAATGTTGCCATTTTTTTTACATCTCCTCATGAACAATACAGTTGTCATTTTCCACATACTGCCCAAAATGTGTTTTCATCCCTGTGTCGCCAAATGGCATAGCTGCTGTGCAAAACCACCTTTCAGCTAACAATCTGATAGTGCCGCTTTTCATGAGGTGGGCTCACAAAAAGCCCATGTTGAAAATTTGGAGTGAAAATACCAACACACGCCTACGGTTTCCAACTGTAGCACCCCAACCTGTAGAGACTGACAGGCGTCAGGAGTGTGACTTGGGATCATCAGCTGTAATGCTCACGCCATTCCACCCCCACCCCACCCTGCAGCCAGTGACAGGCATCGTGGTGTGCCTTGCAGTGTTCAGCCACAAAGTTCACCCCATTCTCCTATACTGCACCCACCTCAATGTATTTCCTTATGGAATGGGGTAAGTGTAACGCCCAAAGACCCCAAAGCACACCACAACACTTTTCAGTGTCTACAGGGTAGGATGAGGTAAAATGGCATGAGCATTATAGCTGACGATCCAAAGGCACACCCCAATGCCTGTAGGTCTCTGCAGGGTGGGGATGGGGTTGGCATCTCTTCAATACCTCACTGCCATTCCTATTATGCATCTCTAACCCCTGTACTACCACTGCCAATGCCAGCAAGACTACATTCTGCATTGACAAATGCTTGTTTATTTTAGATGTAAATTGAATGTAGACTAACATTTGAAAAACAAACACTACAATCAGATCAGAGTTTTTAAAAATAAATGTTCAGAAACAAAATCATACTGTTATTTGTCTGGCTTCTACATGAACCAAATATCCATTCAGGGAAGGGGGGGGGTGTTACAACCCTGTTCTGCTTACAATAAAGTAAATAACTCTGACTATCCGCTACTGTGTATAAAAGTTGTGAAAATGAGCTTGAGATTCCAGTACTGCCTCATTTTACATTTCAGTGAACTGCCTCTCCATTGCCACATACCAGCAGCAATCATTTAATTTACAGTAAGTCTACCACTAGTTTATTTTATTTTTTAACTCTTTCTCAACTAAGACCCACCATGAATAAGGCCATTTACAGAGGTGATTCAGAACACTAAAACAATTCCATACAGCAGGAACAAAACAATAACAGGCACAGTATTACAAGAATAATTCAACAATTAAAATTACATGTAATTTGCCCTGTTAAGTAACGTTTTAGTCTGCCTTAAAATGTTCATGTGGTCTCTGCTTTAAAGAAAATTAGTTCCAAATCGTGAAACTGCAAACTGAAATAAGCATAAGCCCATACAAGTTTTAAAAAGGGATGGAGCTGTTGGACAGAAAATGATCTGCTGATGATCTTAGGATCAACAGTTTATTATTTGATTTTAACAAGTTGTTCCATGTCTTTGGTGAGCTGGAAGCTTGGAGTTTTTAAATAAAGCTACCTATCAGGGGCCAGATATTCAGAAGGAGTGTGGGCAGTAAGGGATATTTGCCCATGCTAACCTGGTTTTGCACCCAGTTCATGGGTGGAGTCAACATTCAGAGACTCCCACAGCATGGACAAAACCTGTTAACAGCTGCTGCCATGCAAATAAGGGGGTTGCCCCCTACATATGGGCACAGCAGACTATTTAGCAGTTTGCACCAATGGCAAATGCCATTGCATTGGCAGATCTCAACTGAACATGGTGCAAGGACCTGGTGATGGGATGTGGTACTGCAGCTGCTTGGCCCCCACTCCCCCATGGATGCTGTGGGGTCAAGTGGCACTTCCCATCCTCCGAGGATCCCTGTAAAGTACATGATTTCCCTGGTGTCTAGTGGTACCCCCACCCTCTAATTACCTGTCTCCCTATTGTTTGTGACTTCCCTGGTGTCTAGTTGTACCTCCCACCCACCAATTGCCCATTGCCATATTGTTTGTGATGTCCTTAGCATCTAATGGCATCCCCCACCCTCCAAACCAACAGCCTGACATGCACAGTGAGTCCCTGGTGTCTAGCAGTACCCCCCACCCACCAGGCACCCATCCTGCTGCCACCTCTGAGTCCTTGATGGCTAGCAGCCCCCCACACCACCTGCACCGAGCACACCACCCATCCAGCTCCGCCATACCACTGAAGAAGGTACCATGTGGCGATCCTGATACAATGACCAGCACAGCCCTCCTCTCACCTCCTCAATCAGCTGCCACATGTGACGACAGGGTGTGCACATACAGTATACTGTATACTGCACATGTGCTCCCTGTCAACCCATATGGTGGCCAGCTGAGAAGGTGAGAGGAGGGCTATGTTGGTTGTCATATCAGGGTCTCCACATGGCACCATCTTCAGAGGTATGGGGGGTTGGCTGGGTGATATGCTTGGTGAAAGCAGTGCCAGCAGGGCTGCTAGCCACTGATGACTCAGCAGTGGCACCCGGATGGTTACCCTGTGGGTTGGGTGTACTGCTAGACACCAGGGACTCACTGTGCGTGTTGTGCCAGGAGTTCAGGAGACGGGGTGGCATTAGACACTAGGGACATCATGAACAATATAGTAGTGGGTGATTGGTGGGTGGGGCGGGTGCCACTAGATACCAAGGAGGTAACTAACTATTTGGGGACAGGCAATTGGAGAATGAGGGGATACCACTAGACACCAGGGAGCCAGGGAGATCACTGACTACACAGGGATGGGTGATTGGGGGGGGGGTGCCACCAGACACCGGGAAAATCAGTAACACTACGGCAACAGACTATTGGAGGGTGAAAGTACCACTAGACACCAGGGAGTACATTTTTATTGCAGGGTTGGGCATTCAAGATGTGTGTGGGGGCACTCACCACCATGCTTGTCATGGTGGGTGGTCACAAGATGGGCACAAGCCTGCCACCACTTCCCATGCAAATGTTCCCATAGTGGGTATGCATATGGCTCCATAAAGCCTTACATGCCCAATAGGCTCATTTGTATTTTATGGTGGAATATCGTGCCATGGCTTCTCACACTGTCTGGTTTGGGAGTGCAGTTCCCCTATGGGCTGCATACAGCCCAAAGGCGAGATTTTCAAAAGTGGAAAAATTAAACATGTGGAAAAATAGTTATGCGAGGGAGGGTTTCCTTGCACAATTGCAATTTTGTCCACATGTGTCCTATTTTTAAAAGGTTGCCTTTTTGCAACCTTTTTTACAATTTATGGCAGCGTGCTCATATTTTTTTGTGCAGCTGTGGATAAATGCTACACTTGGTATTACCAGAAGTAAAATTTTTTGTGTAGCTGCAGGAAAAAGGAAAATGCCACCCATGCACATAAAATGCTGAAAGTAGCATTTTCACAGGTGCAGGAATTTTTCTGTGCACCTGGGAGTTGTGCGCAGGGGACTTAGTCTCTAGGCCATGTCAGGCCCTTTGAAAATCTGGCCCCAGGTTTCTGTCAGGTTTGCCTTAGCACTGCACCAACATGGCCCTGTATTCAGTCGGATAGTGCCTGTGTGCTATCCAAATGAATATGGAAGCATCCAGGTTGGATGCAACTGCAAGCACAGCACAAACCTTTGCGTTCTGCTTTTGCACATATTTAAATATCAGGCCCCAGGTATCTCATTCTTGCATCAAGAAGGAGCCATTTTAGATTTTAGTAGAGTTTACGATGGTGCATCCTTCTTTTTCTTCCCCCACCTTCCTGTGGCCTCCCATGGCCCCACTACTACAGGCTCTCATGCCAATCTCCGTCCATCACCCTGGAGGCTCCAGTTCCACCACATATTGACCATCCAGCCTTGCTCAGGTCTCACCTATCAGGCACACATTTTAGCTGACTGATCCCCAGTGGGGGCTAATCCGGGGGCATCAAATAGGAGGAGCAGAAATGGTCTGAGGTTGCATAACATGGGGCAGTGAAGGGAAGCCTACCCTGGGCTGTCATCCAGGGCCATGTTCAGCCATTTTCTTGTTTTCTGGGGCCCCATTCACCACCCTGCGACGCAACCACAGCAACATCCTGGTGGCAGGCATGATCACCGTGTGGTCACCCATGCCAAGAACAACTCCGCAGTGCCAACACCAGGATCCACCACCAAGGTGACACATAGTGACCCACCCACCCTGGGAAGGAAGTATCCAAGGGATGCTCTGCACGCCTTCCCCACCAGCCTCTGCTCCTTGCTGGTGCATCCTTCTGTCAGCAGAAAGGACAAAATGTCCAATTTGATTGTAAAGTACCCTGAGTCTAGAAATGTCTTTATCAGCCAATGAGGTGAATAGTATAGCATCAGAATTCCAGCAAGGATAGAGGATTACAAAAAGCAATGACTAAATGAGCCTCAGCAGACAAGGATTCCTAAAAAACAGGCAAATTGTATTGTTCTCTAGTCCCATAAGGTAGTCTAAGTGATCCTTGTAGATACTGTAAGGCAGTGATCCAAGACTAAACTGAGATATTTGTAGTTTTTGACAATTTGTAATTTAAATCACTCTATAGTCAATATTTTAAAAAGGCCCTTACAATATTCACCCTGTTTGTGGTACTAAAAGGCATGGGGTACAATTTTCAAAAGCAAAACTATGATGCAAGGTGCCTAAACCAAACACGGATGGTGCAAGTGGGACCTTGCATCATAGTTTGCGGCAATCCCAATTCTAAAGTGCCAGATGTGGTGACATCACGTTGCTGTGCTGCAAAACCCGCTTGCACCACCCTTGTGGTGAAAGTGCCCATGCACCAGGTTGCAAGGGGGCTTGCGCCATAGTGAGGCTGCTCCATCCCCTTTTTTGTATTCTGTAATCCCTGATGTGGGTGCAGCAAGAGGATCAACTTAGACCACCCATGAGGTGGTCTAAGCACTGTGAGCCAATGTGGTGAATTGGGGGGCTCTGAAATTGCGGTCTGATGGCAGAAGGGGCACAGGGGGTGCCATAGGGGGTGTTAGGAAGACAGTGGGCATGTGAGAGGGTGATGTGGCACCTGTCAGGGGTGCTAATAGCATGGTACCATGGGGGGGGTCCAGGGACAAACAATGCCATGGCCACAGGTGGGCACAGCCCTGGCAGCAGCCCCAGCCTCAGGCACTGTTTGTTACTGGACTTCCCCCTATGGTACCATTCATTAGGTTAAAAGTTATATAATGGCCCCTCTCCAGGTGTCACATCACCTCCTCTCATGCCCACCATCTCCTAAACTCCCCCATGGCACCCCCATGCCCCTTCTGCTCCTGGATCCCTTCTGGCAAACATGTTTCACCTCCCACCATCCTGGCCCCCCTAGTGTTGCATCGGGTGGGGGGGGGATGGATCCCTGCAACAATTCTTGCAGGTTTTCCAATAGTTTGGTGCTAACCTGTGGGTGCTGCAATTCCTGTTTTTTTTTTTTGGCGCCGGGACGCATTTTACAGTATTGGGTGCTGTATGCCTGACGCACTCAGAGTTTGCTGCAGCCCTAGATTGCTGCAAATTGCGGTGATCTAAGGGTTCTTTGACAATTAAGCCCACAGGTTTAATTTTTTTGTTTGTTAAAAAGCAGTCTGTTTTGGCCAAACCAGAATTTTAATTGCCAAACATCATGACCCGGTTCTTGGTTAAGAGCTTGAATGTTATTTGTACTCTTATAAAGGACTGCATTAACAATACAGAAATTAGGTTATAATTACCACAGTGTAGTAGAAGCAGATAAGCAAATACAAAGAATAAGCGAGGACCCAGAATAGACTCCTGTGGGACTCCTCTCAAGACTTCTGGGCAGGGGATAAAATACAGTTAAGGGTAATAACTTCGGGCCCTTCTGTCAGATAGTTTTGAATCCATTTAAGAGATAAGTCGTCCATGCCTGCAAAACCCAGTCCACTCAGCCATAGATGATGGTCAAAAAGGATGAAAGCCTTGATCAAGTCCACAAACACAACCTCAGTCACCTGACCCTTCTCCTGGGCCTGTACCAGTTCATGTGTGAACTTGACCAGGAGCATTGATGTACAGTACCATGGTTTCACCTACATCAGCGTTGACAGCCTGTAAGCAGCCCATGCAGTTGTAGGTAGTCTAATGACACCCTCAAGGCCCTCCTAACCTTAAACCCCTCAAAAGGTAAGACCCCAATTTGCTCCACCTCTCCACACCTGCAATAGCTGCTCCACTGGCCTCTCTCCTCAACCTTTTTCCCTGTCCTCAGCACCCTCCACTTGGAAACATTCTACAGTCATTCCCATCCCCAAAGGAGGTGATCCCACCTCCCCTGAGAATTAGCGTCCCATCACCCTACTCCCAATATTAGCAAAGCTTCAGGAACACACTGTCCTTGCCCAACTCACCCCCTACCTTGATTCCATCTCATTCATTACACTATTCCAGTCTGGCTTCCACAAGTCTTACTCCACACTACCTCCCTTATGTGCTTCACAGGTTCCATACTCACCAATATAGATCTGGGACACGTAACCTCGGCCATATTTGTCGATGTGGCAAAAGCCTTTGACAATATCCCACAATCTTCTCCTTCAAACACTCATTGAGGCTGTGTGAAAACCCTCCGCCACAGCTTGGTTTCACTCCTAGCTGACAGGCAGAACCCAATCTGTCAAGACTGCCTCCTCCCTCTCCTCGCCACTCTCTGTCAGCACTGGTGTCCCACAGGGCTCTGTTCTAGGCCCTATATTATTTTCCATTTTCCTTAATGACCTTCCTTCTGCCTACTCCACTTCCCAAATCCATATGTATGTGGACGACACCGTCCTTTACATGTCTAGCTCCACTTAAATTGATGCACAGACTAGACTGCAACAGGATTTCACCAATGCTCAGAAATGGTTCCAGTGGCATCAACTATTCCTGAACGCTAAAAAGACAGTCCCCATGTCCTTCAGCACCAGACGGAGGCTATCTACCCTTAAATCACTTCCAGCTTTCCACACACTGGATGGTACTCTGATAGAGAATGTCACTTCCTTCAAATATCTTGGGGTCTGGCCAGATCACCATCTGTACTTTTCAGCACATGCGGATGCAATCCATAAAAACCTACACCCCAAGCTTGGTGCCTTGCATAGAAACATGGATTGCATTCCTCCATCAGCCCATCACACTATTGTGCAGAATATGACCCTCCCCACCTTTGACTATGCAGACATAGTCCACAGTGCCACCCTCAAAACTACCCTGGCCTGGCTGGACACCCTCTTCAATTCCTTCTGTCGCTTCATTCTATCTTGTCCCCCTCGCTCTCACCACTGTGATCTATAGAAAGCCACATCCCTCCCTTCACTGGAGTCCAGACATCTGTTACATTCTGTTACTTTCATGGCTACATTCTGGTCTAGTAATCTCCCCATCTATCTTACCTCTGTCATCTTGGCCTTACCACTGAGCACATATTCCCTTCAGAACACTGACTGTCATTCATTTGCCATCCCCACTGCTACATCTCTGCTGGATAATCTGCCTTTTCCTACCGCTGTCCTAAACAATGGAATGTCCTCCCCTCCAATATTCATAATGCACCCCCACACAAAGCTATCTCTACCCTCCTGTGTGTGTACACATCCCACTCCTTCTCTTGTCAAACCTCCTGACCCTTCCCTAGATTTGTACCACCAAATACCTTTGTGCTATCACTGATCCCCCCCTTTGCCTTGTTGCAATTGTTCTGCCCAACATAGCACTAGAGATTATCTTCGAAATCCTCTCTAGATCTACTCCCCAGAACTCTCCTGTTTACATTGCTTGTTATGGGTTCCAGGTAGTACTGAGTTATTATAATCATTGAACATGTCCTTGTTGTAAATGCTTTGTTCTGTTATGTTTGTTTGTTTTATTCAAAGTTGGCCACTGTACTTAACTTGTTATGCTGCACTTACTGTATCATTATGTATCTTGTATATTGTCTTTGTATACCAATATGTTCAAAATTGTGTATTGTACTGTATTACTTGTACCTCCATTCTCCTTCCCCCAGGATGCATCTGGAAATGAGCAGTTACTGCTCAGCATGCCTTCCTGGTGAAATGCTTGAATAAATAAAAAATAATAGCTGATCATAAACTATTTATTCTAGAATTTTACTGAAGACAAGTAGAACAGAGATGGGTGGGAATTTTTAACAAGTGATTTAGACTCACATTTATAAATAGATGTCACATTAGCAATTTTATGTAATTTTGAACAAGCAATTTGGACCAACATTATAAATAGGTGTCACTTTAACCAAATGTCTGGGACTCATCCTGATAGGAGGGTCAGATTAATCAGCTAGGCACTGGATGAAAAAATGACTGGGGCAGCAGGTTTTATCAACTATGACTTTAAGTCATCACATCTAGCAGACATATCAGTTTTGATCCTGTTCAGTAGATTAAATATCTCTTTCTCCAACATAAACGTCTGACGAAGGTTAAAGACTACACAATTCCACCTGATGGGATCTGCAACACAGGAGTCTAGGAAAACAGTGGAAGTGTTTCTGAAGGAACTAAAATCAGAGCATAATCAATTAAAGAAGATACCAATGGTCAATGTATCAGTGCAATTTGCATTTCTAATGACATTATCCACTACAGATTCATCTGACACATTTAACACCTAATTTATGTTTCTCCAAAAGCTTTTTGGGTCACTGTAGATATTATTCTGTTGTTGTCTAAGGGACTTGTTTAAAAAGCTCTTTGAAATTCTTAGTATTTATTTCTTATCAGCCTATAGTTAATCCAATTTGACTTCTTTAAGTTCTTTCACTTTTTTACAAGTAGCAATTAGCTGACTCCCCTCAGCGCAGGGTTGTTACTGCTGAACCTTTGCATTGCATCTCTCCTGTTTACTTTATGTGGGTGGAGCCACTTTTCCATTGAAAAAAAAAATGTTTATTTCCTTATATACCAACACAATGAATTATCTCTTAGTCAATTAAGTGATATATACCTACCCAACTAGGTACCATATATCCTCTCAAATAACTGCTACCACTTAGTTAAAAATCCACAAACATTGTTATTACATGTTAATATCTGAGAAACATACTACAAAGCACCTTATAACAACATTATCAACACATGCAACAGCCATCTTAATAATGCATGTAAAAACCACCAGGGAGAGAGACACACGGTTTCCTAAGTGAGTAAATAAACAGAGCAATCTCACTACCATACCTCTCAACTGCCCTGATTACAAAGGACACACCTCATTTTACCCCTTAAAATTGCTCTGTTCATCATCCATCTCTCATAGATAAGGTGCTACCAACACAGAAAATACAATGTAAATTCAGACTTTAAAGCAGAAATTTGTAATATTCTAAGGTACTGGATCATAAATAAACTTTGTACAAGTAAAACTATAGTTTCCACGGTGCTCTGAGCTTGTATCTCCATGTTTCAGGATGTATCCGTTATTATGAGGGTCATTGTCTCTCATTATCCCTCCCTTTGAGTGTCCCTGTCCCTCATTTTAGTGACATAAGGTTGAGCTGTATCCTCACTACATAAGCTGTGGTGTAATTAAATAGGTCAGAGGTCCCCATAGGGTGTGATGAACCATTTTGTTTAGAATTAAGTTACTTAATGAACTTAAGCTTTGATTTCCATCTGTCCTGTGTAGTTCTGAAGTTGCCTTTAAGTACCAGTACTAATAAGTCCAGGGATGAAGCTGGGTGAAGTGGTGTTCCACTGGTGTGTTGGTTAAGTTACAGTATTTGATATCGTGTGCTATTAAAGATTCATCCTGATTTGAAGAAGTTGTTTGTTTTTGTCCCACACAATATCCTTCTGGGCATTTTTTGCTCTACATGAAGTAAACCACATTGTTGGTTTTTAAGGTGTATAATCCACGTATTTGTATTACTTTTTTTCTGTGATGTTATTGTGGTGGTTGTGTGCATATTATGGGACAGGTAGTTTTCCTATCACTTTCAGTTTTGGGGGAAAATCTGTAGTGTCCTGGATTAAACTGTCTGTGGATATGACTTGTGGCTTTAAGACATGGTCTGTAAGTCTTGAAATATTTCTGTAAGTGTTGAAACTCTGGAAATGATTGGTCAACCTTGGTTCACCAGTCTGTGTATACTATGAGAATATAAAATGGCTTGGGAACAGGATTTTCTGTGTTCTGTTAGTTTAACTGTTTCTGGATGTTGCTTGGAAAGGATCTGATCACACATTCAAGTTATTTTTTGTATGGTGTTATGGGGACTTCAATGAGATGTCCATAATAAATTCCATACACTGTCTGTGCACCTCTTAAATATGCTCATCTGTGTTTAAAAACAGTACTTTATCTCCTTTTCAGCTGATTTTACAGTGACATGGGGTTTTGCTTTCAGTGATAGTATTGCTCTTTTCTTCAGGGGGAAGAGATTGTACTATAGTTTTTATTGTTAGATGAGGGACTTGGCATTTAAAATTTGTCAGAATCACTCAATGCAAGCTACAATCTGAGACTGCATTCACTTATAGAAACCAATCAGATGATCGTTTTATGGAGTCATATTGTGAAATTTGTGATGTTTCATTGTCAAAAAGATTTCCTTGAGGCACAGTCATCTGAAGTAATCCTCCATCTCACTACAGATCTTGATTTTGTAGCATTCATGTGTGGGAAATAATGTTAGGCTATTTAATAAGATGGTACTGATGTCAGCCCCTGGAGTTACAGTAGTTGTTGATTTGAAAGGTTGATTACTGATGATTGTGATGTGACATGCTGTTCCAAGCTGTCATTTTTCTCAAATTCTCTTTCTGTAGGAGTAATGGTGTTGTAGCAAGTATAGAATAATACATGTTCAGATACGTATTACAAGTTTTTTCACACCTGTGGTTTGTGATGCCACTTAAACCCCTCGAGTGGAGCTCCAGGGGTTTAAAAAGGCATCCCACACCAAGGGTGTGTGAAACAAATGTGAAACGTGAACAAATGAGTGATACATATCTGCGCATCTGCACATGTTCTGTTTTATATAATTTGCTGGCTTCAGTGTTTATCAACACCGCAAGAGACTGTTTTATCAAAAGTGCACACTCAGCAGCAAGAATCAAAAACAACTCAACTGTAAGTTAGCATTAATTTATTTAAAGGAGTACTACAGTGAAAATTTGCAAAAACATATGTTGAGCAGTGTTTCGATTTGCAAGTTTAGCCATGGTGTGTCCTTCCCTTTGTCTGCTAGGAGTTCTTTCTAAATTTGCCTACTAGTTTTATTGCCTCTGAGGATCTCCATGTTAGTGTGGCTTATTGCTCTTCTTTGCCCTACAATGCATTCTGTCTCATGTGTCGGTGATGCATCCAGGACCTCTTATTCCGTGAGGGAAAGTACTGCAACAATAACCTGATGTTAGAAGCCTTATGTTCTGGCCTCAGCTAAATAACTCTGTTTCAGCACTTTTGTTTTCTATATGTTTGTCTAGGTCTAGCCAGCAGGAGTAAGAGTTTTGCTTTTAAAGCTTTTAATTTAATCAAATTACACACAGCCATAAAAAGCACACAAATCAACGTAGGGCATCAATGCTATAATTGGTAAAGATGCTATCTGTTTTCTTACAGAATACCCATTCAGTTAGACCTCACATGATTGCTAAGTTGTAAATAAAGCCTTCAGTGCTCAATAGATAAGTACTTGCTGAATCTATGGTTCTGAATGCATCACTGTTACATGGGACAGAAGGCATTGTAAGAAAAAGAAGAGCATAAACCATGGTAATATGGAGATCCCCAGAGGCCGTAAAACTAGTAGCAGAGGCAATAAAACTGGTAGGCTAATTGAGAAAAAAATCCTAATAGTAAACTAAAGGAAGGACACACCAGGCCTAAACATACAAATCAAAACACTATGCACACCATAGTTTTTGCAAATTTTGGCTATAGTACTCCTTTAAGTAAAGGCAGCACTATGCAACATTAAAACTATTATCTGAAACTGGCATAAAGCTGAAGACAGACCAAACAGACAGAATCTGCAGTGCTGAAGACATGCAGGAGGAGAGGTGATAATAAACTGCTGTGCTGTCTTGAATTCAAGGGGGTTGACAACATCAGAGAAACATCACAAACTGAAAAAATATGTTTTGGGGATGAAGTCTGTATCAGTTCAGATGAAAATAGGGGTTTTAAGCTTATGTTACAGTTTTAATGCTTAGGCTAAATTCTGCTGAGTTATACTGATATCAACTGATTACCCGGTAATTATGGAGCTCTGTAATTGTTTATTATGGAGTTCCATAATAACTGGGTAATTATTGATATCACTTGAGCCAGTTGTTACAGGTTTTCAAATACATAGTGAGCAGATTGATAAACATAGCAACCAGAAATTTGTAATTAACTTCTCCTAGTCGGTGGAGTTATTTTTTTTTTTTTTTTTTTTGCTTCTCGGAGATAGCTTTTTGTAGACTGTTTTGTTAATTATTTTACTGATGATGTTTTAATTCTGATGAACCCCGTTTGTCTTTTCTTGAAAGCGTAGGAGAGAGGGGCAGCAATAATGTTTTTTTTACAGATGTTCTTTTGGAGTAGATAAGATGAATAAGCCTATTCTTCAATTTCTTCCATGTCCTTTGGCAGAGCTGTTCTGGATATTTTGAACTGTGTGTGGCTCTCAGTGGTTTGTACAACTGTGATCCTTTTGAATAATGTTCTGTTTACTGCATGCAATTAGGAAATAGATATCGCAACTGGAACATGCTTACACTGAAGAACTGGTGTGTGCAGCACAAAGGCTGGTAGCAATAAAAAGCATTTGTTACATTTGGAATTTACCTTTTTATTTACTGGTCCATGTGAAGTGCTCGTGTGGGCCCCAGATAGGAAACAGATGTTGCTGTCAAGTTTACTTTCATTTTTATATTGTCTTGCGCACAGGCACAAGCAACATCTTGTGGTAGTACCACATTGAGAGGTGTGCCAGTGTTGGTGAATGCAGGGCATGCTTTAGTAGGTGTGTCCCTCCTCCCCCAATTAGCGAGCATGCTAGCGCTGATACAGACATTTTGGAAAGTGCCACCAAGTTGAAAGAAATCTACAATCAGAGACAAGTTCGTCATGCAGCAGCAGATGACATGCCTCCCCAACGTGCCTTTCCTGGTGAAATTTTTCAATAAACATGGCAGCTCCTGCCATCCGCCGCACACAATCCCCATACTGACATCAGGGGTGGCCAATCCCCAGTGTCGGCATGTTCCCCAACCCCACACACTTTCTTTGCCGATGAGGCCCAATCCCTATCAGCATCAGCCCCCCAAACTCATGGGGCACACTGGGAGCCCACCCCAGTGTGCCCAACATCCCACTGAAACTCATGGGGTACACTGGGAGCCCACCCCAGTGTGCCCAACATCCCACTGAAACTCATGGGGTACACTGGGAGCCCACCCCAGTGTGCCCAACATTTTTTTAGTTCTTCTGTAAAGAAAGAAAACCGTCTTTCAATGTCCATTTTTTGTTCTTCCCTGTAAAAAAGAAAATGGTCCCTCATAGTCCCCAGCACCCCCTCCCCCAGCCCGCACCCACCCTCTGTGCACCCCACCTCCCCTCACCCCATACCTTACCTTCGAGGTCCAGTGCTGTGATCGTCTGTGGAGCGGGATGCGTCTGGACTCTTCAAAGCTGAACTGCAAAATGAAGAAATGCCAGTAAGCTATATAATGGCATCAATGCGGAGAGTTTCAACTTAGGTGGCTATCGCAGCCATTTGTATTTGAATTTTGGCACCAGATTATCAACATGGGGTCCTTGGGACTCCACCTCATGAACACATGCTCTATCATCTCATTATTTGGTCCCAAAAGGTGATTTCATGGTCACTGCACAGAATCACCTTTCAGGACTGATTAATGAAGCAATAGTGCCACTGTTCATGAGGTGGGGTCTCAAAAAGCCTATGTTGCAAATTTGGTGAAAAAATTCCAAAACATGACTGCATTACAAGTGTGTGTTGCGCAGTTTCCAAGCACACTTGTAACTTTGACAATTTTAATATATTCACTCCAGATTTTCAGCATTGCCATCTTTTCCACCTCTTTATGAACATCCTGCTCAAAATGTGTTTTCGCATTTAGCGCTGTCTATTGCACGGTCACTGTGGGAAATCAACTTTCTGGACAGATTAACAAAATCACAGTACCACTGTTCATGATCAGATGTCCAAAAATGCCTATGTTGAAAATTTGGTTAAACAAATCCTCAAAATAATTGCGTTATAGGCTTGTGTTGTGCATTTTCTACACATGCTCGTGACTTCGCCAATTTTTCATATTTTCACTCCAGATTTTCAATATTGCCATTTTTTTACACCTCCTCATGAACAGTACAGCTGTCATTTTTCACATCCTGCCCAAAATGTGTTTTCACACCTGTAGTGCCAAATGACGCAGTCACTGTGCAAAATCACCTTTCGGCTAACAAACTGATAGTGCCACTGTTCATGAGGTGGGATCACAAAAAGCCCATGTTGAAAATTTGGAGTGAAAATACCAACAAATGCCTGGGGCATTAGGGTTTCCAACCGAAATGCCCCACCCTATAGATATTGACAGGCGTCAGGGGTATGGCTTTTTTTTTTATCATTTAACATTTTTTCCTCCTTGCAGCCACAGTCCCTGCTTCCAATCCAGCCACCGCTCCACTCCGCTGCTGACTCCGAAGCTTGCATGCCCAGATGGCAGATGCAGCTACACCTGCGAAAGGGGCCCCCCCATAGTCCCCGTGCCCGGCGAGGAAACCAGTACCGGCACATGCCTTCAGGCATCATCGGCCAGCGGAGCTGAGGCCATTAAGCTGCCACGGAACCGTGCTGCCATATTTTCCTCTGTTCTTCTCCCCATTTGGGAACCCAGACGTGCAATGACGTCCACGCACATATGTGCAGATGGCTGCCACGGTTCCCCCCCCCAGTTACACTGGTGCTTGCGGTACCTCCGGGCATCCCCAGGGGTCACTGCAGCATGGTGCAAAGTTCCCAACCCACCCTAGGACTGAGAGAGCTGTCTCCCGATGCTCAATCCCAGTCCTCCTCTGCTGACCCCCGATGACCCGAGCTCGTTCCCGAACCTGGGTCACCGGTATAGCGTGAGGTGTGGCTTCTAGTGCCTCAACCCTCAGCACCACTGGGCCAGCAGGGGTATGACTTGGGATCATCGGCTGTAATGCTCATGCCATTCCATCCCACCCCCACCCTACAGCCAGTGACAGGCATCGAGGTGTGCCTTGCAGTCTTCAGCCCCAAAGTTCACCCCATTTTCCTATACTGTACCCATCTCAGTGTATTTTATGGAATGGGGTGAGTGTAAGGCCCAAAGACCCCAAGGCACACCGCAATACTTGTCGGCGTCTGCAGGGTAGGGTGAGGTGAAATGGCATGAGTGTTATGGCCGAAGAATCAAAGACACACCCCAATGCCTATCAGTCTCTGCAGGAAGGGGGTGGGGTTGGCATCAGTTCAATACTTCGCTGCTATTCCTATTATGCATCTCTTTAACTCCTACACTACCAATACCAATGCCAGTGAGACAACATTCAGCATTGACAAATGCTTGTTCCTCTGTAGAGTTGCCATTTCAGCAGACTTCTACACATGTTCTAAACTCCTATACATTCTAAATCTACTGGCAGTCTAAAGGTTAAACAGTTTCTCCATGGCTTCACTCTACCACCAGAATAAACTTCCTGGACACCACAGTATATATTAGAGAAGATGGGAAAATAGGAACTGCAGTCTAAAAAAAGCACAGATTGACAGGTACCTATGGTTTCAACCTGTCTTGATTTTCACAGGGCTGTCCTAATTTAGGCAGCTGTGTCCTGCAAAGAAAAAACATGAAAAATACTACGTCTTGACCTAATAGTAGAAAAAAAAAGTCAAAACTTTCCTCTAAATATTGTAGAAAACTATAATACCTTAACTCAAATACCTTAAAATGATAAGAAACAATAGAAACAGATGAACAAGTACAACTTAATTCTGATGATTTTGAATAAACACATCTTTGCATTTCTTGAGGTTACATATTGTCCTACAAAAAAATCATGCCTCAGTAAGAAATGTCCCACCTTGGGCTTCTTAAAAGGTGTTAACTCTACAGATACCTACACAACACCAGTTTCCATCCTAGCAGCACAAAAAATCTGTACTTTACAGCCAGGTGATCCAATATTACTGGGCATGTTCAGAAGAAGAGACTAGAGACCAGCATGTCACTGATGTCCTCAATTTTCTAATTCAGCGGGGTTACACAGTATGTAACCTTGCTGAATTAGAAAATTGAGGAGAACAGTGATGTGTTGATCTCTAGTCTCTTCTTCTGAGCATGCCCAGTAGTGTTGAATCCCCTGGCTGTAGTACAGATGTTTGTGCTGTTGCTGTATATGTCACAACCAGGGCACATGGTCAGTCTGTTTCTTTCTCAGTATTGTAATAGATTTGAATATGGTATTTGTGCTGCACATTCAAGCTCCCTGTCTTTTTGTCAAGGGTGTGTAACACAACCCACACAACCCAATATTCTTCCAAAACAACTGGCATTAGTATCTAATGAAGGACTTGATGTAGTCTGAAAGCTAAAGCACTTATTTTCTTTTGTAACATCTTTCTTGGTCAAATAAAAGGTATCAAATCATCTTTTTTTCTGGATCTTTTGTCACAAGGACCAGTACGGCAACAAAACTAATTTTCTGTGTCATTACAGGGAAAGAACCACACTGACCACATGCCCCTGGTTGTGACATATAGCATCATGGTCTCACCACCTCAAAACATGATAAAGGAATTACATGTTCAGTAAAGATGGAAAACTGAAAAGCATATTCCCGAACCACCAACTGTAGCCTAAAACCAACTTCCTAGCCTCTTCAACATATTCATCCAAAGCCCCCATCAAAACCAGGACAGGGAAACTGGAAGGGTCACTACCCTTCAACAACTGCACAAAATGCAAAACCTTTCCCTACCTAATTAAACAAGACACCATTAGGACACCGTAGAACAAAATAATACAAATACATGGATCATATACCTGCATATCAGACAATGTGGCTTAATTAATGCAGAGCAAAAAAATGGACAGAAGGATGCCACAGTACGTGGGAGAACTGAAACAACCCCTTCAACTCAGGATAATCTCCACTACTGCACAATATAAAATAAAATAACCAGCACACCAGAGGGACACCACTTCATCTGGCCTAATCACTCACTTCTGGAATTATCAGTACTGGTATTTAAAGACAACTTCAGCACAGGAAAGGAAATCAGAGTTTAAGTTCACTAAGCAACTTAATTAAAAACAAAGCATAGCATTCATGGCACACTATGGTGCCCTTTGACCCATTTTATTACATCATAACTTATGTAGTGAAGTGAGACGGTGCTCTGCATTTACTCACTAGGTAGAACCTTGTGTCTCTCTCCCCTGAATGATAACTTTTTTCTCTCCCTTCCTTTGACTATTTTCATTCATTTATTGTACACCAGTACACATCTATAGTTTTTTTTGTTAATGCTTCTTCCTTCCTGGCTGGATCCTCCATCATGCCAGCCCCTCATCCCTATCACCCCAGCTTCCCCTAGGATTTACCTGGCCTTTGCTCCTGCATCTCCCCCCCCCCCCCAGCTAGGTGGCAGGGAATGCTCTTTAATCCAGCCTTCACTAGTTTTTCTTTTAACACCAAGTGCCATGCCACTCCCTCCCCAGAGAAGGAGATCAGTCCTTTGGGCACTTAATCCTCCTCCTCCCCCATGGCCAACACCCCAATGATTCACACTCATTCCTGAACTGGGGCCATTGGAGCAGCAAGTGGTAGCACCTCGGCTGAACTGGTGGGCTGGAACATCTACATTTTTAAGGTGTCAAATCTCTTCCTGCCATTTCCTATGCTAACTTTTAACATCAGCCTTTGGTATAAAACTTGCTTTCTCTGCTCAGTCTGCTGACACACCTGATGAAGGGACCTGTGTGGCCACAAAAGACTGTGAATGGTAACATCTATGTACAATTTATTTGCTGTTCTAATAAAAGGAATCATATTCTGCAATAAATTCAGTTTTTTTGATGAATGCTTGAAGTCACCTCTATGACTTCAGCCCTACATAATTTCCTCTCTGTGAATTGTACCTGCAATTAACCTATCCGGTATTTCTGACCTGCTCCCAACCTCTATCAATATATTAAGTAACTATTCTGAATTACGGCTTCCTTCCAGCCCCACAACTTTCTTTCCCTGCAGTGATCCCTACCTGGCCATTCCTTCGGGTTATCTATAACTACCAATATAATTAATGGGTCTCCCCTTTTGCCATTGAGAGACCATGGCATAATTTGCTGTTATAAAGGAGCATTTATAATGGCAAACACACGCACGGTTGTCCTCCGTCTGCGCATGCGCCTACACCAGCGTCTCGCTTCCTGGTTCGTGCTTCCTTCCTACAATGGAGCCGCCAAAGAAACACGGCGGTAAGTAAATTAAAGAAAAAAATCTAAATGAGCACTAGTTTTACAGATGGGGAACTTTGAACATTTAAATAAAAAAATAAGTGAAGCCACCGAAAATGAAAATCCAGGCGGACATAAAATAAAGTGGCGCATACTCGTAGTCACACCGAAACTGCTGATTTTATATACTTGCTGTGGCCAAAAAGGGGAGACCCAGCAATTGTATAAAATAAAATATGGGGTAGTGTGTTTAAACTCGAGGTTTACACACACTCTTGGAGTTAGATGCTTTGCACAAACCCCTTAAGCTTCGCCCTCGGGGTTTATGTAGCATCTAACCCCTCGGGTGTGTGTAAACTCTTGTTAAACACACCACACCGTACTTTATTCTATATATAACTATGACTTTAGATTCCTATCAATCTATAACTATCAATATATCTATAACCTTGTTTTCTATTCATCTGCTCCCCCCTCCCAGCCTTGCTACCTTTCCACCTCTGCTGTATTCCCTATTTACCCCTTCCTTTCAGGCTAAACGGTACCATCATCATGAATTTAAGGTGTTATCCTCATGTAATGCACTTGACCTGGCCATTGTGACCTCTCTAAACAATTGTACTCATATGTTGCACTTAATATGTTCTTTCTGTTATTTGCTGTTCACCACTGCCAATATTGTTGTAATATTGTTAGCTGTTGTATGCATGTATGTATTTCCACTACCCTTTCCCCCAGGACACACCATGAGACGAGCAACTTGTTTTTTCAGTGTACCTTTCCTGGTGAAACATTTCAATAAATAAATACATAAAAGGTTGACATAGCTACAGCATACTGATATGCTTTCAATGTATCAATATACCATGCTATAAATGAACTTTTACTATTTCAATACACTGTTCTAATATGCATTCCCAAAAACTCCCCTTAGATTGGCACACCTTGCACCAAACCCCCAGCTTTGGTAATCTTGGGTGTGCCTGGGACCCTGCACCGCATTTTGGATGAAATAGGGGCCCAGCACCAAAATCTCTGATGTTGCCACAAGTCATCCTGAATGCCGAACAAATGGCATATGGGTGGGGAATGCTGCAAGTGGTGGGACAGTCTTGCTGCAGTAGTAGCTAGTAATGGGAATCCTCCTGCCAGTAGCCAGGTGGCAGTTGGGGTCACGGTGGAAGGACAGGGATCATGGAGAGTAGAACGGGTTATGATGGGGGTGGTAACAGCCCCTGATGGGGATGGTGCATGGTCACCACAGCACAGTGGGGGGTCTTATGTGGGGGCACTTGCGTGATTGGCGCCATGAGGGGTCTCTGAGAACACATACCTGCCATAGACCACTGGCCACTTCACTGGTGGTCCATTTGGTGTTGGGCACTGTGTGGACACCTTGAACAGTGGGGTACTGGTTCACACCCAACCCAGCAACTGTTCTAGGGGTGGCACACTGGTTGTTAGACCAGCCAGTCTAACAGCAGAGGACTGTCACCCTTTGGGGGGGCTTGCAAAATTCCAATGTCAAGGATGCTGCAGCATTGCCCCAGTGTAACCCCCTACCACCATGGCACACCGATGCAGCTGGAGCAAGCGGTCCCCCAAGTGGTGCAGGCTGTATTCTAATGTCAGGAATGGTGCAATGTGTGGTTTAGGGGGCCCCTTACATCATTTCACTTTGACGTAAACACCTTGCATCATTCCCAATGTTCTGAAGATCAGGCTCCCAGGCTAATGACAGAACAAAGTAGTTTCAGTTAATTCACACAGAGTAAATATACCATGTCGATATACTAGTAATACACATAAAGTACATCAACAGAAAGATGGTTTTAAAAAAAAAGTATCTGGCTTCAAGAGGCTCCTGCTTGGCATGCTGCTGACCTGGGTTCATGCCTCTCAGTCCAGGACAACTGGGCCAACAGGAGTGTGACAGAACATCTGGGTTTGTGCTCTTCTCCCAGGGATATGGATTATCATTAATCCCCCCTCGAGTGGCTTCTGATGGTGGACTTTCAGGGATGCGGTTGGCAGTGTGGTTATCCACATGCTGCTGCAGATCCTCCCAGGGTGCCACAACATGTGCCGCTATGTGGCGGGAGGGGAGATAAGGAAAATAGCAAATATGGGCTCATTGTCTTCTCCAGATGATGGTTCCCTGCTCTCCCACACTACTGGGCCCCATTGTGCACTGCCATGACCAGTCTATTCAGCATATATGAAAGTAATTTCACATTCCTTTTCTATTAGCGTCCTAGATAAAGGTGACAACTGGAAGAGGTATACAGTGGAGCCAAGCAATGACCAGAGGATAAGGGGGTGACTGAATGGCTGCACGTGGCATCATGGGTGAGTCTAGAAGTTAACAGGGCTTCCTGGGCTAGAAGGAGTGGGCTGCCCAAGAAACCCATAAAAGGAGCAAAACAATTAAAACAACTGTTAAACTATTTCTTATTTTGTAATACTACTGATATCACATACTTGTCCATATCATGTACACATGTTAACATATCAATATTAGGAATTCAATCACATATAATAAAAGAAGGTGTATTTGTATATTACACATCAGAAGATATTAGTGGTATTCCATCATGGAAAACATCAAACTTTTTTCTAGTTTTTAAACACTGACACCTCATATTCCAACTAAGTACTATAATATATACAGCACATCTAACTTTCACAGGTTATTAGCATACAGTAGCTAGAGTATGGCCAGCCACAGATATCATGGTAGCCTGATGCAAAATTTTTGTAGGGGCATTGTGGACCATCTTGCTATGACTTGTTGTGGGCTTGCTGACCATTCTATATCTTCAGTATATGTTTCTATATCATACTTATTTATCACAACTCATGAATGGGGCAGACATGATAGACGTAGAGTCCCCTCTGATCTTAAATTACAGTACATTGTTGCTATGTTACTGTGTTAAGTACCTAAAGTGTACAGCAGTTAAAGCAGCATCTATTTCAAAACCAAAGGAAAAGTACCTGGTTTTCCTCTCATTCCTGGCAGTCCAGGTAAGCCCGTGCTTCCTTTGTCACCTGTATTAAATTGAAATCAGAGAGCATTAGGGAATTATGTCCCAAAGATAGCTAGACCTAAAGGCAACATACGCTTTATTTTACCCTTACTTTATTTTTAAAATAATTTATTTTGTTCTCCTACTCACTTGCAGGGAACTTAGTTCTGCTGCCTGGTCCAGCTTCCCATCCTGAGTCTTCTTGAATCAGCCATTCTGCCTGCCTAGCAAATGTCTGTGAACATGGCTTGACCCCAATGGAGCATTCTCTCATAACATGCTTTTGAGTCTGTGCACATACAAAGAATGCCATATCCAGTTGATGGCCCCTGGGCAGGAGGGGGGGGGATTAGTGTGTGTGTATGTTCCATTGGACATCAGCAGCCCTAAGAAGTGGATTTCATGCATCCAGTGGGCAGGGATTTTTTCTTTAAGTTGGAAAGCCCTCTATCCCTGTTTGGCAAGGCACTTGTTTGCATTGCTCAGGAGGGGTGCCTAATGCCGTATAGTCAACCACAGCATCAGTTGCACACTGCATGGCTCCCCTTGGCATTGCAACCTGAGTGGTACCTGGATCCCTATACTCCTTATCTGCCACCACTCTGATTATTCCATGCTCAGGGTGTAAACCTGGCTTGCCAATGTGCCACAACTGTCCCCCACCAGCCAGCATCATGAAGCCAGTCCCTTATTTTACCTTTTTTAATATAATTGGAATTTTGAGCAGATATGTAGCCTTCTACATTGGAACCTATGGTCACCTAGGTGACAGTAATGAAATAGAGTGTACAATCCCCTCTCCTTGAAGGAGGAGGAGAGCGTCCTCTGGAACATTCAGTCCCTGCCTCCTGACCAGCCCCCAATGATCCAGCCTCACTTCCAAACTGGGACTGCCACCATTTCAAGCAGTGCACAACCTCTGCACCAGGGAGGCAGTATAGCACAGTGGTTTAAGGCTTTGAGCTGCAAACCTGGAGACCTGGGTTTGAATCCCACAGCCTCCATTTGCATACTGTGTGACCCTGAGCAAGTCACTTAACTTCCTTGTGCTCCCAGGTTACACCTGTAATCAAGCTTTCAGCTTAGTGTGACTCTCCTGGTTAAAAAAATAAAAATAAATAAAAAAATTGGGCCAGCTCTTAATTTGCCTACTGTACTGTTGCTTTTGTTCACTTTGAAATAATCTTGCTTTTTTTCCTTTTCGTGGTCCTTTGTCGATGCTGCATTTTTTGCCTGATATTCATTTGAGCAACTGATGTCAGTGGGTTTTATAGCTTATCCGTACATTCCGTATAGAAATGAATGGCCAGTAAGAAAAAGGCAGCAACTACAAGGGACCCTATAAAAGGTAGAAAGCAAGGTTATTTCAAAGTAAACACATAAGGAGTATGGTAGGGAGATTAAGGATTCTACACATGCCCAAAGTTCCAATTATATTAAAAAAGGGTAAAATGAGCTGTGGTGCCAGAGAACTGGAAAGTGGCCAGTGTGGTTCTCATCTTTAAGAAAGGTGCAAGGCCTGATCCAGGCAATTGCATGTTGATATGAATGCTGTCCCATTCTCTGTAGTGCCAGAGAACTGGATAGAGGCTAATGAGGTCCCCATCTTTAAGAAAGATGCATGGCCTGACTCAGACGACTGCAGGTTGATATGAATGCTGGTGCTGGACAAGGTACTGGAAGTCATTATCAAGGACAGAATAATGGAGCACTTTGGTTGAAGTCAAGGTTCTCTTCCCCTCCTCAGCATGGTTTTATGGGGCAGAGCATGTCAAACCAACCTGACCCACTTCTCTGATGGGGTGACCATGGATGTGGGAAAAAGCAGGGCCATAGACATATTCTACCATTTAGAAAGGCCTTTGCTAATATAGTATGTCATACCACAAGCTTCTGAGCAAAGCATATCAGTGTGAGTCCTGATAGGACGAAACACGTGTCTATGTCTTCTGTTAGCACCCTTTGCAAACTGTGTGAGAGGCCTTTCAGCACCATGCAATTCTGCTTAAAGTTGGACCAGCATAACATTCTGTGGTGATTTGCATATGCAGCCCATGATGCTTTGCATTGTGGGGCATGTGTGATTTTGTATTTTCTTGAAACTTGGCTTCCCAGCCAAATGCCCTTTGGGGTAACCCTTGCCTCAGTGTTTGCGCACAGAGGTTCTTTGTCTTTTAAATAGTTTTTTTATTTTAATGGGTTCACCGCAATATATCCCAGGCACACTGCCTTAGGGGTAGCTGGTCCATTCCACTGGGATGTCAAACAGACGAGGCATTCTGATGAGTCCTGATAGGATGAAACACGTGTCTATGTCTTCTGTTAGCACCCTTTGCAAACTGTGTGAGAGGCTTTTCGGCACCATGCAATTCTGCTTAAAGTTGGACCAGCATTACATTCTGTGGTGATTTGCATATGCAGCCCATGATGCTTTGCATTGTGGGGGCATGTGTGATTTTGTATTTTCTTGAAACTTGGCTTCCCAGCCAAATGCCCTTTGGGGTAACCCTTGCCTCAGTGTTTGCGCAGAGAGGTTCTTTGTCTTTTATATCAGTGTGGTATACATGGGGCATGCACAAGGTGGATTGTTAAGGGGTAAGAAAGCAGAAGGTTATTGTGTAGGAGCACTGTTCTAAGTGGAGAGTGATACTGAGCTTCATCACTCAGGGATCTGTGCTGGGGTCACTGCTTTTCATCACTTTTATCAATGAGCTGGAAGATGGGGTCTCCAGCAGGCTGCTTAAGATTTCTGATGGTACTACGATGGCTGGGAGGGGTGGTGGACTCCCAATAGAATGACGCAAACTTCAAGAGAATCTGAACAAGCTGGCACTTAGACTGGACCTTGGAACTTTGAGTCTATGTAGTTAAATGCAAGATGCTACACTTCTAGAGAAAAAGAATGAGGTGTGGGGGCTCTCCTGTTGTAGTGGAGGAGAAAATGGACAAGGGAGTCACAGCAGACAAAGGACTGAATCATGGTAAGTATTGTGTGGCTATTGTCTAGAGGCCGGCAGAATGCTAAGATGCATTAAAAGGGGGTGACCAGATGTGCAGAGGAAGTACTCAAGGTTTGACCAAGGTCTTGTAAAGTACTCTGTTGGTTGATTTTGAAACAATTGTTTTGCACTGTACACTTTGTTAACAATGGTTTGCAGGACTGTATTTTGTCTGTTGTGCAAGGAGTGTTCTACAATAATAAATTTCTACACTTTTGCATCCGACTGAGTGTGGCCTAAACCAACTATAAGACACTGGCACTAAGTTCTGGTTTATGCAACACTAGAAGTTTTTTTTCTTAATGTTAGTAGGCAGTTGTTGACCCAGAAGGAGGTGAGCCTATGGAACAGTCTATCAGTGGGGACAGTAGTCATGAAGACAGCACAGAACTTCAAGGTAAGCCTGGACACATTTCTACTTACCAAGGAAATCAAAGAGTACCCTGGGTAGTAGGGTGGGTAGGAAAATCCTTGTATATAGAACATGGTAGTGAATCATATTTTTTCACCCATACTTATGAAGTGAAGGAGGGTGTGGACCTAATGTTCCAAGAATTCCTTTTGACCTTTAATTACAGTGCTACTATTTTACTATCTTATGTTCTTTTTACAACAACAATGAAGTTCCATAGCACAAAAAAATCCTTCCTTCCTTCCTTCCTTCCTTCCTTACCAGAAATGGCATACTGAGACAAGGCTCATCTCCTTCTGTGACATGGGAAGCATACATTGAAGCCAAGGGGTAGAAGTACATAATTCAAAAGATATAATGGTAAAAGTAAATAGTCACAGTCCTCAGTGCCAGTGGTGCAAAAGGAGTACATAGTGCAAATAACAGCAAATAAACTAAAGCACAGTGTACACTGTGCTACAAAGGCAAAATGGCTAGGTGATAAAAGATATCCCATTAAAAGAGCAAAGCAATATGGGTGACTCAATAAGAGTGAGTCAAGGACAGCAAATGTGTTGTGAGCGACATGTTTTTTTTGGTGAAAAGTTTCTTCAGCAAGGTGATATGGGGTAGTTCTCTGGCTCTTCTTTGCTCAGTACTAAAGAAGGCTACCATGGGGTGAGCTGTCAAGCTGCCACTGTAGCTTAGCAGTAAGAGCTGTTGACTGTGTGCATGTCAGGTTTGCTGGATCAGGGTCCAAGACTTGGTATTTCTGTTTTTCTTTCTTTTTTTTTTTTTTTTTGAGTGTTGTGCTGTGTTTTGCTTCCAACCCCCCATTTGTCATCCTCCCTGGAGCATAAATATAGTGTTGCCCCCCTCTCCTGGCATGCTCCCCCTTCTCAAGTTGCTGACACCATGGATATACCCTATCCCAAATTTCCCCCATTCCTTGAGTTGCTTCAGACTTGGAGTTGATTATTTAATGAAAGGGGGGCATGGGGTGAAGCCCCCCTTAATGCATCAGTGCAGTGGTGTTTTTGTGATTTTGTATGAGCGCTGTTGTGTGCACTTGCTGTGTTTGGATGGACTGATTTGCAGTCACTGTTTTTGTATTTGCTTTTTTTTTTCACTGTTATCATATAGAACCAGGAGAAAAGGGGAAGACAAGTTAAGTAAGGGGTGAACTGAACTAGTGCATAAGGACCAAAGGGAGGATGTCTGTGGAGGGAGAAGCAGGAACTCAGCTGATTTAAATGGGAGGGAGGGAACCATAGATAGAGTGAACAGAAAACACAATGTCTAGATAAACAACAAGTGTGGGAGCAAAGAAGAGATGAGAGTGAGGCAGAGATCTGGGGGAGGCAGAGAAAAAGGCAGAGACACTGGCATTTATATTGAACATCTTCTGCTAGATTATGAAACATTTTTCTAAGATATGTTTCTTTAAAGCAGCAGTATTTGTTAGCAATTGTATGAGTTTTTAAGCAATGTTGTTCTGGCAAAAACATAAATATACCAGTTTTTCCTTTCATTTTCTGTCATTTTCAAACTGAGATACAGGATTTCCACTTCCTTGGATTGCAAGCTATGAAAACATTTAATATATTTGTCTGGCTCTGTGCTGTTTACCAACAAAAACCTGTGGCAGCACCATCCTAATTGGGCCACAGTAGGAATCTAGTATATACATTATCAAGTAACCTCAAAAGAAGAGATTTTAAACAATCATGGGTAGTGGCTGCCGCTAATAACTTGAGTAATTAGTTATAACGGTGTGTCAAATACATTTTTGATGAAAAACTATATGATATTTTTTTTGCCAACTAATACATACTGCTTCTTTAAATCTAGATGGTATTTTTTGAATTGGTTGATAATGACTTCACTGTTCAGTATTTGGGTTTTATGTTTACATTTTGGCATTATGCAATGTTAATATGCCTCAGTAATAGTAAACATGTACTTCTAGTACTCAAAGTTGTGTACCAACAGATTGCATACATTTATAAAATGATACTTTAAAATACAACACATATTTACCAAAAGCTCCAAATGGACCAATTTTTCCAATTTTGCCCATTTCACCTCGATCACCTTGCTCTCCTGTATTTCCTAATCAATAATAGAGAACAAATATATGAAAATGTTTTCATCAGTAAAATTGTAGAAATCCAATAAATCTCACTTTCATGGAGGATCCAGGGATGACAGCAGCAACCAACAGCATAGGCAGGCTCTAAAAGAAAAACTTCAGACTGTACAGACTTTACCATTGTATGTATCTGTGAACCTAAAAGCTTTTAATAGTACTACTAGGTAATATCATACTTTTTAATGACATATTCGATTTTTTAAAGCTTTCTTGAACCTAATCATATCATGCTATAACATTCATTGAGTCTTTTACTGTTATTCACACTAAGAAGAATACATAATGGCATAATGGTAGAAGAAAGAATCTATGACTTTTATAGCATGTTTACGTTATGATAAAGCATTTTAAAATACAAAAAATGTCTAACATATTTGGTATTACCTATGTGCATCACAGTAGTGCTCTCATCTTATTGTCACATTACTTCATTTTATAAAATCACAGTGGAAATGTCTACTGACAACATATTAATCTTTAGTACTTACGTTACCTTAAATATTGTATATTGACCATTTGCAATGGTATAATCTTCTTTTTGACTTTTTTTGCAAGGGTTAATTTCTGCTCAGCCACATTTTATCCATTCATGTGAATGGAGTCAAAACTGTCTTAGCTGAAATATATTGTATTGAAAATCCCAGCCCTTATGTCTATAATTGTATTTGCAAACATTTTACCTCCCTCTCTGTCTAATCCTTGATCATTCTTGCATACTGTATGTATACTGTGCAAGCACAAGTTTTGACAGGTAATCCAACTGATTTTAGAGATACAGTTATAATATTTTCCCCAAATGTCCCAGTCTTTTAATCAATGTATGATATTAAAAACTTCTGTTTTTCATTGCTAAGTATTCTGCTTAATGTTCCATAAAGATATTTAAAATTACATGGAAGATTCACATGCCCTTAAATGGCATGTGTTTGTGTGGCACAACATGTAAAAGCATCATTATTTTCAATCAATTAGTCAATAACTATATACTTTTTGAAGCTACTGATGGTCAAAAGACAAATATGTGAGAAATATTTTGCCAAAAGCTCTGGAACTTTAAAAAATCTCCATTTAGAACACTGAAGTACAGTATATTGAAGGTGCTGATCAAAAAAGATTTGCATACTTATAGATAAAAGGAACTCAATTAAAAAAAATCATATTGGAAGTCAACAGTATCAAATCATCTATACAAAACTTAGAAACTAATTCCAAAGAAACAAAATCACAATTAACAGAAGCAGAAAAAAGGATTGAGCAAACAGTGGAAGAAAAACTGTTATTGGAAAGACAAGCCACCATACAAGAAATAGCAATAAAACAAATACAAGAAAAATTAATAGATGCAGAGGCTAGAGCCAGAAAAAAAAATTACTAATTTTGGCTGTACCCGAGATATGGGACCAGCATGCTTCTCTTGCTCAAATGTTGGATGGACTTTGTGCAGCTCTATTGGAAGTCCCAATGGATTCATTAAAGTTCAAATATGACAGAATGCAATAATCCCTGAGACAATGGCCAGGAAGAGAATCCACAAGAGCAATATTAGTGAAATTTCTAAAGTCAGAAGATGGAAATGAAATCATAATACAAGCATTTGAACAGGAAAAATTCCATTTTGTGTGGAGCTGCCATTTCAATATTCCGAGATCTACCAAACAAAGTGGTCTTGGAATGAAAGAAATATGCTGTCTTAAGACAGAAGTATTTTTGCAGAATAGCCATAAATCTGCCTTTTACTCAACTCATAAATTGAAAGTTTTCATTAACAGTCATCAACTGAATTATGATTCTGTGGAGGAGTTAAACAGTGATTTGAGAGAAAGATACCCAGAAATGTTTTCAGTGTCCAAATAGCACTAACAAATGAGTTTGGAATGAAATACTATAGTCTTGAGTAAACATAGTCACAATACTGTATTGTTATTTAAGCAAGGGAATATGATCTGGATGAGAGATAGTAAAAAAAAAATGTTTTTAGTTAGAATACATAGCAGTATCAACTAGAACTACCTTGTAAGGTTTTAAGTGAAATATTAATGTCATATGCAATTTATTTAAAGTTCCACATCAGACAGATAGATAGACAGACAGACATGTAATAAATGTTTTGAGAAAGTGATGGAACTGGGTAATAATTAAGAATATATAGTAATAATATGTAGGAATGTAAACTGTTGTTTTGGGTAACCCAAGTGGCACCAATTTTGCATAATACCGAATTGGGTCTTTAAGAATAAGTTAATAATCATTCATTTTAAGTTTAATTTTTTATAAGGGGAAATGTTCTAATTAGTAGTTAGTTGGGCATGAAATGAAGAAAAAAAATAATTTTGATATTTGAGACAGCATTAGAATTTATGTACTGCATTTTTCTATACTAGATGGCTCAAATTTAGTTTTTCTACTTTTTCTGTCTTCTTATAGCCCTGCCAAAAGGAAGGCGTGTTTGACCAGTAAAGAAATGTCATAATAAGGCAGACCAGCATTGATACCATTGTAGTGCAGTTTTTGTTTGAGGAAGCAACAAACAAGAGCTTTGTATTGTTGCTAAAGGATAATTGTAACAATTTCACTTTTCAGTTTACTACAGATAAAACAGTTAAAAAAATGAAAAAGTATTCATTTCAAAGTTTAACAAATGAAAACAGGAGAGTGAATATCCAAAAGAAATAAGTAAAGAACATAGTAATGGAAAGAAGGTAAAGTACAAGTAGCAAAATATATTCTTTAAAAGAATTTGATGTATTACACTTTGTATAGTTTATATGGATTCAAAATGTTGAACCCTCATTCAATGAATTCTTCTAGAATCACCTTTGCATCACTTAATGTAAATGGTCTAAATAATTAAAAAAAAATATTTCATTTATTATACACAAAGGACAATAATATACAAATACTAGCATTACAAGAAACACATTTGTATTCAAAAGATCACCAGAAATTAAAAAGGGGTTGATCAAATCTATTACTCCAAAGGTACTACAAATAGCAAAGCAGTAGCAATAATAATAACCAAAGGCTTAGATTTCAAATTTAGTTTGCAATGGAAAGCTAAGATGGGATAATTATCCTCAGTAATATGTCACCAGGTATTATAAAACTAGGAACCTAAGATGTGTTGATAGGAGGTGACCACAATGCACTTCTAAGCTCTAGCAACAATAAATCAACCAGACCCTCAGCAGAAGATAAACATCTTTCATTAAATATTAAAGAGTTCTTATGTTAGCACAACTTATGTGACACATGGAGCAATAGATTTCTGCAACAAATCATGTATACATACAGAACTAGATACAGTAATGATTTTCCCAGCTTAGATTGCATATTTGCAAATAAGGAATTAATTACTGAATTCATTGAATATGCTAGGGTATACCCCCTGAACACCGACACCAACACAGCAACCTACATCACTATCAATGAAATAGGCAGCTCGCTGACAGGTCACTGTGTTGGTGTGCCTGAGACAGGGACACACTGTCTCCTGGTCCTGCACCCCCTCCCTGAATCAACTCTGACTTGGAGTTGATTATAAATAGTACAGGGTGCGGGGAGCATGTACTAGTAAAGAAATTTTTATATCAGATCATTCCATGGTAACAGTTACATTCACCCCAACAAAAGACAAGAAAAGGACAACTCAGTGGAGATTTGATAACTTTATTACATGATAAAAATGTTGTTGAATTAATTAAAAAAACATATTAAGGAATTTAATTCAGAGACTATAATTATAACATAAATACTGCTGTTTGCTCTATATGGGATGCGTTCAGGCCACTATTAGAGGGGTAATAATTTCTTACAGTATTGGAAAGAATAAGAAATAAAAGATAAAAAAAATCTGGAATCAGAGATACAAAATCTTCAATACAGGTTAAGTAAAGGCAATTGCTCAGTAAAAAAAAACTAAAATTAAGAATACAAGGAAAAAGAAAGATTAGCACAGGAAGTAGAAAAAACATATTGAAGATTAAAAATAGGTTATTTATTTGTTTTTGATTACTGTGTAGGTGTGCTAGACTTAGAAAATGCCTATTTTCAGGCATGCCTCAGGAGGATACAAGGCAAACAGTCAAAAGTATTAGAACAGGAAAAGCACACATTAGACATGACCAGATGGCAGGTAAACAAAAGACATAGCTATTAATATTGCACAGCAGCAATGTTCAATGACACATGGAGATAAATATTACACAGCAGCAATATACAAAAAGCATAAAATAGTAGATACATTCATGCTGACCAATCCAGAATAGGGTTACCACCTTTTAAGAAGCCCAAAGTGGGACATTTCTTACTGAAACTGGATTTTACGCAGGACAATATGCCATCTCGACCAATGCAACAGACATGTTTTCTCTAAATAATCAGAATTAAGACTAAGTGTTGTAATTTTTTAGTTGTTTCTTGTGTTTTCTATTATTTTAAGGTATTTTAGTTAAGGTATTATAGTTTCTTGCAACATTTAGAGGAAAATCTGAAAATATTTTTTCTACTATAATGGCAGGACATTTAGTATTTTCCATGTTTTTCTGCAGGACACAGTTGCCCAAATCAGGAATGTCCTGCGAAAATAGGGACAGGTGGTAACCCTAATCCAGAAAGCTATTAGCTTCTGCATTGAAAACAAACAAACAAACAAATAAACAGAATAGAACACCATTACTAACATTATAATAGTGAAGGTAATACTTTTACAAAAGATGACAAGATAGCAAAAATAGTTATATTATACAATAGAAACCACTTAATTGGGACTCGGATAATCAGGATGTCTGCTTTACAGGGATAGCCCACTGGGCACTGATTAATTGGCTATTCATTCCTATGATACCATCTTATGTTTAAATGGGATGGGGAGCCATTTAACTAAGATGATTATGTCCCTCTAGTTTCTCTAATGACCTACTAAGCAACTGCTAAACTGACTAGCTGGGTGGCTCCACAAACCTATTCACATCTCATTTCTCCACTTGACACATACTTAACTGCCAGATCAGCTGATGTAATAATCCACCATACGCTGAGCCCTCTAAACACAGTCTTTCTTTCTTTCTCTGTTAGTTACACCGGGGAAAAGGAACTTCACTTCTAAAAATAAAGCTCTCTCCTTCTCTCTTTCTTCTCACAAAATAAAGCACTTGCACTGTCAAGCTGACACGCTGTTTTGACATGCTACCTCTCATCTGAAATAAAGTCTCTCCTTCTCCCCCAACTCCAACCACAATTTAGAGACCAATACAGTCTCAAACTGATACACTGTTTCTCACCCCCCCAATTACAACTGCAATCACACACAACATTCCAAGGTGTGCTGAGCTGAACAGTGTCACTGTACCTGTCTTCCAAAAATTATCTCTCTCTCTGCTCAGGAAGTGAATCCAAAGAAAACGTCCTCTCGGTAGAAATAAGTCCCTCTCTGAACTCAACTTTGAGATAAAGGTAAATACTGTACAGTAACAAACAAAAACCTGCAGTGAATCAATGTCTAATCTTTATTTTACTTTAATTATTTTACTTATTGGCAGATACTGTACCACCACAGAAAATAGGAACAAGGGAGCTAAAGCTATCAGTGAAATTCACTTCTGATAAATGGAGATGGCCGCTTAATGGGGACAAAAAGGCTGCCACTGAGCCATCCCAATTAAGCGGCTTCTACTGTACTTCAAAACCATATATAATAAGGTATAAATTAATAACTCGATAAAAATAATAGATCACTTAACAAAGGCAAGGCTTAAATCAGTGGAAATATCACCTAATAATTTTGCTGTAAGTGAAATAAGAGGTACAATCTTGGCTATTAAAAATAAATCAACACCAGGTTCTAATACAACAGAATTTTTAAAACCATTCAGAAATCCAGATTTAGTATTTGCCGTATTGCTCCTTGTAAGAACAGATTCAGAAGCAAATGATTTGATACATTTTATTGGACCAACATAGATATAACAAAAAGAACAAAGTGCTTTAACTTTTGGACCAACAAGTCCTTCATCAGAAGCGTAATGACAGTTATTTAGAAAAAACATTACTTTTAACACCCAGATCATGCAGAACCCCCAGAAAAAATCCCCATTGGTTTAAAATACTATTTTCAAATAGTATTTTAAACTAATGTTTTTTTTTTCAGTTTGTCCTTTATCAATGGCATGCAAGATCCTCATGATAGCCACCCATTTGGCATCTTGCCTTCTCTGCTCAAAGTCTATCTCTTTCCATCTGCACCTGTTTTATGCAGAGCCATTTCAACAACTTCCCTACATCCTCAGGTGGAGCGTGTTCAAGAGAAGGTAGTTCCCTCAATTCTTCCTCATCCCCTTACATCTCGTCATTGTCTTTAGGCATGGCCTTCCAATGAGCGCCCAGGTCCAGTCCAGGCAGCAGCTTCTCTCCCTGTCTCTCTGCCATGGTTCTGATCAGAACTCCACAGACTTTCTTCTGTGGGTTCTCCTCTGGCAACTCCTGGTGCATTGGTCCACCTGGGATATCTGGGTGATACCCACCAGAAAATGTCTCCCTAGCCCAGTCCAGACATGTCCAGCAAGTTTTCCTACCTCTGACACCAAGTCTGTGGAGAGGTTGTGAGGTAACAGATGGACCAGACACAAAACTTCAGGTTCAACACACAATGTCTGTGTGATGTTTATTTAAAACACCAGGGATAACCTTAAGCAGTTCCATATCCCTTCTTCAATACTTTAGTTTGCAGCAACAGACTATGCATGTCCTTCCTCTGCACTTAGGCAGCACCTACTGACCCACTGATCTACTGATCTGTCTCTTTAGTGAAAAGTATTTCATTCCATATGTTGGTCTTGTGTGTTTGGGTGATGGGGAGCTCAAAAAAAGAGAAACTCAAAAACAAGCTAAAGAGAAAGAACCTCAGTGCAGAAACACTGAAGCAAAGGTTACCCCAAAGGGCACTGGCAGTAAAGCCAAGTTTCAAAGAAACACAACATCACACATACCCCCATAATGCAAAGCATCATGGGATGTATATGCAAATCACCATAACATTTTAGGTGGGTTCAGCTTAAATTAGGAATGCATGGTGCTAAAGGGCCTCTCGAACAACGGGTAAATTACATGCATTTTAAATAACACAATGGGGGTTTTCTGATATCTCTACTCCAGTAGCTTAATTTTTATAATACAGTCCCCTAGTAATTTTTTACCTTTATCAAAAACACCTAATGCCATGATATTTTCAACATTTACAGGTTTCATACACACAAGGTATATACATCAAAGTATTTTATGACACAGTGCTATTGCATACTAAATCCAACAACGAGGAACCCAGCCTGTTGCTTTACATACTGTAGCTCGGTGATCAGCACAATAACCTCCCTGTATGAAGACCTGAGAGAGAAAAGAAAAATTAAAGAAGACACTATAGCATAGTCAAGAAAGGGGAGGGGCACCCATAGGTGGCCAACCTTATGGACTAGAAGTTGTAAAGGACAGATTAGGCTAAGAAACAGAAGAACTGTTGCAACAGATTTAAGAAAAAGTTGGTCCACAAGAGTGGCAGGATCTCTCTGTCACAAGATCTTTTAAAAAATGTACTGTATATTGTGTGGTGGATTTACTAGAATTGCCTAGGAAAAAAAGTTACTATACTGCAAAAGGAAGAGGGGATGGGATGCCCTGGTCCCATATTCTATTACTGGGCAGCAAAACTTGAACAAGCTACATTTTGGACAAATCAGGATAAAAATGTAATAGATTACAAAGGTATTAATAAATCCAAAATGCAAGCATTAATTAATAAAGAAATGTTCAATTTAAAAATACAAAATTTGGTAGCATTTTAAAAAAAAGGTTCTATCAGAACAAAAATCCAATAATAACCGTGGTTAAGAAGATCTGTAATAAATGACAACTTTTTTTCATAAAATAGCTCAAGAATCACTTCAGCTAGAAGCTGGAATATAGTTTCATAAAATGCCAATATGAATATTGCTAATATAGCCAAAGAACTTAAGAAGATATATATGGTAAATTTGGAAGATTTCTTTCAACTGACAACAAAGTAATTTGGTGGGAAGAATTTGAAAGGAGATAATCAGTTAAAGGAAAGAATTCCTGGATTAGATACTTAATGTTGAAAAAAATCTAATAAATATCCATATCAAGACAAAAAGTAAAACAAAATCACTTAATTGCCTAGTATAAAATTTATTAAAGGTCATATTTTATTAGTTGTTTTTAAATTGAAACCAAAAAGCAATAAAAAGTCACAAAAATACTTAAATGGAAAAAATAAATGAAAAACACCTATCAATCCCAATAACTGGAGACACATCTGTATTAACGCTAACAAATTATACACCTTTGCAAAAAATAAAACAATTCAATTCAAAATTATAGACCGTGCTTATATAACTCCAAATAGATTACAATACATGACCCCAGTAAATAAAATGGAATGTTGACGTATATGTCAAAGCAGAGATAAAATAGATCACTTGCATCTACTTTGGGACTGTAAAGAAATTCATAAATGGTGGCAAATAACAAATTTAGAACTAAATAAAATCATAACTAAATGAATGCCATGTACACTAGAAGTGGTGGTGTTCAGCAATTTTTTGAGAATTGGATTTGCAAATGTCCAAAAAGTGTATGCCTTAGTTCTTTGGCAACAAAATGTCTCATACTAGAAAACTGGAACTCCACCAACTTACCATCATTTAATATGACTAAGTGAGTCCATAGTTTTGGGAACACTTTTATTTTTGAATAAATAATAGACTACATTAGTGAGGAAGCAGATATTTTGGACACAACTTGAAACTATGTGTTAAATATATTCCACTATTGCAAATATAGGCAATTAAGCAATAATGCATGACAAGGTATGCATTGTGCTAGGATAACATCATGCCTCGGGTCATTGGGCATGAGGCCACAGGCTGAGTGCATCCAACACCTGAGACATGATGTTGTTCTACAACGACCCACACACCCTGGAGTGCATTATTGCTATTATACAATGGTTAATGTTTGAAGACAATAAAAAAATAAGAACAAGATTTTTTAACTGTTGTTTTTGTACTTTTTTTTGTGTGTTGAAGTATATTTATATAAAAATAACTTCCTTTTTCTGTTTATCTACTAGAGGGAGCTGTCTGTGTATTAGGAGCATTGTTCTTATACTTAACTTCTCAGTCCCAGATGTGATTTTCTTTCATTTGCTCTGTGCCCCCCCAACACTGTGCTGCTCCAGTTCTCCTGATACACATTGCTGTAATATTTAAATGTATCAGGAGATTATCCTACTGGGATGGCATTTTTACTGAGACACCAATGTTTGGAGGTGCAGCCAGTGGCCATTCTTGCTGCCCACTGTTACTGCTCTGAATTCCAGGACTGCTGAAGAAGACTATGGAGGTAGGGAGGTGGGAGGAAGAATGTGAGTTTAGGTATGGCCTTCCATTTTTTATGTGTATTTAGTGGCCAGCAAAGTTGTCAGAAAGAAAAAGAAAATGGGCCAAAAAGTGAGTGAGCATTACTGGAAGAGCCGCTAGATGACTGTTAAAAGAACTGCATGCTTGCTCACTCATTTAGTGAAGGTTTTGGAACAGGACTTAAAATATCTGTTTTATTTTACCAGTAAAGTCAATCACAGCAACAACTGAATTCTGTTTAAATTAAATAAAAGGGGGCAACAGGGGATGGCTTCAAAACCAAACGTAAATTATAATAAACAAAAACAAGGTAACTATAAGATCATGGTAGCCAATACAAGAAGCCTTAATATGACAAAAATAGCAGAACTTACAGGAATACTCATTAGTAACCAAATAGATATTGCAGCACTGTATGAAACATGGTGGGATGAAACTTCAAACTGGTATAATTCTATCCCTGATTACATACTATATTCTAAGAATAGACAGAATAAAAAAGGTGGGGGAATCTGCTTTTATGTCTCAAAGAACATTACAGTATCTGGATATCTCCTAATCAATAATACAGTTGAAATTGAAGGATTATGTATTCAGATTACATAACATAATGGTATAAAATTTCTTTTGGCAAATTTTTACAGACCACCTTCCTCAGACTTAAATTATGATGCAGCTATCCAGGAAGAAATAATATATTTAACATCATAAGCTGAAGTAGTAATAGTCGGTGACTTTAATTACCCAGAGATAAACTGGAATACACTAACAACAAAAACCTCATTGGAAGATCTTTTTTTTTACATTGCACATTAACAGCAGGACTTGATTAGCTAGTACAGGAACCCACCAGGGGAAAGAACATCCTGGACCTTGTTATAACTAATCTCTCTATGGATATTAACAATCTAACTATAATTAGTCTGATTGGGAACAGTGACCATTATTCAATTACGTTCTAAATCAATAGACAAAAAACTAGTATTGGTAAGACACATTTCAGATATAACTACAATAAAGCAAACTATTATAAAATTAACAAAGCATTAAATGGGTGCAACTGGGAAGTTCTTTTTGATAATCTGAACATTGAACAGGGTTGGGAATTATTTAAATTAATTATTAATGAACTCAAGAACTTATACGTACCTATTAAAAAAATACATAATAAAAAAGGTACAATTCCATCTTGGTTGACAAACACTATTAGGTCACAAATTCTAAAAAAAAGAAAAGGCATTTAAAACCATGAAAAAACATCCCAGTCAATTAAACTATTCAAACTACAAATATGAATTGAAAGAGACTAAACAAGTGATCAAAAAGGAAAGGTAGAAAACTGAATTTAAACTTGCTGTTACAAAAAATCCAAAAACATTCTATTCGTACAGTATATTAACAACAACAAACATAAGGTACATGACATTGAAAAACTGAATGAAAATGGTAATGAAATCACAGATCATTTAAGTATAGCAAACAAATTCAGTTCCTTTATTGGGTCTGCATTTAATGATCAGGAGAATATAAATCAAAGCAACGTTGTTCAACCATTAACTTCAGAGATAAATGAGCATGAGGTATTAGTAGCTTTAAGGTTGGTTAAACCAAATTCTGCCCCAGGACCGGATAATATTAACCCAATTTTGTTTAACAAATACACTAAATTCAATCTGTACACCTTTAAAAATTCTGTCTAATGCTTCTTTACAACATGGTGAATTACCTAATGAATGGAACCAAGCAGTGGTTTCCCCTGTTCATAAAAAAGGCAATAAAGGCACAGTGGAAAACTACAGACCCATTAGTCTCACATCTGTCCTATGCAAAATTATGGAGCGGATTTTAAAAAACAGAATAGATAATGAAATGGAGACAAAAGGACTTAAAGATCTTAAACAACATGGTTTCATAAAACAGATCATGCAGCACTAATCTCATTGTTTTTTATGAAAAGGGTAGTCAATCATTAGATCAAAATATCCCAGTGGATGTCTTATATCTTGATTTCAATAAGGCATTCGATAAAGTATTACATAAAATCCTTATTGATAAAATGCTGAGCATGGGATTAGATAAACATACGAACTTTGCCAGCAGATAAAGGCCTAGAGGTCTATCAAGTCTGCTCGAATGTGCAGCTAGCACCCTTTATTCTGCAGTTGCCCTTTCCTTCCACCCTTCCCCTTCATTAACCCTCCCCCTTGACCTGTCCCATCCCCTTTTGAAGCAGTCCACTGTTCTACTGGATACCACTTCTGCAGGTAACGCATTCCACCCAGCCACCACTCTCTCTGTAAAAAAAAGTGTCTCCTCATCTCCCTCCTGAACCTTCCTCCCTCCAGTCTCATATCATGGCCCCTGGTGTCCTTCCCCTGCCTTACTTTGAACAGCCCCTCTGTACCTGTCTTGTTTATTCCTTTCATGTACTTAAAGGTTTCAATCATGTCCCCCCGTCCCTCCTCTCCTCCAATGAGTACATGCTCAACTCCCTCAGCCTCCTCTCATATGTTAAGTCCCCAAGCCCCTTGATCATCTTTGTCACCCTGTGCTGCACCCCTTCCAGTAACTTAATGTCCCTCTTCAGATACGGGTGCCAGTACTGCATGCAGTACTCCAGGTGCGGTCTAACTAATGACCTATACAGTGGCAGAATCAACTCCTCCCTCCTCGAGGATATACCCCTTGCAATACAACCCAGCATTTTGTTTACCTTTGCAGCTGCCTTCCTACATTGTGCCAAGTTGTTCACTGACCCTGTAATGAACACCCCCAGATCCTTCTCCTCCTCTGTCTGGGCTTGCTGCACTCCCCCCAGCTGGTAACTCCTCCTTGGTTTCTTCATCCCAAAATGCAGCACCTTGCACTTTTTGGCCTTAAACTCCAGTTGCCAGGTGTCTGACCAGGTTTCAAGCTTTGCCAGATCATCCTGCAACCCCTGCCATCCCCCTAGGTCATCCACCACCGCTTCTACCTTGGTATCATCAGCAAACAGACTGACCTTCAGCAAACAGACTGATCAATATCATCAACATCAACATATAATCACATGGGTAACATCATGGTTAAAACACATGACTCAGATGGTTAAAATTCAAGATACCTATTCAAAGCCTATTCTCGTAACCAGTGGGGTCCCCAAGGAATCTGTACTGGGGCCCACACTATTCAGTATTTTTATATCAGATCTACATTATGGGATAAAATGACATATCAGTAAGTTTGCAGATCACACCAAAGTATGTAGTGAGATGAAGTCTACTGATCAATCAATATCTCTACAAAATTATATCATCACTCTTGAAAAATGGTCAAACAATAATCAAATGATTTTTTTTTAATCACAGCTGCTGTTTCTACACCCCCCCGATGACCCCCTTCTGCCTGGCCCCCCCAGCTCCATCCCCCAGAATTACCAGGGCTTACCTTATGCCTGGCCCAGGAGCGGTGCCTGTGGGGAGTCGGGCATCATCCTGCCGCTGGGGATTTTTTGCCTTTTTTTTGCCCCTTTGCTCCTGTGCACCATGCAATGGGTGCAGCAGCTGTCTTCACCTCCATGGAGACAATCAAGCACCCTGGGTATGGGTGAGCCCCCCTAGCTGTGCCATTTCACAGCACAGACCCCCTCACCCCAAGGAAGGAGAGCTGTGACGCTCAATCCTTGCCACCCCCTGCCGGCCCCTAAGTAATCTGAGTCTGTTCCTGAACCCCGGGTCACCGGCATAGCATAAGGTGTGGCATCCAGTGCCTCAACCCTCAGCACCACCAGGCCGGCCCATAATCAAATGACTTTTAATAAAGAAAAGTGTGTCATAATTCATTTTGGGCCAAAAAAAAATCGCCATACAAAATACTATTTAAATGGTACAGAGATAAAATCTGTGACTTTGGAGAGGGATAGGTATTTTTGCAAATGACCAATTAACATCAGGGGAACACTGCAGACACATCACACAAAGGGCAAATTGAATTATATCTGCTGTAAAAAGGTATTTTTTTTGTGGACAGGAAGCATGCATACTTCCGATCTATAATTCATTTTTTAGGCCTCATTTAGATTATGGGGCGGTCTTCTGGGCACCTTATCTAACAAAGGACAGAAATTTACTGGAGAGAGTACAAAGGAAAACAACAAAACTGATTCCTAGACTAAAAAAATCAACATTACAAAGATAGGTGTAAAGCACTGAATTTATATGACTTAGATACACGTAGAAACAGGGGTGATCTATTGTTGCTATTTAATATCTTAAATGAAAACACTCTAAAGACAGAATGTGGTATAAACTTTGCAAACAAAACAAATGCATTGAGATGCAACAATAAACAATTGTTTGTGCCAATGGTAAACCAAAACAAAAGGAAATACTTTTTCACAATAAGGGCTGCCAAACTCTGGAACAAATTGCCACAACACATAGTAGATGCGACAAACTTGAATCAATTTAAGGGATACTTAGGTACTTTTTGGGCACCTAAGCAGTATACTGCCACATGGTGTGGAGAGATAGACACAATGGGTCTTCAGACTTTCTTCTACCTAACTAAACAGAGTAAACCAAGTAAATTACATAGAGATTACTGTGTTGAGGAGTGGTGGTGACTGGTGTGTAAGAAGAAAATGGCAGGAAGATTGTGCACTAAAATGGGGAATGTGACAGGGAAAGCAGTAAGAATCCTGGCGGGTAGTGTCTAGACGGAGCACAGTGATTTTTTTATTCTTTATTTTCTGAGGTTGTGTTGCTGCTGGTCTTTCTGCAGTGATGTTATACTCAGATAACATCACTGGTGAAGGTGTGCACCAACCAATCAGAAACTAAGAAATGTTCTAGCCATTGTATAATTATTTTTGAAAGGAAAGTATAACCAAACGGTTGTATAATTAACATGAATAGGTGAATGTATATTTACTGTACATGTGAATTGTTTAAATAACTACCAGAAGTCTGCGTTTATATTGAATGTATTTAACCAGATGTAAATGTTAAATATAAGAAAATTAATAAATAAAATGTATGGAAAATAAAACAATAAATACATAAAACATTGAAAATATGCAACAGTGGCCACATTTGAAAAATGCTTAGCTGAAAAAAAAAACTGTGGGACAAGATGCTCAAAAGGATCTGTACAAGACACATCTTCTATTACTTTCAAATCACAAATGCACCTAATCTATAATATTGGACAATCAATGGGATGGCCTAATGGCATCCACATTTTATGGCCAAACGAAGACATTATTGCAGCAGTAAATGGTGCAAACAGCATTTGAGTCAATCTTTTCACTGCTAATATTGATTTATTTACAAACAGATGCATATTTTGAAAACAGCAGTAGTGCTGCTCAGACACAAGCAAAACATACATTTGTGTCTGCATCTGCCCTTTTGAAAAATCTGCCTGTCAGTTGCTGGTCAGGTTATTTGGCCATTTCAAAAAGTGCAACCCAACAATGAGAGTGGGCTCCATGTGTCAGGTTTGAAAACAAAAGTGAAACCCTACAAATGAGCTTCCAGCAACGGCATAGAAAACTAGTGAAAGCTGACACCTGAAGTGGGCTCCTGGTGACAATATTTTTAAACAAACTCTGGTCAGAGCCAAAATGACTGCTATGCATTACTCAGATATGAGAAAAAACAAGTTGGACTGGTCCTAAAGCTTTTTTTTATGTTAACTGGCCTGAAGCATCCCTGCAGGCTACTAGCCCCCATAAAAGACAACACTGCAGATCTTTCCCTGAGGGAACGATGAGCTGGGATGTACATTTTCACTGCTGTCTCTAAGGGATATAACAGTCTGCAGAGATGCTTCAGGCCACTGAACATCAAGAAATAAGTGTGTAGGCCCAGTCCAGCTGCTGTTTTCCTCATATCAGGTCAGTATGGAGCATCCATTTTGGCTCTGACAAGCGTTTGTCTATTACAGAATACATTTTCATTAAAACAGGAATATTTTCCCTGATACCTTACCTCTTTATGCTGTTAGTGGCTACCATGAAAACATAATCCATTGCTTATGACATCACAATATGTTGCCATGGAAATAATGTTGATGTCACAAGCAGAGGAGTATGAGTACTTCAGGGTAAGAACATAAGCTGGACTAGTTGAAGTCCAATAGGTAAAGGGCTTGTTTTAATGAAAATCCTTTAGCATAGAATATTTTAATTCGGGGTTTTTGGACATGTTATGAGATTTAATTCCTGCTGTTTATTGTAATGTTTTGCAGGAAACTGGAAAATCACCTGAAAACTATGGTGAAATATCTTCTACTCAGCTCCTACAGATAACCCTTACCAAGCCCATCCTCCATCTCTGCTGCCCACCTTGCACTGTCATGCTTGTCCTTAACACAGTACATTTTCATTTCACAATTCCCTATCTTCCATTAAACTCAGGACAAGACTAGTTTTCATTTATATTAATCAAACAATGACCATCTGGAGTGTTAAATGGGGAGAGGGGATCCAAAATACTTGCTTTTTACATCTGTGTAGCATTCTTCATTATGACAAGGAAGTGCTCCAAGCAAGGCAAACTGACCACAGGAACTGTTCTCATAATGCAGTGAGAAGAGAAAATGAGGAATGTGAACAGAATGTATTCCATTTGCTCCTTCTCATTTTCTCTTACTGCATTAGTCAAGGGGGATCTGAAGTACGTTCTTTCAGTTACTACATAGCGTACTGCATTACAACAATGGAGTGCAGAAGGCAAGGAAAGATACTCACAGAAATTGCTCTACAAACTCTAGCTATGCATGAAGTGATAACGTAAGAAGAGAAAATATGGAGGAAGAGGAACCAAACATATTCTGCTTCCTCTTTCTTTCTTTTTACTGCACTAGTCAATGGGGTATGTGAATTGAATGCCTTTAATTATTGAATAACCTATTTCATTACAACAGGGAAGTGCTCAAAGCAAGAAAAGATGGCCACAGAAATTGTCCTACATAGTTATTCATGAAGCAAAAAAGTAAGAAGCGAAAATGAAGAGCTATGAAACCTATTCCACTTCCTTCTTCTAATTTACTCTTCAAACTGTGTAAGTCAAGGGAGAGAGGGTGATCTGACATGGTTCATTTTTACAGCTGCATAATGTACTGCGTTATGACAAGGGAGTTCCCAAAGCAAGGAAAGCTGGGCACAGAAATTGACGTACATAGCTATGCATGACATAATGCAGTAAGAAGAGAAAACAAGGAGGAAGAGGAACCAAACCTATTCCACTTCCTCCTTCTAGTTTTACCTTTTCACTGCATTAGTCAAGGGAGGAGGATCTGAAGTGCTTGCATATACATCTGGATAGCGTACTGAATTATGACAAGTGAATGTCCTTAGCAAAGAAAGCTGATCACAGAAACTGTCCTACTGTATATGGATATGCATGACACAACACAATAAGAAAAGAAAATGAGGATGAAGTGGAATTGATGTAATCCACTTCCTCCAGCTCATTTTCTCTTTTTACTTCATTAGTCAAGGGAGGGGAATCTGAAATGCTTACTTTTTATGGCCTCATATCATACTACATTATAGCAAGGGCGTGTTCAAAGCAAGGAAAGCTACAGTAGCCACAGACTTGTCTTATGTAGCTATGCATGAAGTAATGCAGTAAGAAAAGAAAATGAAGAGGAAGATGAAGCAAAGATATTCCACTTTCTGTTTGTCATTTTCTCTTCTTACTGCAATAGTCAAGAGGAGGAAGAAAGATTTTGTAGTGCTCGCATTTTACAGATGCATAACATACAGCATTATGAATGGGAGTGCTCAAAGCAAGGAACGATGACTGCAGATATTGTCCTACATAAATATGCATTAAGTAATGTAGTAAGAGGAGAAAATGGAGAAGAAGTGGAACTGAACCTATTCCATTTCCTCCTCATTTTCTCTTCTTACTGCATTAGTCAAGGGTGGGGTTGAAGTTCTTTCCCTTTACAGCTGCATAGCATACTGAATTATGGCAAGGGAGTGCTCAAAGCAAGGAAGGCTGGCCACAGAAATTGTCCTACATAGATATTCATAAAAAATGACGAAAGAAGAGAAAATGAGGAGGAAGAGGAACCAAACATATTTTGCTTCATCCTGCTTGCTTTCTCTTCTTACAGTATTACACCAAGGAAGAAGGGGATCTGTAGTGTTTGATTTTAAGGCTGCATAGTGGACTGGATTATGACAAAAGATTGTTCAAAGAAATGAAAGCTGGGCACAGAAAGTGTCGTACATATTTATGCATGATACAATGAAGTAAGAAGAGATAATGGCATCTGAAGCCTGTGATGGACTACTTGGCTCAAATTTTGGTAATTATATTCTAATGTGGTCTGACCAGGCAGACTGAGGCAGACAGGGAGTATCCACTCAAGGACAACTGGTGGTTGGTCAGAGTAGAATAAAAATGTTTGCATCAGCAATGGTGACAGCCCCCTAATCAGCATTAGCTGCAGTCTGATTTCCAGCCACCTAGCTGACTTACAGCCTGACACACCTCCAGAACTTGCTTATCTCCACAAATCAACCATGCCAACACGTTTTATCTACCTTTTCATAGTCTGATTTAAACAATGTTGCTGCTGTTAAACATAGTGCCAATCTGAGTTCTACTATACTCTTTTTGCTGGCCTTTGATATCAACTACAGTATACTTTTACAAATTGCAAGGAGAAAGGCTTATAGTTTTCCAAGATCAAAGATTCTAAATTTATCCAGACATGGCAGCAGTGACACAACACAAGAGAAGAAGAAAATGTGATTTCTTGCATTGCTAGATGTTCATGACCAGCATATCACTCCACATTTCCCTTTCCTTGCAAAATGTTTGTTTAATATTAAAGAGAAGGGGTATCCCAGACAAACAGAAGAGAGAAAGAAATAAGTGCCTTAATGGGATTTGAACCCAGGCTGTCTGGAATTCCATTCAGGTTGCACAACCAGCTGTGCTACCAAGGTAACTGGAAAACTGGGACTTCCAGAAGCACCTTACTCTTTCTCTTAATGCACAACCTCTTGCTGCACAGGGAATTACATTTTCATACACAAGGGTATGGTGTGCATATATATGGGACCTAGACCAATTTCAATTTACCTTGGTTGCACAGCTGGTAGCACAACCTAAATGTAATTCTGGGTGACCTGGGTTCAAATCCTAGCTAAGGTTTTTATTCTTTCTCGCTCTCTCCTGTTTGTCTGGGTTCCATATATGTGCACACCACACCATTGTAAAGGAAGAGATATATCTTTTATGACCCAGGCCATCTAAAGGAGTTTGTTACACAGAAACATAGAAACAAAGAAATTGTTGGCAGATAAGGACTGCTAGGCCCACCTAGTCTGCTCATTTTCCCTACCTATTATAACACTGCAGACCCAACTTGATCTCAGGCTTCCCCCCCCCCACACACCTCTAAGGTTCCTTTATGCCTATCCCATGCATTTGTGAAGCCCATAACCATTTTGGCCCCCACCATCTCTGCTGGGAGGCTGTTCCAGGCATCCGCCACTCTTTCAATGAAGAAGTACTTCCTCACATCTCCCCTGAGTCTCCCCTCTCCATCTTCATAGCATGTCCCCTTGTTCTTGAGCATCTTTCTTTCCACAAAATGCGTCCCTCTTGAGCTTTATTTATATCCATGAGGTACTTGAATATTTCAATCATATCCCACCTCTCCCTCCTTTCCACCAGGGTGTACATATTGAGGTCCTTCAGTCTCTACTCATAGGGCTTATGATGCAGACTCTGCACCATTTTGGTTGCCCTCCTTTGGACTGCCTCTACCCTGTCTATGTCCTTCTGGAGATATGAGACCTAACTCTGAAAGTGGCTGTGATCACCACAGGGGACTTGCAGCAGGCTGTTTGATGCAAGTGTTGACTCGTGTCAAACTTGGTATTCTAGAAGCTGATGCCACAAGTCCCTGACACCACAAAGTTAGACTATCTCCTCGATGGTCTAACTTTGCATCCATGGGGGTACCCTAACTATGGGGCTTATGCAAGCTGCTGTAAAGTGAGAAAAGTGCCACAACTGCATCAGTCCTTCTAGAATGATGCAGAGTTGCGTTGAGGGGCTTTGATGCAGTTGCATCAAACTTTGCAGTGGATGCAGGGCTTGGCGCAAACCCTGTGCCCACCTTCTGGAATCGGTCTGTGGTCTCCAGAACTGGACACAGTACTCCAGGTGAGGTCTCACCAGTGGTCTATACAGCAGCAACACCACATCTCTCTTTCTGCTGGTGCTAGCCCTCCCTATGCACCCTAGCATCCCACTAGCTCTCCCCGTTGCCTTGTCACACTGTCTTTAGGTAATCATATATGATTACTCCCTGGTCCCTTTCATGTTTGCTGGTGGTTAATATTACTGCACACAGTTTGTACTCCACTCTTGGGTTTCTGTACCCCAAGTGCATGATTTTGCACTTCTTAACATTGAAGCTCAGCTGCCACACCTTTGACCACTCCTTCAACTTTCCTAGATCACTATTCATTTTTTCCACACACACACCCTGAGTGTCTACCCTATTACAGATTTTAGTGTCATCTTCAAAAGAGGTATACCTTCCCTTCTAGCCCCTCTGTAATGTCACTAATAAAGATATTAAAGACGCCCGGTCCCAGGACTTATCCCTGTGGCACCCCGCTTGTCACCTCCCTTCCTCAGAGTGAACTCCATTTATCACCACCCTCTGTCTTCTGTCCCCAATCAATTTCTCTCCCAGTCTACCACCTTAGGACCCATTCCTAGGCTTCCCAGCTTGTTTTCAACTCTTCTATGTGAAATGGTGTTGAATGCCTTACTGAAATCCCCAAAATCTGGAACTGCCTCCCACCTCAAATATGACACTTCTCCTCCTCCTCCTCCTCCTCCTCCTCCCACTGCCTTGCCTCTGCCTTACATAGCTTTCTCTCTGCTAGCTGCTCCTGCTACAATCCACCTTAACTTGTTCCCCTATGAGTCTGCTTCAGCTTCATGCCCACCTCTTTCCTGCAAAACCTTCCCCCTACATCCTCCCCCAAGCACCCCTTCCTTTCCACCTTACTCCCACCCCTCGTTCCCACCTCTGTACACCAGCTTATCCACACTATCCACTCGCCATTGCTTGGCCTAGGCCCATGGCAGGGTTCTCTGCATCCTGGAGGGGTCCAGAACATAGGCAAACACCTTCCTCGCCTCCTACTCCCACCCCATTCTTTCCTGAAAGAGCTGGGACTCAGCCCCTCTTCTCCCCCACCTCCCTCTCTCTTAGTCCTTCTGAAGCCTACTCTCCATTGCTGCCTACTTCCCTCCTGTCATGCTCTGCCTCTGCTGTGTGCATGCAGGATCCAGAGCATACTGCAGGGACTGGCCCCAGCAGACCATTCTCTTCCCCATCTCTTCCTTCTTGACATGCTCTAACTCCCACTGCCTACCACCTGCTTCTCTCCTGTTCATGCTTGACCTCCACCTGGTGCAGGCAGGGTCCCCAACATTCTGGTGGGTCAGGCCCTGGAAGACCCTTCTCTCTTCTCCTCCACCCTGTGCCTTCCCCTCCTCCAAACTCCCTTTCCACCCCCTGCTCTCTGCCTATATGCCCCCACCCACCCACCTTCCCCCTCCTTCCTGGCCATAGTTATTGGCTAACAACTAATTCCTAATGCACTTATAGTCAGTCTTGCACTTTTGTTACACCTTGCAAATTTTGTTCTATCTGTGTCTCTCCTTGTAATCATGCCCTAGTTCAACCTCCTTGTATTCTATCCAGTCATTTTCTAACTACAAAGCTATGTCCCACCAAGCGTTTGCCAAATATATTTGTGTTATCATATCTATCTAGTTCAAGACTGTTAGCATTGTATTCCATCTAGTTCATACCTATTAGCTTCCTCCTTTTCAGTACTTCTGTATAATCTGTTCACTTTATTGAATGTAATCATATTGTATATCTATATTGTGCACCAAATCTCTGTATATTATCCTCATGTTCCCGTATCCCCCAGACTGCACCATGAGACGAGCAACTTGTTGCTCAGTGAGCCTTCCTGGTGAAACATTTCAATAAAAAAATAAAATAAATAAAATAGGCCACATCCACCGCTCCTCCCTGATCCAATTCCCTGGTCACCCCATCAAAGAAATTTATCAGATTTGTTTGACATAATCTCTCCCCAGTAAATCCATGATGCCTTGGATCCTGAAGGCCACTGGATTCCAGGTATTCCACAATCCTCTCCTTCAGTAGTGTTTCTTTTACTTTCCCCACCACCGAAGTCAGGCTGACTGGCCTGTAGTTGCCAGCCTCCTCTTTGCTTCCACTTTTGTGAAGTGGGACTACATCTGCCCTCCTCCAGTCCTCCAAAACCACTCCTGTCTCCAGTAAGTGGTTGAACAGGGCTGTCAGAATTGCAGCCAGCACCTCCCTCAGCTCCCTCAATATCCTAGGATGCACCCCTTCTGGACCCATTGCCTTGTCCACTTCAGATTTGTAAGTTCCCTCAAAACCCTCTCAACTGTAAATGGACTAGTGTCTACCTCCCTTCCTTCGATGCTCCCGGCCCTTATCTGTGGTCCCTCACCTTCCCCTTCCTCTGTGAACACTGAACAAATGTACTTGCTCAAGATGTTGGCATTTTCCTGGTCCTCCTCCACACACACTCCCCTCCTTCCTTCCTAAGCATTACTATGCCTTCCCTGGTCCTTCTCTTTTTGCTCACGTACCTGAAAAATGTCTTGTCCCCTTTCTCCAGGGTCTTGGCTATTTTCTCCTCCATCTGCACCTTTGTGCTCCTAATTGCTTTTCTTTCCTCCCTCTGTTTCTCCTGATGCACCTCTCTATCTTCCTCTCTTTGTGTCTGCTTATACCTCCAAAATGCTAACTTGTTTGCCCTTACCTTCTTATCCACCTCTTTTGAGAACCATAGCAGACTCTTTTTCCTCCTCCTCCTGCTCTGGCATACTTGATTGACACAGAGGTTTTTTTGCCTCCTCTATACCTCCTTTTAGATTTGCTTGCTGTTTCTCCACTTCCACTATGTCCTCCTTCCCCTGCCAGGACATCACTGAGGCATTTCTCTGTCTTTTTAAAATTAGCTCGATTCTGACCCAGTACTTACATCGAACCACACTGTACAGTGATCACTGGTCCCTAGATGGCAACCATTGTGGTGTCTGCAACACTGTACCCACTGGTGAGTACAAGTCCAGTACTGCCCCCTTATGAGTGGTCTCTTTTACTAAATGCCTGAGGAATACCCCCTGCAGGGAGTCCAGGATGTCCCTGCTCCTAGCTGAAGCTGTAGCTTACACCACTGCAACCTTTACAGCTCTCTAACCTTGCCATCCCTCCATGACCGTAGACTAACAAACTGTGCCAGGTTTGCAGCCAAATATTGGTCCCTCTCCCTTCCACCCTACCTGTCCTCTACCCTCTCCCAACAACCTCCACCTGCATATTCCCTCAGGAGCACAGACCCTAGGCTGCTGCATGTCCCTTTCATGTGCACAAAAAAAGGCCAGGCCACCTTTAACTACCGAATACCTCAAATCTGGAACGCCCTACCTGCCCCCATAAGACATACTCCAAACCCCTACCAATGAAACCGCCTACTCCGAGGGCATTTTTCCTCTGGCTGCTCCTGTTTCAATTAATTCAACCCTACACTTATGGTGTAAATAAATTGCTCCCAAGTTGACCACCCTCCAATTTTCTCTGCACTATGTATGTATTACCTCTGTCTGTAACCATTTCACTAAATGTGGTAATACAATGCTTGTTGTTCCATTTTTGTACTATGTATGAAAAATTTTCATGTAAATCGACATGTTTGTAATTTGGATCTTGGCCCCCAGGTCGCATCTGGAATCGAGCATGTTGCTCAGTATGCCTTCCTGGTAAAACTCGTAAATAAATAAATAAATAAAAGTCCCCCTCACCCCCACCACCACCAGCAGCAGCTTTCCCTTGTTTGCCATCTTTTGGATGACTTCCACTAGAACCTTATCCAATCCCCCCACCCATTTAGATGTCTGTAGATCATGCCAGTGCAAATAACAGCTCCCTGTTTCTAGCATGACCCACAGTACCTCCACCCCTTTCTGATTTCCTTGTATCTCAATAGCCCATATGCCATCCCTCACATAAACAGCCCCCCTCCCCCCATTTTTCCCACCTAGTCCACTCTGAACAGAGTGTAGCCTGGTATGGCAATATCCTAGTCATGGTTCTCATTGCATCATGACTCAGTAATGGCAAAAATGTCCAGGTCAGCCTCTGCCATGATGGCCTCTAGGTCCGGGATTTTGTTTCCCAGACTTTGAGCATTTGCACACATGGCCTTCCAGAATATGCTACCACCCTGCTTGTCATCATCCCCATCCCCTTTTGCCATCTCTCCTTACCCCTCTTTCTGTTGGGTACCCTAGGGGATTTCTTTCCATTACGTCTTTCCCTACTGCCTGCTTCAGTTTGAGGGTGGGGACAGTTTATGTCTCTCCGATTCCTTCTGCCACCCCCCTTGGCTAGTATAAATGCCCATCAGTGTAACATTTAAACCATTCATTGAGGACTGTGGTTTCACTTCCGGAGGGATGCAGGCCATCTCCCCTGTATAGGCCTCTATCACTCCATGTGGGACCCTAGTCCCCAATGTAGCCAAACCCCTCCTCTCTGCACCAGTCATTCAACCATGTGTTGCAGCTCCTGCTATGGAGTACCCTATCCTTCCCCCTGTCATAGACAGGTAGTACCTCAGAAAAGGCCACTCAGCATGCTACCTGCCTAAGACCACTCCCCAGCTCCCTAAACTCTGCCTGCAGTATCCTAGCCTTGTCCCTAGCCAGGTCATTGGCACTGAGGTGAACCATGACATCCAGCTCTCCTCCTCCGTCCTGCTTCCCTAGAAATCCTCAGGATCCACTCCCCATTCCTCTGAGCTGTGGTGCCAGGTAGGCACTTAACCTCCTTCTCCCTTCCTGTCCCAAAATCTGTGCTATCCTAAATGGAGTAACCACAGGACAAGGTGCAAGCTAAAGAAGAAACCACATTTATGGAACTTTCATAGCCACCAGAAGACCATAAAGGTCCCCCACCACTTGAGTTATAAACTTGTATTATTATTATTTTGTGTATTTTTTTTAATTTTACCAGGAAAGTCATACTGAGCAGGTATTATCTCGTTGTCAGATGTGTCCGTGGGGGATAGAAGAGAACAGAACAGATATAAAGTACAATGTACAAAAGTATAATAATATGAAAATAAGTATAACAAAATATACAATTACAAGAACACTTCAGAAAAAAATTACCATAAACTACCATACAGTAACTTGCAGAACAGGCAAAATAACAACAGTGAGCAACAGCAATAATTTAAGGAGCAGGGAGTAGTAACTGTTGAATTTAAGGGGGGAGGCGCAGGACAGGTGACAGTGTGTGGTGGAAAGCAGGTGACAGGAGTCCACCCCAATCTGAAGCAACTTCAGGAGTGCATAGAGAAATCCAGGAGGAGAGATTTCAGGCATTAAAGGGAAAAGCAGACCACCCCATAGTTTAGGGAAGCAGAACGAGAAGGCAGCATGACCACAGTAGATTTCACTGGTTGGAGAGCAAAAATGAAAGCAAGAGTTACAAAGGGAGTAAAAGGTAGTGGGAGGGAAAGAAAGGAGTAAGATATGCTGGGAGGGAGCAAACCAAAATTTGGAGATACAGGAGGCACAGTGGGTAAGATGCCCGGCATCAAGAGAAGAAACTTTGACTCTCCTCTCTGATTGATCTTACTTCATTAAAATTATCCATACTTGGACATAATCATTATCTGTTGTTTCCTTATTTTTCAGTCTTTCCAACAATTTTATCTTCTTGGAATGCCCTATATGTACACAATACATATATAATAATGATTGTTATGCTTGCATCCTCTTCTTACTAATGTACTGATTTGTGATAATTTTCTAAATAGTTTTGAAAGTCTAATTTACTGTAAATACATCTTTCTCTTCTCCCTGATTTGAGGACTGTAAACATTGTTTTAAGATGCCTTTAACTTGGACATGAAATTATTATAAATTAACTTGCTTTTTTAAGAAATGTATGACGAATTAAGATTTTTTTTTCATTTCCACATATTATAGCTTTGTTTCTCTTTTTATGTCCATAATGCTACTTATTTAATAAGCAAACATAAAAAGTTTGCAAATAATGCTTCATATCATTCTTAATAGTGACTGTAGTGAATAGGCATGTGACAGGGAGGGAAGGGGTGGAACAACTGTGTCTCAGATGACACTAGGCAGAGTGGCTAATTATCTCCCTCACTCCCTCCCGCCCCTGTGGCATTGTGGATAGTTGTGGATAGAAAGTAGAATCCTACACTATTGTGTAGTGATAAAAAATGGTAGTGGGAGGACTTGGCAAAGTTAAAGTATATGACTCTGGCAGGGCCAAAATGACCACTGAGGTAAACTCCACCACCACCTTGGCCAGCCACGTAGAATAAATGAGCTTTCTCATCCCCCCCCAATCATTATGTTATGCTGCCTTTGTATAACACAGTCTATCACTATGTTCTGGTCATTAAGAGGAAGAAAACAAATCACTTTCATTACCACCAAACTCCCAGTAAAGAAATGGGGATATAAGAAGGTTCCAATACAGCCCCTGAAGATATTTGGGATGGGGACTGGCAGGATCATGAGGATGTTCGGATATATATTTTGCAACCCTGGTGATCTTCAAGGACATCTCCCTCCATTGAACCATGTCATGGAACTGTAAGCCATAGGCATCAGGACCACCCAGAAACTTTTGCTAGCTGGGGCCATCCTTTTCATCACAGCTGATATAGAACGTGGGCAGCCCCATCATGCTTCAGTGTTTCTCCCACTGTCAGCTGCTCATTGGATCACTGCAAGAAAAATGCCATTGAAATTCGCTGTAGATACCTAAGGCTTTTTTTTAATATTTTTTGGCTTACTAACTAATAACTATCGTTCATGCCACCAACTAAAGAAAAGGAGCCGCTGTTCCATTTCGGTCACTGTGATACAGTTAAAGTCTGCAAGGACGATGCACACGCCCTGTGCATTTATTACTTGGGTCTAACACATGGCATTAAGGCCTGCTTTATTTGCCAAGGCTTCAATCAGGCCACAAGGCCAAAACAGACATCAAAAGATAAAGCAACTATGTCGACAGAAAAACACAGTCACTCTGAGAAATGACACAATAATTCCCAGCTGGAGACCTCCCCGTCTGTTCCTGATCTCCTCTGAAGGAAAAAGACTGAGGTCCATCAAAAGACAGGGCCTAGGCTAAAACCTCTGGTCCTACAGCCCCCCAACCATCTCTGAGACACGAAGTTTGGGGTCTGGCAATGGCTCCACTCCCCTTAAGGGGGATTTGCAAATAATACTACTACTATAGGGCACTGTTCCATTGATGGTTTTAACATCATTGACCCCTATGGGGACCTTTGACACCCAGCTATTATTGTAGACGATGTCTGCTCTATTAGTCTAGCTGCTGCCACAGGCTCTGCCATTGATGCTGACCCCATTGCTGTTGCCTGATGGCCCATCAACTTCATTGTCATTGCCAGCTATTGTTCCGGCTCTGTGAACACAGAATGGCAACATACCTCCTCCATCAGTGCCTCTGCTGTACCTGTTGGCTCCCCCTCAGGTACCATCTCCACCTGTAGAATTGATGCCAGATGTTGACAAAGATGAGGTACTGGAATATAATCCAAACTTCATGGTGGAGGACTATTAAGAGGATGACTTGCACCCACCTACTGTGGCAGACTCCAGCTCTGCTTTCTCATTCTGTGGTGAGGATAGTGTGGCATAATAATAATCCTCACTCTCCTCCAGAGGAAGCCTCCTTTCAGGCTTTCCTACAGCTGTTGAGCTTCATTGTTGAACAAGAGGACTCCTCAAAGAAGCATTTATATGAATTTTTGGAGGTCCCTTCATTGCTTACTGTGACCATTCTTCCATTTCACTTTGCTCTGGAGGATTCCGCTTTTGCTGTTTGGCACAGGCCAAGTGCTAGTCCTGCTGTACCTAGGAAGGTAGATAAACAATATATAGCCCCCTCTGCCAAGCCTTGTTATGTTCTCAACCAGAGGAATCAGTGGTCATTATGGCTGCCCATGACAGGTCTAGAGCAACGTATCATATGAGGTCTCTTCCCCTGGACAAACAAACCAGGAAATTAGATGTGATGGGTAATAGTACATATGCTTTAGCATCCCTTGGACTATGTATTGCCATCTATCAGTTTTATGTGATTAAACATCAGAATAGTCTATGGAAATCTACAATGGCTGTGGCTGGCAAGATGCCTGATGGATCAGCTAAAATTGAGGTCTAGCAGACTGTTGTCCATGGCCTAGTGGCTAGTAAGCATCTTCTGAGGTCAGCACATGATGCCTCTGATTATTCAGCTTGTGCTGCAGCCTCTGGAATTTGCCTTTCCAGACATTCTTGACTGCTGGTTGTTGACTTTGCAGTTGATGTACAGCAATCGGTCCTTAATGCTCACTTCTAGGGTAAACAGGTTTTTGGACCTGGGTGGAAAATGCTTTGAGGGAACTGCAGACCTATAAAAATGACTCAGTTCCCTGCACACTTTGAATCCAAAGCCTCATGGCCAAGGTAGGGATTTCTTTCACAGGCTCTGTGCCTGCCCTGATACTGGCTACTACAAAGGTCCTAGCTATGGGTCACACTGGGCCCCTTCTGTCTGTCAAGCCCTTTTGCTTCCTATGTGCTCATGCCAGGACCACTAAAGATGTGGGTGTTGGCAGCACACAAACCACCCAGCAGCCTTCTGACTCACTTCCATCTCTCCCAGTCCCCTGACAATGAGGGGATCATTGTAAGAGGCCTCATCTCCCTCTTCCTTTTAAAGTGGAGGGAGATTACAATAGATGCTAGAGTGCTGGAGGTGATTCAGCAAGGCTATGCCCTAGAACTTCTCTCCACCCCTCTGGTACATCTTCCTGTATGTAACAGATACCCAATGGGACATTTTTCCTTCTTACTGAAGAAGTTCTTCTGCTACAAGGAGATGGGCTTTGCATATTGGACATAAAGAAAGCTTACCTTCATATGAAGGTCCTCAAGAGACGCAAGAAATACCTTCACTTTCTGATTTAAGGTTCTCACTATCAGGTTTGTGTATTGCTATTTGGCTTATTATCTGCACTGTGTGTCTTTACCAAATGCTTTCAAGTGGTAGCTGTGGCACTCTGCAGGCATGGCCTGTATATCTTTCTGTACCTTGACAATTGACTGTTAAAAGCTCCATCGCAGATGGCAACACATACACACTGTCCAGGAACTGACAGCTCTTTGAGCTATTTGGCATCATGGTGAATGAGCTGAAATCCATTCTGACTCAAAGCCAATTCTTCCAGTACATGGGAGTTGCCTTGGACACAGTGGGGTTGGACATTTCTCCCAAAGGACCATGAAATGATGTTGATTTCCCAGGCTCACTTAGGTTCATCCAGGGATTACATATCAACCAGGTGCCTGCTATGCTTGCTTGGCTTCATGGCCTGCTTGATCCTAACAGTCTGGCTGGCTCATCTGCATGTGAGGATTCCTCATCAGATCCTCCATGTCCAGTGGGCTCAACACATGAATGATCTGGAGTGTCTCGTAGTGGTGACTCTTCCTCTTCTTCACTTCCTTCTATGATGGTTGAACCACTCCAACCAGGAAAGAGGGTCTCCATTTTTATGTCATTTGCCCCTGTTAGTTATGATGAAAGTCATCTCAGGCTCAGATGGGCTGCCAGTCTCTGGCCCTTTTGGACACAGACCCTCTGTTCCTTCCTGGATGGCTCTCTCCATAGCAGTGCTCTGGAGATGATGGTTGCTCTGCTTGGCCTATAGGCCTTCAATGTCCTTTTCCAGGGTCTGTTAATCAGCAAGAGCAATTTTTTAGTGATGTATTATTATCAATGGTAAAGGCAGAGTTTACTCCTATCCCCTTTGCAGGGAAGAAATGATGGTCTGCATTGGGCCATGAAACATGATATGTTCCATACAGCCATGTTTCTACCTGGCACCCTCAGTGCTCTAGCAGATCACCTCAGCAAGTCTCAGGCACTATCCCATGAGTGGAAACCATTGGATTTGGTTATAGACGACCTCTTCAACAAGTGGGGTTGCCTGGATATCAACCTTTTTGTGTCCCCATACAGTACAAAACTGCCATATTTCTGCTTTCTTGCTCCAGAGCCTGGAGTTTTTGGTGAGACGTGTTGTCCATCTCCTAGAAAGGGAAGATCATGTTTGCCTTTCTCCTGTTCCCTCTGATTAAGAGGGCTCTGGTCAAGCTGAGGACAGAGCTGGCCACCTTAATTCTGGTGGCCCTGTTCTAGCCCTGACAAATTTGTTTTCCACTGCTACAACAGTTAGCAGTGGAACCTCCAGTCCTACTTCCTCTATGAGTAGGACTCCTATCACAGAGGCAGGGTACTCTGGTGTATTTTGATCTAAAATCCATGCACATCCACTCCTGGCTCCTGTGGGCATGAAACTCTCCCACTTCGGTGTTTCCCCTGTGATCACAGCTGTTCTAGTGGAGGGTTGTAAGCCATCAACTCAGCTGCCTGCCCTTGAACAGGGCTGCTTCAGCTCCCCCATGTTCGGCTGGCACCCACTAGAGTTTTAAAGTGCTTATACCTCTTGAGTGCTCTTCCTGCGGCCCCACCCCCATCCAAGTACTTTGACTTGGCGCGGAAAAGTCTAACTACATTTTGTCTTACTAAACTGCTCAGATCTAACCCATCCTAACCTCTATGCTATTTAAGACCGGCTCTTTTTTCTTCTCTCCAGCTGCCTGCCCTTGAACAGGGCTGCTTCAGCTCCCCCACGGTCAGCCGGCACCCAGCCAGCCACCGACCGAGACCAGGATGCCCGCCTGCAGCTCCTTGGAAGCTGCCTGCCCTTGAACAGGGCTGCTTCAGCTCCCCCACGTTCAGCTGGCACCCAGCCAGCCACTGACCGAGACCAGGATGCCCGCCTGCAGCTCCTTGGAAGCTGCCTGCCCTTGAACAGGGCTGCTTCAGCTCCCCCACAGTCAGCCGGCACCCTGCCAGCCACTGACCGAGACCAGGACGCCCGACTGCAGCTCCTTGGAAGCTGCCTGCCCTTGAACAGGGCTGCTTCAGCTCCCCCACGGTCGGCCGGCACACAGCCAGCTACCGACCGAGACCAGGATGCAAGCCTGCAGCTCCTTGGAAGCTGCCTGCCCTTGAACAGGGCTCCTTCAGCTCCCCCACGGTCGGCCGGCACACAGCCAGCCACCGACCGAGACGCAGGATGCACGCCTGCAGCTCCTTGGAAGCTGTCAGCCCTTGAACAGGGCTGCTTCAGCTCACCCATGGTTGGCCGGCAGCCAGCCAGCCACCGACCGAGAACAGGACGCCCGCCTGCAGCTCCTTGGAAGCTGCCTGCCCTTGAACAGGGCTGCTTCAGCTCCCCCACGGTCGGTCGGCACCCAGCCAGCCACCGACCGAGACCAGGACACCCACATGCAGCTCCTTGGAAGCTGCCTGTCCTTGAACAGGGCTGCTTCAGCTCCCCCACGGTTGGTCGGCACCCAGCCAGCCACCGACCGAGACCAGGACGCCTGTCTGCAGCTCCTTGGAAGGTACAGGACAGTGCAGCCAATAGGAACACGGGTGCTTCCAACAAACCCACTCTGATTAGCCAGGAATTTTTCCCTGCTTCAGCCATCTGGCACTTTTAACAAGTAGATTTTCGATAGAACTGGGCACATTTCAACTGTGTAAAAGAAGTTTTTCAACTGTATTAGCTGGATTGTAATTTCTACTAGAGTTTTAAAGTGCTTATACCTCTTGAGTGCTCTTCCTGCAGCCCTCCCCCCCATCCAAGCACTCTGCCTTGGTGCAGAAAAGTCTAACTACCTTTTGTCATACTAAACTGCTCAGATCTAACCCATCCTAACCTCTATGCTATTTAAGACCTGCTCTTTTCTCTTCTCTCAAGCTGCCTGCCCTTGAACAGGGCTGCTTCAGCTCACCCACGGTCGGCCGGCTACCAGCCAGCCACTGACTGAGACCAGAACGCCCGCCTGCAGCTCCTTGGAAGCTGCCTGCCCTTGAACAGGGCTGCTTCAGTTTCGCCACATTCGGCTGGCACCCAACCAGCCACCGGCCGAGACCAGGACGCCTGCCTGCAGCTCCTTGGAAGCAGACTGCCCTTGAACAGGGCTGCTTCAGCTCCCCCACGGTCGGCCGGCACCCAGCCAGCCAGCGACTAAGACCAGAACACCCGCCAGCAGCTTCTTGGAAGCTGCCAGCCCTTGAACAGGGCTGCTTCAGCTCCCCCACGGTCAGCCGGCACCCAGCCAGCCTCCGACCAAGACCAGGACGCCCGCCTGCAGCTCCTTGGAAGCTGCCTGCCCTTGAACAGGGCTCTGTCAGCTCCCCCACGTTCGGCCGGCACACAGCCAGCCACCGACTAAGTCCAGGACACCCGCCAGCAGCTTCTTGGAAGCTGCCTGCCCTTGAACAGGGCTGCTTCAGCTCCCCCATGGTTGGCCGGCCCCCAGCCAGCCTCCGACAAAGACCAGGACGCCCGCCTGCAGCTCCTTGGAAAGTAAGGGACAGTGCAGCTAATTGGAACACGGGTGCACCCAGCAAACCCACTCTGATTAGCCAGGACTTTTTCAGTGCTTCAGCCATCTGGCACTTTTAACAAGTAGGTTTTCGATAGAACTGGGCACATTTCAACTGTGTAATAGAAGTTTTTCAACTGTATTAGCTGGATTGTAATTTCTACTAGAGTTTTAAAGTGCTTATACCTCTTGAGTGCTCTTCCTGCAGCCTCCAACCCCCATCCAAGCACTCTGCCTTGGTGCAGAAAAGTCTAACTACCTTTTGTCATACTAAACTGCTCAGATCTAACCCAACCTAACCTCTATGCTATTTAAGACCTGCTCTTTTCTTTTCTCTTCAGCTGCTTGCCCTTGAACAGGGCTGCTTCAACTCCATCACGGTCAGCCGGCACCCAACCAGCCACCGACCGAGACCAGGATGCCCGCCTGCAGCTCCTTGGAAGCTGCCTGCCCTTGAACAGGGCTGCTTCAGCTCCCCCACGGTTGGCCGGCACCCAGCCAGCCACCGACCGAGACCAGAACGCCTGCCTGCAGCTCCTTGGAAGCTGCCTGCCCTTGAACAGGGCTGCTTCAGCTCTCCCACGGTCGGCCGGCACCCAGCCAGCAACTCGACCAAGACCAGGGCGCCCGCCTGCAGCTCCTTGGAAGCTGTCTGCCCTTGAACAGGGCTGCTTCACCTCTCCCTTGGTCGGCCAGCACCCAGCCAGCCACCGACCGAGACCAGGCGCCCGCCTGCAGCTCCTTGAAGCTGCCTGCCCTTGAACAGGGCTGCTTCAGCTCTCCCACGGTCGGCCGGCACCCATCCAGCCACCGACCGAGACCAGGACACCCGCCTGCAGCTCCTTGGAAGCTGTCTGCCCATGAACAGGGCTGCTTTGCTCCCCCATGGTCGGCCGGCACCCAGCCAGCCACCGACCGATGACCAGGATGCCCACCTGCAGCTCCTTGGAAGCTGCCTGCCCTTGAACAGGGCTGCTTCAGCTCCCCCACGGTCGGCCGGCACCCAGCCAGCCAGCGACTAAGACCAGGACACCGCCTGCAGCTTCTTGAAGCTGCCTGCCCTGAACAGGGCTGCTTCAGCTCCCCCACGGTCGGCCGGCATCCAGCCAGCCTCCAACCAAGACCAGGACGCCCGCCTGCAGCTCCTTGGAAGCTGTCTGCCCTTGAACAGGGCTGCTTCACCTCTCCCACGGTCGGCCAGCACCCAGTCAGCCACCAACCGAGACCAAGGCGCCCGCCTGCAGCTCCTTGGAAGCTGCCTGCCCTTGAACAGGGCTGCTTCAGCTCCCCCACGGTCGGCCGGCACCCAGCCAGCCTCCGACCAAGACCAGGACGCCCGCCTGCAGCTCCTTGGAAAGTAAGGGACAGTGCAGCTAATTGGAACATGGGTGCATCCAGCAAACCCACTCTGATTAGCCAGGACTTTTTCAATGCTTCAGCCATCTGGCACTTTTAACAAGTAGGTTTTCGATAGAACTGGGCACATTTCAACTGTGTAATAGAAGTTTTTCAACTGTATTAGCTGGATTGTAATTTCTACTAGAGTTTTAAAGTGCTTATACCTCTTGAGTGCTCTTCCTGCAGCCCCCCGCCCCATCCAAGCACTCTGCCTTGGTGCAGAAAAGTCTAACTACCTTTTGTCATACTAAACTGCTCAGATCTAACCCATCCTAACCTCTATGCTATTTAAGACCTGCTTTTTTCTCTTCTCTCCAGCTGCCTGCCCTTGAACAGGGCTGCTTCAGCTCCCCAACGGTCGGCCGGCTCCCAGTCAGCCACCGACCGAGACCAGGACGCCTGCCTGCAGCTCCTTGAAGCTGTCTGCCCTTGAACAGGGCTGCTTCAGCTCCCCACATTCAGCTGGCACCCAGCCAGCCACCGACCGAGACCAGGATGCCTGCCTGCAGCTCCTTGGAGCTGATTGCCCTTGAACAGGGCTACTTCAGCTCCACATTCGGCTGGCACCCAGCCAGCCACCGACCGAGACCAGAACGCCTGCCTGCAGCTCCTTGAAGCTGCCTGCCCTGAACAGGGCTGCTTCAGCCTCCCACGGTCAGCCGGCACCCAGCCTGCAACTGACTGAGACCAGGGCGCCTGCCTGCACCTCCTTGGAAGCTGCCTGCCCTTGAACAGGGCTCCTTCAGCTCACCCATGGTCGGCTGGCACCCAGCCAGCCACTGACCGAGACCAGGACGCCTGCCTGCAGCTCCTTGGAAGCTGATTGCCCTTGAACAGGGCTGCCTCAGCTCCCCCACATTCGGCTGGCAACCAGCCAGCCACCGACCGAGACCAGGACGCCCGCCTGCAGCTCCTTGGAAGCTGCCTGCCCTTGAACAGGGCTGCTTCAGGTCCCCCACGGTCGTCCGGCACCCAGCCAGCCACTGACCGAGACCAGGACGCCACCTGCAGCTTCTTGGATGCTGCCTGCCCTTGAACAGGGCTGCTTCAGCTCCCCACATTCGGCTGGCACCCAGCCAGCCACCGACCGAGACCAGAACGCCCGCCTGCAGCTCCTTGGAAAGTAAGGGACAGTGCAGCTAATTGGAACATGGGTGCATCCAGCAAACCCACTCTGATTAGCCAGGACTTTTTCAATGCTTCAGCCATCTGGCACTTTTAACAAGTAGGTTTTCGATAGAACTGGGCACATTTCAACTGTGTAATAGAAGTTTTTCAACTGTATTAGCTGGATTGTAATTTCTACTAGAGTTTTAAAGTGCTTATACCTCTTGAGTGCTCTTCCTGCAGCCCCCCGCCCCATCCAAGCACTCTGCCTTGGTGCAGAAAAGTCTAACTACCTTTTGTCATACTAAACTGCTCAGATCTAACCCATCCTAACCTCTATGCTATTTAAGACCTGCTTTTTTCTCTTCTCTCCAGCTGCCTGCCCTTGAACAGGGCTGCTTCAGCTCCCCAACGGTCGGCCGGCTCCCAGCCAGCCACCGACCGAGACCAGGACGCCTGCCTGCAGCTCCTTGGAAGCTGTCTGCCCTTGAACAGGGCTGCTTCAGCTCCCCCACATTCAGCTGGCACCCAGCCAGCCACCGACCGAGACCAGGATGCCTGCCTGCAGCTCCTTGGAAGCTGATTGCCCTTGAACAGGGCTACTTCAGCTCCCCACATTCGGCTGGCACCCAGCCAGCCACCGACCGAGACCAGAACGCCTGCCTGCAGCTCCTTGGAAGCTGCCTGCCCTTGAACAGGGCTGCTTCAGCTCTCCCACGGTCAGCCGGCACCCAGCCTGCAACTGACTGAGACCAGGACGCCTGCCTGCACCTCCTTGGAAGCTGCCTGCCCTTGAACAGGGCTCCTTCAGCTCACCCATGGTCGGCTGGCACCCAGCCAGCCACTGACCGAGACCAGGACGCCTGCCTGCAGCTCCTTGGAAGCTGATTGCCCTTGAACAGGGCTGCCTCAGCTCCCCCACATTCGGCTGGCAACCAGCCAGCCACCGACCGAGACCAGGACGCCCGCCTGCAGCTCCTTGGAAGCTGCCTGCCCTTGAACAGGGCTGCTTCAGCTCCCCCACGGTCGTCCGGCACCCAGCCAGCCACTGACCGAGACCAGGACGCCACCTGCAGCTTCTTGGATGCTGCCTGCCCTTGAACAGGGCTGCTTCAGCTCCCCCACGGTCGGCTGGCACCCAGCCAGCCAGCGACTAAGACCAGGACACCCGCCAGCAGCTTCTTGGAAGCTGCCAGCCCTTGAACAGGGCTGCTTCAGCTCCCCACGGTCAGCCGGCACCCAGCCAGCCTCCGACCAAGACCAGGACGCCCGCCTGCAGCTCCTTGGAAGCTGTCTGCCCTTGAACAGGGCTGCTTCACCTCTCCCACGGTCGGCCAGCACCCAGCCAGCCACCGACCGAGACCAAGGCGCCCGCCTGCAGCTCCTTGGAAGCTGCCTGCCCTTGAACAGGGCTGCTTCAGCTCCCCCACGGTCGACCGGCACCCAGCCAGCCTCCGACCAAGACCAGGACGCCCGCCTGCAGCTCCTTGGAAAGTAAGGGACAGTGCAGCTAATTGGAACATGGGTGCATCCAGCAAACCCACTCTGATTAGCCAGGACTTTTTCAATGCTTCAGCCATCTGGCACTTTTAACAAGTAGGTTTTCGATAGAACTGGGCAGATTTCAACTGTGTAATAGAAGTTTTCAACTGTATTAGCTGGATTGTAATCTACTAGAGTTTTAAAGTGCTTATACCTCTTGAGTGCTCTTCGTGCAGCCCCCCGCCCCATCCAAGCACTCTGCCTTGGTGCAGAAAAGTCTAACTACCTTTTGTCATACTAAACTGCTCAGATCTAACCCATCCTAACCTCTATGCTATTTAAGACCTGCTTTTTTCTCTTCTCTCCAGCTGCCTGCCCTTGAACAGGGCTGCTTCAGCTCCCCAACGGTCGGCCGCTCCCAGCCAGCCACCGACCGAGACCAGGACGCCTGCCTGCAGCTCCTTGAAGCTGTCTGCCCTTGAACAGGGCTGCTTCAGCTCCCACGCTCAGCTGGCACCCAGCCAGCCACCGACCGAGACCAGGATGCCTGCCTGCAGCTCCTTGAAGCTGATTGCCCTTGAACAGGGCTACTCAGCTCCCACATCTGGCTGGCACCCAGCCAGCCACCGACCGAGACCAGAACGCCTGCCTGCAGCTCCTTGGAAGCTGCCTGCCCTTGAACAGGGCTGCTTCAGCTCTCCCACGGTCAGCCGGCACCCAGCCAGCCTCCGACCAAGACCAGGACGCCCGCCTGCAGCTCCTTGGAAGCTGTCTGCCCTTGAACAGGGCTGCTTCACCTCTCCCATGGTCGGCCAGCACCCAGCCAGCCACCGACCGAGACCAAGGCGCCCGCCTGCAGCTCCTTGGAAGCTGCCTGCCCTTGAACAGGGCTGCTTCAGCTCTCCCACGGTCGGCCGGCACCCATCCAGCCTCCGACCGAGACCAGGACACCCGCCTGCAGCTCCTTGGAAGCTGTCTGCCCATGAACAGGGCTGCTTTGCTCCCCCATGGTCGGCCGGCACCCAGCCAGCCACCGACCGATGACCAGGATGCCCACCTGCAGCTCCTTGGAAGCTGCCTGCCCTTGAAAAGGGCTGCTTCAGCTCCCCCACGGTCGGCCGGCACCCAGCCAGCCAGCGACTAAGACCAGGACACCCGCCTGCAGCTTCTTGGAAGCTGCCTGCCCTTGAACAGGGCTGCTTCAGCTCCCCCACGGTCGGCCGGCATCCAGCCAGCCTCCAACCAAGACCAGGACGCCCGCCTGCAGCTCCTTGGAAGCTGTCTGCCCTTGAACAGGGCTGCTTCACCTCTCCCACGGTCGGCCAGCACCCAGTCAGCCACCAACCGAGACCAAGGCGCCCGCCTGCAGCTCCTTGGAAGCTGCCTGCCCTTGAACAGGGCTGCTTCAGCTCCCCCACGGTCGGCCGGCACCCAGCCAGCCTCCGACCAAGACCAGGACGCCCGCCTGCAGCTCCTTGGAAAGTAAGGGACAGTGCAGCTAATTGGAACATGGGTGCATCCAGCAAACCCACTCTGATTAGCCAGGACTTTTCAATGCTTCAGCCATCTGGCACTTTTAACAAGTAGGTTTTCGATAGAACTGGGCACATTTCAACTGTGTAATAGAAGTTTTTCAACTGTATTAGCTGGATTGTAATTTCTACTAGAGTTTTAAAGTGCTTATACCTCTTGAGTGCTCTTCCTGCAGCCCCCCGCCCCATCCAAGCACTCTGCCTTGGTGAAAAGTCTAACTACCTTTTGTCATACTAAACTGCTCAGATCTAACCCATCCTAACCTCTATGCTATTTAAGACCTGCTTTTTCTCTTCTCCAGCTGCCTGCCCTTGAACAGGGCTGCTTCAGCTCCCCAACGGTCGGCCGCTCCCAGTCAGCCACCGACCGAGACCAGGACGCCTGCCTGCAGCTCCTTGAAGCTGTCTGCCCTTGAACAGGGCTGCTTCAGCTCCCCACATTCAGCTGGCACCCAGCCAGCCACCGACGAGACCAGGATGCCTGCCTGCAGCTCCTTGGAAGCTGATTGCCCTTGAACAGGGCTACTTCAGCTCCCCACATTCGGCTGGCACCCAGCCAGCCACCGACCGAGACCAGAACGCCTGCCTGCAGCTCCTTGGAAGCTGCCTGCCCTTGAACAGGGCTGCTTCAGCTCTCCCACGGTCAGCCGGCACCCAGCCTGCAACTGACTGAGACCAGGACGCCTGCCTGCACCTCCTTGGAAGCTGCCTGCCCTTGAACAGGGCTCCTTCAGCTCACCCATGGTCGGCTGGCACCCAGCCAGCCACTGACCGAGACCAGGACGCCTGCCTGCAGCTCCTTGGAAGCTGATTGCCCTTGAACAGGGCTGCCTCAGCTCCCCCACATTCGGCTGGCAACCAGCCAGCCACCGACCGAGACCAGGACGCCCGCCTGCAGCTCCTTGGAAGCTGCCTGCCCTTGAACAGGGCTGCTTCAGCTCCCCCACGGTCGTCCGGCACCCAGCCAGCCACTGACCGAGACCAGGACGCCACCTGCAGCTTCTTGGATGCTGCCTGCCCTTGAACAGGGCTGCTTCAGCTCCCCACATTCGGCTGGCACCCAGCCAGCCACCGACCGAGACCAGAACGCCCGCCTGCAGCTCCTTGGAAAGTAAGGGACAGTGCAGCTAATTGGAACATGGGTGCATCCAGCAAACCCACTCTGATTAGCCAGGACTTTTTCAATGCTTCAGCCATCTGGCACTTTTAACAAGTAGGTTTTCGATAGAACTGGGCACATTTCAACTGTGTAATAGAAGTTTTTCAACTGTATTAGCTGGATTGTAATTTCTACTAGAGTTTTAAAGTGCTTATACCTCTTGAGTGCTCTTCCTGCAGCCCCCCCCCATCCAAGCACTCTGCCTTGGTGCAGAAAAGTCTAACTACCTTTTGTCATACTAAACTGCTCAGATCTAACCCATCCTAACCTCTATGCTATTTAAGACCTGCTTTTTTCTCTTCTCTCCAGCTGCCTGCCCTTGAACAGGGCTGCTTCAGCTCCCCAACGGTCGGCCGGCTCCCAGTCAGCCACCGACCGAGACCAGGACGCCTGCCTGCAGCTCCTTGGAAGCTGTCTGCCCTTGAACAGGGCTGCTTCAGCTCCCCCACATTCAGCTGGCACCCAGCCAGCCACCGACCGAGACCAGGATGCCTGCCTGCAGCTCCTTGGAAGCTGATTGCCCTTGAACAGGGCTACTTCAGCTCCCCACATTCGGCTGGCACCCAGCCAGCCACCGACCGAGACCAGAACGCCTGCCTGCAGCTCCTTGGAAGCTGCCTGCCCTTGAACAGGGCTGCTTCAGCTCTCCCACGGTCAGCCGGCACCCAGCCTGCAACTGACTGAGACCAGGACGCCTGCCTGCACCTCCTTGGAAGCTGCCTGCCCTTGAACAGGGCTCCTTCAGCTCACCCATGGTCGGCTGGCACCCAGCCAGCCACTGACCGAGACCAGGACGCCTGCCTGCAGCTCCTTGGAAGCTGATTGCCCTTGAACAGGGCTGCCTCAGCTCCCCCACATTCGGCTGGCAACCAGCCAGCCACCGACCGAGACCAGGACGCCCGCCTGCAGCTCCTTGGAAGCTGCCTGCCCTTGAACAGGGCTGCTTCAGCTCCCCCACGGTCGTCCGGCACCCAGCCAGCCACTGACCGAGACCAGGACGCCACCTGCAGCTTCTTGGATGCTGCCTGCCCTTGAACAGGGCTGCTTCAGCTCCCCCACGGTCGGCTGGCACCCAGCCAGCCAGCGACTAAGACCAGGACACCCGCCAGCAGCTTGAGCTGCCAGCCCTGAACAGGGCTGCTTCAGCTCCCCACGGTCAGCCGGCACCCAGCCAGCCTCCGACCAAGACCAGGACGCCCGCCTGCAGCTCCTTGAAGCTGTCTGCCCTTGAACAGGGCTGCTTCACCTCCCACGGCCGCCAGCACCCAGCCAGCCACCGACCGAGACCAAGGCGCCCGCCTGCAGCTCCTTGGAAGCTGCCTGCCCTTGAACAGGGCTGCTTCAGCTCCCCCACGGTCGACCGGCACCCAGCCAGCCTCCGACCAAGACCAGGACGCCCGCCTGCAGCTCCTTGGAAAGTAAGGGACAGTGCAGCTAATTGGAACATGGGTGCATCCAGCAAACCCACTCTGATTAGCCAGGACTTTTTCAATGCTTCAGCCATCTGGCACTTTTAACAAGTAGGTTTTCGATAGAACTGGGCAGATTTCAACTGTGTAATAGAAGTTTTTCAACTGTATTAGCTGGATTGTAATTTCTACTAGAGTTTTAAAGTGCTTATACCTCTTGAGTGCTCTTCCTGCAGCCCCCCGCCCCATCCAAGCACTCTGCCTTGGTGCAGAAAAGTCTAACTACCTTTTGTCATACTAAACTGCTCAGATCTAACCCATCCTAACCTCTATGCTATTTAAGACCTGCTTTTTTCTCTTCTCTCCAGCTGCCTGCCCTTGAACAGGGCTGCTTCAGCTCCCCAACGGTCGACGGCTCCCAGCCAGCCACCGACCGAGAGCAGGCATACCCTGCAGCTCCTTGGAAGCTGTCTGCCCTTGAACAGGGCTGCTTCAGCTCCCCACGTTCAGCTGGCACCCAGCCAGCCACCGACCGAGACCAGGATGCCTGCCTGCAGCTCCTTGGAAGCTGATTGCCCTTGAACAGGGCTACTTCAGCTCCCCACATTCGGCTGGCACCCAGCCAGCCACCGACCGAGACCAGAACGCCTGCCTGCAGCTCCTTGGAAGCTGCCTGCCCTTGAACAGGGCTGCTTCAGCTCTCCCACGGTCAGCCGGCACCCAGCCAGCCTCCGACCAAGACCAGGACGCCCGCCTGCAGCTCCTTGGAAGCTGTCTGCCCTTGAACAGGGCTGCTTCACCTCTCCCATGGTCGGCCAGCACCCAGCCAGCCACCCGACCGAGACCAAAGCGCCCGCCTGCAGCTCGCCAGAGCTGCCTGCCCGTGAACAGGGCTGCTTCAGCTCCCCACGGTCGGCGGCACCCAGCCAGCCTCCGACCAAGACCAGGACGCCCGCCTGCAGCTCCTTGGAAAGAAAGGGACAGTGCAGCTAATTGGAACAGGGTGCATCCAGCAAACCCACTCTGATTAGCCAGGACTTTTCAGTGCTTCAGCCATCTGCACTTTTAACAAGTAGGTTTTCGATAGAACTGGGCACATTTCAACTGTGTAATAGAGTTTTCAACTATATTAGCTGGATTGTAATTTCTACTAGAGTTTTAATAGTGCTTATACCTCTTGAGTGCTCTTCCTGCAGCCCCCATCCAAGCACTCTGCCTTGGTGCCAAAAGTCTAACTACCTTTTGTCTTGCTAAACTGCTCAGATCTAACCCTTCCTAACCTCTATGCTATTTAAGACCTGCTCTTTCTCTTCTCTCCAGCTGCCTGCCCTTGAACAGGGCTGCTTCATCTCCCCATGGTCGGCCAGCACCCAGCCAGCCACCGGCCGAGACCAGGAGCCGCCTGCCTGTAGCTCGTTGGAGAATGCGAACAAGCGCAGCCAATTTAAAACAGGTGCTTCCAGCAAACCTGCTCTGATTAGCCAGGACTTTTCCCTGCTTCAGCCATCTGGCACTTTTAGTAAGTAGATTTTTGATAGAACTGAGCACATTTCAACTGTGTAATAAAAGTTTTTCAACTGTATTAGCTGGATTGTAATTTCTACAGCAGTTTTAAAGTGCTTATACCTCTTGAGTGCTCTTCCTGCAGGACCCCCCCAACCAAGCACTCTGTCTTGGCGCCAAAAAGTCTAACTACCTTAGTCTTACTAAACTGCTCAGATCTAACCCATCCTAAACTCTATGCTATTTAAGACCTGCTCTTTTTTCTTCTCTCCAGCTGCCTGCCCTTGAACAGGGCTGCTTCATTTCCCCCACGGTCGGCCGGCACCCAGCCAGGCACTGACCGAGACCAGGACGCCCACCTACAGCTCCTTGGAAGCTGATTGCCCTTGAACAGGGCTGCTTCAGCTCCCCCACCGTCGACCGGCACCCAGCCAGCCACCGATCGAGACCAGGGCACCCGGCTGCAGCTTCTAGGAAGCTGCCTGCCCTTGAACAGGGCTGCTTCAGCTCCCCCACGGTCAGCCGGCATCCAGCCAGCTACCCACCGAGACAAGGACGCCCGCCTGCAGCTCCTTGGAAGGTGTCTGCCCTTGAACAGGGCTGCTTCAGCTCCCCCACGGTCGGCTGCCACCCAGCCAGCCACTGACTGAGACCAGGGCGCCTGCCTGCAGCTCCTTGGAAGCTGCCTGCCCTTGAACAGGGCTGCTTCAGCTCCCCACGGTTGGCCGGCACCCAGCCAGCCACCGACCGAGACCAGGACGCCCGCCTGCAGCTCCTTGGAAGCTGCCTGCCCTTGAACAGGCTGCTTCATCTCCCACGGTCGGCCGGCACCCAGCCAGCCACCAACCGAGACCAGGATGCCCACCTGCAGCTCCTTGGAAGGTACAGGACAGTGCAGGCAATTGAACACGGGTGCATCCAGCAAACCCACTCTGATTAGCCAGGACTTTTTCCCTCCTTCAGCCATCAGACACTTTTAAAAAGTAGATTTTCGATAGAACTGGGCACATTTCAACTGTGTAATAGAAGTTTTTCAACTGTATTAGCTGGCTTGTAATTTCTACTAGAGTTTTAAAGTGCTTATACCTCTTGAGTGCTCTTCCTGCAGCCCCCCATCCAAGCACTCTGCCTTCATGCTGAAAAGTCTAACTACCTTTTGTCATACTAAACTGCTCAGATCTAACCCATCCTAACCTCTATGTTATTTAAGACCTGCTCTTTTCTCCTCTCTCTAGCTGCCTGCCCTTGAACAGGGCTGCTTCAGCTCCCCCACGGTCGGCCGGCTCCCAGCCAGCCACTGACTGAGACCAGGATGCAAGCCTGCAGCTCCTTGGAAGCTGCCTGCCCTTGAACAGGGCTCCGTCAGCTCCCCCACGTTCGGCCGGCACACAGCCAGCCACCGACTTCGACCAGGACACCCGCCTGCAGCTGCTTGGAAGCTGCCTGCCCTTGAACAGGGCTGCTTCAGCTCCCCCATGGTTGGCCGGCCCCAGCCAGCCTCCGACCAAGACCAGGACGCCCGCCTGCAGCTCCTTGGAAGCTGCCTGCCCTTGAACAGGGCTGCTTCAGCTCCCCCACGGTCGGCCGGCACCCAGCCAGCCTCCGACCAAGACCAGTACGCCCGCCTGCAGCTCCTTGGAAAGTAAGGGACAGTGCAGCTAATTGGAACATGGGTGCATCCAGCAAACCCACTCTGATTAGCCAGGACTTTTTCAATGCTTCAGCCATCTGGCACTTTTAACAAGTAGGTTTTCGATAGAACTGGGCACATTTCAACTGTCTAATAGAAGTTTTTCAACTGTATTAGCTGGATTGTAGTTTCTACTAGAGTTTTAAAGTGCTTATACCTCTTGAGTGCTCTTCCTGCAGCCCCCCTCCCCATCCAAGCACTCTGCCTTGGTGCAGAAAAGTCTAACTACCTTTTGTCATACTAAACTGCTCAGATCTAACCCATCCTAACCTCTATGCTATTTAAGACCTGCTTTTTTCTCTTCTCTCCAGCTGCCTGCCCTTGAACAGGGCTGCTTCAGCTCCCCAACGGTCGGCCGGCTCCCAGCCAGCCACCGACCGAGACCAGGACGCCTGCCTGCAGCTCCTTGAAGCTGTCTGCCCTGAACAGGGCTGCTTCAGCTCCCCACGTTCAGCTGGCACCCAGCCTGCCACCGACCGAGACCAGGATGCCTGCTGCAGCTCCTTGGAAGCTGATTGCCCTTGAACAGGGCTACTTCAGCTCCCCACATTCGGCTGGCACCCAGCCAGCCACCGACCGAGACCAGAACGCCTGCCTGCAGCTCCTTGGAAGCTGCCTGCCCTTGAACAGGGCTGCTTCAGCTCTCCCACGGTCGGCCGGCACCCAGCCTGCAACTGACTGAGACCAGGACGCCTGCCTGCAGCTCCTTGGAAGCTGCCTGCCCTTGAACAGGGCTCCTTCAGCTCACCCATGGTCGGCTGGCACCCAGCCAGCCTCTGACCGAGACCAGGACGCCTGCCTGCAGCTCCTTGGAAGCTGATTGCCCTTGAACAGGGCTGCCTCAGCTCCCCCACATTCGGCTGGCAACCAGCCAGCCACCGACCGAGACCAGGACGCCCGCCTGCAGCTCCTTGGAGCTGCCTGCCCTTGAACAGGCTGCTTCAGCTCCCCAGTGTCGGCGCAGCCAGCCACTGACCGAGACCAGGCGCCACCTCAGCTTGGAAGCTGCCTGCCCTTGAACAGGGCTGCTTCAGCTCCCACGGTCGGCCGGCACCCAGCCAGCCAGCGACTAAGACCAGGACACCCGCCAGCAGCTTCTTGGAAGCTGCCAGCCCTTGAACAGGGCTGCTTCAGCTTCCACACGGTCAGCCGGCACCCAGCCAGCCTCCGACCAAGACCAGGACGCCCGCCTGCAGCTCCTTGGAAGCTGTCTGCCCTTGAACAGGGCTGCTTCACCTCTCCCACGGTCGGCCAGCACCCAGCCAGCCACCGACCGAGACCAAGGCGCCCGCCTGCAGCTCCTTGGAAGCTGCCTGCCCTTGAACAGGGCTGCTTCAGCTCCCCCACGGTCGGCCGGCACCCAGCCAGCCTCCGACCAAGACCAGGACGCCCGCCTGCAGCTCCTTGGAAAGTAAGGGACAGTGCAGCTAATTGGAACATGGGTGCATCCAGCAAACCCACTCTGATTAGCCAGGACTTTTTCAGTGCTTCAGCCATCTGGCACTTTTAACAAGTAGGTTTCGATAGAACTGGGCACATTTCAACTGTGTAATAGAAGTTTTCAACTGTATTAGCTGGATTGTAATTTCTACTAGAGTTTTAAAGTGCTTATACCTCTTGAGTGCTCTTCCTGCAGCCCCCCCCCATCCAAGCACTCTGCCTTGGTGCAGAAAAGTCAAACTACCTTTTGTCATACTAAACTGCTCAGATCTAACCCATCCTAACCTCTATGCTATTTAAGACCTGCTTTTTTCTCTTCTCTCCAGCTGCCTGCCCTTGAACAGGGCTGCTTCAGCTCCCCAACGGTCGGCGGCTCCCAGCCAGCCACCGACCGAGACCAGGACGCCTGCCTGCAGCTCCTTGGAAGCTGTCTGCCCTTGAACAGGGCTGCTTCAGCTCCCCCACGTTCAGCTGGCACCCAGCCAGCCACCGACCGAGACCAGGATGCCTGCCTGCAGCTCCTTGGAAGCTGATTGCCCTTGAACAGGGCTACTTCAGCTCCCCACATTCGGCTGGCACCCAGCCAGCCACCGACCGAGACCAGAACGCCTGCCTGCAGCTCCTTGGAAGCTGCCTGCCCTTGAACAGGGCTGCTTCAGCTCTCCCACGGTCGGCCGGCACCCAGCCTGCAACTGACTGAGACCAGGATGCCTGCCTGCAGCTCCTTGGAAGCTGCCTGCCCTTGAACAGGGCTCCTTCAGCTCACCCATGGTCGGCTGGCACCCAGCCAGCCACTGACCGAGACCAGGACGCCTGCCTGCAGCTCCTTGGAAGCTGATTGCCCTTGAACAGGGCTGCCTCAGCTCCCCCACATTCGGCTGGCAACCAGCCAGCCACCGACCGAGACCAGGACGCCCGCCTGCAGCTCCTTGGAAGCTGCCTGCCCTTGAACAGGGCTGCTTCAGCTCTCCCACGGTCGGCCGGCACCCGGCCTGCAACCGACTGAGACCAGGACGCCTGCCCGCAGCTCCTTGGAAGCTGCCTGCCCTTGAACAGGGCTCCTTCAGCTCACCCATGGTCGGCTGGCACCCAGCCAGCCACTGACCGAGACCAGGACGCCTGCCTGCAGCTGCTTGGAAGCTGATTGCCCTTGAACAGGGCTGCTTCAGCTCCCCCACGGTCGGCCGGCACCCAGCCAGCCACTGACCGAGACCAGGACGCCCACCTGCAGCTCCTTGGAAGCTGATTGCCCTTGAACAGGGCTGCTTCAGCTCCCCCACGTTCAGTTGGCTCCCAGCCAGCCACCGACCGAGACCAGGATGCCTGCCTGCAGCTCCTTGGAAGCTGATTGCCCTTGAACAGGGCTACTTCAGCTCCCCACATTCGGCTGGCACCCAGCCAGCCACCGACCGAGACCAGAACGCCTGCCTGCAGCTCCTTGGAAGCTGCCTGCCCTTGAACAGGGCTGCTTCAGCTCTCCCACGGTCGGCGGCACCCAGCCTGCAACTGACTGAGACCAGGACGCCTGCCTGCAGCTCCTTGGAAGCTGCCTGCCCTTGAACAGGGCTCCTTCAGCTCACCATGGTCGGCTGGCACCCAGCCAGCCACTGACCGAGACCAGGACGCCTGCCTGCAGCTCCTTGAAGCTGATTGCCCTTGAACAGGCTGCCTCAGCTCCCCACATTCGGCTGGCAACCAGCCAGCCACCGACCAGACAGGGCGCCCGCCTGCAGCTCCTTGGAAGCTGCCTGCCCTTGAACAGGGCTGCTTCAGCTCTCCCACGGTCGGCCGGCACCCGGCCTGCAACCGACTGAGACCAGGACGCCTGCCCGCAGCTCCTTGGAAGCTGCCTGCCCTTGAACAGGGCTCCTTCAGCTCACCCATGGTCGGCTGGCACCCAGCCAGCCACTGACCGAGACCAGGACGCCTGCCTGCAGCTGCTTGGAAGCTGATTGCCCTTGAACAGGGCTGCTTCAGCTCCCCCACGGTCGGCCGGCACCCAGCCAGCCACTGACCGAGACCAGGACGCCCACCTGCAGCTCCTTGGAAGCTGATTGCCCTTGAACAGGGCTGCTTCAGCTTCCCCACATTCGGCTGCCACCCAGCCAGCCACCGACCGAGACCAGGACACCCACCCGCAGCTCCTTGGAAGCTGTCTGCCCTTGAACAGGGCTGCTTCAGCTCTCCCACGGTCGGCCGGCACCCGGCCTGCAACCGACTGAGACCAGGATGCCTGCCTGCAGCTCCTTGTAAGGTATGGGACAGTGCAGCCAATTGGAACACGGGTGCTTCCAGCAAACCCACTCTGATTGGCAAGGACTTTTTCCCTGCTTCAGCCATCTGGCACTTTTAACAAGTAGATTTTCGATAGAACTGAGCACATTTCAACTGTGTAATAGAAGTTTTTCAACTGTATTAGCTGGATTGTAATTTCTACTAGAGTTTTATAGTGCTTATACCTCTTGAGTGCTCTTCCTGCAGCCCCCCCCCCCATCCAAGCACTCTGCCTTGGTGCCAAAAAGTCTAACTACCTTTGTCTTGCTAAACTGCTCAGATCTAACACTTCCTAACCTCTATGCTATTTAAGACCTGCTCTTTTCTCTTCTCTCCAGCTGCCTGCCATTGATCAGGGCTGCTTCATCTCCCCCATGGTCGGCCAGCACCAGCCAGCCACCGACCGAGACCAGGGCGCCTGCCTGTAGCTCGTTGGAAGGTACGGAACAAGCGCAGCCAATTTAAAACAGGTGCTTCAGCAAACCTGCTCTGATTAGCCGGACTTTTCCCTGCTTCAGCCATCTGGCACTTTTAGTAAGTAGATTTTGATAGAACTGAGCACATTTCAACTGTGTAATAAAGTTTTCAACTGTATTAGCTGGATTGTAATTTCTACAACAGTTTTAAAGTGCTTATACCTCTTGAGTGCTCTTCCTGGAGACCCCCCCAACCAAGCACTCTGCCTTGGCGCCAAAGTCTAACTACCTTAGTCTTACTAAACTGCTCAGATCTAACCCATCCTAAACTCTATGCTATTTAAGACCTGCTGTTTTTCTTCTCCAGCTGCCTGCCCTTGAACAGGGCTGCTTCATTCCCACGGTCGGCCGGCACCCAGCCAGGCACCTGACCGAGACCAGGGCTCCACCTACAGCTCCTTGGAAGCTGATTGCCCTTGAACAGGGCTGCTTCAGCTCCCGCACATTCGCCAGCCACCGACCGAGACCAGGATGCCTGCCTGCAGCTCCTTGGAAGCTGCCTGCCCTTGAACACGGCTGCTTCAGCTCCCCCACCGTCGACCGGCACCCAGCCAGCCACCGATCGAGACCAGGGCACCCGCCTGCAGCTTCTAGGAAGCTGCCTGCCCTTGAACAGGGCTGCTTCAGCTCTCCCACGGTCGGGCGGCACCCAGCCTGCAACTGACTGAGACCAGGACGCCTGCCTGCAGCTCCTTGGAAGCTGCCTGCCCTTGAACAGGGCTCCTTCAGCTCACCCATGGTCGGCTGGCACCCAGCCAGCCTCTGACCGAGACCAGGACGCCTGCCTGCAGCTCCTTGGAAGCTGATTGCCCTTGAACAGGGCTGCCTCAGCTCCCCCACATTCGGCTGGCAACCAGCCAGCCACCGACCGAGACCAGGACGCCCGCCTGCAGCTCCTTGGATGCTGCCTGCCCTTGAACAGGGCTGCTTCAGCTCCCCCACACGGTCAGCCGGCACCCAGCCAGCCTCCGACCAAGACCAGGACGCCCGCCTGCAGCTCCTTGGAAGCTGTCTGCCCTTGAACAGGGCTGCTTCACCTCTCCCACGGTCGGCCAGCACCCAGCCAGCCACCGACCGAGACCAAGGCGCCCGCCTGCAGCTCTTGGAGCTGCCTGCCCTTGAACAGGGCTGCTTCAGCTCTCCCACGGTCGGCGGCACCCAGCCAGCCTCCGACCAGACCAGGCGCCCGCCTGCAGCTCCTTGGAAAGTAAGGGACAGTGCAGCTAATTGGAACACGGGTGCATCCAGCAAACCCACTCTGATTAGCCAGGACTTTTTCAGTGCTTCAGCCATCTGGCACTTTTAACAAGTAGGTTTTCGATAGAACTGGGCACATTTCAACTGTGTAATAGAAGTTTTTCAACTGTATTAGCCGATTGTAATTTCTACTAGAGTTTTAAAGTGCTTATACCTCTTGAGTGCTCTTCCTGCCGCCCCCCCCCATCCAAGCACTCTGCCTTGGTGCAGAAAAGTCAAACTACCTTTTGTCATACTAAACTGCTCAGATCTAACCCATCCTAACCTCTATGCTATTTAAGACCTGCTTTTTTCTCTTCTCTCCAGCTGCCTGCCCTTGAACAGGGCTGCTTCAGCTCCCCAACGGTCGGCCGGCTCCCAGCCAGCCACCGACCGAGACCAGGACGCCTGCCTGCAGCTCCTTGGAAGCTGTCTGCCCTTGAACAGGGCTGCTTCAGCTCCCCCACGTTCAGCTGGCACCCAGCCAGCCACCGACCGAGACCAGGATGCCTGCCTGCAGCTCCTTGGAAGCTGATTGCCCTTGAACAGGGCTACTTCAGCTCCCCACATTCGGCTGGCACCCAGCCAGCCACCGACCGAGACCAGAACGCCTGCCTGCAGCTCCTTGGAAGCTGCCTGCCCTTGAACAGGGCTGCTTCAGCTCTCCCACGGCCGGCCGGCACCCAGCCTGCAACTGACTGAGACCAGGATGCCTGCCTGCAGCTCCTTGAAGCTGCCTGCCCTTGAACAGGGCTCCTTCAGCTCACCCATGGTCGGCTGGCACCCAGCCAGCCACTGACCGAGACCAGGACGCCTGCCTGCAGCTCCTTGGAAGCTGATTGCCCTGAACAGGGCTGCCTCAGCTCCCCACATTCGGCTGGCAACCAGCCAGCCACCCGACCGAGACCAGGGCGCCCGCCTGCAGCTCTTGGAAGCTGCCTGCCCTTGAACAGGGCTGTTCAGCTCTCCCAGCGGTCGGCCGCACCCGGCCTGCACCGACTGAGACCAGGGCGCCTGCCTGCAGCTCCTTGGAAGCTGCCTGCCCTTGAACAGGGCGCCTTCAGCTCACCCATGGTCGGCTGGCACCCAGCCAGCCACTGACCGAGACCAGGGCGCCTGCCTGCAGCTGCTTGGAAGCTGATTGCCCTTGAACAGGGCTGCTTCAGCTCCCCACGGTCGGCGGCACCCAGCCAGCCACTGACCGAGACCAGGACGCCCACCTGCAGCTCCTTGGAAGCTGATTGCCCTTGAACAGGGCTGCTTCAGCTTCCCCACATTCGGCTGCCCAGCCAGCCACCGACCGAGACCAGGACACCGCCCGCGCGCTCCTTGGAAGCTGTCTGCCCTTGAACAGGGCTGCTTCAGCTCTCCCACGGTCGGCCGGCACCCGGCCTGCAACCGCCTGAGACCAGGATGCCTGCCTGCAGCTCCTTGTAAGGTATGGGACAGTGCAGCCAATTGGAACACGGGTGCTTCCAGCAAACCCACTCTGATTGGCAAGGACTTTTTCCCTGCTTCAGCCATCTGGCACTTTTAACAAGTAGATTTTCGATAGAACTGAGCACATTTCAACTGTGTAATAGAAGTTTTTCAACTGTATTTGCTGGATTGTAATTTCTACTAGAGTTTTATAGTGCTTATACCTCTTGAGTGCTCTTCCTGCAGCCCCCCATCCAAGCACTCTGCCTTGGTGCCAAAAAGTCTAACTACCTTTTGTCTTGCTAAACTGCTCAGATCTAACCCTTCCTAACCTCTATGCTATTTAAGACCTGCTCTTTTCTCTTCTCTCCAGCTGCCTGCCCTTGAACAGGGCTGCTTCATCTCCCCCATGGTCGGCCAGCACCCAGCCAGCCACCGACCGAGACCAGGACGCCTGCCTGTAGCTCGTTGGAAGGTACGGAACAGCGCAGCCAAATTAAAAACAGGTGCTTCCAGCAAACCTGCTCTGATTGGCCAGGACTTTTTCCCTGCTTCAGCCATCTGGCACTTTTAGTAAGTAGATTTTTGATAGAACTGAGCACATTTCAACTGTGTAATAAAAGTTTTTCAACTGTATTAGCTGGATTGTAATTTCTACAACAGTTTTAAAGTGCTTATACCTCTTGAGTGCTCTTCCTGCAGGACCCCCCCAACCAAGCACTCTGCCTTGGCGCCAAGAAGTCTAACTACCTTAGTCTTACTAAACTGCTCAGATCTAACCCATCCTAAACTCTATGCTATTTAAGACCTGCTCTTTTTTCTTCTCTCCAGCTGCCTGCCCTTGAACAGGGCTGCTTCATTTCCCCCACGGTCGGCCGGCACCCAGCCAGGCACTGACCGAGACCAGGATGCCCACCTACAGCTCCTTGGAAGCTGATTGCCCTTGAACAGGGCTGCTTCAGCTCCCGCACATTCGACAGCCACCGACCGAGACCAGGATGCCCGCCTGCAGCTACTTGGAAGCTGCCTGCCCTTGAACACGGCTGCTTCAGCTCCCCCACCGTCGACCGGCACCCAGCCAGCCACCAATTGAGACCAGGGCACCCGCCTGCAGCTTCTAGGAAGCTGCCTGCCCTTGAACAGGGCTGCTTCAGCTCCCCCACGGTCAGCCGGCATCCATCCAGCTACCCACCGAGACAAGGACGCCCGCCTGCAGCTCCTTGGAAGGTGTCTGCCCTTGAACAGGGCTGCTTCAGCTCCCCCACGGTCGGCTGCCACCCAGCCAGCCACTGACTGAGACCAGGGCGCCTGCCTGCAGCTCCTTGGAAGCTGCCTGCCCTTGAACAGGGCTGCTTCAGCTCCCCACGGTTGGCCGGCACCCAGCCAGCCACCGACCGAGACCAGGACGCCCGCCTGCAGCTCCTTGGAAGCTGCCTGCCCTTGAACAGGGCTGCTTCATCTCCCCCACGGTCGGCCGGCACCCAGCCATCCACCAACCGAGACCAGGATGCCCACCTGCAGCTCCTTGGAAGGTACGGGACAGTGCAGGCAATTGGAACACGGGTGCATCCAGCAAACCCACTCTGATTAGCCAGGACTTTTTCCCTCCTTCAGCCATCTGACACTTTTAAAAAGTAGATTTTCGATAGAACTGGGCACATTTCAACTGTGTAATAGAAGTTTTTCAACTGTATTAGCTGGATTGTAATTTCTACTAGAGTTTTAAAGTGCTTATACCTCTTGAGTGCTCTTCCTGCAGCCCCCCATCCAAGCACTCTGCCTTGATGCTGAAAAGTCTAACTACCTTTTGTCATACTAAACTGCTCAGATCTAACCCATCCTAACCTCTATGTTATTTAAGACCTGCTCTTTTCTCTTCTCTCTAGCTGCCTGCCCTTGAACAGGGCTGCTTCAGCTCCCCCACGGTCGGCCGGCTCCCAGCCAGCCACTGACTGAGACCAGGATGCAAGCCTGCAGCTCCTTGGAAGCTGCCTGCCCTTGAACAGGGCTCCGTCAGCTCCCCCACGTTCGGCTGGCACACAGCCAGCCACCGACTAAGACCAGGACACCCGCCTGCAGCTTCTTGGAAGCTGCCTGCCCTTGAACAGGGCTGCTTCAGCTCCCCCATGGTTGGCCGGCCCCCAGACAGTCTCCGACCAAGACCAGGACGCCCGCCTGCAGCTCCTTGGAAGCACTCTACCCTTGAACTGGGCTGCTTCACCTCTCCCGGTCGGCCAGCACCCAGCCAGCCACCGACCGAGACCAGGGCGCCCGCCTGCAGCTCCTTGGAAGCTGCCTGCCCTTGAACAGGGCTGCTTCAGCTCCCCACGGTCGGCCGGCACCCAGCCAGCCTCCGACCAAGACCAGGACGCCCGCCTGCAGCTCCTTGTAAGCTGCCTGCCCTTGAACAGGGCTGCTTCAGCTCCCCCATGGTCAGCCGGCACCCAGCCAGCCACCGACTGAGACCAGGACGCCCGCCTGCAGCTCCTTGGAAAGTAAGGGACAGTGCAGCTAATTGGAACACGGGTGCATCCAGCAAACCCACTCTGATTAGCCAGGACTTTTCAATGCTTCAGCCATCTGGCACTTTTAACAAGTAGGTTTCGATAGAACTGGGCACATTTCAACTGTGTAATAGAAGTTTTCAACTGTATTAGCTGGATTGTAATTTCTACTAGAGTTTTAAAGTGCTTATACCTCTTGAGTGCTCTTCCTGCAGCCCCCATCCAAGCACTCTGCCTTGGTGCAGAAAAGTCTAACTACCTTCATACTAAACTGCTCAGATCTAACCCATCCTAACCTCTATGCTATTTAAGACCTGCTTTTTCTTCTCTCCAGCTGCCTGCCCTTGAACAGGGCTGCTTCAGCCCTCAACGGTCGGCGGCTCCCAGCCAGCCACCGACCGAGACCAGGACGCCTGCCTGCAGCTCCTTGAAGCTGTCTGCCCTGAACAGGGCTGCTTCAGCTCCCCCCATGCTCAGCTGGCACCCAGCCAGCCACCGACCGAGACCAGGATGCCTGCCTGCAGCTCCTTGGAAGCTGATTGCCTTGAACAGGGCTACTTCAGCTCCACATTCGGCTGGCACCCAGCCAGCCACCGACCGAGACCAGGCGCCTGCCTGCAGCTCCTTGGAAGCTGCCTGCCTTGAACAGGGCTGCTTCAGCTCCCACGATCGGCCGGCACCCAGCCTGCAACTGACTGAGACCAGGATGCCTGCCTGCAGCTCCTTGAAGCTGCCTGCCCTTGAACAGGGCTCCTTCAGCTCACCCATGGTCGGCTGGCACCCAGCCAGCCACTGACCGAGACCAGGGCGCCTGCCTGCAGCTCCTTGGAAGCTGATTGCCCTTGAACAGGGCTGCCTCAGCTCCCAACATTCGGCTGGCAACCAGCCAGCCACCGACCGAACCAGGATGCCCGCCTGCAGCTCATGGAAGCTGCCTGCCCTTAAACAGGGCTGCTTCAGCTCCCACGGTCGGCCGGCACCCAGCCAGCCACTGACTGAGACCAGGACGCCTGCCTGCAGCTCCTTGGAAGCTGCCTGCCCTTGAACAGGGCTCCTTCAGCTCACCCATGGTCGGCTGGCACCCAGCCAGCCACTGACCGAGACCAGGACGCCTGCCTGCAGCTCCTTGGAAGCTGATTGCCCTTGAACAGGGCTTTTTCAGCTCCCCCACATTTGGCTGGCACCCAGCCAGCCACCGACCGAGACCAGGACGCCCGCCTGCAGCTCCTTGGAAGCTGCCTGCCCTTGAACAGGGCTGCTTCAGCTCCCCCACGGTCGGCCGGCACCCAGCCAGCCACTGACCGAGACCAGGACGCCCACCTGCAGCTCCTTGGAAGCTGATTGCCCTTGAACAGGGCTGCTTCAGCTTCCCCACATTCGGCTGCCACCCAGCCAGCCACCGACCGAGACCAGGACACCCGCCCGCAGCTCCTTGGAAGCTGTCTGCCCTTGAACAGGGCTGCTTCAGCTCTCCCACGGTCGGCCGGCACCCGGCCTGCAACCGACTGAGACCAGGATGCCTGCCTGCAGCTCCTTGTAAGGTATGGGACAGTGCAGCCAATTGGAACACGGGTGCTTCCAGCAAACCCACTCTGATTGGCAAGGACTTTTTCCCTGCTTCAGCCATCTGGCACTTTTAACAAGTAGATTTTCGACAGAACTGAGCACATTTCAACTGTGTAATAGAAGTTTTCAACTGTATTAGCTGGATTGTAATTTCTACTAGAGTTTTAAGTGCTTATACCTCTTCGCTCAGTGCTCTTCCTGCAGCCCCCCATCCAAGCACTCTGCCTTGGTCAAAAAGTCTAACTACCTTTTGTCTTGCTAAACTGCTCAGATCTACCCTTCCTAACCTCTATGCTATTTAAGACCTGCTCTTTCTCTTCTCTCCAGCTGCCTGCCCTTGAACAGGGCTGCTTCATCTCCCCCATGGTCGGCCAGCACCCAGCCAGCCACCGACCGAGACCAGGACGCCTGCCTGTAGCTCGTTGGAAGGTACGGACAGCGCAGCCAATTTAAAAACAGGTGCTTCCAGCAAACCTGCTCTGATTGGCCAGGACTTTTTCCCTGCTTCAGCCATCTGGCACTTTTAGTAAGTAGATTTTTGATAGAACTGAGCACATTTCAACTGTGTAATAAAAGTTTTTCATCTGTATTAGCTGGATTGTAATTTCTACAACAGTTTTAAAGTGCTTATACCGCTTGAGTGCTCTTCCTGCAGGACCCCCCCAACCAAGCACTCTGCCTTGGCGCCAAAAAGTCTAACTACCTTAGTCTTACTAAACTGTTCAGATCTAACCCATCCTAACCTCTATGCTATTTAAGACATGCTCTTTTTTCTTCTCTCCAGCTGCCTGCCCTTGAACAGGGCTGCTTCATTTCCCCCACGGTCGGCCGGCACCCAGCCAGGCACTGACCGAGACCAGGACGCCCACCTACAGCTCTTTGGAAGCTGATTGCCCTTGAACAGGGCTGCTTCAGCTCCCGCACATTCGACTGGCACCTAGCCAGCCACCGACCGAGACCAGGATGCCCGCCTGCAGCTACTTGGAAGCTGCCTGCCCTTGAACAGGGCTGCTTCAGCTCCCCCATCGTCGGCCGGCACCCAGCCAGCCACCGACCGAGACCAGGATGCCCGCCTGCAGCTCCTGGAGGCTGCCTGCCCTTGAACAGGGCTGCTTCAGCTCCCCCACGGTCAGCCGGCATCCAGCCAGCAACCCACCGAGACAAGGACGCCCGCCTGCAGCTCCTTGGAAGCTGTCTGCCCTTGAACAGGGCTGCTTCAGCTCCCCCACGGTCGGCTGCCACCCAGCCAGCCACTGACCGAGACCAGGGCGCCTGCCTTCAGCTCCATGGAAGCTGCCTGCCCTTGAACAGGGCTGCTTCATCTCCCCCACGGTCGGCCGGCACCCAGACAGCCACCGACCGAGACCAGGATGCCCACCTGCAGCTCCTTGGAAGGTACGGGACAGTGCAGGCAATTGGAACACGGGTGCATCCAGCAAAACCACTCTGATTAGCCAGGACTTTTCCCTCCTTCAGCCATCTGGCACTTTTAACAAGTAGATTTTCGATAGAACTGGGCACATTTCAACTGTGTAATAGAAGTTTTTCAACTGTATTAGCTGGCTTGTAATTTCTACTAGAGTTTTAAAGTGCTTATACCTCTTGAGTGCTCTTCCTGCAGCCCCCCATCCAAGCACTCTGCCTTGATGCTGAAAAGTCTAACTACCTTTTGTCATACTAAACTGCTCAGATCTAACCCATCCTAACCTCTATGTTATTTAAGACCTGCTCTTTTCTCTTCTCTCAAGCTGCCTGCCCTTGAACAGGGCTGCTTCAGCTCCCACGTCGTCGCGGCACAGCCAGCTACCGGACCGAGACCAGGATGCAACCTGCAGCTCCTTGGAAGCTGCCTGCCCTTGAACAGGGCTCCTTCAGCTCCCCCACGGTCGGCCGGCACTCAGCCAGCCACCGACCGAGACCAGGATGCCCGCCTGCAGCCCTGGAAGCTGCCTGCCCTTGAACAGGGCTGCTTCAGCTCACCCATGGTTGGCCGGCACCCAGCCAGCCACCGACCGAGACCAGGACGCCTGCCTGCAGCTCCTTGGAAGCTGCCTGCCCTTGAACAGGGCTGCTTCAGCTCCCCCACGGTCGGCCGGCACCCAGCCAGCCACCGACCGAGACCACAACGCCTGTCTGCAGCTCCTTGGATGGTACAGGACAGTGCTGCCAATAGGAAAACGGGTGCTTCCAACAAACCTACTCTGATTAGCCAGGAATTTTTCCCTGCTTCAGCCATCTGTCACTTTTAACAAGTAGATTTCGATAGAACTGGGCACATTTCAACTGTCTAAAAAGTTTTCAACTGTATTAGCTGGATTGTAATTTCTACTGGAGTTTTATAGTGCTTATACCTCTTGAGTGCTCTTCCTGCAGCCCCCCTCCAATGCACTCTGCCTTGGTGCCAAAAGTCTAACTACCTTTTGTCATACTAAACTGCTCAGATCTAACCCATCCTAACCTCTATGCTATTTAAGACCTGCTCTTTTCTCTTCTCTCCAGCTGCCTGCCCTTGAACAGGGCTGCTTCAGCTCACCCCACGGTCGCCGGCTCCCAGCCAGCCACTGACTGAGACCAGGACGCCGCCTGCAGCTCCTTGGAAGCTGCCTGCCCTGAACAGGGCTGCTTCAGCTCCCCACGTTCAGCTGGCACCCAGCCAGCCACCGACCGAGACCAGGATGCCTGCCTGCAGCTCCTTGGAAGCTGACTGCCTTGAACAGGGCTGCTTCAGCTCCCCACGTTGGCTGGCACCCAGCCAGCCACCGACCGAGACCAGGATGCCCGCCTGCAGCTCCTTGGAAGCTGCCTGCCCTTGAACAGGGCTGCTTCAGCTCCCCCGCGTTCGGCCGGCACCCAGCCAGCCACCGACCGAGACCAGGACACCCGACTGCAGCTCCTTGGAAGCTGCCTGCCCTTGAACAGGGCTGCTTCAGCTCTCCTACGGTCGGCCAGCACCCAGCCAGCCACCGACCGAGACCAGGACGCCTGCCTGTAGCTCGTTGGAAGGTATGGAACAGCGCAGCCAATTTGAACACGGGTGCTTCCAGCAAACCAGCTCTGATTGGCCAGGACTTTTTCCCTGCTTCAGCCATCTGGCACTTTTAACAAGTAGATTTTTGATAGAACTTAGCACATTTCAACTGTGTAATAGAAGTTTTTCAACTGTATTTGCTGGATTGTAATTTCTACTAGAGTTTTAAAGTGCTTATACCTCTTGAGTGCTCTTCCTGCAGCACCCCCCCAACCAAGTACTCTGCCTTGGCGCCAAAAAGTCTCACTACCTTTTGTCTTACTAAACTGCTCAGATCTAACCCATCCTAACCTCTATGCATTTAAGACCTGCTCTTTTTTCTTCTCTCCAGCTGCCTGCCCTTGAACAGGGCTGCTTCAGCTCCCCCACGGTCGGCCGGCACCCAGCCAGCCACTGACCGAGACCAGGACGCCCACCTGCAGCTCCTTGGAAGCTGATTGCCCTTGAACAGGGCTGCTTCAGCTTCCCCACATTTGGCTGCCACCCAGCCAGCCACCGACCGAGACCAGGACACCTGCCCGCAGCTCCTTGGAAGCTGCCTACCCTTGAACAGGGCTGCTTCAGCTCTCCCACGGTCGGCCGGCACCCGGCCTGCAACCGACTGAGACCAGGATGCCTGCCTGCAGCTCCTTTGAAGGTATGGGATAGTGCAGCCAATTGGAACACGGGTGCTTCCAGCAAACCCACTCTGATTGGCAAGGACTTTTTCCCTGCTTCAGCCATCTGGCACTTTTAACAAGTAGATTTTCGATAGAACTGAGCACATTTCAACTGTGTAATAGAAGTTTTTCAACTGTATTAGCTGGATTGTAATTTCTACTAGAGTTTTATAGTGCTTATACCTCTAGAGTGCTCTTCCTGCAGCTCCCCCCATCCAAGCACTCTGCCTTGGTGCCAAAGTCTAACTACCTTTTGTCTTACTAAACTGCTCAGATCTAACCCTTCCTAACCTCTATGCTATTTAAGACCTGCTCTTTCTCTTCTCTCCAGCTGCCTGCCCTTGAACAGGGCTGCTTCATCTCCCCATGGTTCGGCCAGCACCCAGCCAGCCACCGACCGAGACCAGGATGCCTGCCTGCAGCTCCTTGGAAGGTACGGGACAGCGCAGCCAATTTGAACACGGGTGCTTCCAGCAAACCTGCTCTGATTGGCCAGGACTTTTCCCCTGCTTCAGCCATCTGGCACTTTTATCAAGTAGATTTTTGATAGAACTGAGCACATTTCAACTGTGTAATAGAAGTTTTTCAACTGTATTTGCTGGATTGTAATTTCTACTAGAGTTTTAAAGTACCTATACCTCTTGAGTGCTCTTTCTGCAGCACCCCCCCAACCAAGTACTCTGCCTTGGCGCCAAAAAGTCTCACTACCTTTTGTCTTACTAAACTGCTCAGATCTAACCCATCCTAACCTCTGTGCTATTTAAGACCTGCTCTTTTTTCTTCTCTCCAGCTGCCTGCCCTTGAACAGGGCTGCTTCAGCTCCTCCACGGTCGGCCGGCACCCAGCCAGCCACTGACCGAGACCAGGACACCCGACTGCAGCTCCTTGGAAGCTGCCTGCCCTTGAACAGGGCTGCTTCAGCTCTCCCACGGTCGGCCAGCACCCGGCCTGCAACCGACTGAGACCAGGATGCCTGCCTGCAACTCCTTGGAAGGTATGGGATAGTGCAGCCAATTGGAACACGGGTGCTTCCAGGAAACCCACTCTGATTGGCACGGACTTTTTCCCTGCTTCAGCCATCTGGCACTTTTAACAAGTAGATTTTCGATAGAACTGAGCACATTTCAACTGTGTAATAGAGTTTTCAACTGTATTAGCTGGATTGTAATTTCTACTAGAGTTTTATAGTGCTTATACCTCTTGAGTGCTCTTCCTGCAGCTCCCCATCCAAGCACTCTGCCTTGGTGTCAAAAGTCTAACTACCTTTTGTCTTACTAAACTGCTCAGATCTAACCCTTCCTAACCTCTATGTTATTTAAGACCTGCTCTTTTCTTCTCTCTCTGCCTGCTCCTTGAACAGGGCTGCTTCATCTCCCCATGGTCGGCCGGCCCCAGCCAGCCACCGACCAGACCAGGACACCCACCTGCAGCTCCTTGGAAGGTACAGGACAGCGCAGACAATGTTGAACACGGTGGCTTCCAGCAAACCTGCTCTGATTGGCCAGGACTTTTTCCCTGCTTCAGCCATCTGGCACTTTTAACAAGTAGATTTTTGATAGAACTGAGCACATTTCAACTGTGTAATAGAAGTTTTTCAACTGTATTTGCTGGATTGTAATTTCTACTAGAGTTTTAAAGTGTTTATACCTCTTGAGTGCTCTTCCTGCAGCACCCCCCCAACCAAGTACTCTGCCTTGGCGCCAAAAAGTCTCACTACCTTTTGTCTTACTAAACTGCTCAGATCTAACCCATCCTAACCTCTATGCTATTTAAGACCTGCTCTTTTTTCTTCTCTCCAGCTGCCTGCCCTTGAACAGGGCTGCTTCAGCTCCCCCACGGTCGGCCGGCACCCAGCCAGCCACTGACCGAGAACAGGACGCCCACCTGCAGCTCCTTGGAAGCTGATTGCCCTTGAACAGGGCTGCTTCAGCTTCCCCACATTTGGCTGCCACCCAGCCAGCCACCGACCGAGACCAGGACACCCGCCCGCAGCTCCTTGGAAGCTGCCTACCCTTGAACAGGGCTGCTTCAGCTCTCCCACGGTCGGCCGGCACCCGGCCTGCAACCGACTGAGACATAAACCTCAGCCCCACTGCGTCCATAGCTGGTAGCCTTGAATTGCACTATTGCAGGTCTTATTTTATTTACTTGGCACCATAGCAGTAACAAATCTCACTAACTTTCTTTCCAGCCTTAGTACATCCATCTCCTTCCTTCACAGCAGTTCTTGTTAGCTGACTCGATAATTATCTCACAGGCTAGTGCTATGCCTCCAGCCAAGATGTGGACGTGGTTCCCTTCCATTCATCTAGTGAGGATAAGGATACTCAAATATTATAGGTAGAGGTGTTCTGGCTGTCATCCGCAGGGATATAGGCCTTGTAGGTCTTATAGTGGGACTCTCCTTGTTGCATATGGTCACCTCCCCCAACTAACACTGGGTGACAACTGGGATGATGGTCGATCACACCTCTGAGATCCCCGACTACGCTTCTCCAATATCCTTGTGATCTCCGAAGCGCACTGCAGTGTTACTTGCTGTCTAGATCTTTGGTGCCTTATGTATACAAGCAGGGTGGCGTGCCTGTGCTATAAAACTTCCAGGTATGCTGTCGTGCTGTACATAGGAGTTGTGTGGCATTCCTGGCTCCTCCCTACTTGGCACCACTACTGGCCGGTGATATTGAAACCAACCCTGGCCCATTACATCTGACCCACAAAATCCTTCCCATATGGGGCATAGGTAAGGGACTAAAAATAGCTCATCTTAACATTAGGAGCCTGTTACCTAATTGTGATGAGCTATTAGCATGGGTTGGACTCTACAAACCCAACATCCTAGGAGTGACTGGAGACCTGTCTGAAACTCCTCTGTTCCTGACTCTGCCTGCGAACTCCACTGCGGCAGAATTCACCCGACTGGACAGAGCTGGGGGCAAGAGGGGTGGTGGCATACTAATCTATCATAAGAGCCACTTAAAAATCTCCCAAATTGCCCACCAGGATTCAAACGTGTTCCTGTTTGAGTTGTTACATGTGCTACTGCTACTTGGGGATGCAAGGAAACTGCACCTGGTGTGCACCTATAATCCTCCAAGAGGTGGGCTACCTGGATTAATTCACCTCATGGACAAAATTGGTCCCAGAGTTGGGGATAACAAACTCATAATCCTGGGGGATGTAAACCTTAACTGGGATAGTGGTAATGTTAAGCAGTTTGAGCCTCTGCTTGCTAACCTTGCCCTGGCCCAGCTCATCCAGGAACCAACTAGGTGGACAGCAAATGGATCCTCCAGCACCTTAGTAGACTGGATCACGTCTGACCATCCTGACAGGATCTCATCAGTGGGTACATTATCTGACTCCATCTCTGACCACTCACCGGTTTTCTGTGTATGGAAAATTCCCAACCCCAAAATTCCACACAAAATTATGCATGTCAGAAACTACTCTAGATTCGATACTGAGGAGTTCCGGAAGACCTAAGAGTTGCTGACTGGTCTAGGGTGTATGGTGCCACTGACCCTCGGCAGCAACCTCTTGGCTTCCTCTCCACCTTTGGGGCCTTGCAAGACAAGCATGCTCCCAAGGTCACCCATAGGGTGAGGGGCTACCCCTCTGGTTAAATGTGGGAATCTCCTAGCCCAGATGCAGAGAGATGGGCAAGTTGGGCTTGGTTCCAAAGGTACCAATGATCCCATGATTAATTCAAAGGTACAGACACCTCAGGAACAAGTGCAAAAAGGCCATCAGGGCAGCAAAGAGTGACTTCTGCAAGTCCCCTCCTAACTGCTCTGCCTGTAATCCCAGGAGGTTCTGGAGAGATGGAAATCCCTTGTCAGCGGATCCTCCATCGAGGATTCTACGGACATGGTCATAAATGGGTCTGCAATAATCCCCATACTGTTGCCAACTCCCTAAATAATCCACTTCTCTGACCTCTCTGCCTTCACAACCCTCTTCTCACCTGATGAGGCTCTGTCCCACCCCCTTCCCTCCCACTCTGCTGGAGGTCACCCCTCCTCCGAATGTTCCACCTCAGGGCTGTATCAGTTCAGGACTTGCAGAAACACCTAGCTGGCCTCTCCCTGTACTTCAGTCCTGGCCTAGACAACCTGGAGCCTAAACTCCTTAAGCTTGGTGCTGCATACATTGCCTCACCAGTAGCCTTTATCTTCAACCTATCCCTTGGTCTGGGAACCATCCCAGACATCTGGAAAGAGGCAAGGATTGTCCCTGTACTGAAGCAAGGAAATCCCCAACTACCTGACAATTATCGACCGATTGCCATTCTCCCAACCCTTAGCAAGCTTCTTGAAAAGGTAGTGGCTGGAGCAGCTTTTGGAATTATCCACCTCATGAACTTCTGTCCCCAGCCCAGCATGGCTGTGGCGGGACACAGCACCACTCATAGCCTTAATCTCGGTTACATAAGTATCCGGACAGCCATGGACCAGGTGCAAACTCTGGTGCAATATTTATCGACCTGTCCAAAGCCTTTGACCTTGTTGACCACAAACTGCTTGGTGCACAGTTGTGGTCACCAGCCTCTCTCCCATTCCATGAAGTAACTAATGGGTTATCTACATGTGAAAGCAGCATACCTGCTTCAATAAAGTCCTCTCCCAGCCCCTACCTCAGACCTCCGAGTGCCTCCCTAAGGCTCGATACTGGGGTCCCTCCTCTCCCCTCTTCATCAATCAACTACCCATGGTTACTGCCTCAGCTGTAGTGCCACCATGTATGCAGATGATCTGGTAATCCTGGCTCACTCCCAGAATGCCACTACCCTAAACCAGAACCTGACCGATGACTTTAACAGGGTATTGTCATGGATTACTAGTCCTAGCTGGTCCTGAACCTGGAAAAGACACAGGCTATGCTCTTTGCTAAAATCAAGCCACCAGCCTGCCACACCAGCGCAGGGCTGGATCCTCACCACCCATAGTGAGCTCCATCAAATATCTGGGGTAACACGTAACTCTAAACCTGACATGGGTAATCATATCCTTAACATCTGCAGGGTGGCAAACTGCAAACTAGGTCTGGCCTATAGGACCAAGTATAACCTTACACTGGCAGGCAGGCTTGCCCTAGCGAAGGGTGTGCTCCTTCCCTCCCTCAACTATGGGCTGCACCTATTTGCTTGCTCTCCAAAGACACATCTCACCCAGTGGTACACTGCTTACAATAACATTTGTCGTTTTACCTTGGCTGCCCCAACTTACCCGTCTGTGAGCTATATGAGAAACTCTGCTGGCTCCTCACCCTCCTCACCAGCTAGATACCTTGATTTTGCTTGGGATGCCTCTCTGGGAAAGTGATCAGAACTAGCACCCCCAGGGCTGGCCAGCTTCTGCCTAAACTGAATCCACCCCCTACCAACTTAGGTCTGCATCTGGGATGCTCAAAGTCCCTCCTACCCAGACCTTCATGGGGATTGGGACTTTGCCATAAGTGCCTCTAGACTCTGAATCTGCTGCCTGTGGATATCTGAGCTGCTCTCCTCATCTGAGTTTTAAAATCCTGTGGGTTTCTCAAACTAGCATCAGTGTGACTGCCCCAAAGCTCCCTAGAGTAAAGTGTCAAATTGTTTTGTCCTGAACCTCCCAGGGTGTCTCCATTGAATTCCTGGAGATATTTTCCCCACTGTATCAATGACTTCTGACTACTCCTGCCTAAAAGCATTGGGCATTTTACACCCATTATTGCTCCTGAGTCATAGGCTAACCATGACATATTGACCTTGGTCACTTGGTAGAAACTTGTACTACCAAGTGTTTCTGTTTCTGTCTAACATGTGCATATTTAGAAAAATGTGATGAGCTGTATATACCTGTCCATGATCCAACTAGCCTAGGGGTGTATCGACAATGTTATAAGTTATATTATGACCAATCCAGTCCTTGAGCTATGCTCCACTCCTATGTATGATGACCTGTATATATCTGTCAGTTGAACTAGCTAGTCTAGAGGTATAATCTGAAATGTGCTTACTTACTGTATGTTTCTTGAAGGCCAATGATGTATTTCCCACATGTTTGCTTACTGTGACAAAACTGTACTCTCTTTGCACGCCTCCTGACTGTTGTTCCTCATGTTGTACTCTCCCGGGTCGTTCCTGAAAATAGGCATAATACTTGTCTAGTGTACTTACCCGGTAAACAAAAGCTAAATAAATAAATATCTACTCTCAGAAATAAAAATGTTTCATGGTCTGGTGTACCTTCCATCAGCCGTACTCTTTTGCATTCCCAGACAGTCATATTCTGGATTACATCTTGTCCCTTGTGGATGTAGGCCTCCAGTACTCCTCTGTGATGGTGCATTTAGCTGAAGTTTCATTTTTTTCATGCAGTCACCAATGGTAAAATGGTTGCTCAACTTGAGGTTTTCCACAGATTCTTTAGAGGGTTACTACTCCTTCACCACACCAGTCCATGATACAGTGCCTGTGTAAGACTTTAATATGGTTCTAGAGACCCTCATGGTGCATCCCTTTGAGCCTGCCTCTACATGTGAAGTATGATTGTTCTCTTAGAAGATTCAGTATCCGGTAACCATTACTTCTGCAAGAAGAATTTCAGAATAGCAAGCTCTGGTTGCAGAACCACCTTACCTTTTTTCCACAAGGATTGATTCATCTTACGGACCAGTCATTTTTCCTTCTGAAGGTCATTTCTGATTGGACACTAAATCAAGCCACTGACCATCTGGTTTACATTTTGACTCCCATGGGCAGTGGAAAATGTTAATTCCATGCTGAACATCTGCAGGATGCCGCATTAGTACCTTGATCATACTAAGGACTCTAGAAAATTCTCTCAACTGCTTGTGTCTTTCACCCCCCAGGATGGTGGGCTTTTCTGTTTCTAAGCAATGCATTTCCACAGCAGCAAGGAGTAGGCGGTCCAGAAAAGGGAAGTAAAATGGTGCAGTGTTTGCACAAAAAGCCCTGTAAGGAGAAACTGAGGGATCTTGACATGTACACATTGGAAGAGAAGAGAAAGAAAGAGATCTACAAGTACCACACAGAGATAAAGAGGGTGCAGGTGGGAGTCTCTTTTAAATGGGAACAAATACCAGGACCAGGAGCATGCAGTGAAGCTATGGGGAGGTTCAAGAGTGATGCGAGGAACTATTTTTTCTCTGAAAGGGTCGAAGACACCGGGAAAGACTGCCAGTGGATATTGTAAAAGCTAGAACAGTGTGGCACTTCAAGTATGCAAGGGATAAAATAGGGGTAAATTAGAAATGAGGCAGAGGGGTGGGATGGTTGCCAGAATCCAAATAGGGTCTGCATAGACAGAAAAGGTAGGACACATTCTGGGTAGACTGGATGGGCCAAGCATTCTATTTCTGCCAACAAATTATATGTTTCTGTGCATCATGTAGATGTCATTCTGCATTACTTTCTGTTATTTGAAGCATGGTTAGCAGCTTCCTGCTCCTGTTCTTGCACATTTCACTTATGGCAAGGCCACTTCCATGGCTTGTTTTCACAACATATCCACTGCTGATATCTGTGCTGCTACGATCTAGAGTACTATTCACTCATTCACTAAACACTACAGTGTGGACATTGTCTCTCATAGCTGTTCCAGATTTCTCATTATGGCTTTGCAAGGCCTCTTGTCATAGGGTCATTTTATCCTTCCTGACTCATAGTGTTTTGATACTGCTTGGGAATCATTTCATAATGTGGTTCACTGGAGGGAGATGTCACTGAAAATGACAGAGCAGTTACTTATCATAACTGAAGCTCTTCAAGAGAATCTCCTTCACTGAGTCACAGCTCACCCTCCCACCTAATCCCCTTTTATTCTCAGGAGTTGTGTTCAGATGTCCTGCTTACTTTTGCATGCTGGCTCTCCTTCTTCTGCCCAGTCAGGGCATAAGTTATCTCACAATCTGCATCCTCTACTCTGTGTCTGGTTCTGGTCCTGGTTGCCTCTTTCCTGATGGTCTGATAATTCTCAGAAACTGTCTCTACAGAGGTTGAAGAACTAAAGCATGATGGGGCCACCTATTTTATATAGGTGACAATAATGCACACTGATGTGGATGGCCCCAGCTAGAAAAAGATTCTGGATGGTCCTGATTGAGACAGTTTACAGTTCTATGATGTGGCTCAATGGATGAAGAGCTATTGTTATGGTAATCAACTACTCTCTCTACCAACTTCTTAAGTATTTCCCCAACCCTAAGTCACCCAGTTTCATCACTAGTCATCTATGAGGCACTGACTGAGTCAAAGGCCTTGCTAAAATCCAAATATAAGATGGCTGCCATCTGGCCTTGATCCATTGCCTGAGACACTATGTTGACAAATTGAGTGAGGCTTGTCTGGCAGGACCTAATGAAACTATGATGTTTTTGTCTCAGTGATCATATTTTCCAGCAAGTCTACCAACTTCTCACTGATAATAGATTCAAACAATGTTCTCAGTATTGTGGACAGGACAACCTCTCTATAGTTGCCCAGGTCCCCCTGTCCCCAGCTCCTTTGCAGAGGTACAACATCAATCATAAGTGAGCTGCTACTTTAAAGAACAACTGACACCCCTGGGAAAATATGTAAAAACAATATTTAGATACAACTCAGTTTATATTTTACATATATTCTGTAGTTCATTGTCCTCTGTTCCTTACTATTAAGAATATTTGCAGGCTATAAAATCCTATAACTTAATTGGTTGAAACACATTACATAACCATTGTCATTGCGGGTGTGTGTGGCTTAGGTGCTGTAAAACAAGGAGGCATGATATGAAACTGGAAGGAGGTAAATTCAGGAGGGATGTGAGGAAGTACTTCTTCATAGAAACTGCAGTGGATTCTTGAAACAGTCTTCCAATGGAGGTGGTGGGGGCTAAAACAGTGGTAGGTTCAAAAAGGCCTGGGAAAATCACAAGTGTATCATAGAGGTAAGGAAGGGGGGAGAGACTGTGATTTAGATTAAGCAGAGTCTGCAGCAAAAAAAATGAATGTTATGAAAAAAATGGTCAGACTGGATGGGCCCAGCGGCCCTTATCTGATGCCACATTCTATGTTTCTATTGATTATTTTTTGACAACTGAACATCTCACCTGAACTACATATTTTTTAATGAATAAAATCCCATTTAACAACTGTGATAATACAGTCCAAGGTGTGTGGTCATAAGGAAAAAAATTACTTCTCAGGTGATTGTGGCACTCGGGTATGCCTTGTGTTTTAACAACCACCCAAGGTGTGCATTATTTCCTTATCACTGCATATCCTGCCACATAGAGATGTGCAGAACTAGCAAACTTTGCTCTGAGAAATAATTCACAAAATTTGCCAAATTCACAAAGTGTGAAGTGCCAACTTCACAAAGTTTTTGGCAGGCGAAGTGGCACTTTTTCAGAAGATATGCAAATTCTCTGGCAAAGTTAAAACTTTGTCTTAACTTCACCTGACTTCACCTGAGAAACTGCCATTTCCCCAGGGAAACTCAATGCAAAATGGCAAAGTCTGCAATTTGTGAAGGCAAGTTTCACAACTTTGCCGGAACCTCTTTGGTGAAGTGAAACCAGGGCCTTGGTGTTCTGTGTAGAATTTTTCTGATTTTAAGTGCAGGGCTCCTTGACTTCTGTGGCAGTATTTTTCTGATTTCATGCATGATTTATTCATTTCTCTGGCAGAATGCAGTCCTGTCATTGTCTAAATATCATGTGATGTCATCGATGACATCATATGCTGAGCATAGAGGAGGGGCTTCAGGATAAACGAGGTAGGAAAGAAAGCCTGACACTATGGAAAAACAGTATATTTATATGGAAATTCACGAAAAACAATTAATCCCATGGCACTATATATATTCTGCAGCATGATGCAAATTCTGCGGCAAATTCCGCAACCGTAGAACCGAAGAATTCCAGGGGCCTTGAGTGAAACCTCACAATATCTCTACTGCCATGTGTTATTCTTTACTTAACAAGACTTTGAATGACTTAGATTTCATCTGTCACTGCTACTTAATCACAATCTGAAAGCATATGCCTCTGCTTGTGACATCATAAGAATTACTCTGGCAGCAGACTGATGTCACAAAGAGAGGATTATGGGCCAGATTCTAGTAGGGTTATGCCTGGTGTAACAGCAGTTGTGCCAAGTAGAATGGTGCATGTAGCAGCTTACACCTGCAGTTGCAACATGCGATTCTACAAAGTGGCCCTACGACGTATGTTGCAGGCCATGGCGAACAGCGATTCACGCTGCATAAACCAACGGCAAGTGGCATCAGAGGATTTACAGCAGCAGATGTACTCCATTCTAGAAGGGCAGCCACAAATGGCCAGATTCTAGAAGGGTTCCCTGGTGTAACATGAGTTGCGCAAGTAGAATCGTGGCATGTAGCAACCGCATGGCAGTTCGACATGCCGCGATTCTAAAGTGGCCTTTGAGCATATCGCGGGCCGCTGCGCTGAAAAGCAGTTATGCTGCAGAAACCTCCTTCGACATGGCACTAGGGGGTTTATGGCAGTAGTTGTGCCCCATTCTAGAAAGGCAGCCACAAAGTCCCCACATCGGGATTCTACAAGAACCCTCGGAGGAGAATTGGCATCATAAGTTACATTAGCATTTAGCTGGTGTAACCTACGGTTGCCCCCCTGGGGGTCCTATAGACCCGCCGGCAGACATGCCAACATACTGCCGTCCCTCCACCCATGCCCTGAACCATGAGTTGCTGGCTGCATATGCGGCAAAAAGCCAGCCCTGGCAGTCTTGTGGCCCCCCATACTGTACAATAATAAATAAAGTGGTCCCCTATCCCTGGTAGTCTAACGCCTCCTATATTTTACAAGAATAAATAAAGTGGTCCCATATCCCTGGTAGTCTAGCAGCCCCCCCCCCCGTACTGTACATGAATATATAACATTTGACTCATCACCTGCAAATCTCCTGAGATCTTCTTGAACCTTCAATCCACTGTGGGACAAAAGGCTACTTCAACTTTTCCTTCAACCCAATATCCTTGAAAGAAGTAGAAGACCTCCTCTAATTTAGATACTTCTAAGAGTGCAGGTACAGACTCCTGGATCCCTACTTCCTTAAAATTGCATCACCGTCTTATCTGCCCCTCACTCATCTCTTCAATCTTTCCCTAACTACTGGATCCATTCCTCCACTTGAAAACAAGCTCAAGTAGTTCCACTACTTAAATCTGGTGATCCCATGGACCTCAACAATTACAGGCCCATTTCCATCCTATCAGTACTATCAAGATGCTAGAAAAATTAGTAAACTCACAATTAAGGGACTATCTGGATAACAATAACCTCCTAAATTCAGCACAATGGGATTTAGATCAAGGCATAACACCATTTCTGCCTAGCCAAAGTAACTAACGACTGGCAGATTGCCTTGGATAAGAAGAACAGTACCTGTGCTGTGTTCCTGGATTTGAGTAAAGCATTTGACACAGTGGATCATGAATCATTAATCACCTCCCTTAGCTCACTAGGACTGGATTCTCTCTCACTCAACTGGTTTAAGTGCTGCCTATCAGATAGGTCACAACTGGTAAAAATGGAAATTATCTATCACCTTAAAACCACTGCTAAGAGGTGTACACAAAGGCTCTATTCTTGGCCCCATCCTCTTTGCCATTTATATTAATAATATCGAGTGCCAACCTCACTCAATCTAACATTCATCTGTTTGCTGATGATACTGTATTATATGTCAGCAATCTCTCATTACCTAAAGCCTGTGAGCTGTTACAATCTGAATTCTCCATCCTGCAACACAATCTACTGGAAAAAAACTACTTCTAAATGCCAAAAACAAAGCTATGTTCTTTGCCACAAAGAGTTGTCTGCCACTACCCCATCACCCACCACCTACATTTATCCACCCTACTTGGAGAGAAGCTGGAATTTGTTGATAACTTCAAATACCTTGGAGTCTGGATTGATAATAGGCTTGACTATTCTGTACATATTGAAGAGCTACTGAAAAAACTGAGACAAAGGCTTGGTCTATTTTTTAGAATAAAACACTACCTTAACAGAGACTCCAAAAAAAGATTAATCCAGGCATCATTCCTATCCCTCATTGATTATGCTGACTTTCTCTATGGCCATTGTTCACTCCCCCTCTTAAATAAGCTGGACACCCTATCATAGATCCATCAGATTTATTACTGACCTTCCCTCCAGCACCCATCATTGCTCTCTTTATATGGCAGTCAACTGGACATCACTACACAGAAGAAATAGGAATGCTGCAATCTGGATATTCAAAGCTTTATCAGGCAAACTACCCACCTATATCACAGACTGTTTTGCAGATTACTTCTAGGCCATACACCTTAAGGATCAGTAAACTCATCATACTAAAGGTCCCAATGCCAGCACCCGGTTTGGGAGGCCGCTATCAGCTACTCACTAGCAGTTGCATGGAACTCACTCCAAAAATCCATGAAGCTAAATAACCTCTTACCTTTAACATCCTTCAAAGATTATTCTCCACCCTATTTCCAGAGCTCTGCAATTGCTTTTATAAGGCCTAATCCCCTACCCTACCTACCCTCCCACCCCCTTTTCCGTGTTCCATTATGTTAGTTCTACTCTATTTTCCAGTCACCTGATATACTATCATAAAAGCCAATTAGGCCTATAATTTATATATTATGCCTGCTATACCCATTGTCTCCTTTTCTTACAGGTTAAATGGTTTTACTGTGACTTGTATATATGTAAATTGTTGTATATTATCACTTTATGTCATTGTACTACTGTTTATGTTATTCTTGTCTATGTAAAAATACTTGTACTCTTATTTGTATGACCACTCAGGTCCATCTTGTAAATGAGCTACGCTCAATGATGTTCGCATGACTAAATAAAGATTTTGATTGATTGATTGATATAAAGTGGTCCCATATCCCTGGTAGTCTAGCGGCCCCCTGATCACCATAACATATAGTACACCCATTCCCTGGTAGTCCAGTGGCCCCCCACCCAGCTGTGCCAGCCCAACCAGCACCCCCTCCACCCTTCCCCAGCCAGCGACTGGCACAGCCCTCCTCTCACCACCACAGCCAGCCACCGAGTCCAGTATCAGCGTGTACTGTAAAGACGTGCTCATATATTAATATCTGAGCATTGTCTTCTCCAATGCAGCTCTGATACTGGACTCAGATGTGACATGGCTGTGTGGTGAGGAGGGCTGTGTAATCACTGGCTGAGATGGAGTAGTGCTGAGTGAGCTGGCACGGCAGGCATGGGCCACTGGTTCAAGGAATGGTGTAATAGTGAGGGAGCACAGCTGAGCTACAAGGATATAAAGGCTACTATTGATCTTAGCCTGTCACAGGGGCTGCTAAACTACCAGAGATAAAGGAACCCACGTTCCTGTGCACAGCCAGCGCGGGGGAACACACGACTACCAGGATATGGGACCACTTTATTTATTCTTGTACAGCAGTGCAGGCTAGACTATTAGGGACATGGAACCACTTTTATTTATTCTTAGGCAGTGCGGAGGCCGCTAGACCACCAGGGATACGGGGACAACTTTATCTATTATTGTACAGTACAGGGGGGCACTACACTACCAGAGATATGGGGACCACATTAATCATTACTTTACAGTTTGAGAGGGCAGTAGACTACCAGGGCTACCTGGGTGTCTGCCGCATTTGCGGCTGGCAACTAGGGGTTGGGGCATGGGTGGTGGGCTTGACTGCGCTGCCCTACTGTTGAGGCTTGCGACATGCTCGCCAGGTATGCCTGTAGTTCCAGCGTACCTGGCTGCATGTCATAAGTCTGAGACAACTGTGATGACCATGCCCCTACTAGAATAGGGTGCAGGGTCAATGTATAGTCACGGGTGACACAAGTTGCGTTCGGGGGCAACTTGCACCACCCTTCTAGAATCTGCACAAAGTCCCTACATCAGAATTCTACAAGAACCCCCAGAGGAGATCCGGCATCATAAGTTACACCAGCATTTAGCTGGTGTAACCTACATCCGCCCCACCGGGGGTCCTGTAGACCCATCTGCAGACATGCCAACATGCTGCCATCCCCCCACCCGTGCCCCGAACAGCGAGTCACCAGCCGCATATGCGGCAAAACGCCAGCCCTGGTAGTCTAGTGCCCCCCCAACTATAATGTAATAAATATACAGTTCCCATATCCCTGGTAGTCTAGAGCCCCCCCAAACTGTAATAAAATAAATATACAGTCCCATATCCCTGGTAGTCTAGTGGTCCCCCCGAACTGTTAAATAATAAATATACAGTCCTGTATCCCTGGTAGTCTAGCGGCCCCTCGATTGACATAAAATACATACTGTACACCCACTCCCTGGTAGTCAAGTGGCCCCCCACCCAGCTGTACCAGCCCACCTAGCACCCCCCACCCATCTCCAACTGGCAACTGGCACAGTCCACCTCTCACCACCATGACCAGCCGCCGACTGAGTCCAGTATCAGTGCGTACTGAACAGACATGCTCAAATATTAATAAGGGGTCAGGGCATGGGTGGGGCGGTTGATGGAGCCGCCCTGATGCTGCGGCTTGCGACATGCTCACCAGGTACACCTGCAGTTCGGCATACCTGACCATATGGCGCAGGACTTAGCTGTGATTACCCTGCCCCTACTAGAATAGGGCACAGGGTCATTGTCACAGGTGCTGGTGGTGCAAGTTGTGTTTGGCGGCAACTTGCACCACCCTTCTAGAATCCAGCCCTTTGGCTGTAAGTTGAGAATTAGCAGTAGGACTAGATAAAATCAGAGGCAGATTGCTCTTTTTTATATGTACATGTTCTAATAATCAAGAACAAAAGAGTAATATTGAAATTATCTGAAAAATAAGCTGCATTTTGTTCAGTGTATTATGATTCCCAAAATGTTCCTAGTGTTGTTAGGTACTCTTTAAGGTCAAACAGTAAGTGAGTGAGTATAGTACAGAACAGTATGTCTGCTGCTTGGGATCTCCAGCCCCACAAATTTGAGCTCTAAACAATAGATTACACTGCCTTCCATATTTAAAATGTATACTGACTAGGCTAGATATTCTATCTGGCAGAGAGAGTGAGAGAGGGAGTGTTAGTGCTCTGTTAAGCAAACAAATAGTATAACACTGGTAGGACACGTATTTGGATGTATTCAGATTATGTCTGTGACTTAAAAAGTACTCTCTGGTATAACTGGTACTAGTTAAGCCAGGAAAACCCCAAGGCATTCACTAATAGTTTCATGAGTGGGTTTTGGAAACTGTGATTCTTCCTGTGGTCATAGCTGGAAGGACAGAAAGGACGGAAGCTGCTGCCTTTGAAAGTGTCTGACATTCTTGGGTTCTAATTTTAACTGTCTGTGTACTATAATTACTAGATGCAACAGGAAATGCATCCATAAACATTAGTTTTCTGCAAACAGAACTTCTAGGTGAATGTGAGGACAAAACCAAATAAAGGCCAGACAGACATCAGAATTGGGAAGACCACACCTAGTCTTCATTTTATCCAATATTAACTGCTCACCCTTGCTCATTCACAAACTATAAATGGGATTCTAAATGAGGGGTGCTATTGTATATGGCATACATCAACAAAAATAACAAGTCAGAGCACACCCTGACCCCTCCCCCCAAGAGTAACTGTAACAATAAACATATTTTTTCAGCCTGGATTGGCAACTTACTACTTTGATTTCAAAAGGAGTGGGGTCTCTTGATATTCATCTCAGAGCCCTGTTGTGAAGGCACCCAGCTACCAGTGTTAAGGTAGACCACCCACCAGTTGGGTCCCTACTCTAAACTGCATCTGCCTCAAATGGCTTACCTTTATAGGGTGCATCAGCCTAAAATTGGCTTAATTAAGGTGCGGTCCCCTGACAATGTGCAGGTAACTGGTGGGGAGCTAGTTAAATGCTAAAGCCATACTTCTCCATTTACAAACCAAATCCAATATATATATTTTTTGTAGACTTTATTTCCTTCACTACCCAAGCCGGACATCCTTCCAGGGTGCACTCTCGGCTAGGACTTTCTACTCCCATGCCTGAACTCTAGACTCAGTAAGCTCCTACTGGCAACCAGGCAGACCCAAGCACCTTGGATCACCTCCGGGCAGGGTCCGCTCTACCTTAGCAGCCTGTCTGTAATTAGAGAGTGCTTACCTGGTTCGTTGTGGGGGAGAAGGAGCAGCAAGAAGGTGGGACGGTGTTGGGATGTGTGTTCTGCCACTGAAGCCCCCATCATCTCCACGAATGTGAGTTGGGATTTTTCTCTTTTTAGGTACCCTTGGGAGTGTGATGTGCCATGACGTTCACGCCTGGCTGCCCTGCTAATATCTGCAACACTTCTGCCACCTCATACATAGTGCTGGCGTGCCTGTAGCATGCATCCATAAACATTAGTTTTCTGCAAACAGAACTTCTAGGTGACTGTGAGGACAAAACCAAATAAAGGCAAGACAGACATCAGAATTGGAAGGACCACACCTAGTCTTCATTTTATCCAATATTAACTGCTCACCCTTGCTCATTCACAAACTATAAATGTGATTCTAAATGAGGGGTGCTATTGTAGATGGCATACATCAACAAAAATAACAAGTCGGAGCACACCCTGACCTCTCCCCCCCCCAAGAGTAACTGTAACAATAAACATATTTTTTCAACCTGGATTGGCAACTTACTATTTTGATTCAAAAGGAGTGGAGGTCTCTTGATATTCATCTCAGAGCCCTATTGTGAAGTCACCTAGCTACCAGTGTTGAGGTAGACCACCCACCAGTTGGGACCCTACTCTAAACTGCATCTGCCTCAAATGGCTTACCTTTATAGGGTGCATCAGCCTAAAATTGGCTTAATTAAGGTGTGATCCCTAGACAATGTGCAGACAATGTGCAGGTAACTGGTGAGGAGCTAGTTAAATGTGAAAGCCATACTTCTCCATTTACAAAACAAATCCAATTTTTTTTGTAGACTTTATTTCGTTCACTACCAAGCTGGGCATCCTTCCGGGGTACACTGTCGGCTAGGACTTTCTACTCCCATGCCTGAATCCTAGACTTGATAAGCTCCTACTGGTGACTAGGCAGACCCTTGTGCCTCTGATCACCCTCCGGGCAGGGCCTGCTCTCCCTCAGCGGCCTCTCTGTAATTAGAGAGCACCTACCTGGTTCATCGGGGGGGGGGAGAAGGAGCACCGAGGAGGTGGGCCAGTGTTGGGATGAGTGTCCTGCCACTGGAGCCCCCATCATCTCCCCAAACATGAGAATGGATTTTTCTCTTTTTACGTACCCTTGAGAGTGCGACGTGCCATGATGTTCATGCACAGCTGCCCTGCTAATGTTTGCCACACTCCTGCCACCTCGTACATACTGCTGACATGCCTTTAGCACTCCTGGTCTCCACCAGGAACTGCTAGGCAGCTGAGCATGCCTCAAGTCCCTCCCCAAGAGAGGAGAGCAGTCCTCCGGATGCTCAATCATCTCCCTCCCCTGTCAACCCCCAGCAGCCCAGGCTCATTCCCAAATCCGGGTCACCAGTGTGGCATGAGGTGAGGCGTCCAGGGTCTCAACCCTCAGCGCCAATGGTCCAGCCCAAATCCAATATTTACTGCTCACCCATGCTCATTCACAAACTTTAATTGAGATTCTAAATGAGGGGTGCTATTATATATGGCATACATCAACAAAAACAACAAGTCAGAGCACCTCCTGCCCCCCCCAGAGTAAATGTACCAAGTTGTTGGGTGACCTGCCTCAACATTGGTAGCTGGGTGACTTCACAACAGGGCCCTGAGATGAATACCGAGAAACCCCCACTCCTTTTAAAATCATAATAGTAAGTTGCCAATCCAGGCTGAAAAAAAATTGTTTATTGTTATAGTTACCCTTTGAGTGGGTCAGGGTGTGTTCTGACTTGTTGTTTTTGCTGCTGTATACCATATACAAAAGCACCTCTCATTTAGAATCCCATTTATAGTTTGTGAATGAGCAATGGTGAGCAGTTATTATTGGATAAAATTTGTAAATGGAGAAGTATGGCTTTCTCATTTAACTAGCTCCCCACCAGTTACCTGCACATTGACTGGGGACCACACCTTAATTAAGCCACTTTTAGGCTGATGCACCCTATAAAGGTAAGCAATTTGAGGCAGATACAGTTTAGAGTAGGGACTTAGCTGATGGGTGGTCTACCTCAATGTTGGTAGCTGGGTCACTTCAAAGCAGGGCCCTGAAATGAATACCAAGAGACCCCTGCTCCTCTTGAAATCAAAATAGTAAGTTGCCAATCCAGGCTGAAAAAATATTTTTACTGTTACATTTACCCTTGGGGGTCAGAGTGTGCTCTGATTTGTTTTCAAAACTAGTCTTCAGTCTGATCCAAATGAAATTGTTTTGGGCTTAAAAACTGGTTTCTATAGCTTATACAGTACTTAAGAATAAGGTTGGAAATTGATATTAGTTACAATTTGGAGATGTAGCAACCATGTATGCTTTATACTGTACATCAGTAACTAATTATATCATTATCATAAAAAAGAAGGGCCATGCAATGATTATCATTTACGGTCCTTTTCATACTAAATGCTGAAAAATTAAGAATTTTACCAGGTAGTTTACACATGAATGGCATTCCAAAATGCTTCTCACAGACCTCCAGAATTCCAAGCTGGGTGAGGATAGATGTTAATTGGGGTGTGTGGCTCAGGCATGAACGAAGCAGTTGTCTGCCTTTAGACTTCTTTAGCCTTCTTACAAGAGCACTATAAAAGGACTCACTTGCAGTGTGTCCTATTACGCTCATGGCCCAGAGCAGAAGTGGAACAGGTAACTGGCATAACAAGCATTGGCAGGTGTCTGCTAGTGACTGCAGACATGCAGGGGACTCTGCCAGACAGGCAAAGGAGAAGATGAGCTACTTTAAAGCTTATTGTTATTTACTGTTAAACTGCATAGGTAGCTACAGGTGTGTGTGTGGGGGGAAGGGATAGTAGGTAATTGTAGGGAAAGAAGCAGGCAGATAACAGCTACAAGTGGGAGTTTAGAAAGCACCATTCTGGGGTAGAGTAAAGTATTTGTTTGGATAGGACAATACTGAAAAATTAGCAAAAGGGAGAATTAAAAAGGCAGAAGGGTACAGGAAGAACTTTGCCTTGAAATAGCAACCATTTTAAGGGAAAGCAGATAACGCCCTACCTAGAGAAAGGTGCCAAAATAGATTTTGACAGAAGGTATAGCTGGGAAGGAGCAACTAAAGGGAAGAGACAGGAAGAGCAAGTTACTGCTAGAAAACAAAAGGGAGTGACTCATTTTAGGAGACATGGGAGTGGTGCAATGCAATGGTTGTGGAGCTACAGATTTCTGGGAGACAATACCTCTGTGGGTTGAGGATGGAAGTCACTGGTCTCCATATTGAGTTGACTAGGATCCAGGGGACCTCTTGCCTCACTGAGGGGCAACCAAGTTTGCTGCCATTGCTACAGAGGTTGCCTGAACAAAGGAGGGTTGCCTGGACCTTAATGGGTTCCAGGAGGGTGTGGGTGGCAGGTCAGGAGCACATTCCTTAGCCACTGCCACTACAAAATTCTTTCACCATTCTGGCAGGACAGGAATGCCATGTTAAGGCACCCATAGTGCTGGCAAGAAAGGATGTGGGGATCCTCCAATGGAGAGGTAGAGGACTTCAGCAGATGAGAAAGAATCTTCTTGTGGGGGACTCAGTTGTGGGGGGTGGGAGAGATCTGGGAGCAGATGGGGTGAAGAGATGTAGGTTATGTGCCTACCTGGTGCTTCAGCTTGGAGTGACAGACAGCAGATCCTAATGCTTGCTAGGGTGGCATGTCAGGGTGGGAGTGGATGTCATTGTCTACCTGGGATGAATGTGCTAGTAAAGGATTTGGCAGTGCAGGGAGAGTTCAGGGAACTGCGAAAGTGCCTAGGGCAAATAGCACAAATGGTGGAATTCACTGAACTGCTACCTATCTACAGCCATGGGGAGGCTAGGCTACCTGCACTTAGATCTTCAAAGCTTGGTTGAAAGAATGGTGCAGGGAGGAGGGGTTCAGCTTCATCAGGGACTGGAAGCTGACCTGGAAGTATATGGGCCTATACAGACAAAATGGCCTGCATCCATCTACAAGGGGTAATGCAGTCCTCAGTGAAGTGTTTATATGTTACTTTGATGAACGTGTAAATTAGCCAAGAGGGGAGGTGGAAATACAGAATGAGGCATAAACTGCCCCTTCCTCCACACACACAGATTGACGAAAAAGCAAGAGATGGCCCCAAGGGGAAGAAACTCCCCCGGGCACAAGATAAAGGAGGTAGAAGCATAGTCAGGGACAAGGGGGGCAGGAACATAAGAGGGGGAAGGGGGTGTTGAGAAGGCAAGGCACAAAAAAGGTAGTGAGGGGGAGGGGAAAGAGGAAAGTCTCAAGTGGCAACAAAGGCAGGTGGGGGTAAAGCTGCATACTTGCTGGTGGAGATCTGAATGTTTGAACTGGTAATGAATTAGGACAGAAAACCAATAACTGGTGCACTGACAATGAGCTTAATGTACCAATAAGAAGTGCCACTGATCTACAAATAAATAACAGGAGTAAAAAAAGTGTTGACACTGGCTCAGGAATGCTCACTTTACATTTTAAATGCCAAAGTCCACGGTGACCTCAGATGGAGGAATCTCCTTTCAAACTAGTGGAGAGGAGTACCATCCCTGATTCAACAATGATAGATGCTTATCACTTCCATTTAATTTCTTCCATTGGTATTTAGGAACTTTGGGATAGTGATAATTTCCCAATGTGATTAGTATTCTCTTTGACTTGTGATAACAGCATGGGCATATTCAAAAAGACCAGCCCCTGTAAAGTGGATATTTCTGTGCCAAATTCAAAGAAAGTGAAGAGGGGATATGTTACTCCTGACCTAGTTAATGGTATTCTAACCAGTGTACAGTATACTTGAAGGGCCAAAACTTGTATTTTTAAATACCTAAGAGAACTGCAAAAAAAGCCAGGAATGAAGCTATAGTGTTAAAGTCATATGAAAATCTTATTGAGGAGCTGTTAAAAGCCTTTACTGGAGAATAGTAAATCAGAAAGAAAACATAAAATAATGGCAAAGAACATCTGGTTTGATCATGAATGTGACAAAATGAAAAAAAAAATGTTCATATGACCAGAAGACTTACCACAAGAGATTGAAATACAGCTAATCGAAGTGCCTTGATGGAAATTTAAAAAATATAGATGTTTTGATTCAACAGAAAAAAATCACAGCACAAAAAACAAATATGGTATAACATATAGCAGGCTATTGAAAATAAAGATAACAAATTATTCTGGGAGTTAGTGGCATGTGGTAAAGGCAATAAACAAAATGGCATAGGCTCCCTTATCAGGCCACAAACATGGGTGATTAATTTCAATAGTTTATACAAGAATCCAGAATCTAAAGCTAATAATCTAGCATTATTGGACAGAAGAAAAATTCATTTGAGTAACCTAGAAGTATGGTCACCAGTTTCTAAAAATAGAGTAACTGCTCTTACATCAGTGTCAGTGGCTCAGTAGGTAGCACACTCGCCTCTGAGGCCGGGAGATCAGAGGGCTGTGGGTTCAGTTCCCACATCTGGCACTTGGGTTAATATCCCAGTACTGACACTGTAGTGCAGCATGAGAGGGGTGCTGCACTTCTGAGGTGCCGTCTTTCGGATGAGACGTTAAACCGAGGTCCCATCTGCCTGGATTGGTGGTAGTTCAGGTGGATGTTAAAGATCCCATGGCACTTATCGAATGAGTAGGAGAATTTCCCGTGTCCTGGTCAAATTTCCCTCCTTCACTAAAAAAAAAAAAATACCACCAACAGCTTAATCTGGTTCAAGGTCAGTTGGCATTCATCTGTATCCCCCTCCCCCGGGTCGTGCCTGAAAATAGGCAGGATTTGTCTAGTGCACTTACCCGGTCAACAAAAGCTAAATAAATAAATAAAAACATTAGCCCAGAAAAATGATAAAGTATCGAGGAAGTTGGAATTAAGGCTGAAGTCCACAGTCTGACCCTGATGGGTGGGCAGATGCATGGCAGCTCTATTTACTATGATTGATAATAATCTTATACCTCCATTACCGTAAAAACTTGTGTACAAGTCAGTTCGCCTATAAGTCGGGTCCCAACTTGAACGTGTCAAATTACAACTTTGCTATTAACCCACGTGTAAGTCGGGTACTGAGTTTCTAAGAAGCTGAACTTAATTTAAAAACAAAACACAAAGAGGAACTGAGCAGATTTTTAAGTAGAAAACGTGTTTTATTTTATCAGGTTCAGGTTTTTAAAATATAATGAACAAGCTCACAGTCATTGCACAGCCATTAACTCATCTTGGGGGGGTACCAGTTCATGAAATAAAGTGCACTCAAATCAGTTTAGAATTCAAAAAACTCCTCGTCATCCGATTGGAACAGCATGTGGAGTTGTAGCTCTGACAGTGGTATGTCGTCGTACAGATCATCTAGCTCTCCGGGCTCAGGCACGGTTAAATTATCAGCTAGTTCAGTGGTTGAGGTAACGCTTTCATCAATGAGGTCTGCAAACAACAATTCATCTTCTGTCCCATCCATTAAATTCGAAATGCCGCGTGTTTTAAATGATTTCCCTACAGCTGTGCTTGGAACAGCGTCCCATGCCTCCCGTACCTAGTTACACACAAGTCCATAATTAGGCTTTTTCATATTACCCCCCAGGGTGAATTTCTTGCTGCCATTGACCATCCACTCCCTCCAAAGCTCCCTCATAGTATTATTAGCCATTCTGGTTACAATGTAACCTTGCTGCCTTAGTTTGCTGACCCAAGAGCTCAGTTCTTCTTCAATAGCTGATACAGGAGAAGGGTTTGCATGAATGCATTTGACATTTCTGTCGGCACACAGCAGTGAATCTCTTTTCTGTTTCCAGTCACGGATTAATTTTTCGTCGATACTGAATTCTTGCTCAGCAGCAGCATTTGTATGAGTCTCAGCATACCGAACAACTTTTAATTTAAAATCTGAGGGAAAAGTATGTCTCTTTGCAGATGACACAAAGATCTGCAACAGAGTTGATGCACAGGGTGGGGTGGAAAGGATGAGAAGGGACTTGGCAAGGTTAGAGGAATGGTCAAATGTATGGCAGCTTAGATTCAATGCTAAGAAGTGCAAGGTAATGCACCTGGGAAACAAAAACCCAAGGGAAGAGTACACAATGGGGGGTGAGATACTAACAACAACAAAAATGGAAAGGGACCTGGGGGTAGTCATATCAGATGACCTAAAGGTGGGCAAGCAATGTGAGAGGGCAGCAAGGAGGGCTGGGGGATACTGGGATGCATAGGGAGAGGCATCACCAGTAGAAAACAGGAAGTTATTATCCCTCTGTACAGACAGCTGGTGAGACCCCATCTGGAGTACTGTGTGCAGTTCTGGAGACCCAATCTCCACAAAGACATAGACAGGATGGAAGCTGTCCTGAGGAGGGCAACTAAAATGGTGCAGGGTCTGCACTGGAAGACATATGAAGAGAGATGAAAGGAGCTTAATATGTATAGCCTCGAGGAAAGGAGGGAGAGGGGGGATATGATAGAAACTTTCAAGTACCTCAAGGGAATCAACAAAGTCCAAGAGGGTAGCATCTTTCAAAAAGAGGTGTGCAAGAACAAGAGGGCACAATTTGAAGATAGAGGGGCTCAGAGGTAATTTAAGGAAGTATTTTTCACAGAGGGTTGTGGATGCATGGAATGGCCTTCCGGAGGAGGTTGTGGAGTCAAAATCAGTGGTGGAATTCAAGCATGCATGGGACAGTCATAAGGCAATTCTAGGGGGTGGGGGTAGGAAGAAGTAGGCTGCTGGTTAACTAGGATCTGCAGCTTATCCAGTAGGTAGGGAAATGGGAAGACTGGGTGGGCCAAGCGGTCCTTATCTGCCGTCAAATTCTATGTTTCTATATGCACTGCGTTTTCGTTTGTGAGCCTGCATCTTGGGCAGAGGGAGCAGCAATAGCGAACTGAGGAGGGACAGAAGATTTAACTACGGTGAGGTAATCACAGGTAATTAACAACCTGCAGTTAGCAATTAAACATCAAGCAGCATTAATCATTTCAAGTCAGTGACCTAAAACAGGCAGCAAAGTGCACGTTTTGTTCAGATCAGTTATAGTCTCTAACAAACCAGCGTTATATCTCGCGTATAAGTCGGATGGTGAAACAGCATGTTGATTTCAACTCCCCAAAATCTGACTTATACTCGAGTATATACGGTAATTGGAATAATGGTACTATTGTGCCTATTTGTAAGAAAGGAGATAAACCTAGCCCGAATTGCTGTAGACCCATAAACCTTCTATTTGTTGGGGCAAAAATCTATTTGAGGAATGGGTGAAGAAAAAATCTTACATCTTGTTATCAAGCTGGCCTCATGGAGCAATTCAGTACCATTGATCATATGTTTACATTGTCATATATCAATGATAAGTACCTGTATGTAAAAATAACTAGTAATGTATGTATCTATCTAGCATTTTTGGATATAAAGACAACTTTTGATGATGCAGATTGAGATATTCTTTGGAATATCTTAATTGATCATAAGATCCTCGGTGGGGAGTCACCATCGCTGAGTGGAACATAGGGCGCAGACCGAACAGAGAAAAGTGTGTATTATTTCTTCTGCTGAGCTGTGTCGGAAGGAATGTACTGAAATTAAATAACATTGTATGTTTTTTTCACTGCTGACTGCGGCTTGGGGAGGAGGGAGGATGCTGACAGAGGGGGGAGGGAGAGGGAGGGACTTGGACAAGACACTTGCTAGGAAAGGAGGGCAGGATGGGAGGAGGGGAAAAGGGTGGAAGGTGGTTACCCATAATGTTAGGAGCCTTGGGAGGAAAACTGCAGAGTTACAGGTTCTCATGGCAGAGGGAGAGGTGGACACTGCAGCCATCACAGAAACATGGGCCACCCAATACAATGACTGGGACCTGTCTGTACCAGGGTACAGGTTATTTCGTAGGGACAGGGTGATTGGAAAAGGAGGGGGGGTGGCACTATATGTGAAGGAAGGACTGAAGTGTGTAAGGGAGGAAGGGGAGGAGGGTAGTACTGAGTCACTTTGGATGCAAATCCAGGATTCCAAGAATAGGATTCTTAGAATGGGAGTGGGGTACAGGCCACCATCTCAGACGGAGGAGATAGACAGGGAACTAGCGGGACAGATCAGGAGGACCTGCGAGAAGGGTAGTGTGGTGATTGTGGGGGACTTCAACATGCTAGGAGTGGACTGGAGTACCCCAACAACCAGGAACAGAAGGGAGCAGGTACTGCTGGATGTCTTCCAGGACAGCTTCCTGCTGCAAATGGTCAGTGAACCAACCAGGTCAGGGAATACCCTAGACCTTGTACTGGCAAATGGGGACTTTGTGAGAGAACTTACAGTGGAGGAACTGCTGTCAGGGAGTGACCAACACTCAGTATGGCTCACATTGGATATGGGCAAGAAAGGAGTGGAATCTGGCACAAGAGTGCTGGACTTCAGGAGGGCCGACTTTGGGAGGATGGGGGAAGTGGTAATAGGGTACCTGGCCAGAATTCAATCTAGTATGGACACTAACCAGAGGTGGGAGTTCATAAAGCTGGGGATAGTGGAGGCAACCAAAACCTGCTGCAAAGCCCAGAGCAAGAAGACTAGGGCTAAGAAACGGAGCTGGTTGAGCAAGGAGGTCATGGAAAAGGTAAGGAGGAAAAGAGCTGCCTTTAGGAAGTACAAGAAAACAGGGAGGGTGGAGGACAGGGAGCAGTACTTGACAGAATCGAAGGAGGTGACAAGGGCAGTAAGGGAAGCCAAAGCATCTACGGAACTCAGGCTGGCACAAGGCATTAAGAAGGGGGAGAAGGACTTCTTTAAGTACATCAGGGAGAAAAGGAGCTGTAAGAACCACATAGTAAGGATTAGGAAGGAAGGTGGTTGGGTGGAAGCAGGGTGCGATAAGGCAGAAGCACTAAATGAGTATGTCTGCTCAGTATTTACTAAAGAGAAGAGGGGGTTGACAACGAAGGTGGGAGAAATGGCAGAAGCAGGGGGGGGAAGGGGTGACAAATGGGGAAATCATGGAGGGAAGAGTTCGAGATGGTTTGAAGGCACTGAGGGTGGACAAGGCGCCAGGTCCAGATGGCATCCACCTCAGGGTACTGAATGAGCTGGCAGAGGTCCTGGCAGGACCTTTGGCAGACTTATTTAATGCCTCACTACATTTGAGGTGTGTACCTCAGGACTGGAGGATGGCTCATGTGGTGCCCCTCCACAAGAGTGGCCCCAAGGATGAACCAGGAAACTACAGACCAGTGAGCCTCACATCCATCGTGGGTAAGCTAATGGAGACTATCCTGAAGGAGAGGCTGGTGGCCATCCTAGAGGCCAAAGGACTACAGGAGAGCAGACAGCATGGCTTCATACATGGCAGATCCTGCCAAACCAACCTGTTGGAGTTCTATGACTGGGTAACTAGGCAACTGGACAGGGGCCATGCAGTGGATGTCCCGTATCTGGACTTCAGTAAGGCATTTGACTCGGTGCTGCATGGAAGGCTGGGAAGGAAGTTAGTAGGCACAGGGGCAGGTGCAAAGCTGGTGAGATGGGTAGGAAACTGGCTTCAGGGAAGGCAGAAGAGGGTGGTGGTGGCTGGGGATCTCTCACACCCAAGGGCAGTGATGAGCGGTGTTCCACAGGGCTCGGTGTTGGGACCAATGTTGTTTGGGATATTCATTGCAGACATATCATGGGACATCAAGAGCAAGATCAGTCTGTTTGCTGATGATACCAAGGTAGGCGCAGTGGTGGATGACCTAGGGGGGTGGCAGGGGTTGCAGGATGATCTGGCAAAGCTTGAAACCTGGTCAGACACCTGGCAACTGGGGTTTAATGCCAAAAAGTGCAAGGTGCTGCATTTTGGGATGAAGAACCCAAGGAGGAGTTACCAGCTGGGGGGAATGCAGCTAGCCCAGACAGAGGAGGAGAAGGATCTGGGTGTGCTCATTACAGGGTCAATGAACAACTCAGCACAATGTAGGAAGGAAGCTGCAAAGGCCAACAAAATGCTGTGTTGTATTGCAAGGGGTATATCCTTGAGGAGGGAGGAGGTGATTCTGCCACTGTATAGGTCATTAGTTAGACCACACCTAGAGTACTGCATGCAGTACTGGCGCCCGTATCTGAAGAGGGACATTAAGTTACTGGAGGGGTGCAGCTCAGGGTGACAAAGATGATCAAGGGGCTGGGGGACTTATCATACGAGAGGAGGTTGAAGGAGTTGAACATGTACTCACTGGAGGAGAGGAGGGACGGGGTGACATGATTGAAACCTTTCAATACATGAAAGGAATAAACAAGATGGGTACAGAGGGCTGTTCAAGTAAGGAGGAGAAGGCACCAGGGCCATGATATGAGACTAGAGGAGGAAGGCTCAGGAGGAGATGAGAGACACTTTTTTACAGAGAGGGTGTTGGCTGGGTGGAATGTGTTACCTGCAGAAGTGGTATCCAGTAGAACAGTGGACTGCTTCAAAAGGGGATGGGACAGGACAAGGGGGAGGGTTAATGAAGGGGAAGGTTGGAAGGGAGGGGCAGCTGCAGAATAAGGGGTGCTAGCTGCACGTTCGAGCAGACTTGATAGACCTCTTGGCCTTAATCTGCTGGCAAATTTCGTATGTTCATACACTGGAGACCACATGGCGTTAGGTGGCCTGTAGGGAGATTGCAAACCAAGCTTTAAAATGCAGCACCATAGTTGTAGTCTATCCTCTGTGGGGAGCCAACGCTGTCAAGTGGAACAGAAGGAGTGGACCAAACAAAGGGAAGTATTATTTATTTTGCTGAGCTGTGTGGGGAAGAATGTGCTGAAATTAAACAAAATGGTATAACCTATATCAGGCTGTATGTTTTTTCACTGTTGACTGTGGCTCGTGGAGGAGGGAGGACACTGACAGAGGGAGCAAGAGGGAGGAACTTGGAGCAGATGCTGAGACCACGCAGCACTTGGTGGCCTATAGGGAGACTGCAAACCAGTTATATTACCCAGGAGGCCTAGCGACCCCTTGCGTGAGTGACCTTGAACTGTCAGTGCCACAAAGCAGGAGAGTGGTATCTGATTAAGTGGTGTTTGTAGGGCATCTGCTGGGAGGTCCACAGGCCATGCTGAGCAGAGCATTGGGTGAGAGGGGGCATCAGGAGGACAGTAAGTAAAGACAGTTTCAGGAGGGACTGGGCTACCTAAAGAACACATAGGGAGGTGATCACATCTCAAAAAAATAAAAATAAATAGGGGGAGAGGTGGTACATACTGCATAGTTGCAGGTAAGTTTTTATCAAAGGCTGGGGAACAAGCAGGAAGAGCTGGGAAGGGAATCTAGGGAGGATGTGGGGACCAGGGAACTGAAGTAGGCATAGGCCGGGGGGGGGGGTCAAGGTGGGGAACGGATGAGTGGAGCAGAACACAGGGGGAGGCTGGGAAGGTGGAGAGCTGCAGTGGGCATGGGGCAACCATATTCTTGGGGACTCTGTGTAGAGAAGGGGCTGTCCAGTGTATAGGCAGATTGGTCAACTTAGGCAGGAGGTGGGGTGGCTGTGATGGGAGCTGGGGAGGGGATTTAGGAGTTGGTGGGGTGTGCAGTGGAGGCCATAGGAGCAGAGGATGGCTCCTCCAGGAAGCACAGCAGGTAGACACAGGAGAGAGTGTGGAGGGGAGTAAATGGGTCAGAGAGCAGCAACTCCTTAAGGACAAGGTAGTACTGGGCTGGGAAAGTGGCAGGTGGTGGAGACCAAGGACAAAGGGAGGAAGGGATTGGTGCATGACCAGGGAAAGAAGAAGCAGAGTGGGACAACAGGAGAAGACCAGGCCAGGGGGATGGAGTCTAAGAATGGGTTCTTAGTGCTGGTCACTTAGGGGGAACAGGAGGATGGGGGGGTTGAGGGCATTTAATGCGCAAAGGAAAAGGGCACTAGAGGAGCAAGGGGATGGCAGGAAGTGACGCCAAGCCCAACAATGTAGCAGAGACAAGGGGATAGTAGGACAGTAGGGGAAGAGGCCACAATACATAGAGGAGTTGCTGTGTGGATATAGGGAGGGGAAGGGGATAGTCTGGGCAGGGACAGAGAGGGGTGGGGGGGAGAGATTGTATGTCGAGGAACCACAGGAGATAAACAGGGAGATAAGAGAGACAGGGAAAGTAGGGGACTCTACGGCGAGGACCAAAGGTAGGGCATAACATGGAGAGAGGGCAGGCAATAGGAGAGGGGTAGTCATACTGGGAGATTCAATACTGAAAGGGTTGTGATAGAGAGGCAAGGGAGCAAGGAAGAGTCATGCATGGGTGGTGCTTATGCCAGGCATGATGGCATGGAGAGTGGGGCAGTTCATCCCAAAATGTGTAAGAAAAGGATGGGATAAGCTTCACGTCGTGGTACACCTAGGTACAAATGACCTGGAAGGGTAGAGGGTGGAGGAGGTGCAAGACAAGTTCAGTGAGTCTGGAAGAATCTGTAGTGAGGTGAGGAGATCAGCAGCATTCTCTGAGATTCTCCCAGTACCTAGGGCAAGCTCCACTAGGAAACAAAGAATTGAGGAATTCAACAAACGGTTGTGAGTATGGTGTGAGACCATGGGGTACGGGATGGTGGGGGGAGGGTGTGGGGCATGGGATAACATTTAACTGTATGTGCTAGATAGGCTGCATTTAAGTAAGGAGGGCACAGGGCTCTTAAACAGAAACTAGAGGAATATATGGTGACCAAAATTAAACTAAGGGGGGGTGATCAGGTGGGTGCAAACTGGAATCACTTCACAAGGGAGATTGGAAGATCTCCCCCCAGGAAGTTAGGAGGGAAGGGAGGGGAAATCAATAAGGGGAGGAAGCGGAGGATTGGGAAGGGGAATAGAGGGTCAGAGCTCACATTGGAAGGTAGTATCCTTGAACACGAGCAGTTTGTCGAACAAGGCAGTAGAGCTCCAGGTGACTGTGGTGGAGAGGGAGGTAGATATTGTGGCCATCACAGACTTGGGCCACCCAATCCCATGACTGGAACCTCATGATCACTGGGCACAGGGTGCACCACAGGGACAGAGGAGTGGTGAAAGGGGGAGGGGTGGCTATTTATGTAAGGGACGGGATACTATGCACAAGGGAGGAAGGGCAGGAGAAAAAAAAAAGGCAGAAGCCTTATGGGTACAGCTCCAAAACACTAAAGGAAGGAAAGTTAGATTGAGGGTGGTGTACAGACCACCCTCACTGAATAAGGAAACAAACAGGGAGTTGGGGGAGCAAAATAGAAGACTCAGTGGCAAGGGTAACACTGTCATACTGGGTGACTTCAATCTGCCTGTGGTGGATTGGATCACTACGGATGCCTCTAATGCCAGGGAACAGTTACTTCTGGAGGTTTTTCAGGACAGCTACCTCATGTAGGGGGTAACAGAGCCAACCAGGGAGAGTAACATACTGGACCTTGTGTTGTCCAATGGGGACCATGTCCAGGATATAGTCGTGCAGGATCCCCTAGTGGGAAGCGATCACCGAACGGTGTGGTTCTTCCTTAACTTGGGCAGGGAAGCAGCCAGGACCAAGACCGGGTGGTGGACTTCAGAAGAGAGAATTTTGGCAAGATGGGTAACATCCTAGAGGGGCATCTTGCCACAATCTACCCAGAGATGGATGCAACTTCAAGGGAGCTAAGGCTGGCACAGGGAAGGAAAGAAGGGGTAAAATGATTTCTTCAGGTACATAAGAGAGAAGAGCTGTAGCGATGAGATTGTCTGGATCAAGTGAGAAGGGGGGTGGGCAGAAAGGGGAGTGGACCAGGCAAAGGCACTTAATGAGTACTTCTGTTCGGTGTTCACCAGAGAAAAGGATTGGCCTGTGCCACTAGGAAACGGGAGAAGCAGGATAACACATGGGATAATGCTGGTGGAAAGGATTTTAAAGGACCTTAATGCCCTGTGTGTAGAAATGGCTCCAGGACCAGATGGAGTGCATCCAAGAGTCCTGAGAGAGTTAGCAGCAGTCTTGGTGGGCCCACTAGTAGACCTGTTCAGCCTCTCACTGGAGACGGGGTATGTGCCCATGGACTGGAGGATGGCTCATGTGGAGCCTCTCCACAAGAGTGATCCCAGGAACAAGCCAGGTAACTATACATAAAAACATACAAACATAGAAACATAGACTTTGATGGCAGATAAGTACCACTCAGCCCACCTAGTCTGTCAATTTCCCTACCTATTGGATAAGCTGCAGATTCTAGTTAACCAACAGCCTACTTCCCCCTATCCTCCACTATAATTGCCTTATGTCTGTCCCATGCATTCTTGAATTCCCCCACTGTTTTTGACCCCACAACATCCTCAGGAAGGCTGTTCCATGCATCCACCACCTTCTTCATGAAAAAATACTGCCTCATGTTGCCCCTGAGCCATCCCCCCTCTATCTTCAAATTGTGCCTTCTTGTTCTTGTACATCTCTTTTTCTGAAAGATGCTCCCCTCTTGGACTTTGTTTATTCCCTTGAGGTTCTTGAAAGTTTACATCATGTACCCAACTCCCTCCTTTCCTCAGGGGTATACATATTAAGCTCTTTTAGTCTCTCTTCGTATGGCTTCTGTTGCAGACCCTGTACCACTTAGTTGCCCTCCTCTGGACTGCCTCCATCCTGTCCATGTTTTTGTGGAGATGGGGTCTCCAGAACTGCACGCAACACTCTGGATGGGGTGTCACCAACTGTCTGTACAGAGGGATAACAACTTCTTGTTTTCTACTGGTGATGCCTCTCCCTATGTATCCTAGTATCCCCACAGCCCTCCTTACTGCCTTCTCACATTGCTTGCCTACCTTAAGGTTGTCTGATATGACTACCCCCATGTCCCTTTCCATTTTTTTTGTTGTCAGTACCCCCCCCCCCATTGTGAACTCTTCCCCTGGGATTTTGTTTCCCAGGTGCATTACTTTGCACATCCTTGCATTGAATCTAAGCTGTCATATTTATGACCATTCCTCCAACCTTGCCAAGTCCCTTCTCATCCTTTCCTCCACCCTCTTGTGTATCAACCCTGTTGCAGATCTTTGTGTTGTCTGCAGAGAGGCATACTTTTCCTTCCAGCCCCTCTGCAGTGTCTCTAATAAGGACATTAAAGAGGACTGGTCCCAGTACTGAACCCTGAGGTACCCCACTAGTAACCACCCTTTCTTCAGAGTGTACTCCATTTAGTATTACCCTCTGCGTCCTGTTGTCCAGTCAATCTGTTAGCCAGACTACCGCCCTGGGACCCACACCCAGGCTGGCTAACTTGTTCATTAATCTTTTGTGTGGGACTGTGTCAAATGCCTTGCTAAAGTCTAGGTAGGCCATGTCCACAGCCCCTCCCTGGTCTACTACTTTGGTCACCCAATCAAAGAAGTCTATTAGATTCATCTGACATGACCTTCCCGCTGTGAATCCATGCTGTCTTGGGTCCTGTGCCCTGCTGGCCTCTAGGTACTCAACAATTCTTTCTTTTAGATGTGAATAAGTGATTCCATCATTTTCCCTACCACAGAGGTCAAACTAAGAGGTCTGTAGTTTCCTTCCTTTGCCTTGTTCACACTTTTGTGAAGCGGAATCACATCTGTCCTCCTCCAGTCCTCAGGTACCATACCATCCTCCAATGATTTGTTAAAAGGGTAGTCAGTGGTGTCACTAGGTCTCTCCTTAGTTCTTTTAGAATTCTGTGGTGAATCCCATCAGGCCCCATTGCTTTGTCCACCTTGAGTTTTAGGAGTTCTTCTGGACCCTTCCTTCTGTGAATGGACTGGTATCGACCTCCCCTGCCCATAGTGCTTCTATTGTTTGGTTTAGGTACCTCCCCCTCTTTTTCTTTTGTGAATACTGAGTGAAAGTATTAATTCAGTATCTCTACCGTTTCACTGACACTCTCTGCCCATCTTCCCTTCCCTTTATTAAGCCTCACTATCCCTCTCTTGGTCTTCTTTCACTCCCTGATGTACCTATAAAAGGTTTTATCCCCCTTCTTAACTGAGTTGGCTATCTTTTCCTCTGTTTGGGCCTTCGCTATTCTGACTGTCTTCCCAACTTCCTTCTGCTTTATCTGACACAGTTCTCTGTCCTGCTCCTTCTGTGATTCCTTATACTTTCTAAATGCTATATTTTTCTTCTTAACCTTCCCCACTACCTCTTTTGAGAACCATAGTGGTGTTTTACTTCGTTTTGTTTTCTTTATTCGCTTCACACAAAGGCTTGTTGCCTTTGTGATGGCAGTTTTCATTTTTCCCCATTCTTCTTCCACCCCTTCTTCCTGCCCATTTGCTAGTGCATTCCTTAGGCGCTCCCCCATTTTGCCAAAGTCAGCCCTTCTAAAGTCTAGTACCCTCGCTTTTTTATGGCATGACTCCACGGTTGTGTTTATTGTGAACCACACTGTTTGGCGGTTGCTTGTTCCCAGATGGCTACCCACTTCTAAATCTGTGATCCTCTCTCCATCCCCATTTGACAGTACTGGTTCCAAGATTGCTCCCTTCTGAAGGGGTTCCAGCACTAGTTGTCTGAAGCATGGCCCTGTAGGGCATCAAGAATGACCCCACTCTTTGATGTGGCTGCAGTAAATGTGCTCCAGTTAATATCTGGCATATTCAGGTCCCCCATCAACAATATCTTCCCTTTTTCTGCCATTCTGAGCATGCCTTCTATCATTTCCTTGTCCACCTCTTCCCCCTGAGATGGGGGTCTGTATACATCCCCTGTGCAGACTGTGGTGCCACTACCTGTCTCCAAGGTGACCCACAGTACCTCCTCTCCTTCCTGTTTACCCTTTAGTTCTCTTGCTTTCATCCCTTCCCTTCAGGTCAGCCATACCTCCATTGTGAGGAAGTTAATGGTGACTACTCTAAATGAGAGATTGATGACCTTTCTGGATGAAAATGGTCTCCAGGATGAAAGGCAATATGGGTTTGTCTCAGGAAGATCCTGTCAGACCAACCTAATTGACTTTTTCAATTGGGTAACAAGGGTACTTGACAAAGGCCATGCCATGGATGTCCAGTTTCTGGACTTCAGCAAAGCCTTTGACTGAGTGCCACATGCAAGGTTGCTGGACAAACTGATGAACCTTGGGGCTGGGGCAAAGCTATTGGGGTGGGTCAGGAGCTGGCTGCAGAACAGACAGCAGAGAGTAATTGTTAGTGGGGGGAGCCCTCAAAGACAAGACCTTTAACCAGTGAGGTACTTCAGGGTTCGGAGCATGGACCAGTGTTATTCAACATCTTTATCAAGGACATAGCAGAAGAGATCAAGAGTAAGATTAGCCTGTTCACAGATGACACAAAGATCTGTGTGACAGTGGGCAGTGAAGAAGGGAGGCAGAACTCAGGGAGGACCTGGAAAATCTTGAGCACTGGTCAGGTATATGGCAATTGGGGTTTAATGGTTGAAAGTGCAAAGCCATGAACCTAGGAGCCAGAAACCTCAGGATTAGCTACTGGCCAGGGGATTGCAGGCATCTTTTTTTGGAAGAGGCAAAGAACCTATGGGTGTTAGTCACAGGGGAAATTAAGCTTTTGCTGTAGTGCCATAGGGCAGCAACAAGAGCCAATCAAATGCTGGGGTGAATAGCCAGAGGAATCACCTCTAGGAGGGAGGAAGTTATTCTGCCACTGTACAGATTGCTAGTGAGACCACACTTGGAGTACTGTGTGAAGTTCTGGTGCCCCTATTTAAAGAAAGATGTCAACTTACTGAAGGGGATGCAGCATAGGGCAACAAAGATGATCCTACAACTGGGGAAAAACCCTATGAGGAAAGACTGAGGGAGCTCAAAATGTATTCCCTGGAAGATGGAAGAGGGGGGGCTCATGGTAGGCATCCTCAAACACTTACAAGTATGAAGAAGGTTAGTACAGAGGGCTTGTTCAGCTTAAAGCAAGGGAGGGTCATGAGGGGACTCAGTCTGAAATTTGAGGGGGGGAAGATTCAGGAGGGAAATGAGGAGACACTACTGTACAGAAAGGGTGGTGTCAGGGTGGAACAAATTTTTTTGAGGTGATCTTGCTGAAGACTGTGGGTAGTTTTAAAAGGGGGTGAGATAGGGTCAAAGAAATGTCAGTACAACAGGGAGGCTAGGGAGAGTGGCGGTGGCGGGTGGGGATGATCAGGAGGAGGGAAGGGGCAGCTGCAGGAGTAGTAAACTTCAGGCTGCACACTTGAGCAGACTTGATAGACCTTTAGGCCTTTTTGTGCCAGTGTTTTCGTATATTCGTGTCTTTGTAAAAGACTGTCAGCAATCATAGCTTCACTTCATTCTGGGACTACAGCTAATGTTAGGCTATCATCAGATGGAAAAATAACAGAAGCATTTAAAACCACTAAGAGGGTCAAACAAGGTTGCTTGTTAGCACCACTATCTGTTTATTGAGAAACTGGTTAATGTACTTGATCCTCTTGATATATTCCCTTCCATTATTAATGGTACCAAGGATAAACAGTTAATTGATGTGGACATCTGTCTTGATCTCTAGAACCCTGCTTGTCCTCAAAAGGCATTAATAACAACCATAAATAACTTTTATAAAATAAAGTTAGAATTGAATAAGGACAAAACAAAATCACTGTCTACGATGGGAAAAGATTAAATCGAAAGAGCTGAACAGTTGAAAAAAAACTTTGAATAGGCAGGCCAGTACTACTATCTAGGGGTTACTTGTGAAAGGAGTTTGTCCTGGAAAAGTCATGTAGATAATATGAAGCACAATGACACGCAAACAACCAATGCTGTGTTTAGATTTGCCAAAATGTTCACAGACCATTCATTTACTGCACTAGATTGTCAAAATGTTCACAGACCATTCATTTGCTGCATTACATTTGCCAAAGTGTTCACTGACCATTCATTTACTGCACTGAAGAAAACATTTGAGGCTAAAGCAAATGCATAATTATTCTATGGCAGCAAGGTTTGCAGTTTAATCCAATTTATAATGAATTAGAAAAAAGCCAAAATGATTTCCTGAGGACTGCGTTGGGACTGCCAAGGGACACTCCCCCTGCAGCTGTCAGGCTTGAATCGAGAATGAATCCCCTGGAATATTTTGATAAAAACAGAGTAGTGAAATATTGGAGTATTGAATTGTGCAGTAATATGGACTAAGAAAATTGTATTGGGCTGAAAATTGTAACAGAGTGATTGAGAATTCTTGCTTTGATAGATTAAATACACAGTTATGCAGGTATGGTCTAAAAGATATTTGATCAGAAAATATCATAAATTATCATGTAAACTATAACAAAGTTGCAACTAATAGATTGTCAGACAATTTCATGATAGCTGATCTTGCTAGGATCTCTGAATTCCCTCTGTTGAAAAGTTATAGAACTATAATTGAGCAAGGTAATGCAGATTATTTCCTAAACTTATGCCAAAATGCAGAGGACAAGACGGTTTCATGTAGACTACCTTATAACCATTCTCAATAAATCTGGAGTATGCTGGAGGTATGGAGCATCAGACAATCACAGCTGTACATGCAGTGTGGATATTAGACTGCCAGTTGTGCATATTATGGGAAAGTCAGAGACTGGAGACAGAACAAACTAAATGGCTATTACTTCTGTTAAACAAATGTGCACAAAAAGATTATTTAGATGTATGCTCAACATAATGTTTATATTCACAAGGTGAGCCTGTAATTTATGCTGTAGCAAAATGTCCAAGGTTAGTTTACTTTAATGACCTCTAATTTTAACCATGAAGAGGGTTTGTATTGTTATTTTTTGCATGTGTAATATTTGTGTCTTCGATTGTCTAAATGTAGTGTGTAATATTTATGAGTCTGTATGTTACAGTCTGTATTTTATTCATGCTCTTTGCAGTAAACTAACTGAACTGAATTGTTTGCAGGCAGAGTAGGAGCAAGGCATGGAGAGCCATGTGTGTCAACACAAGGAGTCTTGGAAATACAATTCCATACATGGAGGCCATCATGGTAGAGGCAGACCTGGATCTTTTGGCCATTACTGAGTTGTGGTGCACAGGAAGCCACAACTGGGACATGGCTATGCCTGGCTACACTCAGTTCATGAAGGATAGAGAGGGAAGGAAAAGGGGGGAGGTTGTGCTGTATATGAGGGAGGTTATCAGAGTGACAGAAGTGCAAGGGATCTAAGGGCAAAGGATGGGTTGGAGGTCCTGTGAGTCACCCTGGAGAAAGAAGCTGGAACCACTATTTGCACTGGGTGACACACAGAACTCCAATATTGGGGGAAAAGTGGATAAAGCAATGAGGGAAGCCATCAACACAATGGCAGAAAAGGGATAGGTGCACCTGGTAGGAGTTTGTCTGCTGGATGTATAATAGAGCCTCCTGGCCATGGTCTTGGCTAGAAGCAGGACATCCTAGACCCCCTGTAAGGGGGAGGGGTGTTTCTCAGACAACTAATCAGAGAGTCAACTTGAGATAGGGCAATATTGGACCTGGTACTCACTCACTAATTAGAACAATTTTGCAGAGTCAAGGCAGGATACCTCCTGTGGACCAGCAATCATCATACAGTGTGGTTTAACATAAGGATGGCAGCAGAGGTAAACCACACAAGGATGAGGATTCTGGACTTCAGGAGGACTGATTTTTTTAAAAATAAGTGAGTGTCTCAGAGATGACCTAACAGTAGTGGTTTGCCTAGGTGTGGTGGAGGAACAGTGGGCCAAATTAAGACATCGCTTAGTGAAGGAAACAAACCTCTGGGTGAAAGAAGTGAGCAAACACAGGGACAAAGAAACCACTATAGTTCTCAAGGAAAGTGGCTGCAAAGGTAAAGGCTAAGGGTAGCATTTGGGAAGTACAAGGGGATGAGAGGGAAGTCAATCAGGATGGGTACCAGGAAAGGTGGAGGGGAAGCAGAGAAGGTGGAGAGGGGTTCAAAGGCACAAACTGAAGAAAGGATAGCCAAAGGAGTAATTAAAGGGGACAAGACCTTTTCTAGATACATAAGCAAAAAAAAGGAACACAAAGGGGGGGATCATGAGGTTAAGATGGCCAGGGGGAGACTGCACAGAAGGGGATCCAGAAAAAGCAGATATCCTGAAGAGATACTTCTACTCATTCTTCAAAGTGGAGGGAGAAGGAGGTGGACCACATAAAAGCAGCAGGAACACTTGGGTTAGACACAAGTCCTTTACAGAGGAATGTGTCCTGAGAGGATTTGTGAATCTGAAGGTTGATAAGGCTATGGAGCCTGACAGAGTTCACCCAAGGGTCCAAAGGGAGCTCAGCGAAATACTGGCTGCACCTCTAACAGCCATAGTCAACAACTCACTGGAAACAAGAGTGGCTCCAGAGAACTGGAGGAGGGCAGATGTAGCCCTGCTTCATAAAAGTGGCAGCAAGAAGGAGGCTGGCAACTGAAGGCCGTACAGTTTAATGTCAGTGGTGGGAAGTTAATGGAAACATTTTTAAAAGAAAGGTTAGTGGAGAATTTTTTGAACCCAATGGGTTATAAGACTCAAGGTAGCATGGATTCAAGGGGGTGGGGTAGGGTTCATGTCAGACAAACCTGATTGATTTCTTTGACTGGATGACCTGGGAAATAGAGCAGGGTGGGGCAATGGACATGGTCTACTTAGACTTCATCAAAGCATTTAACACAATACCCCAACAAAGGCTTATAAGGAAACTGGGAAATTTGAGGGTGGGACTCAAGGTGGCAAACTGGTTATGGAACTGGTTGATGGATAGGTGACAGAGGCTGGTAATAAATGGCACATACTGTAATGAGGGGAAAGTGACCAGTTAGTTACCTCAGGGCTCAGTACTGGAACTAGTCCTCTTCAATGTTCTTATAAGTGACATTGCAGGAGAGCTGGAAGGGAAGGTGTGTATATTTGCAAGTGATACCAAAATCTGCAATGAGGCAGACACTCCAGATGGGGCAGAGAGAATAAGTAGAGACCAGAGAGAACTAGAGGAGCGGTCAAGGATATGGCAGCAGAGCTGCAATGCGAAAAAGTGCAAAATCATGAATCTAGGGCATAGAAACCCAGAAGAAGTGTACAAATGGGGGAAGAGGTATTGATGATCACTAAGCAAGAAAGGGACTGTGGGATGATCATATCTGATGACCTCAAGGTGGCAAGGCAGTGCATCAAGGCAGTACGCAGAGCTAGCAGGATGCTGGGGCGCATAGTGAGGGGTATCACCAGCAGAAGGAGAGAGGTGCTGTTACTACTGTATTGATCATTAGTGAGACTCACCTGGAGTACTGTGTCCAGTTCTGGAGACCACATTTCAGGAAGGACATAGATAGGGTGGACTGTGTCCAGAGGAGGGCAACTAAAGTGGTGCAGGGTCTGCATAACAAGCCCTATGAGCGAGACTGAGGAACCTCAATATGTACACTTTGGAAGAAGGAGGGAGATGGAGACCTATAAACAGCTCACGGGGGTGAATAAGGTTCAGGAGGGGGTATTTTTCAGAAGGGAAGATGCATGTCGTATGAGAAAAAGGGGGCATGCAATGAAGCTGGAAGAAGGAAATTTAAGAGGGATGTGAGGAAGTACTTTTTCACTGAAGAATGGTGGGCACATGGAACAGTCTTCCAGTGGAGGTGGTGGGGGCAAAAACAGTGGTGGGCTTCAAGCATACATGGCATAGGCACAAAGGAATCTTGGTAGGAAAGTGTGTGGGGGGGGGAAGCTGGAGATCAGGTAGAGTCTGTGGTGACAGTATAGTCAGGAAAAAAATTAGCAGACTAAGTGGGCTAAGTGATCATTATCAGATAGCAAATTCTGTGTTTCTGTGATTCTATGTTTACTAATTTGTCCAATAGTGAAGTAAGTAGAGAGGAGGTGGTGCTATGACACATAAAAGTACAGTTATCCTGAATCCATTTGCAAGTTATGGTGGGCCGATGCCAAAGGTGAGTTCAGTGGACTTGCTAAAAATTGCACTTTTGACTCAGTTAAGGATGTCTGATGTTTCTTGACTTCCCTTTGGCTCTGGCACTTTGATGGCATGATGTAGCTTTTTATACAGGGATCACACATTGAGCTCTTGCAACCTATATAGCTTTCAGCAGTCAATCAATGACACTAAAGATGGTGATCTCCTTGTGCTGTGCATATCTTTGTTCCATTTCAGCTCTTCTTTTCAGAAAATGACTTCGTTACTGAGAGCTTTTCAGTTCATTGTAGAAAAATATTTTTATAGAAAAATCTTGAAATCTGAGAATCAATCAAAATTATTATGGCTAGCTAGTTGACAGCAGTTAACTGCAGTTTACAGTATGTGCATGGCAGGCCAGTAGTTAATGTGCTACTGCAGAAATGTGTTCAGTAGTGCAGTTTGTACTTGCTGAAGTTGCAGCCTGTAGCAGGGCAGGGGGGAGTTTTGCAGATTGTATTTTACAAGTATTTTTGTATTAACTGACTAGGGCGGTGCCGGGTGCAGGACCCATATTTTTCCTCTGTATGACCTTGCCAATCAGTGAAGTGAAGAGTAATTAAAAGTTACGCAGGCTGCTGTCTGTGACTTAAGAGTGTGCAAGGTGTCTCAAACTCAATGTTTCTCAGTTGGATTTATCAGTGTGGTCAGGGTGGTCTCAATCTTACTTGTTGTCTCCCCTTCTCCCTGTGTCATGTGGTCATCTAATCTTCAATATACACATTATTTTTAATGATTCATGCTAGTGTGCACAGTGCTGTAGTATTATCTATTTTGTTATGTAGAAAACAGGAAGACAAGAACAGAAGGAAAAAATCGAGGGGAGGAGATGTAGAGATAAAGGTTCCAACATGATAGTTCCAAGTAGAACTTTTGCAACTAGTGGTGATGAAGATGGTCATGGTAGGATTGAGATATGTAGGATTGTGAGGGCTAGAGCTGGCTGCTTGACAGTATGGTCAAAGAAACCCTGGTTCATTTATACATGTGTGATCCTCCCCCCAAACTGATGGCCTACCTTGAGGGCTTCTCAGGCCCCCAGCCAATGCTGAAGACCAGTTTTACCTCCCATCCCCCTGTTCCAAGGACTTTCAGCCATATGGGACCAGGATGGCAGCAGCAGCACTAGGATTTGGGGCAAGGGGGGTCCTAACTGTCTTCATGAGCAGAGTCATATTTAAGTATGGTTCTTAGCCACAGGGCAGGAAGTGGGGCTGGGAGCAAGGAAGATTGGCACCATCTGGTGATTTACAACTTTGCTTTCCAGCCCCAGGGCAGAAAGCATGACCAGGAGCTGAACCCAGGTGCCCAAGCACCTGACAGGAGCAAGAGAGAGACACAGAAAGAGAGAGAGAGAGAGAGACATCAGAAGTGTGCTTGGGGACACGTGGGTAGTGGGAGAGTGGCTCCATTGCCAAGTACTGCTTTTGGCCACCCAACTCTGCAACAGGCAAAGCACTTGTACTATTGGACATCTTCATGGCCCCAGTGTAGGCAGTACAGCTAGGAATTAATGACTATATAGCCCCTTGACACACAGAATTTAAGCATCAAAAGCTGCACAACCCATGAGGATAGCATGTAAATAAACATGGCCACAGCCATGCTGCCAGAATCCCTCTGATCCTGCAGGATTGCTGGGAAGGGAAGAAGCCCTGAGAGTTTTGTCCATGAGTTTCAGCCAAACCTGAGCTCAATTTTTTTTTGAGGCATGAATGCAAAACATTACAAGAATGCAAACCTGACTCAGAAACAGATACGTATGCTTTCCCATGAATTTCCTGCCAGTCAGAGGACAGCCTGGGAACTACAGTATAAAACCCTGCACCCAGCAATCTGGCTCTGGTTCAACTCAGTCACAGAGCACCAATGCTGTGGAACTCTGAACAATAGAGAGAGAGAGACAGGGGTTACTAGGATTCAAAGGATTTGGGCAGGCCTAAAGAGTGCATTTTTTATTGATTCAACACTAAAGAACGAGAGAGGTTCTGCTAAGACATTAGGTGGAGAAAGGTCATTGAAGAAATGCATGAACTTTCCCTAACATCATATATATCTATATCTATCTTTCTGTCTATATATCTATATATGTGTGTGTGTGTATATATATATATATATATATATATATATATATGAAATTACCGGTGACCCTCTTTAATGCATGGCATAGAACTGTGTTTCAAATGTTGTAATAACTAGGAGAACCAGTTATTACAGTGTTCTATGTCACTCACAGTTTGCACGACACCTCATTGGTTCATACTCTGAGAATGGGCAGGCAAAACACCTCAACAAAGATGTTGGCTCTGTTTCCCCGAGTGCAAGGACCTGTACTGATCAATCACCTCTCACAGGTAACTTTCTACTCTTTTCAAATATTTATCTGCTTGATCCTGCCTTTGAAAGTTTAAAAATCTATCTGGTTGATCCTGCTGTTCCTACCCTTCAGGCACGACTTCTGGAGATGGTGACTTCATCAGAAACAAATTTTGGCTGACTGCTTTAAGATCTACTTGTGGCTCAAAGTGCAACTTTAAAAAAATAATTATAAGTAAAGTAAAAAAAAGCTTTGTGTACTAGAGAGAGAGAGAGAGAGAGAGGAGTGGTGTGTGTGTGTGTTTAGCATTCACTCCCTTGCACCACTAATTATAAAAAATAATGCCTGTGGAAGGTTTGTGTTATGAAGACTTTTCACACACCCTCAGTGTGTGATAATCTCATTTTTCTTTGCAGAGAATTTACTTACTTTTTGAGAAAGTACAATCGAAGGCTTATTGAGCTGCCAACATCCATAATTGTTAACAGATTGTAATTGTATCCTTAGTTCCCTGTGGGAGTGTAGGTCCCTTTGGGCCCTGCACTCCCATCATGCCTTATTCCTCTACATATTTGTGTGTGGGAGCACATGGCCCGTAAGACCCTGTGCTCCCATGTATGGATAAGGCCTGCACTCCCAGAACTCTATAATGGTATTTGTATATGCATCTACGAATGCACAGTGCTAGCCATCCATAATCTTTGTGATATTGTAATCCTATCCTTATTTGTGTGTGGGAGTGCAGGAGCCCTTTGGGCCCTATTCTCCTGTCCCTCCATAGATGCATATATGTATGTAACTGTGGAAGGGCCATGTGCTTCCAGTTATAGGACAACAGTTACCAGATTGTGAGCATAGCCATCTTATTACCCCATCTCATAGACCCGATACAGAAACATTTTGAATCCCCTCCAAAATGTGATTCTGCACAACTGCAATGCCATTCTGCACCACAGGTGAAAAAACACATTTTGGCCAAGATTTGAAAAATGACAGCTGTGAAATACATGAGGTGGGGTAATAAGAAGGCTATGTTGAAAATTTGGGGTCAACATATTTAAAATTTCCAATGTTATGAGCGTGCGTAACAAAATTTCAATGAATGGGCATAAATGTCCCATTTTTTTTACAAGTTTGACTCCAAATTTTCAACATAGGCTTCTCATTCAAATACTGCCCAAAAGACGATTTTGCCAAGTGACCATGAAATCACATTTCTGGTGGGAGTTGTGGAATGACAGTCATAGGTGAGGCCCACAAAAGGCCACGTTGAATATGTGGTGTCAATAGTTGAAAAAAATGGCTGAGTTATGCATAAAAGTTGAACCCCCTTTGAAATACATTGAAGTGCATTTACCTTAGTTTGTCATATTACAGTCGACGGTTCCAGCAGCAAGACATATCTTTGATTGGGAGAGTTGGTCTCAAACCTGGGACCTGTTCAGGTGAGTGAGGGGGTGTGAGGGTGTACTACGGGGTGTGGGGGTGGTGGCTGCTGAGTGGGAGGTGGGGGTGGGGGGTGTCTGATGGGTAAGAAAAAAAGGTTGAAGACTGTTTTCTTTTTTGCTGGCTGGGAAAGACATCAGTGGATGGTGGTGCCACTAGATACCAAGGTAAAAAGCAAAGGAAATGGGGTGGCATAAATCAGAGCACGGGAGGTGCCACTAGACACCAGGGAAACAATATAACATCAAAGATCATTTTCCTTTTTACAGCCTGGGAAAGACATAGGCAACTGTGTGTGTGTGTCTGTGTGTGTGTGTGTGGGGGGAGCCACTAGACACCAGGGACAAATGCAAAGGAAATTGGGGGGCATAAATTGGAGGGTGGGGGGTGCCACGAGACACCAGGGAAAGAAAATAGTAAAAAGGTCAACAGCAATCGGAGGGTGTGGGGAAGCCATTAGACACTAGGGAAAGAAAGTAGTGAAAATGGGGACATCAATTGGAGGGTGGAGGGTGCCACTAGACACCAGGAAAACAATTTTTGAATCACAAAAAAGGATTCTTTTTGTGACTCGTGGTAAGAAAAAGAATCTTTTTGTTTATTACGAGTCACAAAAAAGAATCATGTCCAAAGAAAACAAAACAATGAAAGCCATTTGCCACAAGTTTGCAGAATCCAACTGAGGGGGTTCCCGATAAGCAAACTACATGTGTTGATTTCAAATGAAGCTATAATTTGTTTAAGTTATTACATTTTGTTTCCTGTACTGACTATAAAAGAAAATGGTGGCTGCACAAAAAAGGATTTCCCATTTGCGATAAAGGGTTACCCATTTGTGATAAAGGATCCTTTTTCTCTTGGGGACATCTAACTGCTCCCTTTAAAAATAATGGGAAACTTTAAAATATAATAACTTCGGAAAGGATTAAAATTTTTTCACCAAACCTTTCAAAGGCACATCAGTAACCCAATACCTAAGTACCCTGCAAATTTCAGACCAAAACCCGAAGTTGTTTTTGCACAGTGGCGTGACAAACGATTTGACAAAATGTGGTTATTTTCAAATTTTTAACAATCTGTCAGTCCACACCCACATGTCCAATAGGAACATTACTTTCCACATCAAGAGATATTTGGTCCCCGAAGGCGCATGCAAAATGTCAAGCAAATCAGTCAAACAGTTTCAAAGTTATTGATGTTCAAAATTTCGACTTTAACATAGACGTGACTGTTGAACCCTAATATAGGGGCACACCTGTGCACCTATAATATATTTAAAAATGATAACTAGGACAGACACACTGAGCCAAGGATTGTTTCCAGGTGTGACCCAGGGGAAGGGGAATGGGAAGGGGAGAAGAACAGTTACAAACAAAGTACAGCCAGGTGATGTGGTTACAATGTGGATGACATAAAGGGCATAAGCTAAGTGCGGTACAGGTGTAACCCCCAGTCCCCTGGGGTTACTAGAATCCCATCAGTGTCAGTGCTAGGTAGGGAAAGCAGCTGGTGAATAACTAGTTAAATAAATTTCCACCTGCTCCCTCTCTGTTTACTTGGTCTCAGCTGAGAGCAGAGAGGTGATGTCATTTAGAACTCTCGCAGCAGCATAAGCCATGGTAACTAGCTGTGAGTAAGGAGTTTTAGAACTTTCAGTTAGTCTGTGAGTGGAGCTCAGAGTGAGCAGTGGAGGAGTGAAGAGCTGCAGTGTGGTCTCTGAGGAGACCCTACTTTTTCTCACCCTAGTGCTGAGAACCATCTACCTGCCTTGTAGAGGTGGTGGAAACCATCTAGCAGGAGTTCCTGGTTTTACTCTTCATCCCCGGTGAGATGAGGAGGAACTGCAGAATTGATCCAAGGGGCAATCCCCTGACTTGATCCAGCACATTGAAGCTGCCTTTTCTTTGACAACTGTGAGTAATCTGACTTTGGGTTCCCAGGGGTAATATACCTGTTTTTGCCTGTTTTCTTTTGGGTGTTACTTTGATAAAGGCCAAGGGACTTATGCACCCAGTTCTGTTTGAGACTGTTCTCATGCCTTTTCCTAAAGTTTACTGACAATCATGGAGTCCCCGGTGAGACTTAACACATTGTACAGACCTTCAATTTACATTCAGAAGTAGTGTGTTTCTAATGCTGAATGTGAGAGCCATTCTAAGATGTATAGTTCTACAGTTTGCCAGTGTTGAGTTGTAAGTGTAAAAGAATGGCTGAGTATGGACTGAGAAAGCAAAAGGTGGGCAATCCCCCATCTGGGGTGACCAGTTCAGCATTTCAGGTTCTTCTGTAAGGGCACCTATTTTTCAGGTCATATGGCCAATGCCTGAAGAGAAAGATTACCCCCTGGTGTGGTTTGTTCTAATTTTGAGCACCAGTCTGCTCCATCGTGGCCAGTTGCCACATTGCCAAACCTCTAAATCCTATGCCATATGGGAAATGTTCTAAATCGTGGACATTGCCACTAGAAGATGTGTGTTTCAGCTGAGGCTATGCCACTGAAAGGGTTCGAAGTCCTATGTAATATGGGATGTTAGAGTTTCTGCCTGCTACAGATATTGTGTTCTGCATTGCCTTGTGCCATGAAGGGTAAACCCTTGCAGATGGAGGACAAGTTAATTAGCATTTATTTATTTATATTTATGTATTTATTAAAAACTTCAGAGAATACCCTTGAGCACAGGTGCTCATTTATAAAGGTTCCATGTCAAATGCATAGTCACAAGAAACATTTCAAGTACAATAAACAATTCCTGAGGAAATGCAGTTGAGTCAGGCTCAAAGCTCTTAAGATACATCAGTTACATACAGTTTTGAAAATCTCTATACAAATCATTGTATGAAAAGTCACAGGATATGTACAAAGAGAAACTGAATAAAACAGTTTAACTGTTACAGTTGCAATAGACTGCAAGGGTAGACCACAAAGATCTCTTCAATTGATTTTTTTTTCTTCAACTTTCTTTATCCTCCTGTACTGGTCCCATAGTACTTTCTCTGGTGTAGCCATGGAGTTCTGCCAATTCCCGTTCTGCCTGAAGTCTCTCCGCACCATGCCACCTTCCCATGATACCTCCAACCTCACCACCGAACCCCCAGCTCTGATCCCCCTTAGGTGGGACCACCTTCCCTCCTTCTGGCACTCTGTCTAAAATTTAGTAGGGTGTCTGAGGCGAGTAGGAGTTCTGAAGGCAGGATTGGAGCAGACCCGGCTGTGAGCGTGGGGACCGACTGCTGGACCCACCTTCACCTTCCTGGGTGCCAGGACTTTTTTCCTTATTCTTGTGATCTTGTGCAATGATGTCCAGTGCGGTGTGGGCACACTACCGCACCTACCTGCAGGATGTCTGCCATCACCCCCATACCCCTGAAATGTGCTCACACCTGTTACAGTGTTCTCAGTCTCCACCAGGAGCAGCTAATGCTGCATGATGCATCACATTCCTCACCATAAGAGGAGAGCTGCCTGCAAGCAACTAAGTCCAACTCCGCACCATGCCCCCCAGCCGACGCCCGATGACCGGAGTTCCTTCCCTAACCCAGGTTGCCAGTGTGACGTGAAGTGTGGCATCCAGTGCCTCAAGGCTCAGCACCACCAGGCTGGCTTTCTTCAACTAATTAATTTTGGGGAGATTCAGCAGAGTATCAGGTAGTTCATTTAACCAGTTAGTGGCCCTGACAGCAAATGACCACTTGCTCAGCAGAGTATGCTGAGAAGGAGGCTTAAGGGCATTCCTGGCCATACTCCTGGTCTTGTATTGGTTGGAGATGGGATGGAAACAATTGGTTAAAGCAGGGGGTATTAGGCACAGAAGCACCTTTTTGACTAGCAAACAGGTCTGGAGCTTTATTCTGCAGGGTAATGCATACAAATCATCTGTGCAAATTTGGCAAACTCAAAGTGCATAGTGCCAGAGTGAAGAGAAGCTGAGGTGATGCTGAAAGTTGGAGTCAAAACAGGTTGATAAACTTCAATGAAGATGCCGGAACTATGATGTTAAGGGGGAAGGGGAGGTAAGGGGTGGTCAAAAGCCAGGGAAGGGGAAGGGTAAGGAAAGGTTCAGGAAGAAGGCGTGCGAAGAGGAAAGTATTTTCCAGAAAAATTGGTGCTCAAGATCAAAGGACATGCTAAGAAACTGGCGGGAGAGGTAGATTCAGGAGAGATGTGAGGAAGTACTTCTTCACAGAAAGTGCGGTGGATTCCTGGAATAGCCTTCCAGAATAGGTGGTGGGGGCCAAAACAATGGTGGGGCTCAAGAATGCATGGAATAGGCACAAGGGGATTGTAGTGGAGTGGAAGGGGGAGGGAAGGAGAAAGAGCTGTTTATCAAGAACAGTCTGCAGTAATAAGGTAGGTGGGGAAAAATGAGCAGACTGGGTGTGCCAATCGGTCCTTAGCTGCTGTCAAATTCTATATTTCTATGTTTCTGGTTTCCAAGAATAGGAAACTCCCCCCTTGAAAGGAGAATACCCATAGACTGTTTCCATGCATTAAGGACAGAGGCAAGTTAAAAGGAAAAGTTAGAAGGTGGGTGACAAGAAGCGTAATGACAGAAGTGGGGAGGGATAGGAGTTTGGGGTCAAGGCCATGAGACCTGCTATCCTTGTGTGGATTTAGAGGTAGGAGGGCCTTGGGGGTAGCAGGAAGAGTGGTAGCAGGGAGAGTGGTAGCAGAGACAGGGAGAAGGGAGAAGGGAGAAGGTGGTGTGGGCTGAGGTAGGAGGGTATGGAGAGAAAAGGATGAGAAGGGAGGGGAAGAGGTGGTAAAAAATGAGTTGAAAGATGAGGCGACAGCAGCAGGGTCTGAGATCAGGGAGTCACCCATCTTAAGGACAAGGGAAGTTAGATCAGAGGAGAGGGTGTATATGACCTTTCAGAACTTAGAGAGGTGGTTAAGGTTGTTCTGGAGAGTGGATGCTAAGTAGTCAGCTTTCACAAGTCTAATGGCTCTGGTACAGGTGTTATGAAGGACCCCGTAACTAGAAATGTCAGTTGATGAACCAGTGGACTTATAGGTCTTCCAGGCAAGGTCACGTACTCTATGACAGTCCAGCAACTCTGCTGTGATCTGCGGGAGGTGAGAAACTTGGACTCTAGTATTTTTTTTAAGGGGGCATGATGATCCCAGACAGACAAGAACTTGGACTTGAAAAATTTGAGGGCTGAGTTGATGTTGCTGGGAGCTAACATAGGGGACCAGTAAGTACCCACCAGGTTAGTATGTAAGCAGGACAAATATAGAGATTGAAAGGATCTGATCTGGTCAAATTTTGGGAGAGCTTTTGGGTGAAGAATCTTGCACACACAGAAGACTATGGGATGGTCACTGAGAGCATTGGAGAGGGTACCAATATCTACGATATGGGGAGGGTGAGAGGAGAGGAGATGACCCAGTCCAGGAGTGAGTGATTGATGGATTTGTGATTAAGCTTAGTGGGTTCAGAGATCAATTGTGAAAGCTGGAGGGACTTACCATTTTGGCATAATTTATGATGGGTGGGTGAAAGCCAAATGAGACTGAAGTCACCTAGAATAAGTAATTCGAGAGATGTAGCAGGGTCAGAGTTGGCAGGGAGTGTTATTTAGAGCAAGAAGTCATCACCCTTACTTCCATGTTTCTCTTATGTTTCTTTGTTTTTGTACTTTCCATACCTCCTCCTTTCAATGAAGCTATTTGTTTTGTTGCATTGCATTTCTTGGGTATTACTGTTTAATACTGTCATTATTTGGTGTAGTACTGTGAGAGTGGTGGATCAGCATTATTTCCTGGTGGTTAAAAGGACTGAGTACCAGTAGTTATCCCAACCTAATGCACTTACTCTCATTTCCCCAGGTGGTGGCACCATATCATTCCTGTTCATACCCAATTTTCCTGCAATCACAAGATTTCAGGCTGACCCTCCTCAGATTAATGTGACACCAGGGAACTGGATTGTCATTGAAGGCACCTTAGAGATCGCCTGTGCATCACACAGGTTGTCCCTGAGCTATCACATTGTTTTAAAATAGTGCCTACCACCAAGAGTTTGAAATGTACCATGCTGGACAAAAAAAGGCTGACTGATGCATGGAGAAGACCTTGACCCTGACAAGGCAATTATGGTCCATGGGATCCCTGAGAGGACTAACAGGGACTACATCAAGAATGTACTGTATGTAATCAAATGCTTTGACAATATAACTCTCTGAGGGAGGACATACAACTCAGTCATGAAATGTTTGCATGTGCTTGTGCAGAGCCATCAAAAAGTAGACTTCCTGAGTGACCGATCAAGTGACGCCAGATAGGGCAAGCTCCCCATGGATAATAGTGGCAATTACAGCAATGATGAGTTCCCTCCAGGCTGCCTCTTGCTCAGCATCAGGGACCTTACTGCAGGCCAGGATTATTTCCCTGGCCTCATACTTACAGACCAGTGCTGCCTGTTCCTCAGGGGAGTGTTTTTGCTAGCTGTGCCAGAAAGGGTGGTGTTGGTTGACATTCTAGCCAAAACAAAGCAGTTTTACAGTGTCAGAATGGCACACACTGGTGCTGCTATTGTTAACCATACATGAAATTGGACACAGAAAGCATTCATGTTACCCTGCACTGCTCCCTCATGCATGTGTGTTATAAGAGTGCTATTGGCATGCATTTATCTGCTCACAAGGCTAATAGGATGCAAAGTTAAGAACATAAGAATGTTACAGGAGATGTGGACTGCCTGATCCATCTAGTCTGCCTGTGTGTTTGTTTGTTTTACTACCCCCCAGAATATATTTATTTGTTTCAGTATTCCCCAATGCCTATCCCAGGATAGCTTGAATTCCCTAACTGTGGTTGCCTCCACCACCTCCCGTGGTAGTCTGTTCCAAGGTGTCATGACCCTTTTTGTGAAGAAGAACTTTTTGACATTGCTTTGGAATTTACCCCCCACCCCCACCAAATGTCTGCTGTGCCCTCTGGTACATGCCTCTGTATTTTTTCATTGAAGAGGCTCTGCTCCTGCATTGAGTTTATTCCCTTGAGGTATATAAAGGTTTCTCTCATGTCTCCCCTGTCTCTTCTCTGTTCCAGTGAGTACAAGTTTAATTGCCTAAGTCTAGTCTCATACGGTTCATGGTGGAGGTCTTGAACCATCTTTGTAGCTCTTCTTTGCACAGCCTCCAATCTGTTTATATCCCTCTTTAGATGTGGTCTCCAGAACTGGATGCAGTACTACAGGTGAGGTCTCACCAAGGACCTATACAACGGGATTATCATCTCTCACTTTCTGCTTGTAATACCCCTGCCTATTCATCCTAGGATGCTGCTGGCTTTTTGTGATGCCTTTTCACATTGCCTTCCCACCCTCAAGTCATTTGATACCATGATACAAAGGTCTCACTCAAGGTCGGTGATTACTAATGTTTCCCCACCCAGCAAGTATTTTGCCCCTGGGTTTGTTTTTCCCAGGTGCATGCCCTTGCAGTTTTTGCCGTTGAACTTCAACTGCCAAGTCCTGGACCATTCTTCCAGTTTCTTTAGGTCTGACTCCATCCTTTTGGCCCCGTCCTGTGTGTCCACCCTGTTATAGAATTTAGTACTGTCTGCAAACAGGCACACCTTTCCCTCCAATTCATCTGCAATGTTGCTGATGTATTGGTTGAAAAGTATTGCTCCCAGCACTGACCCCTGCAGGACCCCGCTGGTCACTTTCCCTTCCTGTGATAGAGCATCGTTTACTGGAACTTTTGGGTCCTCCCTTTTAGCCAGTTTCTCACCAAATTAACAATCTTACTTCCTATACCTGTGTTCTCCAGTTTGTTGTTGAGCCTTCTGTGTGGGAAGGAGTCGAAGGCCTTACTGAAGTCTAGATATATAATATCTACAGCCCCAAAGTTAACTACAGTATAGCAACATGGTAATGTTTTGTTGGTATGCAGAATAGACAATTTGCAAATTTGCATATAAACAACTAATATTACTCTGGCTTGTGTCTACACACTCTTTGGACTGCACAGCACAATGACAGTTGTTTACCGTGCTAATGTACATACTATACATTTGAATGGTGCAACATTACCATTTTAGTACATAGTACATTGAGTGCTCATGACAGGTACTACTGGTGTGAGCAACAGGCACTCCATTACACAATTACAAGATCAAAAGTTTGAAGTCTCAATATGGAGTACTGTGTGGGGTGAGGGAATGTGAAGGGGTTAACCACTCACATATCCTTCTAACATATCAATCAATAAGATCTTTATTGCATGGCTAGTTAGCCTTTTACAAAACACATGAAATTACATAAACATATACATTAACTTTAATTAAAAACAGTAATATTTCAGATACATTTCATTGTATAGTTATTAAAGATAATCTGATAGCAGCCTAATAGTATACATTCAATTTCCTAAGTTGTCACACATCTTTTCTTTGTTTTGTTTATTGTTTTGTTTATTGCACAGAAAATTTAGCAAATCTCTCTATTCTCCAGCAGTCCTCTGTGTGCATTAGGATATTTGTCAATGTAGTTTTATCCATTGCATGTGCTCAGAAAATGATTCAACCAGTATATTCTCTCTCTAATATACCAGATATATTTCCATAGGACATGTACAGTACCAAGTCTTCTTTACAATCACAGTTACCAGAGGGAATTATAGCTTTGTAATACCGATGGAGTAAAATGTTACTTGGGAAACGTTCAAATTTATAGGTGATAAACACTGAATGAAACTTAAGTTCATTCAGTATATACATATACAGTTTATAACCAAATAAATAATTATTGTTCGCAAACCAGCTTGTGACTTAGCAATTGATTTTAAATCTTCTTTATTCCCAAAATTAGTCACCTTTTTTTTAATGTATTTTCATACTGGTTACTTAGAACAATTTTATTTTCAACCGCTCTCTTTAAAATAGCAAGTGTGTGTTTTCTTAGCAGTACCTTTACACCAGTAAACCAAAATTTATCCCTATAGCCCATTGAGTACCAGGATTCCTTTTCAGCTAGACAGTGTTTAGACACAGCATGTTCAGAGGTTCTTGTCAACCTTAGCCAGAAATGTAACTTTCTGCTCTCAGCTAGGGCATGTATATTAGTTAGACCCAATTTTGCCCTAATATTGGCTGCTGGGCAAGAGTGTCCAAGTTTCAATATGTTTCTCTTCATTTTAAATAGTGGGATCGTGAGTTTGTTTAGGATCTTAACATCCCAGATTTCGACACCATACAATACCTGGGCCTCTAGTTTAGCTTTGATTACCTTTATCAGGGATCTTACAGTTGACCCACCATATCTGTTATTAAATCTATTGAGGCCTCCTGTCATCTTCTTTACCTTTTCCAGAGCCATTTTTTACATGAGCATTCCATAAACAATTGTCAGAAAGACAAACTCCAAGATACATATATATTTGGTAACTACTTCTAGTTTCTGATCTCCCAACATTACCATTTTAGTGCATAGCACATTGAGCACTGATGACAGGTACTACTGGTGTGAGCAACAGGCACTCCATTATGCAATTACACATGGTAGATCCAAAGTGCAAAGGCTCGGTACGCAGTACCATGTGGGGTGATGGAATGTGAAGGGCTAACCACTCACATATAATAACATATCACTACACTCTGTTAATGCCATAGCAGCCCTGCACATGTGCTAAATTGACTTTCCACAGCTCAAATGGCTATACATGGCCTGTGGATCAGCACAAGCATTTTGCTGTGTACACCCTCGCTGCACACTGCAGATGTACAACAAGTCCTGAGGTTTATCAATAGTGACAATGTCAGAAATACATGGGGCAGTCAGAGGATGCATAGATTCATCCAAGATGAGATCGCCATCTTGGTGCAACTGGTGACAACCAGAAGGAGCAGCGTTTGGCACAGCTGAGCAGCTAGCACTCAGGGCTTCATGAATGGAGATGTAAGACTACACTGATCATAGGCTCAGAAGGCACACCCTGATCCCACACACAGGTTTACAGTGTCATCATCCCTGAGACAATCTAGGCAGAAGGGAGCAGCAGCACCTGACAGAACTGCATGCAGTATTAGCCCATGTGAACATGCCACAAGGAGATAAAAGGAGAACCTATCTAGGACTCCACCAGAAATGAGTCTAGGAGCAATGCAGATGGAAGAAACAAGGCAGAGGGTCATAATAAGTTAGGAAATCATGACAAGGATTGGGGCTGTCAAAGATAACAAGGATTAGAAAAATCAAGAAATTAGGGAAGGAAAGAGAGGATGAAGGGAGAGGAGCTGACAAAAAAGGGAAGGGCACATTCACACATGGGAAGGCAGTCTGCCTTAATGCCAGGAGCCTAGGTAAGAAAATTAATTAGTTCCAGCTAATGGTGACAGATGGGGATTAGATCTTGTAGCCATTACAGAAACATAGGCCAATAAGAATAATGACTGGGACTTGGCGGTACCAGGGTAGATAATGTAAAGACAAGATGGGCAGATGGAAAAGGAGGACAGGTAGCCCTCTGTGTCAAGGAAGGCATAGAGGTGGTAGAGAATAGGTCTGTAAGAAGAGGGAATGAGGAGACAGAATCACTGTGGACACAGTTCACTGTAGAATCAGGTATGAAGTTGTGACTAGGAGTGGTCTATAGACTGCTGGGACATGGAGACAAGGGAGATAGGGTGATAGGTGTAGAAACACAGAAGAGAGCCACAAAGGGGAGAGACAGCAGTCGTGGGGGGCTCTCAACCTGCCAAATATAGATTGGGACATTGCAGCAGATAACTGCACAAGAAATCAGGCCCAGCTAGATACATTGCAGGACTGCCTGCTAGTGCAGCTGGTCAGGGAATCCACAAGGCATGCTGCCATTCTTGATATGGTGCTCACCAACTCGAGAATAGTAAGTGGAGTGCGGATTGTGGAACTGCTTGGGTCTAATGACCCTAACACCATATAGTTCTAACTGGCATTGGGCACCAGTATACCCTCATCAAAGGCTGAGGTTCTGGAATTCACACAAGCAGACTTTGACCAGATGCAAGAATTAGTCCAGGATGAGTGTGTTGGTGTGGACAAAAGGGGGGGGGGGTAGAGGAGAGGTTGGGAGAAATTAAAGGGTCCATTCTTGAGGCAACTAAGTCATGCTTGAGAATAGTTACCAAGAGTAACAAACACAAGAGATTAATCTGGTTCTCTAAAAAGGTCAGGGAGACTGTAAAGGCTAAAAAAAGCATTTGTCAGATACAAAGAGAAACAGCGGGATGAGAAATGCAGTGTATACAAAGGACAGAAGAGGGTGATCAAGAAGGTGGTCAGGGCTACAAAAGCAAATGCTGAGCTGGGTATTGGGGAGGGAGTCAAGAGAAGGGAAAATCAGTTTTTCAGATACATTAAGAAAAAAAGGCAGACAAGATTGTGAATTGTAAGGCTCATGAAGGTAAGGCAGGGTAATCAAGTAGGAAGAGCAGAAGGCAGCCATACTTAATAGCTACTTCTGCTCAGTATTCACAATGGAGGACAGTGGGCCTTTGCCAGAAAGCAGCATAAAGGCTGCTGCAAGGTGGATCCTAGAAATGGGACTGGTGACAATTACAGGAGAAGGGTCAGAAAGGGGCTTTCAGCCCTAAAAATAGATAAGGCTCTGGGGCTGGATAGTATACACAAGAGGGTGCTCAGGGAACTGGCATCAGAACTGGCAGAACCCTTGTCAGGGATATTCCATAACTCACTACAGTCAGCAGTAGTCTTAAAATATTGGAAGGTAGAAGACATACTTCTATTTCACAAGGGAGGGGACAAGGAGCAACTGGGTAACTAAAGGTCTATCAGTCTTACCGCCTATGCTTATAATTGACAAAGATACTAGTCAAGTGGACTACCTGGAGAGAAATGGTCTTTAGGATAGTAAGCAGCATGGGTTTGTGGTAGGGAGGTCTTGTCAGACCAACCTGACAGTATTCTTTGACTGAGTAACTAGGGCAGTGGATAAAGGACAAGAGTGGCTTTACTCTAGACTTCAGCAAGGCATTCAACTCAATGCAACACAGAAGGTTGCTGAAGAAGTTTAGAGATCTGAGTGCAGTGAAGGGCCTAGTTAGATAGGTGGGAAGTTGGTTGGGTGGGAGACAGTAAAGGATGGTGGTAAACAGAGTTAAGTCAGTGGAGAGGGATGTAGCAATGCTAACAAGTGGGATACTACAGGGGTGCGTTCTGGAACTAATCCTCTTCAATATGTTCATCAGCAACACAGAAGAGAGAATACAGAGCAAAATGTGTCTTTTTGCAGATGACACTAAGTTCTGTAGCAGGGTAGTCAGTGAAGAAAGGGTAAGAGAGCTGCAGAGGGCAATACAAAGGTTAGAGACGTGGTCTATGGCTTTGCAGTTGAAATTCAATACCAGGAAGTGAAAAGTGATGAACATTGGGAACAGGAACCCCAGGACAGAATATCTGATGTGATTGGTTAAGCTAAACACTACAGCTGAGGAATTGGACCTGGGAGTCATCATGAGCAACTCTCTAAAATAATCTAGCAAATGCAATAAAGCTTATGGAAGGCAATCAGAACATTGGGGTTAGGTTAGTGGAGGAAGGTGGTAATACTACTTCTCTATAGATCACTGATCATGCCCGATCTGGAATATTGCAAGGAAAGACAAAGTCAGGCTAGAGATGGTGTAGTGTAGGGTAACCCAGGTCATTAGGGGCCAGTAGGCCAGTAAGGAGACCCACAGGAGGGTGTCATAAGACCCCACAGGGGAAGGAAACAACTCCTGGTGGGGGATTCAGACATTGGGGGGGTAGAGGTGGGGGAAGAAGGGGATAGGGAGGTAAAGTGCCTGCCTGACGCCACAGCTCGGAGGGACAGGAAGTGAATCCTCAGGATCGCTGGAGCAGCTGCACAAGGAAGGAAACTGGATGTCACTGTCCACCTAGGGACAAATTACCTGGCTGTGAATGGGATCAGAGCAGTTCAAGTGGAGTTTGTGGAGTTGGGAAGGGGCCTTAGCCAAGTAGCATGTACGGTAACCTTCTCGGAGGTGCTGTCTGTCTATGGCAAGGATGATGCTAGTGTATTCCACAACATGGGATTCAATGAATGGTTGAAAAACTGGTGTGGAGCTCAGGGTTTTGGCTTCATTGGGGACTGGGGAGCCACCTGGAGGGATGCAGGCTTATACTGGTGTGATGGTCTGCATCTGTTCAGCGGTGGAAGCAGGATGCTAGGTGACAGGTTTAAATGCTTCATTGGCAAGTATTTAAACTAGCCAAGGGGGGGGGCACTGAAAAGGAGCAGGGGAAATCCTAGCCCCCCCAACAAAAGTCAGTAGTCAGAGAGGTAAACACCAAGGCAGAGAAGTCAGTAGGGAGCAGGACAGGGATAAATGAAAGAAAAAGGCGTTAAGGACAGGGATGGGGCTAAAAGGGGTAAGGCCATAAAAAATAAATGGAAGGTGATGAGTACCAATGCCCACAGTCTGTGCAACAAGCTTCCTGAACTAGTGGCCTTGATGGAAGAGGGATGCCTGGATATTGTGGCAGTCACTGAAACATGGTACACAGAGAACCATAAGTGGGATGCCAACATACCAGGATACACAGTCTACAGGAGGGACAGGGTGGGTAAAAGAGGAGGAGTAGCTCTCTATATAAGGGAAGGGATTAAAGCAACAGAACTAAAGAGTGAACAGGAAGTTGCTGAGTCACTATGGGCCACCCTGGAGACAGAAAATGGCACCACAATCTGCATGGAGGTTGTGTACAGACCCCATCTCAGGGGGAGGAAATGGACAAGGAAATGGACAAGGAAATGATAGAAGGCATCCTTAAAATGGCAGAAAAAGGGGAGATATTGTTGATGGGGGACCTGAATATGCCAGATGTTAACTGGAGTACCTTTGCTGCAGGCACATCCAAGAGCAGGGTCATTCTTGATGCCCTACAGGGGGCATGCCTCAGATAGCTAGTGTTGGAACCCACTCAGAAGGGAGCAATTTTAGACCTGGTACTCTCAAATGGGGAAGGAGAAAGGATCTCAGATTTAGAAGTGGGTAGCCATCTGGGAACAAGTAACCACCAAACAGTGTGGCTCACAATAAACACAGCCATAGAGTCAAGTCATACAAAAACAAGAGTATTGGACTTTAAGAAGGCTGACTTTGGGAAAATGAGAGAGTGTCTCAGAAAAGCACTAGCAAATGGGCAAGAAGGAGGGGTGGAGGAACAATGGAGAATAATCAAAACAGCCATCGCAGAGGCATCAAGCCTTTGTGTGAAGCAAATCAATAAAATAAAACGAAGGAAAAAAAACACTTTGGTTCTCAAAAGAGGTGGCAGGGACGGTTAAGGAGAAAAGGATAGCTTTCAGGAAATATAAGGAAACACAGAAGGAGCAGGACAGAGAACTTTATCAGTTAAAGCAGAAGGAGGCAGGGAAGGCAGTCAGAATAGCAAAGGCACAAACTGAGGAAAAGATAGCCAACTCTGTTAAGAAGGGGGATAAGACCTTTTATAGGTACATTAGGGAGCGAAGAAAGACCAAGGCAGGGATACAGAGACTTAATGAAGGGGAGGGAGTGTGGGCAGAGGGTGACAGTGAAAAGCAGGGATACTGAATGAATATTTCTGCTCAGTATTCACAACAGATGAGGAGGGGGAGGTACCTAAACTAAACAAGGGAGAAACTCTAAATAGGGGGGTCGATACCAGTCCATTCACAGAAGAAAGGGTTTTGAAAGAACTCTTGAAACTGAGAGTGGACAAAGCAATGGGGCCTGATGGGATTCACCCAAGAATACTAAAAGAACTAAGGGTAGAACTAGTAACACCACTGACTACTCTCTTTAACAAATCATAGGAGGATGGGGTGGTACCTGAGGACTGGCGGAGGAAGGCAAACGTGATTCCACTTCACAAAAGTGGGAGCAGTGCAGAGGCAGAAAACTACAGACCAGTTAGTTTTACTTCACTGGTAGGGAAAATGATGGAATCACTTCTGAAGGAAAGAACTGTTGAGTACCTAAAGGCCAGTGGGGCATAGGACCCAAGGCAGCATGGTATCACAGCAGGAAGGTCATGTCAGATGAACCTAATAGATTTCTTTGACTGGATGACCAAAGTAGTAGACCACGGAGGGGCTGTGGATATGGCCTACCTAGATTTTAGCAAGGCATTTGACACAGTCTCACACAAAAGATTAATATACAAATTAGCCAGCCTTGGAGTGGGCCCCAAGGTGGTAGCCTGGATAAAAAACTGGCTGGACAACAGGACGCAAAGGGTAATAGTTAACGAAGTCCACAGTGAAGAAAGGAGGGTAACTAGTGGGGTACTGCAGGGTTCGGTACTGGGACCAGTCCTCTTTAGTATCTTTATAAGTGACATTGGGGAGCACCTGGAAGGAAATGTATGTCTCTTTGCAGATGACACAAAGATCTACAACAGGGCTGATACACAAGGTGGGGTGGGAAGAATGAAAAGGGACTTGGCAAGGTTGGAGGAATGGTCAAATATGTAGCAGCTCAGATTCAATGCAAAGAAGTGCAAGGTAATGTGTCTGGGAAAAAAAAAACCCAGGAGAAGAGTACACAATGGGGGATGAGTTAATAAGAACAACAAAAATAGAAAGAGACCTAGGAGTAATTATATCAGATGACCTAAAGGTGGGCAAACAATGTGAGAAGGCAGTAAGAAGGGCTGGGGGGATACTGGGATGCATAGGGAGAGGCATCAACAGTAGAAAACAGGAAGTTGTTATCCCTCTGTACAGGCAGTTAGTGAGACCCCATCTGGAGTACTGTGTGCAATTCTGGAGACCCCATCTCTGCAAAGACATAGACAGAGTGGAGGCTGTTCAGCGGAGGGCAACCAAAATGGTGCAAGGTCTGCACCAAAAGACATACGAGGAGAGACTAAAGCAGCTTAATATGTATACCCCTGAGGAAAGGAGGGAGAGGGACATGGTAGAAACTTTCAAGTATCTCAAATGAATTAACAAAGTACAAGAGGGTAATATCTTTCAGAAGAAGAGATGTGCAAGAACAAGGTGGCACAATTTGAAGATGGGGGTAGGCTCAGAGGTAATGTTAGAAAGTATTTTTTCACAGAGAGAGTTGTGGATGTATGGAACAGCCTTCCTGAGGAGGTTGTGGAGTCAGGAACAGTGGGAGAATTCAAGAATGCATGGGACAGGCATACGGCAATTCTAGTGGGGGGTAGAAGGAAGTAAGCCGTTGATTAACTAGAATCTGCAGCTTATCCATCAGGTAGAGAAATGGGCAGACTGGGTGGGCCAAGCAGTCATTATCTGCTGTCAAATTCTATCTTTCTATGTTTCTGTGAGGATCGACTTAGGACACTGAATATGTACTTGTTGGAGGCCATAAGGATAGGGACGATGTGATAGGGACCTTCAAATTCCTGAAAGGACTGAAGAAGGTAAACTGTGAGGAATAGGTAAGAGGGGTAAAAACATATTTCACAGGAGAAGTTATGGCAACTGTTGGGGGGAAAATCATTTAAAAATACAGAACCAGCCTAGCAGAGGGGGATTTGGTGGAGTTTTATAGCAGGGTGAATGAGACAAGCAATACAGTGAGGAAGACTAAGGCTAATACGGAATTAAAATTAGTGGAGGGTATGAAAAAGGAAAATGAGCTTCTTTTGTTGTACTGTATATTGGAGAAGAGAAATGCTAGGGAAGGAATAGTCAGACTGAAGCAGGGAGAGGAGTTGGACAAGAGGATAAAGGTAAGGCAGACATTCTGAACATATATTTCTATTTGGTGTTCACAGTGGAGGAAAAGGGGCCAATGTCTATGCTATCAGGGCAGAGGGGGTAGTGGTTAAAGTTAATTCCATTCCAGTAAAAATGGTACTGGAGGATGCCTAACTGTGCCATCAGGGCAGAGAGGGGAAGTGGCTAAGGTGAACCCATTCCAATGAAAGTGGTACTGCAGGGTGACTCCATTGTGCCATTAGGACAGAAGGGGGAAGGGGTTAAGGGAGATCCCCTGCACAAGAGTGGGAGCAGGGTGGAACTGGGGAACTACAGACCTGTCAGCCTAACATCTAGTGTGGGTATGTTGCTGGAGACCATGATAAGGGATAGTATAGTATCTTTCTTTGGGGTAAATGCACTACAGGACAAAAGACAACATGGGTTCAAGGGAGGCTCATGTCAGCTGTCACCATTTCCAGTTCTGGAGTCTGCACCTGAGAAAGGACAGGGATAAACTAGTGTCTGAGCAGCACAGGGTCACCAAGATGATCCAGGGCCAACAGGGCAGAGCCTATGAGGAATAGTTGGAAGCCCTTAACATGTATGTGCTGGAGGCCAGAATGAGATATGAGTAACATGACAGAGATATACAAGTTGCTGATGGGCATTGAGTGAACTGTGAAGACCTGTTCAGCAGCTACAGTAGTGCAGTCACAAGAGGACACAAATGGTGGGTGAAAACTTTACGAGGGATCTGAGGAAGTTCTACTTCACTGACAGAGTGGTGGAGTTGCTGAACAGATTACTAGCAGAAGTTGGGGAGGGTGCAGGGACTATAAATAGGCTCAAAACGACTGGGTCAAGTATAGAAGGGTGACAGAAGTAGGACTGGACTGGGTTGCAGCAACTGAGACATAGCTAAATGAGAGCCATAAGTGGAATGTTGCCAACCCAGGTTACAGGTTATTCAGAAGGACAGAGAGGGGTGACACGGAGGGCGGGGTTGCATTGTATATAAATGAAGACATAAAGGCCATGGAAGTCCAAAGAACTCAGGGAGAACCTGAGGCTCTATGGATCACTCTCAACTCTGGCACAAACTCGGCCCTCAGACTGGGACTGATTTATAGGCCCCCCAACAAGGGATAGAGGCAGATAAAACTGTGCTGAAAACCATAGTAAAAATGGCAGAAAAAGGAGAAATCATACTGACGGGGGACTTCAGACTCCCAAATGTAGATGGGTCCTCCTGCGTGGCATCCACAGCCAAAAGTAGAGATTTCCTGGACACCCTGCAAGGTGCTGGACTCAACCAACTCATCACAGCCCCCACTAGGGAAAACACAGTCCTAGACCTGGTGCTCACAAACAGTAGCAAGGTCAAGGAGGTAGAAGTGGGGTGCCACCTGGGGACAAGTGACCACAAATCAGTCTGGTTCAAGGTCAGTACTAAGGAGTAAACAAATCACTCTAAGGCACGGGTCCTGGACTTCAGGATAGATTTTGATCAGATGAGAATATGTTTTAGAGACATCCTCAAGAATAAACCAAAAGGGGATGGGGAGTGGAAGTATGCTGGACTAACTAAAGTGAGGCTATAGCAGAGGTCACTGACATATTTTCCAGACTGGTCAGCAAGACGAGGTAAAGGAAAAATCCTCTCTGGTTCACAAGAGAGGTGGCAGCTGCGGTAAACACAAAGAGGCTAGCATTCAAAAAATACTAGGGCTCAAATAGCAACAAGGATAGGGAGGCTTACAAAACCAGCTTCAGGGAGGCTTCTAGGGTGATTAGAGCAGCAAAGCACAAACTGAGGTGGAAATTGCACACGGGGTAAAAGGAGGTAAAAAAAACATCTTTAGGTACATAAGTGACAAAAGGAAAACCAAGGGGTATTGTTAGACTAATAAGTAGTGATGGAAAGAAGATAGAAGTCAGAGAATAGGCAGAAGTCTTAAGTTAATACTTTTGGTCTGTCTTTACAAAGAAGGAGCCTGAAAATGAGCACACCACTAAAGGAATTAATAATTGCATGGGGGGGGGGGTAGACACAAGCCCTTTCACAGTAGAGAGGGTAAGGACTGAACACAATAAACTAAAGATAGATAAAGCCACGGGGCCAGATGGCATCCACCCACACATACCGAGAGAACTTAGGAATGAATTGGCAACACCTCTAGCAGATCTTTTTAGCAGATCCCTGAGTGAGGGAATTGTTCCACAAGACTGGAAAAGGGCACTAGTGGTTCCCATACATAAAGGAGGGAGCAGGGAGGTGGCGGGTAACTACCGCCTTGTCAGTCTCACCTCGGTGGTAGGCAAGATGATGGAAACCCTATTAAAGGAAAGAATTTTAACTTTCCTGGAAGAGACAGGACAGCTGGACAACAAGCAACATGGCTTCACAGTGGGAAGATCCTGCCAGACTAATCTGATCGAGGTTTTTGACTCGGTTACTAAGATAGTGGACCGGGGGGGGAGCTGTGGATGTTATGTACCTCGACTTCAGAAAGCCTTCCACTCAGTCCCACACAGAAGGCTGCTAAATATTGCACATACTGCATCTGGACAGGAAGTGGTATCATGGGTTAGGAGCTGGCTTAGTCAGAGGAACCAGTCAGTGATGGTCAATGAGGAAGCATCAGGAGATGGGGGTGACCAGCGGGGTGCCACAGGGGTCCGTCCTGGGTCCTTTACTCTTCAATATTTTCATAAGTGACATCACTGAGGGGCTAAGAGGGAAGGTGGGTCTGTTTACAGACAACACAAAGATCTGCAACAGAGTGGACACTGCTTAGGAAGTGGAACAAATGAAAAGTGACCTGCTCAAGCTAGAAAAATGGTCCAACATGTGGCACTTAAAATATAATGCAAAAAAATGCAACGTGATGCATCTGGGCAGGAGCAACACAGGGATGGTCTTCTATCTGGGAGGAGAGCAGCTAACAGCCACCAAACAGGAGCGGGATCTTGGGGTCATCATCTCTGATGACTTAAAAGTAGACAGACAATGTGAAAAAGTGGTGCAAAAAGCCAGCAAAATGCTGGGATGCATAGGAAGAGGCATCACAAATAGAAAAAGGAAAGTGATGATGCCACTATACAAGTCCCTGGTAAGGCCCCACCTTGGGTATTGTGTACAGTTCTGGTGGCCTTATCTCAGGAAGGACATGGATAGACTAGTGACGGTACAGAGGAAGGCAGCAAAAATGGTACAAGGGCTCCATGAATTGCTATACAAAAGCAGATTATGGCAACTCAACATGTACTCACTGGAGCAGTGCAGAGATAGGGGTGACATGATAGAGACATTCAAGTTCCTGAAGGGCATAAACAAAGTCCCTACCCAGGAACTCCTTCTGATCAATAGCTCCACAAGGACAAGGGGTCATGAAATGAAATTAAAAGGAGGGAGATTCTGGGGTAACATGCATACGTTCTTTACAGAAAGGGTGGTGGCTCCATGGAATAGCCTACTTGCAGAAGTCATTAACTCCAAAACAGTAAGGCAATTCAAACCTGCTTGGGACAGGCATAAGTGAATTGTCTCTAAGAAATTCTAAGGGGGGAGTACCACTCGGCAGAATAGATGGATCTTTGGTCTTCATCTGCCATCACTTTCTATGTTTCTATAATTCCAGGAGCAGCTAATGAGGTGGGAGAGGGGTTGAAGGGAGAGGAAGGGTTTGTGAAAGTCACCTTGGCTAATAACCATTTCAAGACGATAAGTCATGGAGATAGGCAGACAACTGTTTATGGGCAGACTGGATGGACTGTTGGTCTATTTCTGCTGGCAATGTCTATTTTTCCATATTTCTATGTCACACAAACCTGTGCAATTTGTTTGATCAGATGACAAAGGCAGGGGACAAGGGACAGGCAGTGGACATACTGTACCTTGATTTCAGTAAAGCCTTCGATTGCATTTTGCATGGATGATTAAAAAGATGCAATACCTTTAAAATCACTAGATGGGTGGGATATTGATTAAGTAACAGAATCTGAGATGGACCAATACTGGACCTGGTGCTCACTAACAGGGACATTTATTGCAATACTCAAGGTGGCAGCCTACCTGGGAACCAGTGATCACCATACAATATGATTCAACATAAAGATAGGAGTGGAAGCAGTAGGGGTGTGGAGAAACAATGGGCTACGTTAAGGGAAGGCATAGTCAAGGCAATGTGATAAACAATACCTATCATGCTCCCGGTCACTTTACCCTTCATTATGCCTCATGCCCCACTCCCTTTATTCACTTATCACCCTCTTCTTTCTCTCTCTCCCCCTCCTCTCATCCCCACTGTCCCTCAAAGCACTTCCTCTCTTAGTCCCAAACTGCAACACAAGCCTTTGCTTAAACAACACCCAATTTTCTCTTTCCAAAACAAACACTAGGCAGTCTGAAAGGAAAAAAGATACTAGGTTGCAGTTCTTCTCCATAAGGAAAATGCTTCTTCTCCTTCTTCTCTGCTCAGGCAATGTTGAGTTAAATCCAGGTCCTCCCACATTGATATCCTCCCCCATTAGAATTTGCAGATGCTTCTGGTCTAAAAATAATGATGGTCAATATACGGAGTCTAATCAAAAAATTATCTCAGTTACAAGCCTGGGCTGTACATACTGAGCCTTATATCATCATTGTCACCGAATCCTGGCTTAATAATAATATAACCGATCAGCAAATTAACATAGTGGATTTTGTTCCTTTTAGGATGGATAGGGGTTCAAGAGGGGGCAGAGTAGTTGTCTATGCCAAATCAAAATATATGATCAGTAACATTATTACTATGTCCAAACCTAATGAATTTGAAATGGTCTCATTAAAGCTTCATCTCCCCTCATCTGATAATATCACCATCATAGGTGGATATAGGCCACCTACTGCTGGCACTGTTATCCTTAGTGCCCTCAAAACCTTAATCACCAAAGATAATACAGAAACATTAATCCTTGGTGATTTTAATATGGATTGGCTATCATCAAAATCCGACGATCTAAAGTCACTTTGCGACGACCTCGGATTATCCCAACTTATTAGTGAGCCAACCAGGATTAATGCCCAAAATACAGCTAACAGTTCTCTGTTAGACGTTATCCTAACTACCCATCCGCATAAAATACTACAAACAGCAGTGTTTCATAATGATATGAGTGATCATAACATTGTTGTCTGCACTAGGTCACAACCCAAAGTTATCCTTCCCCCTAAATTCATAACCAAACGGTCGTTCCGCAAGTTCAATATTGACAATTACCTGGCTGATCTAAGCAACATCAGATGGCAAGATCTTTTTCTTGCTAAATCTGTAGATGAGGCTATTAGTGTCCTTAATTGCAACATGACTGCCTTAGTTAACAGACATGCTCCTAAAATTAAGGTTCGAACACGCAAAAATTCTCACCCTTGGTTCACGCCAGAAGTTAAAGCTGCACTGTCTAACCGTGACAAACTATGGGCTCAGGCAAGGCTTTCTAAGAGTCCCACAGACTGGCAGGCCTTCCGAGCAGCCAGGAATGAATGTGTCAAATGCATTCGTGATACTAAATCTAGCTACTATGTATCTGCCCTAGAACAGGCTAATGGGAATTCCTACAAAATTTGGAAGACTCTCAAGTCTATTGAGGGTCGTTCAGCTGCACCATCTGTTCCAGCTAAGATTCTCATTAACGGTACATCTATTGAAAGTTCACAACAAATATTAGAAGAACTCAATTCTCACTTCATAGCTGCCAGCCTAGCATTTGATACTTCCTCACATGCCTCCCAAACTAGGAATATTGATACCACGTATTCAGCAACGAACACGCCAGCCTGCCCATTCCAGTTGGTCCCCCTTAGCTATAAAGAAGTAGAAGAGTCACTTATTAACCTGGATATCAAAAAAAGCACAGGAGAGGATAATATGGATCCGCTATTTCTAAAACTTGGATACCCTTTTCTTACCGCCCCAATACTCCATATATTCAATCTCTCCATCTCAACCGCCACAGTTCCGTCATGTTGGAAATCCACCCACATTCTCCCCCTATTCAAGTCAGGAGACCTATGTGATCTCAATAATTATAGACCTATCTCAATACTCCTATTCTATCAAAGCGTTTGAAAAATTGATCTACAACCAATTGAAAAACCATATAGCTACGCAACAGATTCTTAACCCTCTTCAATCTGGTTTTCGCCCAAACTATAGTACCATTACAGCTCTAGCCAAAGTCACTAATGACTGGTTATCTGCATTGGACTCTAAGAAAACTACTGGTGTGGTTTTCTTGGATCTAAGTAAAGCATTCGATACAGTAGATCATAACTTACTAGTTTGCAGCCTTACCAATCTTGGCTTTACTCCATCTACTACCCTATGGTTCAAGAACTATCTATCGGGCAGGACTCAGAAAGTCAAATCAGGAAATTTGTTCTCTTCCTCTCTGCCTACTGTGAGGGGAGTCCCACAGGGATCTATTCTAGGTCCCGTCCTCTTCTCATTATATATAAACAACCTTGACCATCAGATTACAAAGTCCCAGTTGCATTTCTTTGCAGATGACACTGTCCTGTATACCTCTGGGTCATCGCTAGAAGCAGCTAGGGACATCCTTCAAGCCGATTTCTCGCAATTAGAAAAAAACGTAATCAATGCAAAGCTACTCCTTAATGCCAAAAAAACAAAAGCCATGATCCTACGCCCATGCACATCTCACGCTAGTGCCTCTGCCTTGCCCAAAGATTTCATAAATACTGCCCTAGGTGAGCAGCTGGAAATAGTTTCAAAATTCAAATATCTCGGTTTCTGGTTAGATAGCAGGCTTTCTTTAAGTGATCATATTGATGATTTGGCTAAAAGGCTCAAAATCAGGTTGGGGTTCTTCTTCCGTAATAGATCCTTCTTTCCTGCTGATATTAGAACTAGATTGGTTCAGGCCACTTTTCTCCCACTCCTTGATTATGGCGATGTAATCTATAACTCCTCAGCTTCTACTAATCTCCAAAAACTAGATGTTCTCTATCACCGCTCCATACGATTCATAACAAACTCCCCCCTCTAACCCACCATTGTGATCTATATGCCTTAGTCGGCTGGCCCGCGCTCTCCGTTAGATGGACAGTCCACGCAGGTACATGGACTTTAAAACTTCTTCAGAATAAACTACCGCAATACCTGTCCTCCTAATACTTATATAATGTAGTGTCTATTCACTTAGGAAGTCCAAGTTTCTTCTGCTTGACGACTAGGACTCGCACCTCCTTTGGGAAACATGCTATTTCATGCTCACTGCCAATTATTTGGAATCGACTACAATCATTTTTGAAATTAGCCAGTATTGTCCCTGTTAACTTCTTTAAAAGGTTAGTTTTGGCTAAATTAAAAGACACTTGCAACTGCCTTTAATGAATTGCCTTTACTAAGGACACAAACCAGTGATCCCGTGATTTCCCAGGTTCCATTCCTACACTTCTTTAACTCTGTATCGTACCACTATCAGTGTTTTAGGTGGAATCTTTGTTGAATTGTTATGGAATTACTGTTATTTTCCAATGTTTGTAATGTATTGCCTTGATAAATAGTACAAATTTCTCTCCATGAGCCGAGAGCATCTTGGGTGCTGTTTATCATTTTGCCTATTGTGTATAATGATGTTAGCTCTTATCACTATGAACTTTGTTTTTATGATGCAAGCACTTAACTATTTGGCTGTAAGTCTGTCACAGAACTTCACTGTAATGTGTGTACACCTCAGGACCTCCTTGTGAATGAGCTTGCTCAACGGAGCTTTCCTGCAATAAACTTGAACTTGAACTTGAACTTGAACAAACCTCTGTACAAAGGAAGTGAGCAAAAACAGGAGAAAAAAAGAGATTGCTTTGGTTCTCAAAGGAAGTAGCTGAAAAGGAAAAAGCTAAAAGGGTAGCATTCTGGAAGTATAAAGAGACACAATGGAAAAAGGATGTGGAGGTGTATCAGGAGAAGCGGAGGGAAGCAGGGAAAGCAGTGAGGAGTGCAAGAGCACAAATGGAGGAAAGAATAGCCCAAGGGGTAATTAAAAGGGACAAGACCTTTTTAGGAACATAAGTGAAAAGAGGAAGACTAAGGGAGAGACTGTGAGGTTAAGAAGGGTGGAGTGGGGGACTGTGCAGAGGAGGATCAGGAAAAGCACATATCCAGAACAAATACTTTTGTTCATCCTTCACAGAGGAGGGGGAAGGGGATGGGCTACATAAAAGCAGAAGGAGCACTGGGGAGAGGGTGGTAGACACACATTCATTTACAGAAGAGAGAGTCCTAAAGGGACTTGTGCAGTAAATCAAAAAGGGGACAAAGCTATGGGGCCAGATGGGGGTTATACCCAAGGTATTGAGGGAGCTGTGGGAGCTCAGGGATTTACTACCTGCACCTCTGACAGCTCTATTCAACAACACACTACTCAGTACTGGGACCAGTTCTCTTTTATGTCTTTATAAGTGACATCGCAGATGAGCTGGAAGGGAAGGTATGCTTCTTTGCAGATGGCACCAAAATTTACAATAGAGTAGACACTCCAGAAGAGGAGAAAAGAATGTGCAGAGACCTGAGAAAACTAGAAGAGCAGTCGAGAGCATGGCAGCTGGGTTTCCTTGCAAAAAAAGTGCTAAATTATTTACCTAGGACACAGAAAACCAGAGTCAGAGTACACAATGGGAGAAGAGGTTTTGACACTCACCAAACAGGAAAGGGGCCTGGGACTAATCATATCTGATGGCCTCTAAGTGGTGAGACATTGCAACAAGGCAGTAGGCAGGGCCAGTGGGATGCTGGGCTGCATAGGAAGGGGTATCACTAGCAGAAAGAGGGAGGTAGTGTTGCCACTGTATTGATTGATGGTGAAACCAAACTTGGAGTACTGTGTCCAGTTCTGTAGCTCACATCTCAGAAAGAACATAGACACAGAGGAGGATTTCAGAAGGAGGGCAACTAAATGGTGCAAATGCTGTATCAGAAGCCCTATGAGAAGAGACTGAAAAACCTCAATATTTATGACCTGGAAGAAACAATTGAGCGGGGGGACATGATACAGACCTATACATACCTCACATGGTTGAATAAGATGCAGTGGGGGAGTATTTTTCACAGAGAAAGATGCACAAGAACAAGAGGACATGCAATGATGCTAGAAGAAGGAACATTTAGAAGAAATATGAGGAAGTACTTCCTCACTGAAAGAGTGGTGGACACCTGGAACAGTCTTCCTGCAGTGGTGGGGGGTGAAAAAGTGGGCTTCAACTATGCATGGGATAGGCACAAGGGAATCTTAAGAAGCAGGGGAGAGGGAAAGTTAACTGGAGATCAAGTAAGGTCTGCAGTGACGGTATAGGCTGGGACAACTGGACAGACTGGGAGGGCCAAGTGGTTCTTATCTGCCATCAAATTCTACTTCTTTTCCTATGTAACCCATAGGGTGGTAATAAATGGGGAGTTCTCAGGGGCCAGAAGGGTCACAAATGGGGTGTCAAGGCAATCGGTCTAGGGATCCTCTTCAACATCTTTTTCTGTGATATAGAGGTAGGGATATAGGGCAAGATATGCTTCTCCACAGATTATACTAAGATCTGTGACTGGATCTATAGCAGTGAGGGTGTCAAAATTATGAAAAAGGATCTCGGTAGATTAGAGATGTGGACAAAAGTATGGCAGTTAAAATTTAATGCCAAAAATTCCAAGGTGATGAACAATCAGGGTAATGAACCTTAATACTGAATATAGAATGAGTGAGATAGTAGTGAAAAGCACTACTGAGGAAAAGGACTTGGGTGCAATAATTTCAGAGTCTGGATACATCAGCACAATGTAATACAAACTGCCAGCAGATAAGGACCAAGGGTCTCTTCAGTCTGTACAGGTTTAGACCATTATCTCTTCCTGATGTCTTGATCTCAGCAAGGCATTTGATACCGTTGACCACAACCTTGACATCCATAGTCTGTGCAACCTAGGAGCCACTGCTTCTACAGCCCAGTGGTTCACCAGCTACCTCTCAGGAAAAGTCCAGAAAGTTAAGGCAGATGGTCTGTTCTCAGCCTCCATCCCATCACCAGGGGTGTCCCTTAAGGGTCCATTTTAGGCCCTATTCTCTTTTTTCTCTGTATCAACAGCCTACTGTAGACTCCAAAATCACTAACTCCAAGCTGCACTTCTTCACAGATGATACAGTTCTGTACACTTCCAAACCAACCATGTCTGAAGTCAGACATACTCCAAGCTGACTTTGCCCAGCTTGAACTGAATCTCATTGTCTCTAAGCTTCTCCTAAACACACTAAAAAACAAAGGCCATGTTCTTTACCCTCAACAATACCCCCCTCCTCTTCTTCAAATCCACCAAATGCCTCTATTACTACCACCCTAGTGGAACCTCTCTAGGTGGTGTCTAAATTCAAATGCCTAGGTTTATGGCTTGATGGCAAGCTCTCCTTTAACACACACATTGACAATCTTACTAGTAAGCCCAAAGTCAGACTAGGTTTCTTCTTCAGAAACAGATCTCTCTTCCCAATTGAGATTAGAACAAGTCTTGTCCAGGCCACATTCCTGTCTCTTCTCGATTATGGGGATAAAATCTATAACTCCACCTTGTCTACCAACCTGCACAAACTGGATATCCTCTATCATTGAGCCCTATGGTTCATCATCAAAGCTCCCTTCAGAACCGACCACTGCGATCTATATGCAGCAGTCAGCTGGACATCACTCTGTACTAGGGGCTTGATACATTCTGGAATCTGGATGCTTAAAATCCTGCTGAATAAGCTACTGGGATATTTATCCCCACTTGTCCATATCTCCCACTTTTCTTATTCTCTTAGGAAGTTTGACTTCATTCTCCTAGATGTTCCTAGGACACGTACCTCCCTTGGCAAGCATGCTTTCTCCTTTACCCTGCCTGCTGCTTGGAACAGCTTGCAGTCCATCCTCAGGCTACCCAGCATTGTCTCAATTAACTTCTTCAAAGCCCTAACTGCTAGAAAAATGATAGTAATCTGCAGCTGCCACAAGTCCTAGCCTTGTCCCATGCCTTTTCTCACCTTGGTCTTTTCCTATCCCCCTCCTGCAGTCTCTTCCTTTTCCTCTTGTCCTACCCCTTGGTTGCCTGGTTTATTCCCTCCCTTTTCCCCCTCCCTCCTGCCATCCTCCTCCTCCTCCTTCTGTCTTTTCTCTCACCCAACCACCTTCTCTACTCCACTTCTTTCCTCCTGCCACCCTCCTCTCCCTGTTTTTTCTCCCCCCAACCACCTCCACTACTCCACTACTCCACTCCTATTCTCCCAATATCTTCTCCTCTACCGCTTGACACCCTCTTACCTTTCTTCTCCTCCTCATCTCCTGCTTCCCCCTTGGCTTCCTTCATTATCTCCTCATTCTCCCCCTTTCCTCCCTCTACCACCAACACAGCTCCATGCTCACTTCGCATGTATATTTGTACTTTGTGCCAAATTTTCCAGACTGGCACCTCTATTAGTCTGCTATGTACCAGAAGTTGTTACCTTGTAAATATTGTATCTGTCAAGTATATAACAAACATTTGTACCCAATGTTAATCCTATGAACCATGACTGTATGTACTATGCCTTGTTGTTTCTCTGTATTTGTTCCTGATATATGTTCTCAGGACCACCTTGTGAATGAGACTGCTCAGTGGAGTTATTCCTGCAATAAACTCGAATTGAATTGACTTCTTTCCTGCTGTCTCTCCTAAAAGGGCAATGGGTAGGGCTAAAATGATGTTGTGGTGAATTAAGAAGAGGAACCAGCAGTGGGGGATGGGAGGTGCTGCTACCATGTAAGTATTTTTGTATTGTATACAGTATTTTTATTTCTGTTCCTTGATCATCTATTATTGTATTTGCTTGTTTATATTGTGCAGCTTGTCTTGTCACATCCTAGATCATACCTGAAAATAGGCACAGTTGTGTCTAGTGTACTTACCTGGTCAATAAAAGTGAATAATAATACGTTATGGAGTGTGAATTTAAGGACAGGGACAGAGTGGAGGCACTGCAGAGGAGGGTGACAAAGATGATCCAGAGACGGTAGGAAGACCTATGAGGAGAGTATGACAAATGTAAGCATGTACACACTAGGAGTGAGAAGGAAGAGAGAGAACATGACTGAGACATGCAAATACCTTCACTGTGTAAATAAAATGTATAGTGGGGAATTTTACAGAAGGGGTGAGAACACAAACACAAATGGTAGGTAATTCAATGAAGCTAGTGGACAAATTTAAGAGAGATACCAGAAAGTACGTTTTCCATGGAAAGGGTGGTGGATGGATTGAATAAGCTGTTGAAAGAGGTGTCTGTGAAATTAGCGAGGAGAATCTAAGCATGAGTGGGACAGATACAAAGGCTTGGTAAAGACATCTCAGAAAGGGAAGTGGTGGAAGACAGTGTTGTGATGATCCGCTAGGGCTCTATCATTCAATATCAGATTTGTTGTATGTATGTATGTATGTATTTATTTATTTATTTATTAAGCTAAAGGTTGGTAAACAGAATAGGCACACTGAACTGGAGCTAATTCCCTGGTATGGCCCAGGGAGGGGATACAGCAATGAGTGAAATAGAAATAATAAATACAGTGACAACAATGGGTGCATTTATGGAACAATAAAAGTAAAGTACAAGTAATGAATTCTAGAGAAACAAAAAGAACAATGTAAAAACTGTGCAAAGAGCAATGTACAAAGTGTACAAAGTACTGTATAACAGGAAATATTCACTTTCTTTTTATTTTTGCTGGTTCCATATAGCGTGAAAATAAAAAGACTGAATATTAGGTGAATCATTTTACATAGCAGCACTACTGTTCTACCAGTGAAAATAAGAGGACATGAACATGATGGCCTAGTGGCTCTAAGAGTTGAGACACTAGACGCCACACCTCATGCCATGCTGGCAACCCGGGTTCAGGAATAAGCCTGGGTCATTGGGCATCAGCAGGGGGTGTGTGGGAGATGGATTGAGTGGCTGCCAAACAGCCCTCTTCTCCTGGGTTGGGACTCAGTCACAACTGCTGCTAGGATGCCCCCAGGTGGAGGCCCAAGGGTAGTGCAGATGGGAGAAACTTGAACAGAAAGGGTGCTGCAGATCGCTGCATACACATGCCTCCACATGCATTCGAGCAGCCACAGCAAGGGGTAGGGAGAAAAGTGAAAAAACTAGAGCTGGCAGGCTCCATGATGGCCATGTAGTTCTTGCGCTGGGGCCCCGGAGTCTAGATTTTGGTCTCCTGGGGGGGGAGTTGAAGCCCTTCGCTCTCAGCCCTGCCATGAGGGGGGCAACCCATGGGTCAGGTGCGGGAACTAGGGACTGGAGAAAGAGCCCCTGAGAGGGAGGGGCTGTAGCTGCCTGCCAGCCCCACCAGAAGGGGAGAAAAACCTTGATTGAAAGAGGATGTGAACATGTGGGTATATGCTTGTAGTGCTAAATATAATGGGCATGAATTTAAACTGCTCTACAGTATTTCGGTTTGGGGGATAACCAGGATGACAGCTAGGAGAGCATGCCTCCAACATACGGCAAGATATTTATGACAGACTCATTGTGACATGCAATTCAAATTACAAAGTATGCAGAGTTTTAAGGTGTGTTACTGTGGTGTAAGAGGCAATGAGTAAATAGTGGGGGTGGATAGGGCATGGGTTGTAGTGGGGAGAGAAAAAAAAAGAAGCCTAGCTGCAGGTGCATGCTTCAGAGTGGTGTGCCAGCCAGAGTGGTTTGAAAGAGTGCAGGGATGGATAAAGAGATGGATTGGGAAAGGAAGGTTGCTCCATAGTGTTAGAAGGCAAATCTACTACAGGTTTACTGCATGGCATATGAAATGAATGAGCAGCAGATGACTGGAGGGAGCAGGAGGAATGGGGTGGCAGTGTTAAGGAGCGAGGAACGCTCCTGTAAGTTGGTACAGTAGCAAGCTAACGAATGTTATGTTTCTATGGATTTTTCTGGGACCTGTCATGTCAGACTAACTTAATAGACATTTTAATGTAGTGACACAAATGGCTGACAGGGGTCGGGCAGTGAATGTGCTACATCTAGATTTTATCAAAGCATTTGACTCACTGCTACATATGAGGCTAGTTAGGAAGATTAGCCAGCTATCGTTATGGGGCTGGGATAACTGGTTCAATCAAAAACTGGTTGACTAATGGAAATGAAAGGGTGGTTCTAAATGATAAACCCCCTGAAGAATGAATAGTGACTAGCGGAGTACTGCAGGGTTTTGTTTGGGACCTCTACTTCTTACTATGTACAGTACATCTGTGCCATATGGTAGGATATTCAGGGCAAGACACTGTAAATCTATTCACAGATGATATAAAGCTCTGTAGAAGGACTGACAGTGCAGAAGTAATTAATATCATGAGACATGATGTAAGAAGACTGGAGAAATGGTCCAATATTTGACAGCTGAAATTCAATGGCAAGAAGTACAAGATGACACATATAAGATTGGGGAATCCTGGAATGGTTTGCAGTATTGATGGGATGCCAATACAAAGCAGGAGACAGACCAGGAGTGATGACCAGAAATAACCTAAAATCATGTTCTCAGTACTATAAGGCCTACAGGAGAGCTAACAAGTTGCTGGGGTACATAGGGAGATGGACTGACAGCAGATGAAGGGGGTGATTCTGCCACTATATAGATCACTGGTCAAGCCACACCTTGAATACTGTATGTAGTTCTGGGTTCAGTATCTAAGGAAGGCTAAGGATAGATTACAGATGGGCTGTCCAAAATGTAAACTTCCACTCGTGGAATTCATGCAAAATTATGATTCCACGTTCACAAAATTACCAGGAACCTTTTGTGAAATGTTGCCAAAATTTAATATTTAGTAATTTCCATATCAGTTTAAAACTACTCATCCACAGATTACCTAATTTGGTACATGTGCAGTTTCATACATCATACTCTGTAAGTGTGTGCTACAGTTCAGATCTCTTGCTTTAAAGGGGGCTAAGTTATAAGCAGACAAAAATGTAGACATTTTTAAGATAAATTTCACAAGTACATTAACAGCAAAATTATAAGCGCCTGTAACTTTAAGACTAAAGAACACACAGTCACCATTTTTGTTAGATTCACATACTCGAAGAACGATGCTGTATGCCAACTTGTAAATCAGATTTAGATCCAGATGTATTCACAAATATATTGAAAAATTATTTAAAAAGATACCTTTCTAAAACCAAGGTACTGTACAGGCAAAATCCCAAAACCCAATACAAAAGAAAGTATACATTCGAAACAAATAATACAGTCTCAAACAACAAACAAATAATAAAAAGAAATACATAACAATTATCATGTAACATACAGTGCATAAGCCAAAGTGTGTTTTAGTTCTCAGCAAAAGCCTGTCTGAAAAGCCATATTTTTGTTAACGCTTTTCAAGTAGATGGGACAGATTGAATGTCTGTGTAGCTTGTTCCAAAGTTGTGGAGCTGCCACAGAAAATGCCCTATCCCCTGCTTATTCTAATCTAGATTTTGAAACAACTAAAAGGCCAGAGCCAGCAGATTGCAACTCCCAGATATTGGGGCCTGTTGCCAGAGGGTCCCTAAGATACTGGGGCCCCAGTCCATTGAGGTCCTTAAAGGTCAGCAATAGGACCTTAAAATCAATATGCCATCTCACAGGAAGCCAGTATAATAAACACAGCACAGGAGGAATATAAACACTCCTCCTGGTGGCAATAGCAAAGCTTACTGCTGACTTCTGCACAAGCTGGAAATGGTGGAATGACTTGCAGGAGGGCCTCTGTAGATCGTGTTACAGTAAACAAGGTGAGAGACCACAAAAGCATGGACCAACGTTATGAGATCGTTAGGATCAAGGTAAGGGTACTATCGAGTTATATTTTTCACTCCTGACCATAGCCAACACCTGAGATATGAGATATAGCTACTGATCAAGAGTGACTCCCAGGTTGGGGACCACCTGCTGTGCTACTAATCTCACATCCCCAAAAATGAGGAGATCTAGGCTGTCCAAAACAAAGGATTTCAGATGGTCTGATCCCACCAGTAGCAGCTCAGTTTTGCCAGGGTTTAGCTGCAGCCTGCTATGAGCATCTACCAACTGATCTCAGACAAAGCACTTTGAAGCACTGCCACTGAGGAATCCTGTCTGGGTCTAAACAAAAGATACAGCTGAGCTGGGTATCATCAGCATAGCAATCAAAACCCAAGCAATACTTTTGAACCACATCTCCGAGTGGAAGCATAAACGATGAGAACTAAAGAAGTGGCTAAATGGAGCCCTTGGGGAATGTCACAATCAATGACCAAGTGGGAAGATCAATAGTTCCCTAAAATTACTGACTGATGGCCATCACCTAAGAAGAACCAAAATCAATCTAACAGATCTTCCACTCCCACAATCCTCCTCATGTGCTCCATCGCTCCTCATGTTCATCAGTGTGAAATGCCAATGACATATCCAATAGAACCAGGGAAGAAACCTTACCATGGTCCCTCACAAGGAGCAGCTTATTCAAAATCCTCAAAAGGGCCATTTCAGTGCTGTGCTGAGGCCAAAAACTGGATTGGAAGGGTTTATCAAATAGAAAATTCCTCCAGATGCTGTTTTAGGCATGCCGCTACCACATTTTCGATAACTTTGCCCAAAAAGGGCATGTTACAGTACAGATAGGTCTTGAGCCAGTGAAACCATCAGGATCTAAACATACCTTCTTAAGAAGGCAAGACAAATAGGAGGGGATCACCAACTGGAACATGTAGTGCGTGTGGTTAAAGTCTAGAACAACAGCAGCGAGGAGTCCTTGCATCTCCATACCACTCTGGCATATGAAACACTGAGCCAAAAACATGCAGTGATATGATATTTTATTAACTTGCATACAAAGTGCTGTGCATATAGCTAGGCAGGGAAATCCCCACAGCCTACAAGAAACCACCCAAGCCTTGAAAAAGTACCTTTACAGTATGAAACACATTAGGTGGTTTCTTGAAGCCTGTGGGTATCTCTGCTTACCTATATGTGCAGTACTTTGAGGGTAAGTAACCCAGATGGGGTGGGCAGAATGAGAAGAGATCTGGATAAACTGGCAAAATGGTCAGAAAAGTGGCAACTGGGGTTTAATGCAAAGAAGTGCAAGATCATGCACATAGGGAAGAGAAACCCTGAAGCCACCTATAGGTTGGGAGGGGGAGTTGCTGGCAATCACAAGGGAGGGAAGAAAGAGACTTGGGCACCATCATCACAGATGACCTGAAATCATCCAAGCAGACCACTAAAGCAGTAGGTAAGGCTAGGGGGATGTTGGGGTGTATTAGTAGGGGTATCACAAGTCGTAAGAGGGAGGTAATAATCCCTCTTTACAAGACACTGGTTAGGCCCCATCTGGAGTACTGCAGGCAGTACTGGAGGCTGCACCTTCATAAGGACATTAACAAAATGGAGGCAGTCAATAGAAGGGAAACACCCAAAAATGCAGGGACTGCATCAGGAAACATATGAGGACAGATTAATGGAGCTCAATATGTATACCCTAGAGCAAAGGAGGGAGAGAGGTGATATGATCGAAACATTCAAACACCTTAAGAGCATTAACAAGGTGAAAGAGTCTAACATGTTTCAATATAAGAAAAATAGCAGGGCAAGACACAGCATGAGATTAGAGGGAGGCTGGTTAAAGGGTGATGTGAAGAAGTTCTTTTTCACAGAAAGGGTGGTGGATGCAAGGAACGCCCTACCACAGGAAGTGGTGAATATGAATACAGTGCAGGGCTTCAAACAGGCATGGGATAAGCATAAGGGAGCAATACAGATGAGTATGAATAGATAGGCCATTGACAGAGTAAAGGCTTATGGCACATTCATGAGGTAGAAAAAATGGGCAGACTGGATGGGCCTTGTGGTCCTTATCTGCCGCCAACTTCTATTTTTCTAAAGTCTTCTGTTACTTCATTTATATGGCAGCATAGCAAGAGCATACTGACATATTGCTGATGGTGGAGGACAGAGAGAATAGAGGGCTCTGGAAGGGCGTGATTGGATACTGAACGCACCACAAATGTTTGCTTTGCAGAGAGTAGAGCTGAAGCACATAATGAGTATACATGAATCAGAGTGCGCTCCCTATCTCTGTACCCCCCCCGAGCAACTCACAAACCCCTACTCACTGCCTCACATGCCAATCACCTCCTCAGTCAAAAAAAAAACACTCCTTCATTTCACATAACCCCTGACCCACTGTCACTGATCACAATCACTTCCACAGTAAGAAATGAAAAAATAAAAGCTCCTTCATTTTACTTACCCCCATTTCTGACTCACAGCCATAGATCCTGATCGCTTCCTGATAAACCTTCCTCCCACCCACCCACTGCCATGTAGTCATACATTGCACATATCATATCATATCAGGAGTTTTCTGGAGTGAGCAATGATCCTGATGCATTGGTGTTGGCCTATAATAGGGCCATTTCCTTGGCTCTAGATTTAATTGCTCCTGTCCAAGTTCATCCTCTCCCCCTTTGCCCTCGGTCTCCATGGTTTGATGGGACCTTGAGGGAGATGCGGCCACAAGGACAAAGATTAAAGCGTTGTTGGCGGATATCTGCCCTTGATACTGACCATCTTAGATTGATGGAACATTATCAATTCTATCATTCCGCAATCTCCCATAAGAAGGCAGAGTTCCTGTCAGGTGAGATTGTGGCTGCTCAGAACCAACCAGCTCAGCTTTTTCGAACTGTCGACAGACTGTGCAACCCAGCCTGTCTGCAAGTTTGGAAAGCTTTTTCACAAGTGGAGTGTAATGAGCTTGCTCACTTCTTTGCAGCTAAGATGGCAAACATCAGGCAGTACTCCAGCCTGCACCCCTTATGGGAGAAGCTGTAGACTGGCACCTGGCTGCAGCCTCTAGTCTCTCCTGGAGTTCCTTTGACCGGTCTGGGTTCATTGATGTCATGAGGATTGTCCAAAGTATGTGCTCTACATGCTGTAGTTTGGACCAGGCCCGACTTCCCTGATAAAGGGCTGTCATGATATTATTGGCCCATTCCTTGCACGGTTAGTCTGGTGCTCCCTGGATATGGGTGAGTTTCCTAGCTCCTTGAAGGAGGCGGTGGTGACACCCCTCCTGATGAAAGCTTCCCTGGAGCCAGACTGCCATGCTAACTACAGACCTCTAACCTTCCCTTTGTAGGGATTTCTAACCTTCCCTTTGTAGAGAAAGTTATTGAGAAAGTAGTGGCTGTACAGTTGGAGAACCATTTAGCCATCCATGACATCTATGAACCATTCCAGTCTGGTTTTCGAAAAAGGTATAGTACCGGGACAGCGCTGGTTTGGGTGCTCAATGATCTCCTGATGGCAAGAGATCAGAAGAGCCGCTCCTTCTTGGTTCTTCTTGATCTCTCTTCAGCTTTTGACACTGTGGACCATGGGGTACTCTTCGAGTGCCTGGAGTTCATCTGCAGCCTGTCAGGTACTGTCCTCAGTTGGTTTAGATCTTTCCTCACAGACAGAACCCAGAGGGTGGTGTCAGGGATTAATTCTTCCCGCCCAGTCTTTCTTTCATGTGGGGTTCCCCAGGGCTTGATGTTATCCCCCATGTTGTTTGCAGTGTATATGCTGCCCCTCAGAGACATTGTAAGAAGGTATGGGCTGAGGTTTCATTGCTATGCAGATGATACCCAGCTCTACCTATTTTTTGCACCTGACCAGAATAGAGCTCTCTCGGTATTTAATAGCTGCCTCACTGAAATCCAGTGCTGGATTAATTCAGGCTGGCTGAAGTTGAACTTGGAGAAGACTGAGGTAATGGTTGTGGACCCGGGTCACAGGGTAGAGGGGACTGGAGCTGGTTTAACCTCTGGTGTATTTCTAGGGGGTGTCCAGCTCCCTACCTCTGAACAGGTGTGGAACCTGGGGGTGGTCTTTGGCAATGAGCTGACACTGCATTTGCAGGTGTCAGCAGTTGTCAAACTATCCTTTTACCATCTTAGGAACATCGCCAGGATTAAGCATCTTGTTCCGCCTAGCGATCTGCCTACACTGGTCCACGCTTTTGTGACCTCACATCTTGATTATTGCAACTCCCTTTATCTAGGGTTTCCTGGGGTTGATATCCGCTGCTTGCAGCTGGTGCAGAACACTGTGGCCCGTTTATTGATGGGTACCTCTCATACCTGTCATATTTCTCTGGTTCTGCGTGATCTGCACTGGCTGCCAATACAGTGGCAGATCACCTTTAAAGTTGGTCTTCTGACTTGTAAAGCCTTACACGGACAGGGCCCAGACTACTTGAAAGAGCTTCTGGTGCCTTACTGCCCTAAGCGATCTCTCCGCTCAGTGGACAAGAGGTTGTTAGAGATTCCGAGGGTTCAGGGGCTCCTGTTTTTACGTATGCTGCCCCTATCCTCTGGAATTCTCTACCCTGTCCGCTTCATCAGTATGCGTCCATGGAGGAATTTAAAAATGCCTTAAAGACTTATTTATGATCTAAGATCTATCCTCAGATTTGATGTTTTATCTGTTTTATTTGTAATTATTGTACGGTGCCTTGATTTTGAGAAAGGCGCTATATCAATAAAGTTTTATTATATTATTATTATTATTATCATATTCCCATCATATATGCATACTCAACTTACTCATGAGCAACATAATGATAAAATCAAGGGCCCAGATTTTTAAAGGAGATGTGGGTGCAAAGCAGAGATGCACCACACATCCCAGAAAATTAGCAGAACCGTGATATTCAAAAGGGAGAGATGGCGTTGCGCATCTCTGGATGCATGAGCATGCATCTATAATGTATGCAGCTCATGTAGATGGGGCATTCTCATGAATGTGCCATGCATCCCTATATTCAGCCAAAATGTGCAGTGCATCTGCTACACATCTCAGAGATGAACTGCTCAAAGTTAGGCATGGCAAAAGCATGCCTAAATAGCCAGTCACCAACTGGCTGGCTGCAGAACTGCAGGCAAGCCATCCGAAGACAGCCTTTGAAGGTGCACCAGGACATGCTCCAGGTACCCACACACAGCAGTCATGCCAGAATGGATGAACCCTGAGTCACAGGTGCCATGTCACCACCAGCACCATCCAAGGAGCAACACCCACATCATACCCTGGATATAGAGACCCAGCAGCCACACAGAATTCAAAAAACACTTCAGGAAAGTATTGATCTCGTCCAGTCTTTTTTTGTAGAGTCTAAGTTAAAGCTAAACACTTCAAAAACAAAATGTATACTGTTTGGATCTCCTTCAAAATTGAAAGGGGAACCTGATCACAACAGTTTTGACAGCAAGGGTAACATCTTGGAACCAGTCGAGCATTATAAATATTTGGGATCCTGGCTGGACAAATCTGGATCAGATAATATGCATGTAGACAATTTAATTTCCCAGGTCAGTAAGTGGGTGGGCTTTCTATAAAAAAATAAGAATTGTTTTGGGCCAGAAACTTTGAACTCTATTATCAAGGTACAAATTCTACCATTAATAGATTATGGAGATATTCTGTATGATGGTGCAACCAGTGAACGTTTATCTAAGTTGGATATTCTTTTGAATAGGTTGGCAAGATTGGTACTTAAATGTCCCAAACATCTGCATCATTGTGAAATATACAAAAGACTAGGGTGGTTATCCCTAAGCAGTAGAAGGAAAATACACAAGCAGTTAATTGCCTATAAGTGTGATCTGGTTCTTGCCCCAACATTCCTAGGGGATAAAATAAGTTTTAGAAAAGTTGAACCTTTTCTGAGAAAATCTGGAACAAAAGAAATGGTTGACCCCTTAGTAAAAACGAGGTGCTCCCAATTCCTCTTTAGCCTCTATGTCCCAATATGTTGGAATAGTCTCCCACCAGAATTTAGACAACAGAATAGTAGGCCTCCTTCCATCTCACGACTGAGAAAGTGTTCGTATTCTACACAGAACATTTGTAATTGTTTTCATTAATTGTGTTTTTTGTCATTCTATTGTGTATTTATTTTATGGAAGTTGTATTTTGTAAGGTTCCCATTGTGAATGAGTTTTATATTCAATGGTTTTACCTTAAATAAACAAACAAACAAACATGCCAGTGCTATTGTGTGACCCCAGGTGCACCAGCGGGGCAGACAGCCACACTGCAGCACAAGTACTAGGGGCCATGGCTAGAACCCATGTGGCCTGCACGGTGCCACCCAGCAGTGGCATTTACCCAGGGTGGCACCTGTGGCAATGGTGCCCATGTCATTTGGTGGTACTAGTGGCTATGTGGCACAGGCCAGGGACCATCCAGTAGTGCACACCCATGGTGGTATCCCAAGGGTACACACAGATGGGACCCACCTACCCGGATACCCTTTCACTGTCTGCACACTGCCATCCCTTGCAGTACCCACCAGGTACATCCCATGCTGGGGTGTGTGGGGCACTGCAGGTAATTGTATGCAGCATATAGAGCTGGTGTATCACATGCACGTGGTAGCCCAAGCAGCCTGTGTCACCCTGTGCCCACCCCTGTTGCATGTCCAGGTGGCCTCTGTTGTCACTGTCCAGGTGGGCCCCCTGTACCCCTGTTTAACCCTGTACATGACTATGGGGTATAGCACTGTACCCAGGCCAATGCAGTCCACCCATCCACACACAAATATTCTATCACACCTGCCTGCTAGTCTGCAGTTCCTCCTGTTCTCCTTTGTGGAGTGGTGGGACAGCCCTGCAAAGCTGCAACTGAGCTTACCTGGGATATTCAAATGGCCTGAATACATTCCAGTAATGAGCTACGGCATGTGGGAGATGGGCTTGGAATGTGCAGTGAGGTTATTTGCATATGCTGGCTGAATATTGCACTTTTGCACACCATGCAAGTGGCTCTGCAGCACGTCTTTCCCCATGCTCCGCATAGGGCTCAGGTTACCTGCTGTGCTGTGTATCTCCCACTGCACTATCATGCATGTTGAGGATATTCAGCTGGACATGCGCAATCGCATCTCCTGGCGCATCTTCTGAATATCTCATTATTTTGAGCCAGTGCATCTCAGATGCGTGGTGCAGGCACTTGCGCAATTTTGCAGGGGACTTTTGAATATGGGCGCCAAACTTTTCAAATCAGAAGTATCATTTCTTTATTTGATTATCAAAGTGCAATTTGTACAAATTGTACAGCACATCTCATTTTCCTTGCAATATGTTTAAACACTTCTATAAACTAGTCTCTATTATTAAAAGTTACTTGAAACAGTCTAGCAAATGTTCTCAAAAGCAAAAGAAATGTAATCAAAATGTAGTTTTCAAACATTTAAACAGCACATCACATTTGAATAACCCCATTTTTAGATGCTTTTCTCAGAAAACAGTTTCTTGGTAGGTTTTATATTTTTTAGAATGTGGAATGTGGCATGTTTTATAAAGAGATTCTTTGCATTATTATATATATATCAGTGCAAATGAAATGTGCTTTAAAATGTAGGCAAATTATACTTTAATAATCAAATGAAGAAAGGAGAATTCTGATTAGAAAAATTTGGATTTATCATTATGCTGCCCATAAATCAGTTGAATATGGATATATAAAGGGAATATGATGTGAGCTTAATTAATTACATGACAAAGACAGTATGCTGGGCAAATATGGTATCTAAAGATAAAACAATCAATAAGGAATTTTTAAAAACTGCCGTTTGCTGTGACTATTTTCTTGGTGCTTGCCTCATCACAAGAGAGTTCTCTCAGCAATGCATTCCATGCACTTGCATATCACCTTCCAGCCCACTGCTGCACTTCCTGATTGCTTCCATGGTAAACTACCCCACATCCATTGCCACATAATTGTACTGAGGTCTCTTGTTAAGAACACAGTCCCAGAGGTATGACAGTTACTGTACATTGTCTGTAAGCTCAGTACCCTAAAGTTTATAAAGCAACAGTCTTCGGGCCTGTTTACACGACTTGATTTTCACCAGTGCGAGTGGTGCAGCTGAGTTGTACTGGTGCAGATCAGGCTGTGTACAGTAAATGACCTGTGCAGCATTGTAGGTCACTCCATTGTGGTGACCCATGATCCCTGGTTTGATGGGATCATGCAGTGGTGCAGGTGTTCTTTTTAACTGTGTAAACACACTACTCTGCCTGCACTGGCATATACCCTGTGGCACCCCATGCCACGTCCATTTTTTTAAGCCCTGTGTGGAGTTGTATGTAAAGCCAATGACCCCTTTAAACAGAGGATATCAATAGTTCCTTTATTCCATCTGGTTTGTTTTATGAGAGGGTTGAGAGTTTTCTGTCTGTGACCCTTGAATAGGAGCAACTTTCTACCTGTTCTTGTATTCCTTGGCTGAAATTGCTGCAAAACCTTGAGAAAAAATACACAATGCTGCAAGTGATTGGTGTTTTGCTCTTATTCACTGACTCTGTCCATGGCATAAGTTATCCAAAGTTCAGATGGGAAACACAAGGAGTTGGCGGCTTTAGAGAGGATGGAATGCTAATTATCTGAGGGGTCCTTCTAGTCCATTAAGACCAACCACTAAGATGTGAAATGTGAGAAAAAGCTTTTCTTTTTCCTGACAAGTGCAGCATATTTTTTTAAAGATGTTAAATTCTGCAGAGTGATTAATGGAGATGTAAACTCACACACAAGAAATTACATCCTGCTGGAAACTGAATCAAAAAACAAACTTTAAATAATAATTCCCTCATCCCACATCTGTTTGCCTTTTTTCTTGTTTTGCATTGTCATAAATATTACACACTGTCTTTAACATGGTTTATAATAGATTAGATCATATATGATAGAATTAGATGGACCCTCTCCCTCTTGCTCTGCCCCCTCCACCTTTCTTACTTCATTGATCACTAAGTCAAGGTCACCACTGCTAGAACATATGCTAACCCTATAAATCTGGGCAATAAAACATTTAAAGTGGTAGTAAAACACATGTTAAAACAAAATGAATGAAGTATGAAAGAAATTGCTCAACTCAGTTCTCTGTTATTTTGAAGATGTTGATGGGATACTGGACATTTGCGCTCACAGTAATTTTTGTTTGCTTCAGCTCTGTTATATAACATAGAATTTGACGGCAGATAAGGATCGCTTGGCCCACCTAGTCTGCCCATTTTCCTACCTAACAGATAAGCTGCAGATCCTAGTTAACCAACAGCTTACTTCCTCCTACCCCCCACTATGACTGCCTTATGTCTGTCCCATGCATTCTTGAATTCCCCCACTGTTCTTGACTCCATGGCCTCCTCATGGAGGCTGTTCCATGCATCCACAACTCTCTCCGTGAAAAAATACTTCCTCACATTACCTCTGAGCCTTCCCCCCTCTATCTTCAAATTGTGTCCTCTTGTTCTTGCACATGTCTTTTTCTGAAAGATGCTACCCTCTTGGACTTTGTTGATTCCCTTGAGGTATTTGAAAGTTTCTATCATGTCCCTCTCCTTCTTTCCTCAAGGGTATACATATTAAGCTCCTTTAGTCTTTCTTCATATGTCTTCTGGTGCAGACCCCGCACCATTTTGGTTGCTCTCCTCTGGACAGCCTCCACTCTGTCTATGTCTTTGCGGAGATGGGGTCTCCAGAACTGCACACAGTACTCCAGATGGGGTCTCAACAACTGTCTGTACAGAGGGATAACAACTTCCTGTTTTCTACTATTGATGCCTCTCCCTATGCATCCCAGTATCCCCCCAGCCTTCCTTACTGCCTTCTCAAATTGCTTGCCCACCTTTAGGTCATCTGATATAATTGCCCCCAGGTCCCTGTCCATTTTTACTGTTGTCAGTATCTCACCCCCATTGTGTACTCTTCCCCTTGGTTTTTGTTTCCCAGATGCATTACCTTACACTTCTTTGCATAGAATTTCAGGGTTTTATTTAACTCTAAAAATTGATTAGTGTTTTGCTTATAAAAGTTCTAAAACATTGTGAAAATGCATAGCACTTGCCTCACTGTGTTTAACAAATATAACACTTCTAGAAAACCTATATAATTGCTTTCTGTACAGTTAGTATTGTCCCAAGACAAAAACTGCTAATCAATTATTTAAAACTCTGAATTTGAGCTGCCATACATTTGACCATTCTTTCAACCTTGTCAAGTCCCTTCTCATCCTTTCCACTCCATCTTGTGTATCAACCCTGTTGCAGATCTTTGTGTCATCTGCAAAGAGACATACTTTTTCTTCCAGTTCCTCTGCAATGTCACTTATAAAGACATTAAAAAGGACCGGCCTCAGTACTGAACCCTGCGGTACCCCACTAGTAACCCTCCTTTCTGCACTGTGGACTCCGTTTACTACTACCCTTTGTGTCCTGTTGTCTAGCCAAATTTGTTATCCAGGCTACCACCTTGGGACCCACTCCAAGGCTGGCTAACTTGTGTATTAATCTTTTGTGTGGGACTGTATCAAATGCCTTACTAAAATCTAGGTAGGCCATGTCCACAGCCCCTCCCTGGTCTACTACTTCGGTCAACCAGTCAAAGAAATCTATTAGATTCATCTGACATGACCTTCCCATTGTGAATCCATGCTGCCTTGGGTCCTGTGCCCCACTGGCCTCTAGGTACTCAACAATTCTTTCCTTTAGAAGTGATTCCATCATTTTCCCAACCACTGAGGTCAAACTAACTGGTCTGTAGTTTCCTGCCTCTGTCCTGCTCCCACTTTTGTGAAGAGGAATCACATCTGCCCTCCTCCAATCCTCAGGTACCACCCCATCCTCCCATGATTTGTTAAAAAGAGTAGTCAGCGGTGTCACTAGTTCTACCCTTAATTCTTTTAAAATTCTTGGGTGAATCCCATCAGGCCCCATTGCTTTGTTGACCTTCAGTTTTATTAGTTCTTTCAGAACCCTTTCTTCTGTAAATGGACTGGTATCGACCCCCATTTTCAGAGTGTTTCTCTTGTTTGGTTTAGGTACCACCCCCTTCTCTTCCTTTGTGAATACTGAGCAGAAATATTCGTTCAGTATCCCTGCTTTTTCACTGTCACCCTCTGCCCACATTCCCTCCCCCTTATTAAGCCTCGGTATCCCTCCTTTGGTCTTTCTTCCTTCCCTAATGTACCTATAAAAGGTCTTATCCCCTATCTTAACAGAGTTGGCTATCCTTTCCTCGGTTTGGGCCTTTGCTATTCTGACTGCCTTCCCTGCCTCTTTCTGCTTTAACTGATAAAGTTCTCTGTCCTGCTCTTTCTGTGTTTCCTTATATTTCATGAATGATATCCTTTTCTCCTTAACCTTCCCTGCCACCTCTTTTGAGAACCACAGCATTTTTTTCCTTCATTGTGTTTTGTTGATTTGCCTTACACAAAGGCTTGTTGCCTCTGTGATGGCTGTTTTGATTACTCCCCATTGTTCCTCCACCCCTCCTTCTTGCCTGTTTGCTAGTACTTTTCTGAGGCACTCTCTCATTTTCCCAAAGTCAGCCCTCCTAAAGTCCAATACTCTTGCTTTTGTATGGCTTGATTGTATGGCTATGTTTATCGTGAACCACACTGTTTAGTGGTCGCTTGTTCCCAGATGGCTACCCACTTCTAAATCTAAGATTCTTTCTCTGTCCTCATTTGAGAGTACCAGGTCTAAGATTGCTCTCTCCCAAGTGTGTTCCAATACTAGCTGTCTGAGACATGCCCCTTGTAGGGCATCAAGAATGACCCTGCTCTTGGATGTGCCTGCAGCAAAGGTGCTCCAGTTAACACCTGGCATATATAGGTCCCCCATCAATAACATCTCCCCTTTTTCTGCCATTCTAAGGATGCCTTCTATTATTTCCTTGTCCATTCCTTCCCTCTGAGATGGGGGTTTGTATACAAACCCAAGCGGATTGTGGTGCCATTTCCTGTCTCCAAGGTGACCCAGAGTGCCTCATCTGCTCAATGTTTACTCTTTAGTTCTGTTGCTTTGATCCTTTCCTTTACATAGAGAACTCCTCCTCCTCCTCTTTTAACCTCCCTGTCCCTCCTGTAGATTGTGTATCCTGGTATGTTGACATCCCAGTCATGGTTCTCTGTGTACCATGTTTCTGTGACTGCCACAATATCCAGGCTACCCTCTTCCATCAAGGCCACTAGTTCAGGGGGCTTGTTACACAGACTATGGGCATTGGTACTCATCACTCTCCACTTTTTGATGGCCTTACCCCTTCTAGCCCCATCCCAGTCCTTACTGCCTTTGCCTTTTTTTACATTTACTTCTGTCCTGCTCACTAATGGCTTCTCTACCTTGGTGTTTACCTCACTAATTACCATGTTTTGTAGGGGAGGCTGGGATTTCCCTTCTCCTTTTCAGTGCCTCCCCCCTTGGCTAGTTTAAATGCTTGCCAATGAAGCATTTAAACCTCTCACCTAGGATTTTGGTTCCCCCCTGGACAGATGCAGACCATCGTGCCAGTATAGGTCTGCATCCCTCCAGGTGGTTTCCCAGTCTCCAGTGAAGCTGAAAACCTAAGCTCCACATCAGTTTTTCAACCATTCATTGAATTCCCTGGTGAGGAGTACCCTAGCATCACCCTTGCCATAGACAGGCAGCACCTCCAAGAAGGTTACCATATGAGCTACTCGTCTAAGGCCCCTCCCCAACTCTACAAACTCCTCTTGCACTGCTCTGATCTCATTCCTAGCCAGGTCATTTGTCCCTAGGTGGACAATGACATCCAGCTCCCTCTCTCATGCAGTTGCTCCCACAATCCTGAGAATTCACTTCCTGTCCCTCCAAGCCATGGTGCCAGGCAGGCACCTTACCTCCATCTCCCCTTCCTTCCCCACTTCTACCCCCCGAAGGATTGAGTCCCCCACCAGGAGTTGTTTCCTTCCCCTATGGGGTCCCATGCCACACTCCTGTGGGTCTCCTTTGTGAAGGTTTCCAGCATCCTCCTTGGTCTCCACTACAGGTGAATCCATAGAGGAACCACTATCCACCAGAGGAGTGTATGAATTGTGGAGAGGTACAGCTGGAGGGAGGCAAATCTGTTCCACCACCCTCTCCCTCCCTGAGCCCACCCTGGTCCAGCCTCTCCTCTTTCTTGGCAACCTCTGAGGTAGTGGCATTGGCCCTGGTTGTCCCTGGGTGGGGGAGGAGGTTTCACAATTCCTAGCCAGGTCAGCCTGGAGATGGACAACCTCCTCCCTCAGACCAGAGAGGTGCCTGCAAATAGAGCAGCATTGCAGCCTCCAGAATGTCTCCCAGAACACTGCCACCCTACAGCCATTGCACTGCACCACTCCTATCATGTGTTATTTTGTGTCCCCTCTCCTGTTTCTCTATATGCTTACTCTCTCCTCTCCTTACAACTCTCACCCTTCCTGTTCTGGGACAGCAACTTCCTATATTCTTCAGTAGCCTCCTATTTCCTTGCTCAGTGTCAGACCACCAGCTGCTGGGGGGGGGGAGAGTGAGCTACTTTTTTCCTTTAGGGTTGACAAAACTAATGTTTCTCTATTATCCTTCCCTTCCTACTGCCAAACAGGAAGTTCCTGTTGTCAGTCAAATCCAGTGGCTATAAAAGTAGAACTGGCTTAGGGTGGGTGGGATGGAGGGCAATTAGTAAGCAAAAAGGCTAGCAACAGGAAGTTGTATTTGCAGTCACCTGCTTTTATATTGTCTAAGCCACCCCCACAATTAAGCTCTCACTCCTCCTACTGATTTAGCAAAGTAATTTGATACAATACCCTTCCCAGCAGAGAACACACACTGATTTTCTTTTTTCTTTTTTAACCCTAAATAAGACCACTTCTACTTCTAATAAAGTATCTGTCTGCTTAATCTCAACAGACACTGACTCCTGCTTAGATAGAAGTGTTAAATTAGTAAGAAAATAGTGGCTTCTTTTAGTTAGCTTCTTTCTGCTCTACAAGCAAGATTTTTGTATTTCAAAGGCTAGCAACAGGAAGTTGTAATTGGAGTCAGCAGCTTTTATATTGTCTAAGCCACACCCCCAATTAAGCTCTCTCTCCTCCTACTGATTTAGCAAAGTAAGTTGATACAGTACCCTTCCTAGCACAAAACACATACTGACTTTCTTTCTTTTCTTTTTTAACCCTAAATAAGACCCCTTCTACTTCTAATAAAGTATCTGCCTGCTTAATCTCAAAAGGCACTGACTCCTGCTCAGATAGAAGTGTTAAATTAGTAAGAAAATGGTAGCTTCTTTTAGTTAGCTGCTTTCTGCTCTATAAGCAAGATTTATGTCTTTCAATGGCTAGCAACAGGAAGTTGTAATTGGAGTCACCTGCTTTTATATTGTCTAAGCCACACCCCCAGTTAAGCTCTCTCTCTCTCTCTCTCCTCCTACTGATTTGGCAAAGTAAGTTTATACGGTACCCTTCCCAGCAGAGGACACACACTGACTTTCTTTCTTTTTTTAACCCTAAATAAGACCCCTTCTACTTCTAATAAAGTATATGTCTGCTTAATCTCAACAGACACTGACTCCTGCTGAGATAGAAGAGTTAAATTAGTAAGAAAATGGTAGCTTCTCTTAGTTAGCTACATTCTGCTCTACAAGCAAGATTTCTGTCTTTCATAGGCTAGCAACAGGAAGTTGTAATTGGAGTCATCTGCTTTTATATTGTCTAGGCCATGCCCCCAATTAAGCTCTCTCTCTCTCCTGCTACTGATTTGGCAAAGTAAGTTGATACAGTACCCTTCCCAGCACAGAACACTCACTGACTTTCTTTCTTTTCTTTCTTAACCCTAAATAAGATCCCTTCCAATTCTAGTAAAGTATCTGTCTGCTTAATCTCAACAGACATTGACTCCTGCTGAGATAGAAGTGTTAAATTAGTAAGAAAATTGTAGCTTCTTTTAGGTAGCTGCTTTCTGCTCTACAAGCAAGGTTTCTGTCTTTCAATGGCTAGCAACAGGAAGTTGTAATTGGAGTCACCTGCTTTTATATTGTCTAAGCCACACCCCCAATTAAGCTCTCTCTCCTCCTACTGATTTAGCAAAGTAAGTTGACACAATACCATTCCCAGCACAGAACACTCACTGACTTTCTTTCTTTTCTTTTTTAACCCTAAATAAGACCCCTTCTACTTCTAATAAAGTATCTGTCTGCTTAATCTCAACAGACACTGACTCATGCTGAGACAGAAGTGTTAAATTCGTAAGAAAATGGTAGCTTCTTTTAGTTAGCTACTTTCTGTTCTACAAGCAAGATTTCTGTCTTTCAAAGGCTAGCAACAGGAAGTTGTAATTGGAGTCACCTGCTTTTATATTGTCTAAGCCACACCCCAAATTAAGCTCTCTCTCCTCCTACTGATTTAGCAAAATAAGTTGATACAGTACCTTTCCCAGCACAGAACACACACTAACTTTCTTTCTTTTCTTTTCTAACCCTAAATAAGATCCCTTCTACTTCTAATAAAGTATCTGTCTGCTTAATCTCAACAGACACTGACTCCTGCTGAGATAGAAGTGTTAAATTAGTAAGAAAATGGTAGCTTCTTTTAGTTAGCTGCTTTCTGCTCTACAAGCAAGATAAGTGTTATAAAAGTGAAGTTTATGGCTGGGGGTTGGATGTAGTCTGTACATGTTAATGCAGGTCATATTTTACATTTAAATGCTCACACATTTATTAGAATCCTCATAGTATTTGCATGCACGCCTCCATTTTATCCATTTCTGCATCACAGAACAAAATATTTAACAAAAATATAGCCAGATAAGTACATTTTTTTCAGATGGCAGAACATGTTGAGTATGGAACATTTAAATCTTTATGCAAATAAATATTAACCAGAAACTAGTGAACTGTCAATGAAAGAACATATTAATAATACAACAAAAAGCAGCAACATTAAGCAAGAAAAAATTTATAAAATTACCCTTTTGTGGTTACTACACCTTCAGGGTGGGGCAGCAAGATGGCCGCAATGCTGCCTCGCTCCTCGCAGCACTGCTTCGAGTAGCATTTTAGCTTACTTCATTTACCTTGTCTATCTTTAGCTAAATGATTTTGGATGAATGAAACTCAGTTTAAAACTTTGAAGGGATGCTTTGCTGATGTTTTAGTCTTTGGTAACCAGGTAAGGCCCACTAGGCACAAGTGCCTGTTTTCAGGGGCGACCTGGGAGCACTGGGCAGTTAACTGACTTGCTCAGAATCACACAGTATGCAAATGGAAGTTATGAGACTCAAACTCAGGTCTCATCTGCTGGATGTACCAAGCTTGTTCACACCTCGTTCCTCTAACCTCTAGGCTATACTGCCAGCCCATGTTGATTTGCTGTTAGTTCTCCAGCGATGGCTCAAGTACCCACTCAGCTTTTGGTGTCTGCTTTATGTCCTTTGGCATTTTGTTTGCTACATTGCCCGAATTAGAGATGAGTTTTGCTATAGGCTCTGTTGTCTAAGCCACACCCCCAATTAAGCTTTCTCTCCTCCTACTGATTTAACAAAGTAAGTTGATACAGTACCCTTCCCAGCACAGAACACACACTAACTTTCTTACTTTTCTTTTTTAACCCAAAATAAGACCCCTTCTACTTCTAATAAAGTATCTGTCTGCTTAATCTCAACAGGCACTGACTCCTGCTGAGAAAGGAGTGTTAAATTAGTAAGAAAATGGTAGCTTCTTTTAGTTAGCTGCTTTCTGTTCTACAAGCAAGATTTCTGTCTTTCAAAGGCTAGCAACAGGAAGTTGTAATTGGAGTCAGCAGCTTTTATATTGTCTAAGCCACACCCCCAAATAAGCTCTCTCTCCTCCTACTGATTTAGCAAAGTAAGTTGATAAAGTATCCTTCCCAGCACAGAACACACACTGATTTTCTTTTCTTTTTTAACCCTAAATAAGACCCCTTCTACTTCTAATAAAGCATCTGTCTACTTAATCTCAACAGACGCTGACTCATGCTGAGATAGAAGTGTTAAATTAGTAAGAAATTGTAGCTTCTTTTAGTTAGCTGCTTTCTGCTCTACAAGCAAGATAAGTGTTATACAAGTGATGTTTATGGATAGGGGGTTGGATGTAGTCTGTACATGTTATTGCAGGTCATATTTTACATTTAAATGCTCACACATTTATTAGAATTGTCATGGTATTTGCATGCACACCTCCATTTTATAAATTTCTGCTTCACAGAACAAAATATTTAACAAAAATATAGCCAGATAAGTAAATTTTTTTCAGATGGCAGAACATGTTAAGTATGGAACATTTTAATGTTTATTCAAATAAACGATATTAAGCAGAAACTGGTGAACTGTCAATGAAAGAACATATTAATAATTCAACAAAAAGTAGCGACATTAAACAGAAAAATAAATTAATGAAATTACCCTCTTGTGGTTACTACACCTTTGGGGTGGGGCAGCAAGATGGCCACAACGCTGCCTCACTCCTCACAGTACTGATCCGAGTAGCATTTTAGCTTACTTCGTTTACCTTGTCTATCTTTAGCTAAATGATTTGGGATGAATGAAACTCAGTTTAAAACTTTGAAGGGATGCTTTGCTGATGTTTTAGTCTTTGGTAACAGGGTAAGGCCCACTAGGCACAAGTGCCTGTTTTCAGGGGTGACCTGGGAGCACTAGGCGGTTAAGTGACTTGCTCAGAATCACACAGTATGCAAGTGGAGGCTGTGGGAATCAAACTCAGGTCTGGTCTGCTGGATGTACCAAGCTTGTCCACACCTCGTTCCTCTAACCTCTACTCTATACTGCCAGCCCATGTTGATTTGCTGTTAGTTCCCCAGCGATGGCTCGAGTATCCTGTCAGCTTTTGGTGTCTGCTTTGTGTCCTTTGGCATTTTGTTTCCCGCATTGCCCGAATTGGCATGAGTTTTGCTATAGGCTCTGTTGAGAGGTGCACTGAGATATGGACTGAATTTTTGTGCGGAGTCAGCCAATGAAAATGGGACCTTGAACACCTTCGGACACAAGGGTGAGCATTTAGAAGCATAGGGAAGACCCCAGGAAAGTTGCCTATGGAAGCTTCGTTGGAGGAGGTTCTCAGCTGTGACGGCCTGTGGGGTTGTGGAGAGAGAGAGAGGCTTCGCTGAAGCACAAAATGTGCTGAAAGGCCTGACAATGCCTTGAAAAGGTACGCCACTTTTGCCCAGGGCCTGAGGATCCCTTTTAAAATGAAATGTTAAGTTACTGCACTTAGTGGAGCGCTTTGCTCTTTTCTCTCCCTAGGTGCATGCAGGCTAAAACCACTTGGATGAAATAAGGAACAGAAAAGAAACAGATGGAGCCCGACTAAATAATCGATTAAAGTGGGATACAAACTTTATGTAACCTAAGTTGAAATGGTCACTGAGAAACCTGGTGGCCTGGAGTGAGGTTTTCACCAATGATCTTTTCCTAGATTGAAACAGGTGCTCTCACATGTTCTGGTTAGAAGGATGCTATGCTACTGACCAGTACTTGTTCTTTTAAGATTATTTATAAGAACTTAATTAAAGGAACCCATGGACTCCATCGAGAGCTATGAGTTACAGTGTCTTTACTAACATTATCATTGGAGAGCTTAAACTCCTTGTTTTAAAATCTTTGATAAAGCTCTCTTTTTTGGCTTATGGTAATAGTCATTGAAACCCAAACATCGAGGGGAATGAAATGTACTTTTTTACAACCATTCAGTACTTGAGTGCCAAAATTTATAGACACTGAATTTCTGGTATTCTGCAGAGACCATTTGAAGACTGCAGAAGTTGGGAAAGTGTGTTCAGTCAAAGGACTCTCTATCGGAGCTATATATGCTGATTGGTGTAAGTTTTATTTACTTATCTTTTTTGCCATACAGCAGGAAAAAATGTATCATAATGTTTGCCAGATGTTTTTGGTCTAATCTAAATGATTATCCTATAGGCTTTTACATTTAGTAAGCTGGACAAAAGTTTTTTGTTCAAAAAGAGCTCCTTGTTGTTAATCTATTAATTACCTATAGATTAAATATAACAATATAAGGTGGATCTGCTCCAGGATAACTGGGATGAATAACTATTGTTTAATAGTAAGTTTAAACATTTATCTCAATTAAGCTATAAGGGTACCCCTTATGTTGGTGCTGTTCGAACCTCTTGTTTGTGTGCTTAGGTTTTTAGTGTCTGCCTGCATTATCAGGAGATGGAGGTCCCTTGGAGGCTGATGCTTCAAGTGAAAATCTCATAGGAGAGTTTTCTCTAAAAAAGTCTAGTTGCTGAAAGAGGTTAAGGTAGAAAAACTGTTGCAAGTATGATAATGGGTCTTCAGCTGGTACAGAAAATGTGAATTAATTTGCAGACTTAATTTTGCCAAATAATTTTCTGTAAAATTCTGACTAAAGTATCCAGGTGTCAGATTGGCCAAGACAGAAAAATGATGTATAAGTATGTTAAGGGCTTGAAGCCGTTACAGAAAGCATTAATATGTTAAATATGTTGACCAAATTCTGGCCAAGGGTGGCTTGTTAGGCATAAAAATTGCAGAACTATAAAGTGCCAGATATAGTTAGCAGAAAATATGTCACACAAGTATGTTAATGGGATTTCGGCCTATACAGAAAGCAACAAGCTGAGTATGCAAACTAATTTTGGTCAAGTGATGTTTAACTTGAGTATTGCTTCTGGAGAGTTTTGTGTTCGGCTCAGGCTTCAGTCTCCTCTAAAGTTCTGTACATATGTAAGGTTGTACTTGGAAATTGGGTGTACAACGATCGTGATGGGCAGTACTATGAGGGAGTTACACTCTGAAACGTATTTGAGTAGTAACAAATTGAAATGGATCCTATAGGTATGTGAAATAATAAGCTCATATTTCTGAGCAATGTTATCTATTTTTTATGCACTTGAGCACTTACCTGTTTAATAAAGATTTTGTCATTGATTACAAAGCTTGTGAAGTGTCCAGTACTGTTTAGTAATGGGAAAAAAGTGAAGGTTCTTAATGGAATTTTATATTGCTTAATGTTTATATTGCTTATGATATATAATTGTATACATGTGTATTATTAACTGTACTGATCATGTTTTGTTCGATTCCTTGATTTTGTAATGGTCTATGACTGAACAAACTAACTAATAAAATTACTTACATATGTAATATTTAGTGACTAAGACAGGCATGGTGAGTGAGAGCTCAGTCTGAGGGGTAATAATAGGGAATGAAAGGCCCCAAATCTAATTCAATGGCAACCAACATATGTTACAGTAAAATGCAAGTGCAGGTAGTAAATTATGGGTAAAAACAAGGCACAAATGTATAAAATATTAGGCAAATAATTTACTGAGGCGATGGCCCCTGGCAACCACTCGGGCTCAAGACTAGTCAGGACCAGGACACTCCATTCAGATTTAAGGGACTGTGGTGTGGTGGAGTGGTAACTCTTCTCTTGTTGTTCGACAATGGAGTTGGAAGGACCTAGCACACTAGAGGGCACAGAGGAGCAAGCATCTAACTCACTAGACACTTGCAGAAGAGGAAGGTAATGGTGGCAGGGAGGAAACAACAGGGGACTGGAAACAAGTGTTCCAGGAGGCCTTTATGCTAACTGACTGAAGGAGGTTTTAAGGTGCAATAGTTTTACCTGTGTCAAATGCAGATTTGGAATTGGAGTCTGATTCCCACATCCACATCCAAGCCTTTTTTTTGAAGTTTGGACTTTTGTCTGTCGATATCAAAACTCCAACTTCTGAAATAAAGCCTGGAATCTGAAGTAGCCAATTATGTCAGTACAGATTCTGAGCAACCCTAACTTGAACATATCCTTTTACATGATCACATCTTGATCTTTATGGTTTTCTTGTTTTTTTTTCTGTTATTGTGATGAAAAGCTGGAATTTGAACATCACAATAATAAAACAAGTGAATTCAAATCCAGGTTACATAATAATTCTGTATCTCTCATCAAGTTAATGCATTAGCAGCCATTTCAGCACTGATCAGAACGTGTTTTGACCTGGTATTAGATGTGCCAGAGTGGCATGTAAGTGTAAGATCTCCATGCTGCTATTCTTCTTAAGAAGGGGGCACACCACAGCCTCTTTCAAGGCTACAGGGAACACACCCTCCCTCAAAGAAGCATTGATGATTTCAACAACTACTGGGCAGAGCACCGAACCTCTGACCTTCATTAGAGAAGGCAGAGCTGGGTTCAGTATGTGGTGGCTTGGGTACAGATCCATTAGCACCTGGCAGGTCTGTACAAAATCAGTTGAGTGGAAACTGCCAGATAATCTGAGTTTCAGTCATATCCAGCACCTGACCACTGCACACTTGAGAACTCACCATGGCAGAAATCTTTGCCCTATTATCCAATATCTTGGTTGAGAAGAAATGAGCAATACCATCACACCTCTCTTGAGTAATCTCTCCTAGATTTTGGGAGAGACACTCAAGGTGTAGAATACCATCTACCACCACACAGAGGGCATTGGGTCTGTTTCTGTCAGCTGCAATGACACATGAGATAAGTCTTACTAGTGGTAGTCATCACCTCCTGGTACTCACTGTCATAGAGGCATAGGTCAGGAAGCACAGGCAAACCAGGAGAAGTTATACAGTTTGCAAGTAGCATTTTATTATTACCAACAACAATAAAATAAAAATAAAGATGAACAGGATAGTTCTTCACATAGGCATAACCAACAAAAATCATTCCTCTGAGTCGCTTTCTAAAATCTCAATCTCTATCTTTCTAGACAAAACATTGCTTTCTCTATGAGATGTTTTTGCCTCTCAGTTTAACTTCTACATCCTGTTCTTGTAATTTTCATCTCCTATTTTTCATAAAATGCAACAAGGCTTTTTTCATTGACCTTCCTGTAACCAACCCGAAGAGTACATTAGTCTTTAACAGGTGCACCCAATTAAGACACTCTGTCCCAGGGCTGATTTCCTGCAGACAGTTCTGTTAACAAATTTATGAAAGGTCAAAAAGTTTCTTAAGGTCATCCCCCTGTGTTCCAAACTGCTAACTTCTCTAACACCAAAGTAGTTGTCTGCAATCATTTCAACAATATAATTGTATACATTTGCAAACCAATGAATCTTAATTTCACATAAATATTCACATGTATTTTTTTATGACAGAGAGGCAAGGGAAGAAAGAAAGAATAGGAACAGCAAGTGAAGGAAGGGAAAAAATTGGGAAATTGTGGGACCATTGGAGTGGCCAATTTCTAGGTACTACAGGAAAACTTGATTGCTCAATCAGACAGACAAGAGCTAGATAAGTGACAGAACTGGAGAGGACAGAATAGATCCTTGTTTTTAACTCTTTCTATATAACAGATGGGACAGGGTCTCATCCAACCCCGTCACACTCATGATTATGAGCAACCAGGACAAGACTTTTGGATTCCAGGCCTGACTTCCTCCACTTGTGCTCTAATCTCTGACCTTGCACCCTAAGAGACCAGATGGCACCATTATATCATGGTGAACACCTGCTCCTGGGTGCAGGGCAGTAACAGACTGGCACTAAAACATCAGCAGAAGACAGGATGATATTATTAAAAACTTCTACTGCTTTATGGTCATTATTAGTGGAGGCAGCCATTTTGCCAGAGATGTTCACAGTCCTCCAAAACAGTCAGGGTTGAGGTTTCCCCAGGATCTCCTGTGGACCATCTTTGTGCGGGTGAACAAACTCCAGGGGGCCATTGTGAGGGAAAAAGTTACAATTCTCAGTGCAGTAGAAAATAAATACCTAGAAACTCGTCAAGAGGGCAGCAAAGGCAAAGCTTATGGGGATAAAATGGTAGAGAAGATTAAACTCAGGGCAAGCCTTTTCTCTAAGTCATGCGAACATTCCTTGGAGAGTATGTAACAAAACTGCAGAGAAAATTTGTCCAATCAGGAACAGACACCAGTAAAGAAGTGTCACCATACTGCAGCAAATCATAGCCAATAGCAAATGGCAACGCCTTGCATACTGCAGCAAATTGTAACCAATAGAAAATGATAAGCAACAGTGTATATAAGCTTTGTACAACTGTAAAATTGCTGAGTTCTGTCAGAGTTTTGAGTCCTGGTTAAACCCAGAGATGATGGGCTCCCATATGCATATGTATTAAACTTTTCTTTTTACTACATGCAGTGTTCCTGAGCCTGATTTAAAACAAAAGTGTAAGAAGGATAACATTTTTTCCACGACAATTTGGCGTAGTCGGCAGGATCAGCACGGACTGGACCCAGAGCAGTCCCAGTCGGGGACGCAGTCCCAAGACTTCTGGTAAAAGTACCGAAACCCAGAGGGAAATCTGCCTCCGGCATCGGAGTACGGCAAGCGGAGCCAGGGATGGACCGTCCCCGATCGCAGAGGATTTTCTTCGGACCCAGACGGCACCAATCACTGTAAGTACCTGCACTCAGGCCGCTGTATGTAATGTAAAAAGAAAAATATTTTTGTAAAGTAGTGACTGATATCAGGATAGTTTGAGCCTGAAAAAGTGACAAAAGTAACTATTGGTCTGAGCCTGAAAAAGTGGCAAAAGTGACTAGGCGCCATAAGACAGGTTCGGTTAAAAGTAACCGAGGGAGTTTGAGTCTGCCCAGGAAAAGAAACTTTGGAAAGGGAGGGGGCAAAAGAGCCGTTAAGTAGGTTGAGCACCCTCATATGGGGAGAGTCAAAACTAAACAGGAGATAGGGCAAGTCGAAAGTAACTCCCAGAGTTTGAAACCGACCAAACAAGTGCAGAGTAACAAAAACAGAAACTCTGGGTACAGGTCAGAGCAAGAAATCAGGGAACGAGGTGATATATGCTGGCCCAGTGAAATGCATGCTAGAAAAATATGGGCAGGGTTCAATTTCGGAGGTGGGACATTGGCATACCCTGACAGGAGGCTTATTTCCATTAACGGGGACATTTAGTATAGATGTGTTGAAGGAAGCGAGAATCACTCTAAAAGAGAAAGAAAAAGAAAAGAAAAAGTCAAAGATTGATTGGACAAAGTTTTTTTCCGTGGGAAAGAGAAGCCGAATGTAGGCAGGAGAGTCAGGCAAAGGGATTAATGGTTAAACAGGAAAATGAGGAAACAAAAAAGATAAAATTTGCAAGGCATGACACACCACCACCATACCGACCACCACCACAGAATCCGGAGGCTCACCTCATAGACCTGCAAGTGCCACCAGCAGAACCCCCACCGATACAGCCCGAAGTTACCCCATGGGGGGGGAACCGTTTAGACCACTAATGCCACCATTACCACCCCCAGAATGGAGTCCTCTGCCCCCTAGCCCCCCACAACAGATGGGCAAGAATGAACAACCAACAGAGGGCAGTGGCAGTGGATACCAGTTAAGGTCTACAAGGAAGGTGGTAGCCCAAATGCCTCTAATACAGTATCCCAACCCAGATGTGGCAGCAGCAGCACAAACTCCCTATATAGAAGTAAACAGGCCGTGGAATCCAGATGAGCTCCGGGAAGCCCTGAAAGACATCCCCAAGCCCAGAGACAATATTGAAGAATATGAAAAAGAATTAAGGAACTTAACTCGTATGTACAAACTCTCCGCAATAGAAGTAGAGGAATGTTTCAGGCGAACATTAAAGGGTGTCTGGGAAGAGGTAAAAGGAAATTGGGATTCAGAGAAACGACAAAATGAGATAGGCGACCAAGTGAATGCAGTGTTCGTGGCCCTGAGACAAAAATTTAAGAAGGTCACCGATTGGCCCCGAATCAGCAATACCAAACAGGGACCCCATGAATCAGTACAGGAATACAAAGAGAGGCTTGAGGCTGTGTTCAAACAGTACTCTGGTATCGGCACTGGAGATCCAGCATACTGTTACCAGCTCAGACATGCATTCTGCAGTGGGCTCAGAGAGCAAATAAGAAACGGGGTCACAAGAGTATGTATAGGCTGGGAAATGAAGACAATGGCAGAAATCATGCTTTTTGCCGAGCATGCGGAGAGACAACAGCGTGAAACCAAAGAGAAAACCAAAGAGAAGTTAGAGAAGGCCCAGTTAATGTACTTCAAGGGAGGAGGCAGGGGAGGAAGAGGAGGATGGGGAAGAGGATGCAGGGCACAGGGAAGACCCCAGCAGAGAGAAGGGGCAGGGCGGGGTGACCACACTAACTATACCTGTTACACTTGTGGAGGTCGAGGCCACATAGCCCGTAACTGCCCAAACAACCAAGGACAAGCAACCCAAGCCTATCCGCCACCCCCTCCTCCCCTGCAGACCCAAGACCATGAGCGACAACAGGATCAACAGTGGGAGGACGACAGCTAGGAATTAGTGGAACAGCACCAGATACTTCTGACCACCTCGCAGCATCCTAACGATGAACCAAAAATGACACTGTTAGTAAATGGCAAAAAACTTTCTTTCCTCATAGACACGGGTGCCTCAATGTCTGTGATCAGAAACACTGACATAAGACTAAAACTGACAGAGAAGATTATCAAAACTGTGGGAGCCTCAGGGGTTGTAGTGCAAGAAAAGTTGACCCGGCCACTGGAAGTAAAATGTAAGGAAGCGGTCATACAGCATACCTTTCTGTATAGCTGAGTCTGCCCTGTGAACATCATGGGAAGGGATCTCCTAGCCAAGCTCAATGCCCACATAATCTGTACAAAAGGGGAGTTGGAGCTTAAGTCCCGGATAGCGGGATTGTATCCCTTAGCTGCCATGGGTAGTAGTGATTGGCTGTACTGCTGGAAGTTAACAGCAGAAACAGAGAAAGAGTGGCTGTTGGGCTGGGCAGAGCCTATTACACATACTCTACAGGTACAAACAGATCTGCATTGCACCACACACTACTCAATAGGGATGAGAGACAGTGAGTATGAGTGTGGGGAATGGGGAAGGCAGCCAGTGGAGCAGACCCTAAACATCTCCGAGCTATATGTGGCTGAAGATCGCTGCGCAGCAGCGGTGGAGCTAAGCCAAGAACAACAGAAGGTGTTCCAAGTTCCAGGGTCATACCCACACATATCACTGGCTAGGGACCCCTCCATTCCCTGGAAGGAGTTGGGGCCATGGATAGAGTGTGTGAGACAAATGGACAACTGGGTGTGTCAGGGAGACAAATGGACATCAGAAAAAGGAAGGTGTACAAAATATGTAATTAAAAAGAGGGTAATAGTGCAAGTAGAAGTTAGGGAAGTGAAAGTAGAAAGAGAGGAGACGAGTGAGGAGAAGGAGCCACAATCAGAGACACTAGATTGGGTCGAGGAAGTACCCACACATCTGTGGGCGACATCAAAATATGATGTAGGGTTAATAAAAAATGCGCAACCCCTGTCAGTGAAGCCAAAGTCCTCCTACAGACCAAATAAGCACCAGTACCCGTTGGGAAAAGAAGCAGAGGAGGGCATAGCACCAGTCCATGTGGCACTGGTAGAAAGGGGGGTAATTGTTCCTTGCCCTTATGCTACAGTAAATACTCCCGTACTGCCTCTGAAAAAAACAAATGGAACGTATAGGTTTGTGCAAGATCTTAGAGCAGTAAATGAGGCAGTTCACGTGAGAACCCCCGTAGTCCCCAACCCAATAACAGTATTGTCATCTGTGCCACATGATAGTTGCTATTTTTCTGTTGTAGAACTGGCAAATGCTTTCTTTAGTATCCCCGTGGAACCAAACAGCCAGGAATGGTTTGCTTTTACATACAAGGGAAAAAAGTGGACGTGGACCCGCATGCCACAGAGATATGCAGAATCCCCGGCAGTGTTCTCAGCCCAAATGAGCGACAATCTGTCTGCTTTTGTGCCCCCATTGGGCAGCACCCTAGTCCAATACGTGGACGACTTGCTACTGGCATCCTCCAGTAAAGAAGCGAGCGAGCAAGACACGAGGGCACTGTTGTTCTTCCTGGCCGGAAACGGACACAAAGTGTCCAGGGAAAAATTGCAGCTGTGCAAAGAGCAAGTGAAGTATTTGGGCCATGTATTGTCAGGGAGTGGGAGAAACTTGGCCCCAGAGCGAATTGAGGCGGTAACAAAGTTGCCGCGACCAACCACTAAGCAGCAAATGATGCCCTTCTTAGGCATGACCGGCTACTGCAGAGCCTGGATAATAGACTATGCCTCATTAGCACAGCCCCTCCACAAAGCTATATATGGGAAAAAGATGCAAATGCATGAAAACATTAAGTGGACAGGGGAACTAGAAGGGTCCTTCAGGATCTTGAAAGAGGCCTTGGCCACGGCCCCCTGCCTGGGACTGCCAGACTATAGTAAGCCGTTTGACCTGTATGTATATGGGAAAAACGGATATATGTCAGCAATCCTAGCCCAGAGGCACGGGGATGCCAGGCGCCCAGTAGGTTACTACTCAAAGCGTCTAGATTCAGTGGTGAGGGGAATGGTGTCATGCTTACAGTCTGTTGCGACTGCTACTGAAGCAGTGTTGGCTTGCTTGGATCTGGTGGGTTTCTCCTCTCTAACTGTGCACGTACCCCATTCTGTCCACTCTATCATACTCCAGGCTCACACAGCACATTTAACACATGCTCGATTGCTCCAATATCAAAATGTTTTACTAACCATGTCTAATGTAACTTTAAAAAGGTGCACGACTTTAAACCCGGCAACCCTGATGCCCACTCAAGAAGATGGAGAGGAACACGACTGTGGATAGGTAATAGACTTGGACTGCAAACCTTGACTGGACATTACTGATGTGCCAATAGTAAATGCTGACATAGAGTTCTTTGTGGATGGGTCAGCCCAAAGAGATGATAAGGGAAGCCCCTTAGTGGGATATGCTGTGTGCACACAAAATAGTCTTGTGGAAGGTGCCAAGCTGCCTCCACGAATGTTGGCTCAAGCAGCTGAACTAATTGCGTTGACTAGGGCCTGCATACTTGCAGAGGGGAAGGCTGTTAATATTTATACAGACAGTCGCTACGCATTCGGGGTAGCACATGACTTTGGTACCTTGTGGAAGCACAGGGGATTTATGACAGCGGCAGTGAAACCCATTGAGCATGCGAACCTGGTAAAGGACTTACTGGATGCTGTACAAAAAACAAAGAAAATTGCTATTATCAAGTGTCAAGCCCATACATCTAACACAGACTTTGTGTCGTTGGGTAATGCGAGGGCAGATGCGGCTGCAAAAGAAGCAGCCCTCTCTGGTGGTGTTCCAAAATTCTTAATGTTGTTTGTTACCACTAACCAACCTGATTTATTTCCAGCAAAGGATGTTGTCACATTGCAAAAGTTGGCCAGTGCAAAGGAGAAACGGAACTGGTGAGCAAATTGTAAAATATGATGTTGATACTAAGGTATGGATAGCCCCTCGGGCTGGCAGGCTTTGGCCTGTTCGCAGCATTTTTGGCTAAGTTGGCCCATGGGGCTGACCATGTCTCAAAAAGTGGAATGGTAAACCTTGTAAATAAATATTGGTATGTTGTAGGGTTCACTGTATATGCCGAGGAATTTTGTAAGAGGTGTGTTATACGTACGCAAAATAATATTGGCAGAGGACTACAAGTAACCCCCTCTGCCCACCCTTCTCCTGCAGGACCCTTCGAACACCTGATGATAGACTTTATTGAGTTAAATCCATGTGAAGGATACAAATATTGTTTAGTAATTGTAGACATGTTTTCAAAATGGGTGGAGGCCTTCCTGGTTAGAAAAACCACAGCATGCACGGTGGCAAAGGCATTAATAAGGGAAATTATCCCTCGGTGGGGTAATCCCACCAGGCTCTCTAGTGACAATGGGTCGCATTTTTCAAATGAGGTAATTAAAGCCCCGTGTGAAGCACTGCAGGTAAATCTGAGAATGCACTGTGCATACCACCCCCAATCGGGAGGAGCTGTGGAAAGGGCAAACCAGACCCTCAAAGTTAAATTGACCAAAATTATGGCTGAGACTGGTCTCAGCTGGGTAAAGGCGTTACCTCTGGCGCTTATGAGTATGAGAGGGAGGCCCGCACACATGGGATTATCACCACATGAAATATTAATGGGAAGGCCTCTCAGAATGACAAATGTCCCATTTCCCCAAAACAGAGTGACGTTGCATGGAATAGACAATGAAATGATTGCCTATTGTTTATCCCTTAACGCTGTGCTGAGATCTTTCTATCCTAGGGTCAAAGCGACATTACCTACACCCTCAGAGGGACCGCTCCACCAGATCAAACTGGGAGATTTCGTTGTGGTGAAGGATTTTCGGAGGAAAAAGTGGTGTGCTCCGCGCTGGAGGGGACCGTTTCAAGTGTTACTTACGACAGCCACAGCAGTCAAGGTAGCCGAGAGGGAGACATGGATCCAAGCATCTCACTGCCGGCAGGTAGTAGCACCCGAGGACAAGTAATGACAGCAACCATCAAGCAGAAAATCATCTTCACCGTAATGGGGCTCACAGTAGTTGTAGCAACTGTTATGGTTTTTAAGACTCTAATCATGGACCCACAGGTTTCGAGGCCGCATGTCAGTAGCCTCGAACCTCTACATGTTACAAACATTTGGTGGACTTTAATGAAATTGCATGCTGATAACGCAAATGTGTCAAATTGCTTCGAGTGTGCACATTCCCCATTCTCTGCTGCCATGGGACTGCACTTGCAGCCCATTCCTATTGGTAATGACACTTACAGATTAACAGGAAGCTTAGAAACCTTATGGCCAAATGACACTGATACCTCTTTTCAACAAAGACTATTAAATAAGACCCATTTGTTTAGGACACACCTATTCTCTATGGTGTATAAACCCCCAAACAGAACACATTGCCCTGCCTTGCATCTAGAACATCGATACCATACCTGTGCCAACTACTGTCTGTGTGCCACTCACGGCCACACAAAAGTTGGCTCCTCCTGCTGTGCCTCAAATTTCACTCGCAGACAAGAAAAAGGGGCTGTGGGTGGCCTGTCTGGCCTTTATTGGGTCTGCGGTGACAAAGCTTATGTATTTCTGCCGACAGGGTGGACAGGTTGTTGTTACCTGGCCACGCTGCACCCGGTAGCCCGTATATACTTGTACCAAACATCTGATGTACAGAGGGACGCCACCAAAATAAAGGGTTTTCTGGGAGGAAAAGATGAGAGCTGGGTCCGGAGGTGCCGATGGGGCATAAGCGCATTCTGGCAGGGGAAAAATTTGGAGCAGGTATCTTCCCTTGGTGGGGAGTGGTTCAAAGCATGCATTACATAGATCAATTAAGCTATGAATTAGAAACATTGGTAAATATGACAGAGACTGGATTACAGCTGTTAAATGTGTAAACCAAAGCCCTCAGACTAGTGGCTTTACAAAACCAAGCAGCACTTGATTATGTATTAGCAGAAAAAGGGGGGGTTTGCACCATGATAGGTGAGGAATGCTGCACTTACGTCCCTGATGCTAATAGTGATCTTACTGAAGTAATACATCAGGTAACATCCCTAAAAAATAGAATAGTAGGAGGGCACGCAAGCTAAGACAAAGGTTGGGATCCATGGTCTTGGTTTAAATCCCTGTTTGGTGACTGGGAAGCCACCATAATGACATATCTGATTGCTCTCGCTGCCATTTTTATAATTCTATCTCCTCTACTACTATGTCTCCGCCTCGGTGTTTTCGAGAGCTATGCGCATTACAGGCAAAACCCCAGTAATAGCCCCTTTGCTCACTAACCAGGAAATAAATGCACAGCTGCCATTCTATGATGAAATATTGTAAAGTTGATACAGAGTATCAAAAGGGGAGAGTGTGAGGGAAAAAGTTACAATTTTCAGTGCAGTAGAAAATAAATACCTAGAAACTCCTCAAGAGGGCAGCAAAGGCAAAGCTTATGGGGATAAAATGGTAGAGAAGATTAAACTCAGGGCAAGCCTTTTCTCTAAGTCATGCGAACATTCCTTGGAGAGTATGTAACAAAACTGCAGAGAAAATTTGTCCAATCAGGAACAAACACCAGTAAAGAAGTGTCACCATACTGCAACAAATCATAGCCAATAGCAAATGGCAACACCTTGCATACTGCAGCAAATTGTAACCAATAGAAAATGATAAGCAACAGTGTGTATATAAGCTTTGTACAACTGTAAAATTGCTGAGTTCTGTCAGAGTTTTGAGTCCTGGTTAAACCCAGAGATGATGGGCTCCCATATGCATGTGTATTAAACTTTTCTTTTTACTACATGCAGTGTTCCTGAGCCTGATTTAAAACAAAAGTGTAAGAAGGATAACATTTTTTCCACGACACCATCAACCCAAAATATATGGCAGCATGGCCCAACCAAACCTTCAAATTAATCTGAGGGTTATTGGCCACTATCCAGCAGTGAACATCAAGTCCATGGAGTGCCCCCCCCCCCCCACTTGAGTAGTAGCCCAAACATGCCTTTAAAGCCAAGTAATTCTATATATTGGAAGAGCTCTACAGCAATTTTATCTTCTCCAGCATTGATCCAGCAAATCTCCCAGCATCAGGTCCTGGGTATTTCAACAGCTCAGCTGACAACAGGTCTGAGAACTCATCCAAAAACTCCCTATTTCCTCTACCTAGGGGGTGATATACTATAAGGATTTTGCAGTGATTTTACAGAAGATTTTATAGTGGCCATTACTGAGTTATAGTGCACTAAAAATCATAAATAGGATATGGCCATACCAGGTTATACTCTGTTTAGAAAGGACCAGGTGGGTAAAAAGGAGGAGGGTTGCTTTATGTGAGTGAGAGCATAAATGTGACAGAGATGCAGGGACTACAGGAGGGGGGCAGATGTACTGTGGGTCACCCTGGAGAAGGGGGGTGGAGCCACCATTTGCACTGGTCTGATCTATAGACCTCCATCACAGGGGAATGAGTTAGATAGGGTACTGATAAAAGTCATTGGCAAAATGGCAGAAAAGGGGGACATGCTGCTGGTGGGTGACTTCAGTATGCCTGATGTAGATCGAAGCACCTCAGCTGCACTCTCACATAAAAGCAGGAACATCCTGGAGGGTATTCCTCAGGCAGCTAGTCAGTGAACTCACTCATGATGGGGCTATAGTGGATCTGGTGCTTACAAACAGGGACAGTGTGGCAGAAGTGAAGGTGGGAAGTCACCTGGGGACCAGAGATCACTGTACAGTGTAGTTCAATAAGGACAACTACAGATTCCAGCCACACTAGGGTGAGGATCCTGGACTTCAGGAGTGCAGATTTTGTAAAGATGGGTAAGTGCCTGAAAGTATGATCTGGCAGGGGGAGATGACCTAGGTGGGGTGGAAGAACACTGGGCAAAATTAAAGGGGCCATATTGAAAGCTACAAACCTCTGTGTCAGTCAATTAAGTAAAAGTAAAAGGAAAAATAGGCCACTGTGGTTGTTGAGAGAGGTAGCAAGAAATGTAAAGACTAAAAGGGTAACATTCAGAAGATATAAGGAGACACAGAGGGAGGAGGAGGATAGGGAGGTGTATCAAGAGAAACAGTAGAAAGCAGGGAAAGCAGTAAGGAGTGCAAAGGCACAAATTGAAGTGAGGATTGCCCAAGAAGTAACAAAAGGGGACAAAACATTTTTAGAAATATACTGTAAGTGAAAAGAGGAGGACCAAAGGAGGAATTGTAAGATTAACAAGGGGATGTGGAGACTACACAGTGTGCAGAGGAAGACCAGGAAAAGATGATATGCTAAACAAATACTTTTGTTCAGTGTTCATGGTTGGGGAGAAGGGGAGGGGCCACAAAAAAGTAAGAAGGCCTCTATTAGGAGGAAAATAGATATCAGCCCTTTTTTAGAGGTGAGGGTACTAGAAGCACTCACTAACCTGAAAGTAGATGAAGCAATGAGACCTGATGTGTTCATCCTAGGATATTGAAAGAACTCAGGGAGATGCTGGTTGCAACTCTGACAGTTCTTTTCAATAGCGCACTGGAAACAGGTGTGGTTCCAGGGGACAGGAGGAGCGCAGATGTAGTTCCAATTCATAAAAGTGGTATCAAGGAGGAGGCTAAAAATTATAGACTGGTCAGTCTGACCACGATGGTTAATGGAATCACTGTTGAAGGAAAGGACAGTAGATTATCTTTAATCAAATGGATTTTTTTTTATTTATTTATTAGAAAAGTTGGATTTGCAACCTTTGAGTCATGGACTCATTTACAAAGGCACCTCGTCGTGGGGGGTAGACAGAAATACATAATGTGGTTACAACAGTGAGAAGAGTACAGGTGCAGAACATTAAACATAGAGTACACATAGGTTACATAACAATGTTACTTATAATAGGTTAAAGTCAAATACAAGGTACCCAAGGGTTACATTGAGGGTATAGCCCTGGATATACCTATATAATACCTGGAAAGGGTGGATGTAGGGATGGGGAGTGGAGTAGGAGGGAGGGGGAGAGGATAGGCTGTCCGGAGGATGTTGCCAAGTCATGGAGACCTGACAGGAGGATCCCACAGTGGGATTAATTAGGTGCATCTTCAGCAACAAGCATCGAAGAGATGGTTCTGGAGGGTGATTTTGAAGGGACCAATTTTGGCAATGTCTGTGATGCAGGGTGGGATGGAGCTGAATCAAGCAGGGACTCGGTAATAGAAGAATCTCTGGGCTAGTGAGGTCTTGGTTCTGGGCACCAGAAAGGTGGCCTTGACAGAGCTATGAGTGGCAACAGATGAGGACGCACACCATAGGGAAGCAGAGACCCCCGGGGGGAGAGCCCTAGAAGAGATTTTTTGGTGAGTAGGCTGATCTGGTAGCTCAGATGCTCCTCGAAGGTGAGCAGGTTGGTGGTGGAGTACAGCAGACAAGTGTGAGTGGGGCTATGGGCTCCAGTCAGGAGTCTGCAGGCCTTATTGATTGAGAGCTGGATTTTAGTCAAGGCGGTATTGTCCGCCACAGCGTAAATGGGCAAGCCATAGTCTACTAGTAGCAGGATGGAAGAGGTGATGGCCAGCTGGAGGGCAACATGGGGGAAGGAATATCTATGATGGTATAGTAGGCCTATCCGAGAAATTATGGTGGAGGATAGGGCATTGATGTGGATGTGGAAGGTGAGAGCCAAGTCGAAAGTGATGCCTAGATATTTGTAAGAGGTCACTTGCTCCATCGGGTACAGATTGCTGGGGAGAATGAAGAGGGGGGCATTCTTGACCTTGTTTTGGTGATGGGAGAGAAGCATTGACTTAGTCTTCTTTAGGTTAATGACAAGTCTGTGGTCAAGGAACCATTTTTCAGCTTGGTTGAGGTGTGCTGGAGGGATACCTGAAGAGAAGAGGGATCGGGGTGGGATGCAAAGAGAACTGCATCATCGGCAAAGAGGAGCACTTTTCCTGTGCAGGAGCTGGGGAGCATGTTGAGATAGAGGCGGAAAAGTACAGGGCCCAAAATGGAGCCCTGAGGTACCCCAGAATGAACAGGCTGGGTATTGTACAGGGAGCCGTTTATCTTCACACCCTGGGATCTAGCAGAGAGGTAGCTGGAGAAAGAGGCAAGGGGACCAGCAGAAAAGCCAAGTTGGTGGAGGGAGTTGAGCAGGAGGGGGTGACAAACAGTGTCAAAAGCCTTGGAAAGGCCTAGGAATACTGTGCCGGCAAGGTTGCCAGAGTCAAGAGCAGAGTGCAGGTATTGAGAGAACTCCAGGACAGCAGTAGTGGTACTGTGTCCTGGGCGGAAACCATGTTGTTCTGTGCACATTATGTCATATTTGGCCAGGTGCTCAGAGAGTTGAAGAGACAGTATTTTTTCTAGGGATTTAGAGTGTGGGGGGAGGATAGAGATCGGCAGGTAGTTGTTAGGTGTGGACCGATCTCCACTCTTATGTATAGGATTGATTTCGGCTGATTTCCAAGCACTGAGAAACTGACTGAGGCATAGAGACAAGTTTAGTAGGTCTGTAAGGGGGACTAGGATGATATCCAAGACCAGGTGGAGGATTCTGGAGTCTAGGGGGTCTCAGCTGGGGTTGTTGCTGCCAGGGGCTTTTAGCAGGTGTGGCCTGGCTATGTGGGGGGGATATAGTGTGCAGGTAGAAAGGAAGGTGATCCAAGGCAGGTGGGATAGAGGCAAGGATTGGGTCAAAAAGGTTGTTTGGGAGGACAGAGCTTAGGTCAGAGAAGGTAGTATTGAGGCAATCAGCTATGCGAGTTGGGTCTGTAGTGACGGTGCAATCGATGGAGAACTGGGATGGTGAAGGGGAGTGGGTCTTCCCATTAAGCTCTTTTATGCTGTCCCAGAAAGTCTGGGTGGAACCCTAGGTGGATGCGAGGGTGGTCTGATAGTGCTCTGTCTCGGCCCATCTAACGGCCCAGGTGCACTGATAATGCACCACATTGTAGGCTTGTCTATCAGCCAACTTGCCTGATTCAATAGCGATGTGCCAGAAATAATCCCTATGCTTAAGTTTTTGGATAAGGGATGGGGAGATCCATGCAGCATTTTGTTTTTAATTGCAGTTCTGGTGTGGAGCAGAAAGGTCACAAGCCTTGCTGAGGTGTGAAGAGGTTTAGGGCAGAGTCAATATCAGGCGTGATGGATGGGGATCAGTCCAGCTGTGCTAGATGCAATTTTAGCTTTCTGAGACCCCCGGGGTGTACGCGCCGGTGCAAGGTGACCTGGGACACAGGTTTCGGTATGGAGGATGACCAGAGACAGAGGACAGGTGAGTGATCACTAAGTGAGTCATTGATATCCTGTATTTTATGAGGGCGGTTCGATAGTATTACATCTAGGAGGGTGCTGGAGCTACCTGTCCAGTTGAATCTAGTGGGCTGGGTTCTGGTTCCTCGGGACTAACTGGGACATGTCCATGGCAGTGAAGGAGTCCCTGGTATGGGAAGCAGTGGTACCAAGCCAATTGACATTAAGGTCACCTAGGATGAGTTGCTTGGCTTTGTGTAGTAGGGAGGTGAGGTAGTCAATGAGAGACTGGACAGCTGGGTTCTGGTTCCTCGGGGGTATGTAGGAGACCGTGAGGAAGAGTGGGCCCCCTGGCTAGGTCAGGGGTAGAAACATAGAAACATAGAATTTGACGGCAGATAAGGACCGCTTGGCCCACCTAGTCTGCCCATTTTCCTACCTAACAGATAAGCTGCAGATCCTGGTTAACCAACAGCTTACTTCCTCCTACCCCCCACTAGGACTGCCTTATGTCTGTCCCATGCATTCTTGAATTCCTCCAATGTTCTTGACTCCACGACCTCCTCAGGGAGGCTGTTCCATGCATCCACAACCCTCTCTGTGAAAAAATACTTTCTCACATTACCTCTGAGCTGTCCCCTCTATCTTCAAATTGTGCCCCCTTGTTCTTGCACAACTCTTTCTGAAAGATGCTACCCTCTTGGACTTTGTTGATTCCCTTGAGGTACTTGAAAGTTTCTATCATGTCCCCTCTCTCCCTTCTTTCCTCAAGGGTATACATATTAAGCTCCTTTAGTCTTTCTTCATGTGTCTTCTGGTGCAGACCGTGCACCATTTTGGTTGTCCTCCTCTGGACAGCCTCCACTCTGTCTATGTCTTTGCGGAGATGGGGTCTCCAGAACTGCACACAGTACTCCAGATGGGGTCTCACCAACTGTCTGTACAGCGGGATAACAACTTCCTGTTTTCTACTATTGATGCCTCTTCTATGCATCCCAGTATTCCCCCAGCCTTCCTTACTGCCTTCTCACATTGCTTGCCCATCTTTAGGTCATCTGATATAATTACCCCCAGGTCCCTTTCCATTTTTACTGTTGTCAGTATCTCACCCCCCATTGTGTACACTTCCCCTGGGTTTTTGTTTCCTATGTGCATTACCTTGCACTTCTTTGCATTGAATCTGAGCTGCCATACATTTGACCATTCCTCCAACCTTGCCAAATCCCTTCTCATCCTTTCCACTCCATCTTGTGTATCAACCTTGTTGCAGATCTTTGTATTGTCTGCAAAGAGACATACTTTTCCTTCCAGTTCCTCTGCAATGTCACTTATAAAGACATTAAAAAGGACCGGTCCCATACTGAATCCTGCGGTACCCCGCCAGTAACCCTCCTTTCTTCACTGTGTACTCCATTTACTACTACCCTTTGCGTCCTGTTGTCTAGCCAATTTTTTATCCAGGCTACCACCTTGGGACCCACTCCAAGGCTGGCTAACTTGTGTATTAATCTTTTGTGTGGGACTGTATCAAATGCCTTGCTAAAATCTAGGTAGGCCATGTCCACAGCCCCTCCCTGGTCTACTACTTTGGTCACCCAGTCAAAGAAATCTATTAGATTCGTCTGACATGACCTTCCCATCATGAATCCATGCTGCCTTGGGTCCTGTGCCCACTGGCCTCTAGGTACTCAACAATTCTTTCCTTCAGAAGTGATTCCATCATTTTCCCTACCACTGAGGTCAAATTAACTGGTCTGTAGTTTCCTGCATCTGTCCTCCTGCTCCCACTTTTGTGAAGAGGAATCACATCTGCCCTCCTCCAGTCCTTGGGTACCACCCCATCCTACCATGATTTGTTAAAGAGAGTAGTCAGCTGTGTCACTAGTTCTACCCTTAGTTCTTTTAGAACTCTTGGGTGAATCCCATCAGGCCCCATGGCTTTGTCCACCTTCAATTTTATTAGTTCTTTCAGAACCCTTTCTTCTGTAAATGGACTGGTATCGACCCCCATCTTTAGAGTGTTTCTCTTGTTTGGTTTTGGTACCTCCCCCTCCTCTTCCTTTCTGAATACTGAGCAGAAATATTCGTTCAGTATCCCTGCTTTTTCGCTGTCACCCTCTACCCACATTTCCTCCCCTTTATTAAGCCTCAGTATCCCTCCTTTGGTCTTTCTTCGCTGCCTAATATACCTATAAAAGGACTTATCCCCCTTCTTAACAGAATTGGCAATCCTTTCCTCGGTTTGGGCCTTTGCTATTCTGACTGCCTTCCCAGCCTCTTTCTGCTTTAACTGATAAAGTTCTCTGTCCTGCTCCTTCTGTGTTTCCTTATATTACCTGAATGCTATCCTTTTCTCCTTAACCTTCCCTGCCACCTCTTTTGAGAACCATAGCGGTTTTTTCCTTCGTTGTGTTTTATTGATTGGCTTTACACAAAGGCTTGTTGTCTCTGTGATGGCTGTTTTGATTACTCCCCATTGTTCCTCCACTCCTCCTTCTTGCCTGTTTGCTAGTGCTTTTCTGAGGCACTCTCTCATTTTCCCAAAGTCAGCCCTCCTAAAGTCCAATACTCTTGCTTTTGTATGGCTTGATTGTATGGCTGTGTTTATCATGAACCACACTGTTTGGTGGTCCTTGTTCCCAGATGGCTACCCACTTCTAAATCTGAGATTCTTTCTCCATCCCCATCTGAGAGTACCAGGTCTAAGGTTGCTCCCTTCTGAGTGGGTTCCAATACTAGCTGTTTGAGGCATGTCCCCTGTAGGGCATCAAGAATGGCCCTGCTCTTGGGTGTGCCTGCAGCAAAGGTGCTCCAGTTAACATCTGGCATATTCAGGTCCCCCATCAACAATATCTCCCCTTTTTCTGCCATTCTAAGAAAGCCTTCTATCATTTCTTTGTCCATTCCCTCCCCCTGAGATGGGGGTCTGTATACAACCCTCATGCGGATTGTGGTGCCATTTCCTGTCTCCAGGGTGACCCAGAGTGCCTCATCTGCACCCTGTTTACTCTTTAGTTCTGTTGCTTTGATCCCTTCTTTTACATAGAGAGCTACTCCTCCTCCTCTTTTACCCTCCCTGTCCCTCCTGTAGATTGTGTATCCTGGTATGTTGACATCCCAGTCATGGTTCTCTGTGTACCATGTTTCTGTGACATGTTTCTGTAATTTTTAGAGTGAGGGCTTGGGCGTCATAGTCAAACTTGGGGGCCGGGAGCGCATGGCTTATAAGGGTGTCCTGCATGTAGATTACACACCCACAGCCGCATTTACCAACTCGGTCTTTCCGGATCAGGGTGTATCCAGGGAGGGAAATAATGGAGTCAGGGGTTGTTTTGGAGAGCCAGGTCTCTACTAACACAGTAATATTGGGTTGGTGTTGTACAACCCAGCACAGGAGTGTGGCAGATTTCTTTAGAAGGCTGCATATGTTCAATGATGCAACGCGGAGATCGGCCCCAGAGTGGGGTATGGGAGGGCTAGTTGGCATAGGTCCACGGTTTGGGTGTATATTCCTGGACAGCAGGAAGAGCAGAGTGGTTAATCTAATTAGAGGATGGTGGTGACAAAGACCCTTAGTATGGTGCCAATGTGAGGTCCTGATAGTAGGGGTTCTGGGCCCAATCTTCAAAAGGACATATGTTTTCAAATCATTGTTAAAAATTATGTATCTTTTGTGAAATTGTTTGTAATCTCCTATCCCACCCTCCCCCAGTTTGCACCTGGAAATGAGCCTTGGCTCAGTCTGCATATCACGATCAACAAATGTTTAAATAATATAAAAAAAATAGTTAGGGTGGAAGTGGTTCAGAAGAGGGCAACCAAAATGGTACAGGGCATGCATCTGAAGACCTATGAGTAAAGACTTAAGGAACTGAACATGTACTTCCTGGAGGATAGGAGGAGGGGGGGGGATTATAGAAACATACACATACCTCACAGGGAAAAACAAGGTACAGGAAGATAGCATTTTCCAAAGGAAAAGATGCTCAAGGACATGGGGTTGCACTATGAAATTAGAAGGGGGAAAGTTCAGAGGAAATGTGAGGAAACATTCCTTACTGAAACAGTGGTAGACAAGTGGAAAAGCCTTCAGGTGGAGGTGGAGGTGGTGGGATCAGAAACAATTATGGAATTCAAGAAAGCTTGGGATAGACACAGAGGAATAGATCTTAGAAGTAAAAAGGAGGGGAGACCAGAGACAAAATAGGGTCTGCACTGTCACAGTAAGGATAGAGTTAAAATAGAGCAGACTTGGTGGGCCATACGGCCCTTATCTGACAACATTGTCTATGTTTCTATATTGAACAACTGAGCCCTGTGGGACTCCAGAGGTATGGGTACAAGTTCAGATGAGTAATTACCAATGGAAACCAGCTGTTGACTTACTTTAAGATAGGACCAGAACCACTTAATGTCCCCCTATGTCCATCAAGGTCAGCCTGGACAGGAGGATGTAATGATCCAAGGTATCCCTTTTAATAAATTTAAAAGTGGCATTGCAGAGGGACTGGAGGGGAAGGTCTGCCTCTTTGCAGACAATATCAAAACCTGCAAAAGGGTGGACACTCCGGAGGGGGGGGGGAACAGAGACCTGAGAAAACTTGTGGAGTGGTTAAGGATATGGCAGCTGGGTCTCAATGCAAAAAAGTGAAAAATTACAGTATGCACTTGAGGTACAGAAACCCAGGGACAGAATACAAAATGGGGGTAGTGTCATTGACAACAGCAAAGCAGGAGAGATGATAGGTGTAATCATCTTGAATGACCTGAAGGTATCCAGGCAGCGTGAAAAGGCAGTTGGGAAGGTGAGTGGGATGCTGGGTTGCACAATGAAGGGGCTCATCAGTAGAAGGAGTGAGGTGGTGTTGCCTCTGTATAGGTCACTGGTGAGTTCCAATCTGGAGTACTGTGTACAGTTCCAGAGACCACATCTATGAAAGGACATATACAGAGTGGAGGAGGTCCAACGGAGGGTGACTAAAATGGTTTGTGGTCTACATCACAGGCCCTATGAGGAGAGACTGAGGGAACTCAATATGTATACCCTGGAGGAGAGGATGGAGAGGGGGGATATGATAGAAACATATAAATACTTAAATGGGATAAATAAGGTACAGGAGGGGAGTATTTTTCAGAAGAAATTGTGCTCAAGAACAAGGGGAAATGATATGCAGCTGGGGGGGAATTCTGGAGAAATGTGAGAAAGTATTTCACAGAAAGGGTAATGGATTCCTGAAATAGCTTACTAGCTGAGGAAGTAGGGGTGAAAACAGTGGTAGGATTCAAGAAAGCCTGGGATAGGCATAAGAGTATCTTAGGGGAAAAGGAAAATTGGTAGGGGGAAGAGCCGGCGATCAAATACGGTCTGCAGTGATACTACAGTTGTGGAAGAATGGGCAGATTGGGTTGGTCAAATGGTCCTTATCAGCCAAAAAATTCTGTTTCTACAGTTTAGGCCAGTCTCTAATGTTATGGCCACACATTTAAAGGAACTTGGATTCCTCACTGGGACTGCCATACCCCTCAGGTTGGATCACTCAATTATGGCCATGCCCCCTCCCCAATGCTCCATGTGAGGGTGATGTGTGACTGAGAAACTGGGTGGGACAAGTTCAGTTAAATACCAGCACTGTCCACCAACCAGGTCTCAGTCACACAAACCAGGTCAGATCTGGATGCTAAAATTATATCCCTCAAAATGGTAGTTTTATTTACATTCGACCTGGTATTGATCACAATTGCCCTCACCGGAATGGCTTGGCTGCCTTCATTCCCAGTACTGGTAGCCTTTTGAGGGGGATTGAAACCAGGACTGACGCTCTTTCTAAAGGTATCCTGAATCTTGTCCCCCTTCTCATCACTCCTCAACCACCCCTCTTTCTATGTATCCCACTATGATAGATCTGTAACGATCTACACTTTCTGACAACACTATCTGAGGGCTGATGACGACTGTCACAAAGGCAGGAAAGTTTGTAGAGAGGGGAATTTGGGCCTAACTCCCAGCTGCAATTTCAAAATAACAGGGGCGTCAGAGGTATTTCCCATAGGCCCAAGTAATATTTATATCTAATGTCCACTGTTACAGAGAAGTCAAAGAGGCAGATCTGCCGCAGTATCCCACTTGCTGCGAACAGACAGTACACGGCCAAGGGCCATCCCAGGTCATACCACATAAACAGGGAAAAAAACTGCACTACATAATAGATATACTTTGTAGCATATAATAACAGTTCAAGTTCATCAAACAATGATAATATTTTACAACAAAATGCTCTCAACGAGTTTCACATTTTAAGAATGTGAAGGTATGGGATAAAACAAACACAACAAACCAGAAGTTAGGTGCATAAAAATGCAGATGTGCATTGTTATTTTATTCAAATCAGAAAATAGAAAATAAAAATATTAAACATACAGAAAGCAAAAGGTTATTCAATGTCCAGTATCCAGCAAACTTTCTAATGTCGGAAATTCCTGAGGCTTAGCTTCAGCCTTTGCAAATAGAACAGTATGGAAACAAGCACACACTTCTGAGGTCCTCCTTACTTGATAGTCAGTATTCAGCTGATTCCCCAGTCTATCTTTGTTACTCCAAGTGGTGGGTTTTTATACCTTTCATGAATAAGATCACCGTCAGGTGATTCACCCCTTTTTGTTAAAACCAGTATAAACCTCTTATTCATAGGAGTTCCCCATCAAACAATAAAGACATACATGTTCATACATGTTATCTTTTCTAGCCTAGACTCAACTCCTCTTTTCTTGGTTAAGGGGGTTTCATGTTTCCATTTTGTTTAATCTCAAAAGATAGTTTTAATAAGATAGTAAGTTCATGAAAGTTACACTGGGTTTGCAAGGGGAATGGGAGATCAAGGGTGCACTCATCTTCTCCCTTCTTCTGCCAACCCTTGGAACTCATATCTTTTTAATTTCATTTCCATTAAATCATTAAATGTGACACCCTAAAATAGACTAGCGTACAGCAAACGTATTTCATTTTCATTCCCAGCATGAGCGGCAATCCCACAGAAACAAAGAGCAAAAGGAATTGGGAGGGCCCAGACACCCCACACATGGGCATCCACCCCAGACAGGGCTCACCCTGTCGCACACCCCACTGCACATTAGGGCAACAGTCCTTACTGTTGGCAATCACCCCACCAGAACCCTAGAAGGGTTGGAGCTTCCACCCACCCACACTAGAAGCTCCACCTCAGGGACCCTATGAATCAAAATGGCATCTTAATTCTGATGTGCTAACATCAACTGATACCATTCAATTCCCTGAGGCTTTCTTTACAGGTTTTGCAATAACTGTATAGACATCAGCTTTCATCTACACATCTAAACATTTATTTTCATTCAGGATGCACACATGCGTACAATTCATTTATCACCAGCATTTGCTCAATAACGGGACAGAAAGTCAACATTTTGGTGTTGGGACTACAGGTGGATGAAGTGACCAAAATCTGATTTGCGTATAAAGGCAGAATCCACGGAGTAATCCGCAATGCAAAGCAGAGTACTTCGCCTTCTAATTATGATTGCAAAGTCCATTGAAAGCACTGACTTCGCATTACTCCACCTTTCCCCAACCACTTCTACACCAATTTTAATGCAAAGTACATTGATTTCAATGTACTTCATATTACTTCACCTTGTTTGTGTGCTCTAAGGTGAATTTTGCAGTGTTTCATGGGATTGCAGGTCACGTGGGCTCTAAATTGTTCTGCACAGCCTCAGTTCAGAGTAGTGTGTGTGTAGTGGTAGCTGGAGACAGTTTGCTCTCAGAGTTCTGAGATTCAAACCCTCTAAAAACCATTCAAGTAGCCTTTTTGAGCCATTTTTTTTCTTAAAATTTAGTACATCAATTGTAGGAAACCCTCCTGTGCTCATATCATCGAGTGTTTATTGTTTTTTTGTGGATTTTGAATGTTAATTTAGAATGTTCAGTCTGTGTACGGACAGACACTGTTGAAGTGTGCTTGGGGGAGGGGCATATCTGTGGTGGTGGTAGATTAATTGGGAGAAAGGCAGTCTTTCTGTTTTGATTATATTTGTGTTGTACTGTATAACTATGTTCATGTACACACAATAATATTTTCAGTAACTTTTGAAATGTTTTTGCTGATTGTTGTGGTACAGTGCATAATGTCAGTTTGTTTAAAAGATTCGGTTATATTACTGAAGTTTTCAATTTGCTGCACATTACCTGTAGTGTGTGTGTGTGAGTGTGTGTGCGATGCAAGTCATCAAGTCAGACACATTTTACTGCGCCACACAGTAATTGCAGCACTGTGAATCTGTTATCCATCTGTGTTATTTTGTACTGCTTTGTGGTATCTTGGTAGTGGACTGTTACTGGAGTGCCCGGCCCCCCAACCCACAAAAGTTTTAATTTATTGTTCCAGCTTGGGATTTGTGTGACCACTGGTTAAGGTGTTTTTGTACCTGTGCGGTTACAACTCTTTATAATGTGCAATCTGTGTGTGTGCGTTTGCATCTGTTTAGTGCCCAATCTACATCTGTAAGCCACAGTTGTTTTTTGGCTTCCCATCCACCCGAAATTTCAGAAATTTCAATTTGCTGTGAATTTTCTGTGTAATCCCAAAAAATGCCTGCAAAGAGACATGCATGCAAAAATGCTTCTGACTATGGAACTGCTTCCAGTGTCAAGGGTGGCCATGGGTGTGGTAGTATGCAGCAGAAGTGCATAGTTGATGCCAGTAAAGCTATTTCTCTGACTATGTTTTTCACAGTGCAATCAGTCGCTTCAATGATGGTTGGAGATGTGGTTGTCCTTGCCAGTGTTGGTGGTGGTGGTATTGAAGTTAGTGACGGCATGAGTATTGCTCCAAGTTCAACCCGTGCAAATTTATCATTTTGCCAAAATGCTGTGGAGTCTGAAGATGTGATTCAGAGTAGTTGATGTCACACACACACTCCCCATTCCCATTCTCACAGTAGTTGAACATGATTCTGATCATGAGTCTGATGATGACTCACAAATTAATCTAATTTTTCCAGCGATGTTGAGGTTATGCCTGACATGCTATCCAAAGATTTATATGTTGACAAAAAAATTGTGGATGATCATACTGCAGCCGTGGTTGGAGGGAACATGTTCGCTACAGGACAGCATCCAAACTGAATTTGTGGATGCAGATAATGATTACGATGATGATGCTAGTGGCCCCAGTTGTAAACAGAAAACCTGGAAAGAAGACAAAAACATTAATGAAATGTTTTTTGAAATGATGCCCCCTTATAAAAAAAAAAAAAAAATTACTTACCTTTAATGGCTTGATCATTTAGCTAGTAGCTGGCAAGTAGCGAGTTGACACACTGTAGATCAGCAGCAGCAGTAAACAGCATGACAACAGCAGCAGGTGCCAGCACATCATTTTCTCACTTGGGGCACTTATGGAGAGTTGAGGCTGCAGGTGCATGCTTGAATCAGTATGTCCTGAAATACTTGTGACTTTGATGAACAATTTCTCTTGTGATTATTCTTTCTCTGGACTGGAGTTGTAACTTTTCATGACATTTAACAGCAGGCATTTTCTCACTTGGAATCTTCTGGAATTCTCTTCTTACTTGCACACCTGTGCAGCAGCAGCAGCAGCTTTACTTCACAGCGTGTAAGCATTTCTGTAATGGGGCCACTACTTGGCATTAGTGGCTAGCAGGAGACAACACGAACAGACTTATGTTTCAATGCTCACATAAAAGATGTTCATTTTCTATTATTCTGGAATTCTCTTCTTACTTGCACACCACCAGTGCATCAGCACAGCCGCAGCAGCAGCAGTATGAGCAGCAGGTAAGCCTTTCTATAATGAGACCAATACTTGACATTTGTGGATAGAAGAAGGAAAGTAGGAAAATGAGCACACAGCAGCAGAAACAGATAAGGTGAGGAAAGCTCAAGGAAGGATAGAATAGATTTGTTTGACTAATCATTTTTATATACTTTTATATTTTTTTGTGTTTTTTGGGGGGTGGGGCCATAGGTGTTAATGAAAGACAAGATGAAAGGAAAGAAGATAAAGGGGTGGAGATACAGAACAGAGTATAAAGTTTGAACTGTGCACCATATTTACTCAGTGGCACCTCTATCACTATCACCACCACAATGACAGTCCAGGATCACTGTTAAAATTGCAATCTCATTGTCCTGATTTTCACAGACCTGAGCAACATAGAAATATAGAAACATAGAATTTAATGGCAGATAAGGACCGCCTGGCCCACCTAGTCTGCCCAACAGTCTGCTGGAGCTCCATCACCATGCATCACAGCTCTACAATTTCCTGATGCATTGACTCCTGCTGCTCATTGCCTGCTGCAAGTGGTGCTGCTGCTTCTTCTGCTAATGGAAGTGGTGCTGTTGAAGCAAGTACTGGTGGTGGTATTTGTACAGCGGGGGGAGGGGCAACTGCAGATTGCAGTTCTTATTTTCTACTTGATGCTAATGTTTTTGCCTCCTGCCATTCTGCATGGTGATGCTGGGCTGGATGTGTCCACTGCCCCACACTGCCAATATGCTTGTCACTCTGCCCCCTACTGACCACCTGGTGGCATATAGTGCACTTAGTCACACTTCGGTCACTCGGGTCACAATGAAAATATGCCCACATAGGGGAGATCTTCTTCTCAGGGCCCAGAGGCTGGCGTTGCTTTAGATCAACTGGTGATATCTCCTCTGCAACTTGTTTTGGTGGAGCAGATGGATCATGCTCTGGGCATGAGACCACGGGAGGGGACTCCTGTGTGCTGCTGCTCCTGCTGTTGCTGCTCCACCAGCTACAGCTGCTCCTGTTCATCTTCCTGATGCACCTCCACCTCCTTTGGCTGCTGGTGGACCTGCACCCCAAAAACTGCCCTATTTAGGATTACCATGCATGAACCACCACATGTCCTTGGGCCACAATGTCCAGTCGGACGATTCATAACAGCCAGAGAAGAGAGGATCTGACTGACAAAGAAAAAACAAAACAAAACGAGAGAGACAGAGAGAGAGAGAGAGAGACAGAAAGTAAAGTACATAAGTTTAAAGAAACAGGTAGTACAGTTAGCAAAATACACTAGGAAAAAGTCCTGTAGAGGAAAGTGGCCATGTGACCTGCAGAGAGGCACACATGTGACCAAACTACTGGTTTCCTGGCTACTTCGCCTTGTGCACCAAAGTAAGGCGAAGTGAGCACGTGAAGTCAAGGTGAAGTAGGGTCTCAAGCGGGAAAATTACGCGAACTATAAACTGATGTGAAGTGGACGACTTTACGTGCACTTCATGTTCGAATTTAAACTTCGCTGCATCTATAGTTGGGACCCTGTCCTATGTTTCACAGAAAATCGGTAGGGCTGTAGTGATAAATACCAATGCATAATCCTTGAGTTTTTATCCTTCATCTGGTGGAGCCAGCACAACAGATTTTTTATTTATTCAAAATTTCAGAATTACAATCCTTTGAGTCGATGACTCCTTTGCAAAGGCTCCACATCAGTACATACATACATACATACATACCTACATATATACATAGCTTAAAGACAATTAGTACATTCCGTACGAGGCAGACATTACATTAGGACATAATTAAATACAGATTGTGCATTGCTTACTATGCAAGTATTGCATAATGTCAAATTATTCCTATTACTCTATACAATTTATTTATTTTACATTGCCTTGTTGGTTCTCTAGGGTTGTTTATGGACCCTGGGTCCTTGCTGTGGAGGGACTGTGTCCCAAGTTGGAGGCTATGCCCAGTATGGGATTATGGGTTGTTTGGTGGCATTAGGTTTGTTGTTGGCCTTGGTTTGGAGTTTAGGGAAACGCTAGCTTATCATCCCCTACTGTGTTTGTGAGGACTGGTTGTTACAGTCACAGATCTCCGAGTCAATGAGAAATCTCTTGATTCCATTTTATGGTCAGTTAGCACAGTAAATTATGTACCCCACAGATAATACTTAAGGGCCTCCATGGCACATCTCATGTCCAAGCACTCCTTCTCTATTGTGGAATATTTTTGCTCCATTTCATGGAGTTTTCTGCTGATGAATGTCACTGGGTGCTGCTCTCTGTTGCTCTGTTGTGATAAGACAGACCCTATACCTGTGTCTGAAGCATCAATGTGTACCTAAAAAGGGTTCTGAGAATCTGGGCTGACTAACACTGTGGAGGAACATAGAATAGCCTTAATGTTCCTGAATGCCTCATCACACTGCAGGGTCCATTGGACCTTGTTCGGCCATTTGTTCTTAGTCAGGTCAGTAAGGGGTGTGGCTATGGTGGCAAAATTTGGTATGAACCTCCTATAGTAACTGGCTACCCAAGGAAGGAATGTACAGGTTTCTTTGTACTGGGAATGAGACTGTTAGCTATGGCCTCCACTTTACCCACATCCAGCTTAACCATACCTTTACCGATGACAAATCCAAAATACTTAGTTTCAGTTCAAACCACTGCACATTTAGCAGGATTTATAGTCAGGCCTGTGTCTTTGATGGATTGAATCACTGCCCTAAGGTGTTCTAAGTATGTCTTCCAATCTGCACTATAGATGACTACGTCATCCAAATAAGCGGCACAGTACTGTGTATGAGGTGTATGTATTTGGTCTATATAGTGCAGAAAAGTCACAGGAGCACCATGGAGGCCAAAAGACATGGTGATAAATTGGTAGAGTACTAAAAGCCGTTATTTCTTGTGTATGTAGTGCCAAATGGATCTGCCAATATCCCTTAATATGATCTAAGGTGCTAATGTACTGTGCGTTCCCGATTTTGTCTAAGAGGCCATCAATGCAGGGCAAGGGGTAACCATCAAAGGTGGACATCACATTAATCTTCTGAAAATCCAGACAGAGCCAGATACCTTCCTCCTTTTTATCTATCACACCACAGGTAAGGACCAGGCACTACGAGAGGGAACAACAATTTATAACTGTTCCATTTTGTGGACCTCTTCGATAACCTCCTGTCTGACCTTTTCGGGCAACCTATAGGGTTTCTGGTGTATCAGTTTCTCTTGTTTTATTTTGACAGTATGTACTACCCCTTTGGCTCTCCCTGGTGTGTTGGTAAAAGTTGTCCTGAACTGATGTGATAGTTGTTGTACCTCATCCTTCTTCTGCCCTGCATCTAGTTCAGGATTAACTTGGACCTCTACCATTTCCTTTTCTTGTTCTAGTCTTCTATAAGCAATCTCCAACTCAGTGTCAACCTGCTCTGGGTGCACAAACATGGTGGACATAAAGGTAGGTTTCTCGTACCATTTACGTAAGAGGTTAGCATGGTACTTTTTTTACTGTAAGAGGCCTTCGTCCTGACGTCTCTAGTTCATAGTTGACTACTCTTGTCTAACAAAGGATGTTATATGGGCCCTGTCATTTCATGAGAAGCTTATTCTCAGAGGACGGCAACAACAATAATACTTTGTCCCCAGGTTGGAAAGATTTTCCTTTAAGCCACAGATCATGTTTTTTTCTGTTCTACTTGTCTCTGGGACACATTTCGATGGGCCAGTTCCACATACTTAATCAATCGTTGTCATAAATTTGTCATGTAATTGACAATATTAGTTTGACCCACATTTCTTCCTTCTTCCCAATGTTCCTTTACTACATCCAGGGGGCCCCTAGGATTCCTCCCATACAACAGTGAGAAAGAGGAAAACCCTGTGGTGGCTTGGGGCAAAGAACGTTGATATCCTCTGGGCTTGAATGGTGTAGAAACCAGGTATGCTGATTTGGGTTTATGCTCCTTCACCCATACCCGGACATCTTGGGGAAGAACCTTCATAAACTGTTTGATGATTATACATTCCATAATCTATTCTGAAATTTTTGTTGTGAGTTGCAACCATTTACAACAGAAATCTTCAAGTCAGGCATAGATCTCTCTAGGGGTGTCCTGGACAGTCATTTTCTGAGAGCGAAACCTCTACCAGTAAGTCTTGATATTTATGTCATACTGCCTTAGAATCTTCTCCTTAGCCTGGTCATAAGTGTTTGTATCTTATACACTTAAGTGGCTGTAGACTAGTTTAGCCTGTCTAGGTAAATAAGGAACCAGTCTAATGACCCATTGATCCCTGGGCCAGGCACACATTTGGGCAATCCGCTCAAATGTTGTCAGATAGGCCTCAATGTCATTGGCTTCTGTCAGTTTAGTCAATTTAATGTCTCTAGGTATATTTCGATCTTGCTGGCCTGGGTTAAGGGTTTGGATTGCTTGCAGGGTATCCATCCACTTCTCATCCTGCTGTTGTCGATTCTCTTCCTGTCGTCATTGATCCTCCACTCATTCCCACTCCATCTCCAGCTACTTCATACAAAGCCATCATAGAAGGTCATTGGGATCCTCTGGGGCTCTCTCCTCTGTATGTCTCTCTGTGTCACTCTCCAGCTCGTCCTTCACTTTACTTCTGGCTCCAGGATCCAACCCGGGTCCAGGTTTCTCTCCAATCTTCTCTGCCATGACACGAGTCAATTGATATGCTTTTGCCTCAGCTCCCTGATCTTTTTGCATTTGTCTGGGTATACCTCTGTACCTCATTGGGTGAGAGAGTGCCTGACCGCGGAGAGTTTTAAATCAGCTCTTAAGACACATCTGTTTAAGATTGCTTTTCCTGACTTTTGATACATTCTGGTTGTTATTTTTATTATTGAATTTTAATAATTTTTTTAGGTATTTATAACTTTAAGTTTTTGTTATATATGTACAAGCACTTTGATCACTGTGAATTGTGCTTTTTACAAATAAAGTTGGACTGGCATTGGATTGGGTATTGGTTAAATACCCACTGAAAACATCTCCCAGGCAGTCTAGATGTACCAGAAATCCCACTCTAACACCACGGTGAATGTATGGGATAAAACAGACACAACAAACCAGAAGTCAGGTGCATAAAAAATGCAAATGTGCATTATTATTTTATTCAAATCAGAAAATAAAAAAATTAAAATTATAAACATAAAAAAGCAAAAGGTTATTCAATGTCCAGTATCCAGCAAACTTTCTAATTCTGAAAATTCCTGAGGCTTAGCATCAGCTTTTGCAAATAGAACAGTGTGGTAACAAGCACACACTTCTGAGGTCCTCTTCACTTGGTAGTCAGTATTCAACTGATTCCCCCTATCTATCTTTGTTATTCCAAGTGGTGGATTTTATAACTTTCATGGATGGGTATACCTTTCCAATAGCAACACCAATACAGCGAACTACGTCAATACCATCAACATCAGCAGTGTGACCAGGTTGTGTGGGTGGGGTAAATGAGTGACACAAGACCTCGGTTTAAGGTTAACACACCTTTGCTTGGTGTAATGTTTATTAGTCCTGAGGACTGCTTTTTTGTAAAAGATATATACACAAATAAAATCATCCATAAACAACCATAAATGAAAATGAGTCTTAAACTTCAGACAATAAATTATAAGAAGAAAATAAATAACAAAAGAAAATAGCTCTTTCTTGAGCTCCAGAACTACCCTACCTTGGTAGTCCTGCCACAGAGCAGATACATTTCTTTAAACACAATTTGCCACAATCTTCTGTGCTATAAGACAACCTCTCTCTACTCATTCCAAGGTTGGACTGATACTTCTGAGCACCTGGGCAGCTTATATACTCCTCCCCTGGGTGTCATCAGGTCAGCTGATCCACCCCTAATCTGAATTGCAATCATTCCTGTCCTAATACATACTGGTTGGAGGATCAACTGGACCATTCACTCAGATTATCATACTGTGGTTCATTATAGCCACTCTTTGTCCTCCTTTTGGCAGTACAGGACAAGATATAAACAAATAACTACTAATTGTCTGTAATTTGTGTAGCTCCTCCCCCAACTCAAATTGAGTGACAGCTGTCATTTTTTATATAACAGCCTCATCATGGGGCTGCTGGCTCCTAAGGGCTCATTTTTTCCAAATTCCCAGCACTCAGGTAGGAACTCACTTTATTTCTTCAAACAGAAAACAGACATGTAGTCAATTCATATGGCCAATGATCCTTCAGTGAACACATACAATAATAATACTCTTAACACCTTACAACAGCTTCTAAACCCAGCAGCTAAAAAGATAAGCCGTTGGTAAAACATTTCAATTCTGCCTATTTCCTCTGTATCCACATAGCAAGGGGTTTCATTTATTTACACGGGAGCAAGATTTGACTGTTCTGGAGGCATGCTTCAATGAAAGTGAAAACTTTTCACTTTCAAGGCTCAGAGGTGCCGTGAGCAATTTCCCAGACTGTTTAAAAACAGTCTCTCTCATGCTACCAATGGGAGAAGCCTTCCTATTCTGCTGGCTTCTCTACCATAGCAAATTTCTGGTGTTCCCCTCTCGGATTACTTCTCCGAGATTCAGTTGGCTCATTTCACCTCTGCAAGATGCGGCAACCATTTTCCGTTACATTGAAGCTAAACACAGCTTCTTTCAGGGAACAGATGTCTCTGTCTTTACAAAATCCCCACAGGGGCTGGACTATAGTGCAAACACTCTTTGGGGCATATTTCAAACAAATACCTCACCCTGTTTGCTTATTGGGAATCATACTTGGCCCAGGAAATCATACAGTACTACAATAACCAGCTCTTTCTTACTGGTTCCTTGGCTTTTCATTTTGCAGGCATAAGGCAGGGATAAAAACATGACTATACAGGGGGAATAGCCAAGAGAAACAAGATACTATTATGGGTGGCCTACCCATAATAGTAGAAAGGATATAGTTAGACAAATAGAATAGATAAAAGTGCTACTGCAGTAGATGTTTGGGGAAAAGAAATGCCAAAGCCTGCTTTCCAAAAAGGGGGTTCAAACTACCACACACCCCCAAGGTCAAGTGGAAACTAGGTGCTACCCTATCTTGTTTCCAAGACAACCTACCCAATAAATCTGGGTAGGATGGAACTACCGCCCACCCTCGCTTTGGTAGCTCCACCCCAGGGTTCCTTAAATACATATAAATACTTGGGTAACACTACACAAGTATACCTAAGATACTTGAATACAACCCTGGGGTGTCTAATGCATTTTTACATAACAACATTTCATATTATATCAACAGGTGTACCTGTATCACACTCTGGTTCATTCATTTTTGTGACAGGGGCCCCATATCTCGACAAGAAATTGGCATTCACATGTTGAGTACCAGCATGATGTTGGACAGTAAATTTGTAAGGGTGAAGTGTCAAATACCACTGCATTTTCCGATTATTATGATCTTTCATCTGGTGTATGAAACATAGCGGGTTATGATCGGTAACCAGCATAAATGGCACTCCCCACAAATAGAATCGTAATGTCTCAATGACTCACTTGGCTGCTAGGCATTTCTGCTCCACAGTTGAGTACTTCTGTTCATGATCATGGAGTTTGTGTGAAATGTACAGGACTGGGTGTTCTTCACCCTCCACAGTCTGACTCAAGACTGCCCCAATACCTGTGCCTGAGGCATCCGTATGAACCTCAAAAGGCTGACTAAAATCCGGGCTGCATAGTGCCGGTGATGAACATAGCACTGCCTTTATATCCAAAAGAGCCTTCTCACACTCTGGTGTCCACAATATTTTATTACCAAATCTTTTCTTAGTCAGGTCAGTTAATGGGCTAGCCATAGCTCCGAAACTGGGGATAAATCTATGGTAGTAGCTAGTCAACTGAAGAAATGAGCAGACATGTTTCTTCCTCTCTGGTTGGGGACAACTGGCTACCACCTCAACCGTATCAATTTCGGATTTGATGTTTCCGTTACCTAACAAAAAACCTAAGTGCCTTGTTTCCAACATGGCCAAAGAACATTTTTCAGGGTTGATGGTTACTTCTGCTTTGGCAACTGAGCTATTGACAGCCCTTAAGCGCGCCAAATGAGTGTTCCAATCCGGACTAAAGATGATGACGTCATTCAGATATGCTGCACAAAAATTAAAGTGAGGTGCCAGCATATGGTTCATAAACCTCTAGAATGTCGCTGGCACTCCGTGGAGTCCAAAAGGCATAGTCTAGAACTGAAACAATCCCATAGATGTACTAAAGGCCATTTTCTCTCTGGAGGTGTCTTCGAAGGGAACTTGCCAATAGCCTTTGGTAAGGTCCAAGGTGGAAATGTATTGGGCCTTTCCAACTTATCCAGGATGTCATCCACTCTGGGCATGGAATAGGCATCAAACTATACTGCGTTCAGTCCCCTGAAATCGAGACACAGTCTAATACCTCCCTTTTTGGGCACCACAACAATGGGAGAACCCCAAGCACTGTTAGATGGTTCTATGATTTTCATTTGTAACAATTTCTCTACTTCTTGCTGCACTTTTTGTCTCACCCTTTCTGGGAGTCTATATGGTTTCTTCCTTGTGGGTGGGGATGTGGTCTGGATCTCATGCTCCACTCCCTTAACTACACCTGGCACACTAGTGAAGGTACTCAGATATTCTAGTAACATATCCTGTAACTCTCTTCTCTTTTTGGGGTCTAGGGCAGGATTTACTTTCACCTCCCATATCCCTTTTCTAGTCTCCAGTCTCCCATAAGTTGTTTCCATTTCTGTCTCGGGTGTTTCTGGTATTATCACCATACTCAGCCCTCTGAAACTTTTCTCATGTCATTTCTTCAGCAGGTTCACATGGTAAATTTTCGTCTTATGAATCTTATCTAGTGTCTCCATCTCGAAGGTAACAGGCCCCATCTGTCTTACTACCTGATATGGTCCCTACCATTTCATGAGGAGCTTGTTTGCAGTGGTTGGGAGTACAACAATACTTTATCCCCTTTTATAAATGTTTTAGCCTGGGTACCCTGATCATGTGTAGCCTTCTACACCATCTGGGCCTGAATGCTCAACTCATGGGCTTTGGCAGAATATTTCACCAATCACTGCCTCAGTTCTTTCAGATACTTTGCTATTCCAGGGTATTCATGTCCTTTCCTTCCTCTCAACATTCTTTAATTACCTCTAAAGGTCCTCTAAGGTTTCTGCCATAAAGGAGTTTGAAAGGGGAATGACCAGTGGATGCCTGAGGGACCTCTCTGTATGCGAAATAAGACAAAGGGTAAATACTTGTCTCAATCCTTATCTTCCACATGAACACATTTTTTCAGCATTTGGTTAAAATGCTCATTTAGGTCATCTGTCTGGGGATGATAAGGGGACGTGGGGACAGCTACTATACCCAGCAATCGATATAATTCCCTTAATAATTCCACATTGAAATTGAAACCTCAGTTGGTCAGTATCTCCTTCAGTATGCCTACCGTACCAAACAATTTCACTAGTTCCTCCACTATTTTGAGCATGATGACTGACCTCATGGGGATGGCCTCTGGGTATTTCATTGCATAGTCACATATGACCAATACATATTGGTTCCCTTTGGAGCTTTTATTGACCGGGCCCACCACATGTATCACAATCCTGTCAAATGGGGTTGTCACTAGGGGTAAGGGTATCAATGGGACTTCCTCCTTCTTCCCTACTTGGGCCACAAGCTGCAATGCCTCACATTCTCCACAGTATCTGGCAACATCCTCATGTATTTTAGGCCAAAAGAAATGCTGAGTTAGCCTACCCAGTGTCCTGTCTCTCCCCGCATGTTCTGCCCATGGTAAGTCATGGCTTAAATATAAAAGATCATCTCTAAAACAAGAGGGTACTAATAACTGTTCAATTTCTTTGTTAGTCACTGTGTTTGTACACACCCTATGCAACAGATCATGTTTCATTATTATCTTTGGGGCCCCTGGGGTTTGTATTTTTCCCACCTGTTGGAAAAAAAGGCTGCAACCCTATATCATTTTTTTGTTCAGCTACAACATATTTGCTTTCACAAAAACATTCTGTACATTTTCAGGGGTTACCTCCTTCTGTTTATCATGCCAGTGTCTCTGTACCTTTTTCTTCTTGTTGTGGGACAGTTTGTTTTTTCCAGCTACATCCACCACCTCATCCTTAAAAGGAAATATGTCTACCAGCTCTTGTTGTCTCTTCTCCTGCAGTCTTGTAGTTACAGCAGTGACAGTTCCCTCATCGGGCATTCAGTCAGCAAAGTCTGGAAAATCATGCCCGATAACCATTGGTACTGGCAGGTGAGGTACCAATCCTGTTGCCAAGATGGTTGTTCTTTCCTTCACCACCATGTTTACTGGCACCGTGGGGTATACATGGGTATCTCCATGAACACATACCACACTCATAGGAGGCCCTCTTTCCTTCTTTGTTACCAATTCTGGTGAATTAGCATTTGCTTACTTCTGGAATCTATCAAGGCTGTCACATTTTTATTTTCGACCTTTACCTCGGTGAAGAAGTAACCGGGGTTTAACAATGCCAAATGGGTTCTTTCTCCTCTCCTAGTTGGGAAAAAAGTGCAATGTGTCCCTGGCCCTTGCAATTCTGACAGGTAATGTCTGCAGGGTAGGGTCATCCACTAGTACCATCCCTGTTATCTGGTCAGCCTTCATATCTACCATACCTTGGATGTTCATAACCTGGTCTCACTAGGGGAAGTTGGTTTACTGTTGGTATTTTCCAATACTCTGGCATCTCCTTTATTTATATTCTGGTGGGCAGAGAGGTAGTCATAAACTGAGTGGCTGCTGCTGAAGTGTGGGCACTACTGAATGTAACTTTTAATGCAACTGTCTTAAATTAAATGCAACATATTTGTTTATGAGGGAGCCCTGGTTGCTAACCGATAACTAGGTAGAGAGACTGATATTCAGTCTGTCATAGCACCTTTTTGTAATCATTGTCTAGGCAGTGTTGAACTGAACTGTGTGAAAAATAGGAGTTACGGCTTCTATACACAGCTAAATACCATTTTAAAACATTTTATTTACGAGTTCACTCGTCCACTCAGGCTCCACTTCCAGGGTAATCTCGCTATATTAGTGAGCCCCGTTGTGAGCGCCATCAGATACCTTGAGCAATTAAATTGAGTGGCTGCTGCTGAAGTGTGGGCACTACTGAATGTAACTTTTAATGCAACTGCCTTAAATTAAATGCAACATATTTGTTTGTGAGGGAGCCCTGGTTGCTAACCAGTAACTAGTTAGAGAGACTGATATTTAGTTTGCCATAGCACCTTTTTGTAATCATTGTTTAGGCAGTGTTGAACTGAACTGTGTGAAAAATAGGAGTTACGGCTTTTATACACAGCTAAATACTATTTTAAAATATTTTATTTACGAGTCCACTCATCCACTCAGGCTCCACTTCTGGGGTAATCTAGCTATATTACTAAGCCCCGTTGTGAGCGGGGCAGCCTTGCATGTGACGTCGAGCACAGAGACCTGCGCAGAGACACGCACATCTGCACATGTCTACTGTGTCCACTGGGGATGCGGGGGATCAGGAGGACACAACAGTCACGTCTTAGCAGGTAGGAAATATAAATTAATATATTGTGAATATTGCAGTGATACTTTAAATGGCACAGACCAAGGGAAAAAAGGGAAAAGCACCAAAAAAAAATGTGCTCCCAGTGCAACATGTACCTGGAAACTACACACAATGTAGAGTTTGTCTGTGACAAGTGTACCCAAAACATTGCCCTTCTAGAAGAAATAAATCAGTTACATTGGAGATTGGAAACTACACCATTAGAAACTTTTATCGATGCTGCAGTTAAAGAAACTAGTTTAAATCATACACAACATGCTGCTTTAAATATAACTGAGATGTTTGTTCCCCCACCTAGTTTAACAAACAATGTCACCTTAGTTCCTACATGTTTTTCTCCCATCCAGGATTCCCAGCATATTAATCTATCCAATAGATATGAAAGCCTGTCAGTAGATCTGTAGCTTCAGAAGAAAACCCTACTCCAACACCTTCCTTACCATCTGTTGTTGAGCCCATAAAATCACACTCAGTGAAAACTAGTTTACCTAATTCCAGGGACATTGTAGTAATAGGTGATTCTATACTAAGGGGGGGTTGATGCAATGGTATGTGAAGGATGAAAGGAATCAACTACAGTGAGCATGCTTCCAGGGGTAATGAGTCGAGATATTAATGGATTATTAGAAGGACTACTTGAAAATACCTTAAATTCCATAGTAATTATTCATGTTGGAATAAATGACTTATACAAGTCTGATTTTATTTTAGAAATACAGTCAAATTTTAAAAATATAATTGATCAGATTAGAAATAGAGGAGGTGAAATGATTATGTCTGGATTATTGTCTACCATCTGAAAAAATTCATATAAAAATGATATGATTCAAAAAGTAAATAATTGGCTAAGATAATATTGCCTGGCACAAAAGATAGGCTTCATGAATAATTCCTCTTCTTTCACAAACCCAGCTTGTTTTAAAGGGGATAGCATGCACCTCAATCACCTAGGGTCCAGGATTTTGGGTTAACAAAATCAATAAAGTTATTAAATTTCATTTAAACTGGATCAAGGGGAGAGGGCCCCTAGTAACTATATAAAATCAAGCCAATCATTGAACTTACCTAATTTTGACAACTCAGGCTGGAAAGATGTTTCAATTACTGCTAGAAGTCTAACCAATAAATTCGAAGAACTTAAATATCTGTCAGAAACTAACAACATACAGATTGCATTGGTCACTGAAACATGGTGGGAAGCTAATGATCCTTGGGATAAAAATGATCCCTGGATATAATCTATATTCCAAAAGTAGGGTCCATAGAAAGGGTGGAGGTGTGGCTATTTATTTACAAAATAATATAATTAGTGAAGAAATCACAGTAGATTCTTCTGACATAGAGGCATTATGGGTTAAACTTTCCCCCCAGACTGGTCCTCCTATCAGTTTAGGTTTAGTATATAAACCCCCTTCCATATCTCCTGAAAATGATAATGCATTATTAAACTATATACGGAGCTTGGACCCATCAAATAATCTCATGATATTTGGGGACTTTAACTTACCTAGCATTGACTGGGCCATGGCCACAACAACAAATAAAACTGAAGGCTGTTATTTGGAACTGTTTCAGGAGATGGGGTTAGATTAAAAAAGTACAATATCCTACAAGAAACAATAAAATACTAGACATCATACTGACTAATACTGAGCATTGCATTTCCAATATCAATATAGGTGAGCCCCTGGGCAATAGTTACCACAACATTGTACATTTTTACATCACTGGGAACCTTAGGCAAACAGTCACTGGGTTAACTGAAACAATGAATTTTAATAAAGCCAATTTTGAATCCATAAAAAATAATCTCGATCATTGGGATTGGGTTAATGAGTTCACTAACCAGCCAGTCGAGGGTAAATGGGGACTTCTGATTGGAAAACTTAAATGTCTTATTAATCAAAATATTCCTATAATAAAGAAATACAATAATATTCATGATAACACCCCTTTATGATTTAACTCCTCAATCAAATCTATGATTAATAAAAAAAAGACTTTTTAGGAAAACAAAAAAAGAGTTCACTCATTTTATCCCTGAGTACAGATCATTAGTTAAAAATATTAAAACCATGATAAAATATGCAAAATCTAGTTATGAACTGAACCTGGCTGATAGGGTTAAAGATAATAAAAATGCATTTTTTGCACATGTTAACAGAACCAAAGGGAAAGTTAATACTATAGGTCCTTTTACAAATCAGGATGGGACACTGGCCACTAACCAAGAAATTGCCAACATCCAGAATCAATATTTCTGTACAGTGTTTAATAAAAATAGCAATGAAGCAGAGACTAAAGCTGACTTATATTCTGTAGGGGAAGTTACAATATTACCTAATGTAGTTTAGGAAAAACTAAGTACATTAGATGGCAATAAATCACCAGGCCCAGACGAAATCCATTCTAGGGTCTTAAAGGAGCTTGCTATAAATATTTATCTCCCTCTTACTAATATATTACAACATTCACTTAATACTGGAGAAGTTCCTCAAGACTGGTGTGTAGCCACTGTAGTACCCATCCACAAAAAGGGACCCAAGGCCAATCCAGAGAACTATAGGCCTATCAGCTTAACTTCCTTAATGGGCAAAATTCTCGAAAGTATTATCAAAGAACATATACAGGAGCATGTTAATAAAAATGGGTTAACAGACCCACTTCAGCATGGGTTCACAAAAAACAGATCATGTCAAACTAACCTGTTAACTTTCTATGAGTTGGTAACTAAAGAAATCGACCTTGGTAAATCTGTTGATACTGTGTTCTTGGACTATGCTAAGGCGTTTGATAAACTACCATATCTTGAACTTATCACCACCTTGAGAGTACTAAACATAAATATTTACTTAATCAACTGGATAACAAATTGGCTTAAAGGAAGAAAGCAAAGGGTTATCATTAATGGAGAGTACTCTATTTGGGCTTCTGCAACCAGCGGTGTCCCCCAGGGGTCTTTGCTGGGACCATATCTTTTTAATATCTATATCTCAACATTAACTAATAACGACCCAATGTATGGTTACTCAAATTCGCAGACAATTGTAGATTAGCTACTGTAATAAATAATCCAAGAATTACCATAGCTCTTCAGGCAACTTTGGATAGAATTTTGAAATGGTCTAGTATTAAAAAATTTGTGCTGAATCCTACAAAGTATAAAGTTATGCACCTAGGTTTGCACAATCAACACCAGAAACATAAACTTGTCAATGTAGTTCTATCAGAAACAGACCAGGAAAGAGATCTAGGTATAATAGTTAACCCTGATCTAAAATTTAGATCTCATTGTAAGGCACAAATTAATAAAGCAAATCAAAATCTTAATTGCGTACTCAGACATATTTCTAGTCGTAGGACTGAGGTATTGATGCCATTGTATATTGCCCTCATGAGACCACATCTTGAGTATTGTGCTCAAGTCTGGTCACCATACTATAATGAGGATATTCAAAAAATTGAGAGGGTGCAATGTAGATTTACTTAAGCCCTTATAGGAATGTCAGATATGGCATATGAGATTAGATTGAAATCACTCAATTTATATACTCTCAATACAGAAGACTGAGGGGAGACATGTGTCTATTATAAAGAGCTATATCTGACCCTATAATCATTAATGAACTAGGAATTATTCCCCTTGGAAAGACTGTCAATACAAGGAGTCATGCCAAACAACTTTATCTACCCAAATGGAATCTACTACAAAGGAAACACTGGTTCAGTCTCAGGGTAGTTCCCATATGGAATCAGCTCCCAGCTGAAGTTGTTGATAGTCCTAATATGGATTCATTTAAAATAAACCTTGATTCAACACTTGGGGATAATATTAAATTTACAAATTTTCAAAATTAGTGACATCGGCAAGCTTTAAGGACAAAACGTCTACATAGCTTGACAAAATAATAAAAATAATTTTATTTAGTATAGCGCCTTTCAGATCATCAAGGCGCTTCACAAATACGAACAAACACAATTCAACAATAAATAAGAATAAAATCATTGAAAATCAGGAAATGCTTTGACCCAAAGAAAGGTCTTCAGTGCCTGCTTAAAACTCCGCACCATCCTGCACTCCCGTAGCTGACGAGGTAGAGAATTCCAGAGGGATGGTGCAGCGAACATAAAATCCTGAGCCCCAGATGACTTCAATCTAACCCTTGGAATCTCTAACAACCCCTCATCAGCGAGTGGAGTTCTTGCACAGGGGTGTAAGGGATCAGAAGTTCTTTCAGGTAGTCAGGACCCAGTCTGTTTAGGGCCTTGTAGGTTAACAAACCTACCTTAAAGGTGATCTGCCACTGAACTGGCAGCCAGTGCAGATCGCTCAGCACTGGGGTTATATGAGATCTTCTTGATGCCCCAGTCAATAAACATGAAAGCCGCATTCTGCACTAGCTGCAACCGGTGGATATCAACCCCAGGAAGCCCTAGGTAGAGGGAGTTACAGTAGTCAAGGTGTGAGACAAACTTATGAAACCTAAGAAACCAAAGTGATGGCAATCTCAGCTGTCTCAGGGTTGTGCTTCCTTACCCAAATCTGTACATCATGGGGCAGGCCTTGTAGGAACTGTTCACCCACTATGGTATCCACCAAATCATCTACAGTTTTCCCTTCGGGCTGCAGCCATTTGTTACACAGGTCCCTCAATCTTATAAAGACCTCTCTGGGGGTATCTTGAGTCTGAAATTTTAAAGCCTGGAATCTTTGCCAGTGCGTTTTGGTATTAATGTTATACCACTTTAAAATTTCCTTTTTGACTAGATCATATGTATTGGCTGTTCTGGCATCCATGTTACTATATGCTAGTTGCACCTTCCCAGTTAGGAGTGGAGCTAGTCATACCATCCACTGTGTCAGTGGCCATGCACATGCCTGGGCAACCCTCTTGAATGTGATTAGATACACCTCTATATCATCTGATGATGTTCAGCTTGATATCCTTTGGGTTTGGGTCGGGCCTACTTCCATCCTGACCTCTACCTGCCCCCAAGTTATGTAAAGCCCAAAGAGTCTCTGCCCATCTGGTATCCTGCTATCTCCTCTCATTTTTTATTTATTTATTCATTCTAGGATTACAAATACCTTTGAGTGCCAGGCAGCTCATTTACAAAGGTTCCACGTCAGTAGGGAGGGTTATAAACAGTTGCAGGGAAACAGACAAGTCATAGGGAATATTTCAGGACAAAAGTACATGTGTTTACATTATAGTATAGGACAATTAAGCTTCAGTTATATACACCGTGGTTTCACCATCTGTCCTAATCCCAGCATCAGGGTCTCTCCAGATCTTGCTACCGGGGTTTTGGTCTGGACACCAGTCACTATAACTCCCTCCATCTTCTTCTCATTGTCCAAAATGTCACTTGCTTTACCCTAGTACCAGGGCTGGTACCAGATTCTGGTCTCTCACCTATGCTAGACAACCAGATATCCCACTTCTAACACCAAAATCTGTGACCAGGTTGTGTGGGTGGTGTAAATGAGTGACACAAGACCTCGGTTTAAGGTTAAGACACCTTTGTTTGGTGTGATGTTTATTAGTCCTAAGGACTGCTTTTTTGTAAAAGATATATAAAAAAATAGAACATCCATAAACAACCATAAATGGAAATGAGTCTTAAACGTCAGACAATACATTATAAGAAGAAGATAAATAACAAAAGAAAATAGCTCTTCCTTGAGCTCCAGAACTACCCTACCTTGGTAGTCCTGCCACAGAGTAGTTAAATTTCTTTAAACACAATTTACTATGCTCTTTTGTGCTTTGAGACAACCTCTCTCTATGCACTCCAAGGTTGATCTGATACTTTTGAGCACCAGGGCAGCTTATACACACCTCTCCTGGGTGTCATCAGGTCAGCTGACCCAGCCCTAATCTGAATTACAATAATCCCTGTCCTAATACACACAGGTTGGAGGATCAGCAGGACCATTCACTCAGATTATCATACCATGGTTCATTATGACCACTCTTTGTCTTCCTTTTGGCAGTACAAGATAAGATATAAACAAATAACTACTAATTACCTGTAATTTGAGTAGCTCCTCCCCCAATTCAAAGTGAGTGACAGCTGTCATTTCTTATATAACAGCCTCATCATGGGGCTGCTGGCTCCTAAGGGCTTATTTTTTCCAAATTCCCAGCACTCAGGTAGGAACTCACTTTATTTCTTCAAACAGAAAACAGACATGTAGTCAATTCATATGGCCAATGATCCTTCAGTGAACACATACAATAAAAATACTCTTAACACCTTACAACAGCTTCTAAACCCAGCAGCTGAAAAGATAAGCCAACGGTAAAACATTTCAGTTCTGCCTATTTCCTCTGTTTCCTCACAGTAAGGGGTTTCGTTTATTTACACAGGAGTAGGGTTTGACTGTTCTGGAGGCACGCTTCAATGAAAGTGAAAACCTTTCACTTTCAAGGCTCAGAGGCACCATGAGCAATTTCCCAGACTGTATAAAAACAGTCTCTCTCTCTCTCGCTACCAACGGGAGAAGCCTTCCTATGCTGCCGGCTTCTCTCCCATAGCAAATTTCTGGTCTTCACCTTCTCTGATTACTTCTCTGAGATTCAGTCGGCTCATTTCACCTCCACAAGAAGCGGTAGCCATTTTCCACTAACACTGGAGCTAAACACAGCTTTGTTCAGGGAACAGATGTCCCTATCTTTACAAAATCCCCACAGGGGCTGGACTATAGTGCAAACACACATTGGGGCATATTTCAAGCAAATACCTCACCCTGTTTGCTTATTGGAAATCATACAAACCCAGGAAATCATACAATACTACAGTAACCAGCTCTTTATTACTGGTTCCTTGGCTTCTCATTTTGCAGACATAAGGCAGGGATGAAAAAATGAATATACAGGGGGAATAGCCAAGAGAGACAAGATACTATTATGGGTGGCCTACCCATAATAGTAGAAAGGATATAGTTAGACAAATAGAATAGATAAAAGTGCTACTGTAGTAGACGTTTTGGGGAAAAGAAATGCCAAAGCCTTCTTTCCAAAAAGGGGGGGTCAAACTACCACAAACAGGTCGCTGTATTGGTGTGCCATAGACCAGGTCACACTCTTCTGGTCCTGCACCCCCTCCCCAAATCAACTCTCACTCACAATTGATTATGTTTAGAACAGGGGGTGTGGTGGAGAGAGACCAGTGCATGGGGGTTCAAGGGACAACCCCCCATAGAAAAAACAGACAGGGAGTCCTTTGGGATTTATGTCAGCTGCAACTTGCAGTTGACATAAATTCCATCACTGTGATGCCAGTCAATGAAATTGTTGTCGAACCAGCATCGTAGAGCCTCATGGATGACATCATCGTCAGGTGATCCACCCCTTTTTGCTAAAACAGTGCAAACCTCTTACTCTCAGGCATTCTCCATCAAACAGTAAAGACGCACTGTACTTGTTCATACATGTTATCTTTTCTTACCCAGACTCAACTCCTCTTTTCTCAGTTAAGGGGAGTTTATGTCAGGGAGGTTTTATGTTTCCATTTTGTTTCATTTCAAAAGATAGTTTTACTAAGATAGTAAGTCCATGAGGGTTCCATTGGGTTTGCAAGGGGAACGGGAGAATGAGGGCATGCTACTCTTCTCCCTTCTCCTGCCAAACCTTGGAACTCATATCTTTTTCCTTTTATTTCCATTAAATTGTTAAATGTGACACCCTAAAATAGATAAGCATACAGCAAACATATTTCATTTTCATTCCCAGTACAAGCAGCCATCCCAGAGAAGCAAAGAGTGAAAGGAATGGGAGAGGGTGGACACCCCACACATGGGCATCCATCCCAGACAGGGCTCACCCTGTGATAAAGAACATAGGACAATACAATATTTAAAAAGTATGCTGTGCTTTTATTGCATCTTGTAATTTGGCTGGCAGACAATTTAAAGCAGCAGTGCAGCCAAACTGGGCAAACAATATGGCTCTACCTTTAATTCACTATAAAAAGTTCCTGGCATCTTCCAGTTTTATTTGATGGTAAAATTTTCTAGTTCCACCAACATTTTTATAAATGTTTTAATTCATTTTTTTTCTCAAGAAAAAAGATGGCAACCACATTTGGCTAACAAATAGCATTGTAGACCTGACCAGGTTTAAGATCAAGTAAAGAAAAAAAAATAATGAGACACAGCATAGGAGGTATGGTACCTAGAAAAGCAATAACATATTCGTAGAGGAAACTATCTTTTTTAGAATAATCTTTTTCATTGCACTGCAGTTTTAAACTATTTCTTCCTAAAAAGTGGCTAAAGTTTTTTTAATGTAAATAAAACAGTACTTGAAAAATTCCCCAGAGCAAATAAAACTGCCCTTACAGTAGAGAACAAAAGTTTATATAACATTTCCTCCCTCTCTTGTTTCTTTAAATTAAAGTGGAGCTACTGGGTGGGATATTCAAAAGGGTTGCGCCATGCGCAACAGGGTTGCACATGCCTAAGTCCAAAAGTGCGCCATTTTGCGATATTCAGCAGGAGGCAGTTGTGCCACTGAAAACATGTTGAGCAACAGCGCAATGCAAATGAAGGCATGCGCGAACCCGAAGGGTGGATCCATGCATAAGGCGCAATGCGATGTTCAGGAACGTACAATGCGCAACAGCGGAACAGCCGGAAATTGCGACTAGCGGAAATGAGCCAAAATAAAAAGGCTCAAGGAAGCGGCGCAAGAACGCTACAAGGATGCCAAGTGGGGGAGAGAGAGAGAGAGAGAGACAGACAGACAGACAGTGACAGGCTAGGGCAGGCAAGGCAAGCGTGGGCCATAGGCTGTAGAGGCCAGCGGGGTGCCCGGTGCAGTGGAAGTAGCAGTGAGGACAGCGGGGGTAACACAGCAACACCAGCCAGGGGTCAGAAGCCAGGAGATGGACAGTGCCAGCTTCCACATGGAAGCTGTAATAAGGGGGGTGAGAATGCAAGCTGCAGGGGGACGAGGCCGTGGAAGGGCCTGTCGATGGTACGCCCCAACAGGCAGTACCATGCCCGCATCAGCTATGAGCTGTACACAGATGTAGAGATCGTGGGCCGGTACCGCCTGAACAGGGCAATACTGAGGCGGCTCTGTGAGCTGTGCAGTGATATGATGCAGGCACCCTCATGACGGAGTCACGCTCTGTCAGTGGAGACCAAGGTGACAGCCTGCATGTGCCTGCTCACCACGGGCACCTTCCAGAGGCCGACAGGGGACACCACAGTCATCACACAGTCGGCCACGTCACGCATCCTCACCCAATTCCTCAGCGCACTGCTGCCACATGCTGTGGAGTACATCCATTTCCCCAGCACCGCGGCAGAGTGTACAGCAAACATGCAGGAGTTCCACAGGGTAGTACGTATGCCTGGCGTGCTAGGGGCCATAGACTGCACCCATGTGGCCATTCGCACGCCACCTGGCCCCGATGGGGCTGCATATAGGAACAGAAAGGGCTTCTCCAGTGTCAGCTGCCAGGTGGTGTGTGATGCCACTGGGCGCATAATCAATGTCTGTGCCACACACCTGGTGGAGCACATGATGCCTTCATATGGTATCAGTCTGCACTGTGCCATCAATTCGAGTGGGGACATCCCCACAGGCCATCTAGTGGGTGAGTATGCATGTATGGAATGCAAACTCAGGGCAAGGGTGGGAATGCCACAGGTGCCATGGTAGTGGCACACAGGGATATGGGCAATATGGACCTGAACATGATACTGATCTCCACTATCTCCACACAGGTGACAGCAGATACCCACTCCGTCTCTGGCTGCTCACACCGTACCGGCGCCCCATGACCCCATTGCAGCAACGCTATAATGAGGCACATGCTTCCACATGCAACATCATAGAGCTGGGTGTTTTGTGATGCTCAAGGCACGCTTTGATGCCTAGACACCTCGGCGGTGCCCTACAGTACAGCCCCCAAAAGGCCTGTGGGATATTCCTGGCCTGTTGCATCCTGCACAACATGGCCAAAGACTGTGGGATAGCCCTACAGGTTGAAGAGGGGGACAGCGATGGGGACGCCAGTGGCGCCGGTGTTGATGGTGATGAGCAGCCCCACCTAGGATGGCGGGACCCCCGACTGATCCGTCAGGCCCAGCTGCACTGGGACACCATCACAGAGGAGCACTATGCACAACACAGGTAAGTCAAGGGGACATGTGCAACCAACACTGTCCATGAGCAAACCACAGGCACACAGGGTAACACACCAGGGGTGCATGACGGCCAGGGGAGTGGAAGGATCCAGGCATACAAACATACCATCAGGGAGGGGTGAACACTCATATGGACACACACACACCAGGCACAGAGCGTGACATGGGCAGATGCACAGCACAGCAGAACCGACATTGCTAACACACAGAACCACCGACCACCCCACCACCTGTACTGTCCAAGTACGTGTCAGATGCTGGGCACTCTTGCACCTTGGTGTACAGTACAATGCAGGCATCATCATGCACACGCACCTGTGGACAGCAGTTGGGAGGGTGTGCAGGTGGTCCGTGTGTCGGCGTGTTGAGCAGAGCACCCAGCAGTGCATTGCCCACCATGACACACATTGCACACAGGGCAGCACCAGACAGGGCCCGCACTGGGAGACAGGTCAGTCATGTAGCACTGTCCCACGGCCACCGCGGATGCGTGGGCAGCCTCGCTGACCCAACAGCCCTGGCAGGCTGAGCAGGGGCCACATGGGGTGGCACTGTTGGACCACCAGGGGTCCCACTGCGCGAACGCGACCTTGCCCACACAGGGGTCTGCAGCATGCCGAACAAACCTGCACCAGGGGTGCTCGGGATGCCCACAGCAGAACCCGGCATCGACAGGCCTGGTGTCGCATGACGCCAGGAACGGGGAGTGGAGAGTGAACTGTGTGGGGTGTGCGGTACAGGGGCACCTGACTGTGTGCCCAATGCGTCCACGACAGAGACCACTGCCTGGGTCAGCCTGTCAATGGCGGCGGTCACATCCGTCCGCATACGAACCAGCTCTGCACGGTCCAGAGCACACTCCCTGCTGTGCCGCTCCACAGCCACAGACAGTGCCTCCACGGACATTGCAACCCGCCTCTGCTGCTGTACTGATTCCTGCAGCAGGTGGGTGTGCTCGTCCAATGGGTACTGTGCCCCAAGGCATCCTGTCCCCCAGGGTGTGGAAGGTCCTGATGCACAACACCCCTTGAGGGTGGGCACTGTTCGCCAGGACCAGGAATTGGCGGATCAAAGGGCAGCGGACATGTGCCACCGCTTGACATTGTACCCCCAGACCTGGTGGGTGACTGCTGCTGCTGCCCCTCCAACCACTGTGCCCCAGGGTCCACTCGTTCCACCGCTGTGGCTGCAACAGTGCCAGACACCTACACAGCCACCGGTGCTGCCCCACCGGTGCTGACAGGCACAGCCTGGTACTGTGCCAACATGCTGGTACACAAGTTAGAACCAGAAAGGCCCAGGGGCACGTGCTGGCCTGCTGTGTGTCCGTCATGGGACACACACATATCACTGCCCATTGCAGTCCTTGCATCATCAATGGTGCGGATGCAGTGCTACAGCCACAGTCACAGCGTGCTGGCATGCTTGCATGCCAGACTGCTGAGACACAGGCTGTGCACCCCCCACACCCGAATCACCGACACCAGAGTTGGCGGCCCAGCGTGCATGCTGGCTGGTGACAGAGGTGGATGGACCCTCCTCCATGTCCAGCAGGTCATCATCACTGCCTGGACCCACCACCACCGTCTCCTGAAGATGAACAGGATCTGTAACAGAAAGAGAGTACATGTGAGTGCATGTGAACAACCTCCACCCCCCGCAACACCACCACCATGTCATACCGTGCAGTGATGGGCTTCCACCTGTCTGGAATCCACCTCCTGGTATGCCCTCAATAGCGCTCCACTGCATTGATGCAGCCAGTCTCTCCTCAGCAGGGGTCAGCTCCAACACCGCTGGCTGGCCCCCGCCAGTGCCAGCACGTGCCGCCCTGAAGGCTGCCACCTTCTCCTTCAACCTCCTGCGGTCTGTCCCCATCTTCTTCTTGCATTCCTGCACGGAGCGCTGGTGGCTTCTGTGGAGGTTCACGCCGGCTACCCCTCCCATGCAGCGCGCCGGGACTGAGGGGTGCCCTGCCGTCCACTCAGTAGTGGCTCCTCCTCCAGGTAGGCCTGGAAGAGGGCCTCTGTCTCTGCTGAGGTAAAGTTGGGCCTCCTCTTACACCCACCATCCTCACCCTCACCTTGTCTCTGCTCAGTCATGGCGATCTGTATGGGGAGAAGTGGACACCTGTTACTGTGCAGTCTACAGCATTTTCCCATGACCATTGTCCAGAACATCACACAGCATGCAACTCACCTCTCACCTGCAGTACCCGAATCTGGCCAGCACAGCCCAATGTCGCACATTTATAGCGCAATGCATGCAAATTAGGAGTGGAGCAACTATAATGAGATGCAAATCGCGCCACTGCGCCTTTGAATGGCTGATCAGATGATTTGCATGTTCGGCTGAATATCAGCGAGTTGGCGCTTTGCTCTACGGTTGAGTCGGCTGAGCCAATGGCGCAGATCTGTGACTGTGTGGTACACTGCATTGTGCATGCCCAGATAGCTTACGCGGCGTCTGCGGCGCTGCTGGCGTGCTGTGCGCGCTCGGCAATTCAGGCCATGGCCACCATTGTGCCAGTGGCACTACAGCACTGGGCACTATAGGCGCTGTGGCGCACTACTGCGCCAATAGTCCACTGTGGCACTGGTACGCAGGGTGGTCGGTTGCGAGGATGCGATACGCCAGATGGCGCTGTGCTGTAGCTCAAGGCCATTGCCCATGACCTGTGTCCGACCTTTGCCCCTGGTGCTGTTCAGCTGCCATGTGTATGGTCCCTATTGCCTGTCTGGTGACAGCGCTATGTGAACTGACGGCGCTGTTCAAACAGCCATTGGAACCTATGGTGGTCTATTGCGCAACATCTCCACGTGGGGTTACGGCGCAGTGGGGCGCCACATTGCCTGCTGTAAAGTTGGTAGCATGGCACGCAGGAGGGCAGTGCAATGGAGCCCCGTGGAAGTGGCCAACTTGGTGGCCCTGGTGGAGCCCCACTATGGGGCACTGTATGGTTAGGTGCCCCTCACCATAGCTAGGACCCAGGTCTGGCAGCAGGTGGCCAGTGACCTGGTGGGGGGTCACTGGGCGGTGCCGGTCAGCTGAGCAGTGCCGGCACCGGTAAAGTGATCTCCGCAGGAGGGATCCTGAGCTTTATGGGTGGCTACTGTCACATGCCAGGAGGGGCGTGGTGCCTAGGCCAGGTGGGTGTACCGTCTATGCACCTGTATTCTCTGTAGGGGTGTGACTGTGTTTTGGTGGATGTGCATAGGTGATGGCTCTGACATGGTTGGCTGTGCCAGTGTGTGCAGATGTGAGATGCATGGGGCTGGCTGTGTGGGCAGGCACTCTCACTGGGGCAGGGGGCAGTCTGCTTTGGAGTCACACTGATGTTTTTCTCAACATTGTCTCCCACAGGACGGGCGGAGAGGATGCAGGCACGGGGTGAGGAGGGCCATGCCAGGGCCCCAGTGCCGGTCGGTGGTGCTGTGGGTGGTGCGCCCCAGCAGCAGCTGCAGCAGCAGCCACAGCTGCTTGAGGAGTGTGAGTATCATTACTTCATGGATGCTATTGCATGCTGGGGGGGGGGCATGACCACCAGCCATGCACAACACAACCATGCACGACACAGGTGACATTCATCACTGTCCAGTGTCACAGCACATCTGTGTATGCATCACTGGTGGTCCATGAATGCTCTGGGCACATGGCTGTGGGACTGGCATCGCACCACGTTGCCACGTCACTTGACAGCCTTGTTTGTGCTGTGATGTACATGGCTAGTGTGTGTGTGCAGTGGTGCACATAGCTGGTGCTGCCTGGTTGGGCGTGTCATGTGCATGGTCACTGTGGGTGGGTCCATACTATCACAGGTGCGGGGCACTAGGCTTTATGCCTTGCAGGATGGGTGGTGTTCAGGGTTTTGGTCACAGCCATTGACTGTGTTCCCTTTTCCTAGGTCTCAGCATCCTAAGAAGGATGAAGCGTGCCCTTCAGCAGCTTACACGTGTGTCAGTTGCAACACATGGGATCCTGACCGACATTTACCGCCATGGGATCCGGAGACGGCGGAGGGGACAGCGACGATGGCAGGCAGCGGCAGACCAGCCTGCCAGGCCATGATTGTACTTCCCCTTCCCACTTCAACAATCCCTTCCACCCTGCCTTCCTCTCCCAGTTGTTCACCCCTACCCCTTACCACTCTACAATGTACCCCTTGTGTTGTACATGACTGTATATAGTTGTTCTTGTTCTTGTTGTTGTATTTTATTGTTTCTATGAATATATATATTTTGTTATGAATACTGTGGTGGTCTCTGATTTGCAGCTGGCTATGGTTGCTCAGTTGCAGTGGTGTGCATGCCATCTGGGGTGGTATGGTCCTGGGGGGTGTGTGTGTGTGTGTGTGTGTGTGTGTGTGTGTGTGTGCAAGGGGAGGTGTCTCCAGTGTAGCAGTGTCTTTCTGTTGGTCTTGCCATCTGCTGCCGCCCACTGCTGGGTGCACAGGGTGGGTCTGGCTTGTATGCTTCTCTGCTACATGGGGTTGACGTGTGCCGGGTGGGATGCATGGTGTTTCCTGCAGTGCCAGTCACTGCACATGGCTGGTGTCTTGGGGTCACGGTGCAGGGTGTGCTGTGCGTGCGGGGGGGCTGATGTGCACTGTGGTTGTCATCCCCTGTGTGTGGCAGTCTCAGCCTGCCAGTGGTTGTGCTGAGGCGTCATGGCCCTGCTGTGCTTTGTTGGCTTGTCCCCAGGGGCCAGTGGATCATCCGTCCCACCCCCAGTGATGCTGTGCTTGGGGTGTGCAGGTGTGTTTGTGCAGGTGTGTTGTTGGTTCTGCAGTGTGTTCCTGTGCCCATGTGTGGCATGGCTGCGGTGGGCCCCAGCCTGCCTCCCTGGATGTGCAGTTCCATTGCTCTGCGGGGGGGTGGGGCTCTGCTTGCGCTATGGCACCTCTGGACTGCTCAGCTGGGCTGCCCTGGTTGTGCTATAGCGCAACCTTTCTGCTCAGCTTCCCCTTCCTGGTTGCGCTATGGCGCAGTTTGTGCGATATTCAGACGTTGGCTGCTTGCGCAATTTGTTCAGCTCCATGTTTGAATATCTCGTCTGTTGCGTAAATGCGCAATTGATTTGTGCTTGCTCCTGCTGTTGCACACATTTTGGGTGCAGTTTGAATATCTGGGCCCCTGTGTCCATTTAGAGCTTTCTAAAGTGTGAAAGTGTGGAACAATCATCAAATGTAACATGATTACACTGAGACACACTGAACCTTGGGAACACAAGTACATGGTTCAACAATGGTCCTACCATAATACTCAAAGTTTGCAAGTTTAAAGAATTTCCTATCTAAGTCTGAAAATAGCATTCCTGTGTAATCTAGTTTCACAGAGCAGAAGGTATTCATCCCAAATAGTCGTATCCTTTTATAAAGAGGATGTGCCCATGAATCATGGACTTCTGATAAATAATTTTATGTTGCATTATCTACTATTCTCTGTACTGCACTTCCCCTAAAATATCAGACTTGGTACAACAAGTTGAATGTAACTATAACTGCTCATAAAGCTCTTCACAGTTTTAAAATGGCCTGTGCTCAATACCTATCATCACAGTCTATTTGCTAGTATTATTTATTAACTCATCACTGTGCTTAACTGTTGTACTGTAAATATCCATACTTGCAACTGTTATTATTGAACTTGTTCTTAAATGTTGTTATTTATTATGCTTCTGTTGCTCTACACACTGGACACTTATGATAAAGGGTCCTTGGCCATTATGGTCCTCCCAGTATAATAAATAAATATGAAATCTAATTTCTGAATCTGGATTAAAAATCATTAGTGCCTGTTATCCAGCTTTCATAGGCTGTTATGTGAGTAATAAAACCATGTGCTCTCACCTGAATCAGTAACATCTAGCCAACACTTCTTTGGTAGCCTGTGATCTCCATGTTGCAGATTTTGAGCTATCCTAATCTTATCAACTACAAATTTGCAATAACCTGTATTCCCCCTTAGAAATGGTGTTAAATTTCAAATATCTAGGTGTAACACTTGATTGCACACTTTCATACACATGACACATCGATAATGTTGCCAACATTGCAAATACAAAACTGGGCTAACTGTACCATTATAAGCACTGCCTTACCAATGAAGCACTAAAAATTGCTGCCTCTAGTTCAGTGCTGTCAGTCATTGACTATGGCCTAGCGGTATACAGTGCTGCTACCCCCACTGCACTCTAACATATTAAAACCACACTTAACGAGGCCTGTAGACTTGTGCTGAGGGCTCACAGGTTTACTCATACATGTGCCCTATACGCCCAATCTGGCTGGCTCAATCTGGACAGTAGACTAAAATACCAGGTCTGCCTACCGGCCAAAGAGTCTGCCCTAGGTATAATGCCTCCAGGAGTGCAAAATCTCCTCACTTCCATCAACTCAGCCAGAAGTACTAGGAGCTTAAACAACCACACCCTCAAGATCCCCTTCTGCCTCACCTCACAGGGCCAACACTCATTTGAATACATGGCACCGCTCTGGCTTAACTCCTTACCAGATGACTTTTATAATGAAACTATGCTGTGACCTCTTAAGACAAATGTACACGCACTTCTAGTAACCACCAGTAAGTGTGACTGTGGAACCTAACTCCCTTGCTCTGCTATCCTCCCCAATGACCATGTAATCCCTACCGAGGCCTCTTTGTTGTAGGACCTACCACTGTCTCTTCCCACCAGCCTAGTTTCTGTCCCTCCCCCTCCACTCACCCTCTCCTTCTCACTCTCTTCACCCCACCCTCCTTCACACTCTTTGTCTATCTCTCTACTTCCTAGCTATCCATGCCTATTTAGTACCTTAACAAAAAAACTGCTGATAAAACATGTCTTGCTAAGTTCTCTGCATTCCTGTACGGTTGCCTCTGCACAATTTTGTACCATTTTGTTGTTTTCTGTCTTACTCAGTGCGATTTGCTGGTACCCTGTAAATACCCATTGTAACTCAATAAGATTATAGTTATTTGTTATCTCTTGCTCTATGTATGAACATGTTTTTTGTAAGGATGTGGAGCCTCTGTAAAAGAGCCTCTGGCTCAAAGGCAATTGTGAAATGCAAATAAATAAATATTTGGAGGCTAAAATCTAAATCCTTGAAGACATAGATAGGGTACCCGTTTCCTTTCTTACCACCACACTGAAAATATATTTTGGAAGTCTGAAAATTATTCTCAAAAAGGTGTTCCTAATCCCTTTTAATTTTCTAGTATGGCTACTCCCTATTTTAACATTCTACATCCTTTGTTTACAACTGCTTGAGTCTACTTTTATTGGTATAAATCTGTTGGAAGGAACCGTCTCAGACAAGGGAGCCACTCACACAATACTGCAGCTCACATCACTACCATCTGGTCCACCAGTTAGATACAGTGATACATTACCACCTGCTGGTACATCTCTAACCAGGGGTATGTACTCTTATTAAAGTCCTCTAGCACTACTCATATACTTAGAGGGTGCCAGCTATGTGCCACTCCCACCACCAAGCTTCAAGAAAGGTTAAAGCACAACCAACCTTCTTAAGTGGACCTACTAAACATGCCCCCTCCTTTCATACCCATCAAGCAGCAAGTTCCTCTAGATTCAGTAGATATAAATTAGGAAGCTTCATGACCATTGCTCATTACCCATACCCTGGTCCTCAGCTAAGGTTTCTCCTTCTGGGTGACATCTTAACAAACCCTTTTTTTCCTATTATTCTCCCCAAGACTCTTATTAGCCTTTGAAGCAGCAAGACATCTAACCAGCTCTTGCCAAACAGATATTCTTTTAATTTACCCGCATTACACAACTTTATTTCCATACTTCAGCTTATGATTTTATTTAAAACTTGCTCTGGAATTGATTTCCACTAAGGGGGCTATCCAACTCCTATAAATCTATCCAGCCCAAATTGTTCAGCTACAGTCCATAAAGTGGGGTCCTCCTCTTGCTGGACAAGTAAATTATTACATATGTCAATCTGGTACTCCTTTCTTCACTATGGACAGCACTTTCTTTGCTCAGGGTAACAACCCTGGTGATATTCACCTACTGATGGCAAGCCTCACAGGATTGGCAGTACTTTGCCACCTGCCTGTAAATACCTGGCCATTACTATGCAGGCTAACATCTTTTTCCTTCTTGTGTGTCCTTTTTGGGAGTCTACATATGCTGCCTCCAGCACCTGTGGATGCAGTGCCTTGGGTACTACCAAGTGCTCCACCATCTGGTTTGTATGAGAATTTTGATGCCTCCGCCATAACTCATCATCCTTGCAGATGTAATATAGCCTGATGAAATCCAAGTCCCCAGTTTTAGAAACTGTAACTTTTTCAGCCCCTGAAGGAGAAACAATTTGGTTAGCACATTGCATATTACACTGTGTAACATTCAAATAAGAACCCAGTAACTTTTCAATGTCTTTGGTCCCTTCAGCCATTTTCTGGCCCTGTTTGCAACTGCAGCCATTTAGTGTCTTAAGAGTACCTGCTTGTCTAGTCCTTTCCTTCAGTATCTCAGACAAGTGTGTCTCCTCTCTCTGTACAGGCTGCTCCTCTCCAGCTTCGGTGGTGCCTGCTTGATCAGTACCCCTTTAGGTCACATCAACCTCCTGGTAACTATTACAGTCTGTGATAGCATGGTCAGGGACTTTTGACTGCTGTGTAGATGGGACCTTTGGTTCATGCTCCTGAGTCAGCTATGATGCCCTCTGGACTGCTTGCTCTAATTGTCAAATCCACTTCTCTGCTGCCGACAGCTTATCCTGCTTCTCATCATGACTCTCAGATAGTTGATGAACCACCAACATCAAGGCTATTAGGATCTGTTTAGCAGTCATTGTCTTTGTTAATCCACCTTGTAGCTCTATAGTGGATCTTGCAGACTCTGTCTTGCAGTTAGTCATTCTCCTGCAGTCACATCCTTCCAGCAGAATCCTCACCAATGTGGCCTTTTTGCATGGTCTGGCACAAGTGAGGATCCCACTCTCATACCATATGTGAAAGTATGGGTGTTGGTGAAGAACCACAGGATGACATAATTAATTTACTTCTTGCAGTCTTTAGACACTTTAACAGATGCAAAATAACAAAAAAAAACCACTTATTTCATGGCCGGCTACTTCAGAGACTGACTTTTGTCTTTACCAGTGAAGCCTAGCAACTGGGTGTTGGCTCCTGCTTACCAAGGTTACACCAGGGAGGATGTTTGCTAAAAAGGGATCTCACTAGTCTTTCCACTTTCCTATGAGTCCAGTCTAACCAGAAGCCAGCAGCTCCAGCCCATCGGAGTCTGTCCTCAGCTTCCTCATGGCTAGTTGGCAGTGGCACTCCCCATAGTGCTCTTTCACAGGCTTAACCAAAACCCTTCACTTATGTCCCTTTGTTCCTGTGATCTGTATCTCCTTACCAAGGCAGCACCACAACTGTACAACTCGGCTAGCTGTTCGGCACCAAACACTCGCACTCTTAGCTTTGCATAGGCTTTTTCTCTCTCTCAGGCAGCCTCTGTCTTGGATTTCTGTAGCTGACTGACTGAAAGCTGCTTAGGGAGCCTTTTTATTGCTTAGAGAATCACATGATCTGTTAGTCAAATTCACATTTTACATCATTAACATTCAATGTATCAAGCTGGCCTGGTGGTGCTGAGGGTCGAGGCACTGGATGCCACATCTTGTGTTACGCTAGTGACCCGAGTTTGGAAATGAACTCGGCTGCTGGGGGTCGGCAGGGGAGGGAGAGGATCGAGCATCTGTGGGACTGCTCTCCTCTCCCTGGGGAGGAATCCAGAGTGACTACAATGTAACAGGGACCCCCAGTGGAGACTGAAAGTATTGCTTGCAAGGAGCTGTTAAAGGGAAGGAGCGCGGCAGACATCTACGGCCTTCCATGCAAACGTCATTGCACGTCGAGCTCCTGGGGGAAATAGCAGCAGGAAAAAGCCTTACTGTCTTTAGGCAACAGTGCTGGCCAGTGGTGGGCCCCAATGTTGGTCCATCAGTCCTGGTGTTCCATTCTCCCTTCACCTCTCTGGTCACTCCATTAGATTATAGATAGAGTGCTGGAGGAGATGGCGGTCCCACCTCGGGGGACTCAGAGCTGGGGGATCGAGTGGCCAGTGGAGGTTGAGAGATGAGGGTTGGGTCATGTAGAACACCAGTGGCTGGGGCTTCAGACAGGCAGCAGAGCTACCATCAAGTACCAATACCTGAGAGAGTCTGATGGTGATTGATAAACTCAACAACAACAAAAAAATTCAATGTATCAAAATCACAAAAGAAACAGAGATGATTAAACACTTACCACAAAAAAAAACAAAATACTATAAATATTCACTAAACACATGATTCATCTTCACTTTATGAAATAGTTTTTTAGTATATTTCCCTTAATTACTAGGAACTTCCCCCTTAACTGCCACTACTCTCTGACCCTATGTTCTATAAGGCCATCAATTCTAGGTGTGGCCAGCCCTACATGAAAACAGCAGTTAGCTGGCTGCTGAGAATGGCATGGGGTCACAATGTCATCAGAAAAACAGTGCGGCAAACAATGACGCAGTCAAAATGACATGTACCAAAAACAGTCGCTGAAAACACAGACTGAAACAAAAATAGAGCACACCGTACATATCAATGGCAGAAATCTAGATTTTTTTTGTTTTTGTGGGGGGCTTCGCCCTCCACACCACCCAAGATGAAAATAAATAACTCCAAAGGAGTGTGGGCCAAGGGGATAAAGGAAAACTCGGGGGGGGGGGGACTTTGGCAGCACAGAAGAAAAAACCTATTGGGGGATGTTGAATCAAACCCCAATCCCCAGGCTCACACTACCTCAGTCCACAGTCAATGACAGGGGTAGCAGTACTGTAGTTCTCTACTGCTGTTATACCCCCTGTCACTCTAAATGTTTCTGCACTTTACACCGTGTGGCTATTGCTGGGCTGTTTCAGCAGTGCTGTATTGACCCAGTACCATAGAAATCAACTCAAGCAATTCAGTCTCCCAGCCAGGGTTAGAAGAAACTCTTGCTGCACCAATAAACTGCTTTTTTGATGTACTTTTATCAGTTAAAAGATAACTGAAGTAAACAGGGAGGAGAGGAGGCACTGTGGGTCACCTTAGAGACTGGAAATGGCACCACAAGCCACACAGGGGTAGTATACAGAACCCCACGACAGGGGGAAGGAATGGACAAGGATATGATAGAAGGCATACTTAGGATGTCAGAGAAAGGGGAGATACTGTTGATGGGGGACCTTAATATGCCAGATGTTAACTGGCACACCTTTATTGCAGCCACATCCAAAAGCAGGGCCGTTCTCAATGCCCTTCAGGTGGCATGCCTCAGACAGCTAGTTTTAGTACTTACTCGAGAGACAGCAATCTTAGACCTCATACTCTCAAATGGGGACAGTGAGAGGATCTCAGATCTAGAAGTGGGTAGCCATTTGGGAACAAATGACCACCAGTGTGGTTTACGATAAACTCAGCTACAGAGTCAAGCCATACAAAAGTGAGGGTTCTGGACTTCAGGAGGGCTGACTTTTGCAAGATAGGAGAGTTCCTTAGAAAAGCACTATCAAACAGGCTAGAAGAAGGGGTGGAGCAACAATGGGGAAATATCAAAACTGCCATCACAGAGGCAACAAGCCTTAGTGTGAAGCAAATAAACAAATCAAAACAAAAGAAAAAGCCACTATGGTTCTCAAAAGAGGTGGTGGTGAAGGTTAGGGAGAAAAAGATAGCATTTAGGAAGTATAAGGAAAGTATAAGGAAACACAGAAGGAGCAGGACAGAGAACTGTACCAATTAAGGCAGAAGGAAGCAGGGAGGGTAGTCAGAATAGCAAAGGCCCAAACTGAGGAAAAGATAGCCAACTCAGTTAAGAAGGGGGATAAAACCTTTTATAGGTATGTCAGGGAGCGTAGAAAGACAAAGGGAGGGATAGTGAGGCTGAATAGAATGGACGGTGGGTGGGCAGAGAGGGACAGTGAAAAAGCAGGGATACTGAATGAATACTTCTGTTCAGTATTCACAAAAGAAGAGGTGGGGGAGGTGCCTGATCCAATTAACAGAAGCACTCTGGATAGGGGGATCGATCCCAGTCCCTTCACAGAAGAAAGGGTTCTGAAAGAACTCCTAAAACTGAAGGTGGACAAAGCAAAGATGGAATTCACCCCAGAATTCTAAAAGAATTAAGCAGAGAACTAGTGACACCACTGACTACCCTTTTTAACAAATCATGGGAGGATGGTGTCGGACCTGAGTACTGGAGGAAGGCAGATGTGATTCCCCTTCTCAAAAGTGGGGCCAAGACAGAGGCAGGAAACTACAGACCTCTCAGTTTGACCTCTGTGGTAGGGAAAGTGATGGAATCACTTCTGAAGGAAAGAACTCTTGAGTACCTAGAGGCCAGTGGGGCACAGGACCCAAGGCAGCATGGGTTCACAGTGGGAAGGTCATGTCAGATGAATCTCATAGATTTCTTGGACTGGGTGACCAAAGTAGTAGACCAGGGAGGGGCTATGGACATGGCCTACCTAGACTTTTTTCCACTAGGCTCGCGTCACCCTCTGTTCCTCTGCAGTTGGTGCACTGGAAAAAACCCCGCCGACCCCACCACCACCCTTGCTCGGCTCTCCCTTATATAGTGTATTTTTTCTCTGTCACATGAGGCGCAAAAACCAATCAGCCTACTTTCCCATTTGCTGGTTATATCGTTCCAGCACTAGAGGGAGCCTGCCCTCACTTCTTGCTCTATATTGGGAAATGTCTCACCCAAGCATAGTCCTTGCCATGCTGGCCCTCCTCCTGCTACAGCACCCTATGCTCTCTCTCTGCCCCTCTATATCCCCCATAAACCAGCCCCCACCCAAAGCACACTGCCCCCACTCGCAATCCCCTGCTTCACCATCGGATTACCCCACATCTACCCCTCTATTCATCCCCCCAAATCCCTCCCGTACCCTGGACTACCATGCCACCCCCACCCACCAACCACTTATGTGGTACTCTCAGTATTGTGTTTCCTTTCACAAGTGGATCCTCCCTGCGCTAGCGCCCTCAGTTGTTCTCTCCCTTCCTATCCCCTGCTTCTCCCAGGCGAGGTCCCGTCGGCCACATATGCACCCCACCACCGGCTACAAACATCATGCGAGGCGCCTAATTCTCCTGCTGCTCCTGCTCTCCGGCAACGTGAACCAAAACCCCGGGCCGGTCGTCCCAGCCATGCCTCTGCCCACAGATGGCAAAGGCCTTCGAATCGCCTTCATTAATATATGCAGTCTCCCTAAGAAAACTGCAGCCCTTCTATGTTGGGTCACCCAACACTCCCGGATATTCTCCTGCTGGCTGAAACCTGCTCTCCTCCCGCACGCCTGACTCTGCCATCTCTCTTCCTGGCTTTACCATTTTCAGGGCCGATAGGATGGGCAGGCGTGGTGGGGTGTGCTATTCAATGGCGCACTTCGGGTCCTCGGCTCGTGACTCCCAATCCTGAGCTAAACCATGGGGCTTAAGCTATCACCTTAAAGTCACACCCACCCTGGACGTGGTCCGCTCTATCTAACTGCGGCTTATCTATCCCCGGGTCCACAAAGACTTCATGCCACCTCTCTCCTTGACTACCTGGCTACCTTACCCCGAAAAGCCTAACAGTTAATTATGGGTGACTTAAATTCCAATTGGCTCAGCCCGTCGGGCTGATAATTTGAAGAATGAGCTTGCAGCCCTTGACCTGTCCCAAATGGTCACTCAGCCCACTAGACTTAACAAAGTCACAGGAACTAGCTCCCTCCTGGATGTCATCCTCTCCAACCGGCCTCATAAAATAGTCTCCGTTGAAGTTCTTGCAGACTCACTCAGTGACCACTCCCCTGTCATCTGCTTCTGGTCCTCCCCCACCCTCTGCCCTGGGTACAGCAGGACCCCTCGCCGCCGTTTTCTCCCCGGAGGTCTCGCCAACCTCAAACGTCACCTGACCCATATTGACTGGTCCCCATTGGCCAGCGCTCCTGACGTTAACTCTGCCCTAACCTACCTCTCCACGGCCTTCAACCACGCCTGTGACCTGTATGCACCCCTCAACTCTCCTAGGATAAAAAAACGGACTGCTGCATGGATAACTCCTGCACTGATCCAACAACTAAAAAGAGAGATAACCTCTGGCACTTAGCAATGACCCGTAGGCTTGCTGACAGACTAGCCTACAGGACAGCCCGCAATCAATGCACCTGGTCAATCAAGTAGGCTAAAGCTAAATTCTACCAGGCTGCGTTGACATCCTCCTGGGGCTCATCCAGAGCCTTCTGGGACAACATTAAAGATTTAAATGGTAAGACCCGCTCGCCCCCTCCATCCCAGATTGTCATAAATGGGACTGTCTCGACTGACCCCACCTGTATCGCTGACTGCCTTAACAAAACCTTCACTGACTTAAGTGCCGTCCTCCCGGCCCACTTTTCAGACCCGGTTGCAAACCCACCCACGCCCCATTTCAGGCCACAATTCCACTCCGTATGATCTCACCCCACGATGCCAAACCTTTCTTAATAAAATCCTCGCCTCTCAGGACCCTATCAATGACCCTCTTGACTCCAGGATACTAGCCTGCGTGCTGGATGTCATGCTTACCCCGCTGACGCTTATCATTAACAAATCTCATGCCTCGCCATTCCTAAGGCCTGGAAGCAAGCTGAAGTAACCCCATCCACAAGTCTGGGACCGACTCCGCCTAATAACTACAGGCCCATCTCCATCCTTCCCCCTATCCAAAGCCTTAGAAAAATAGTGAACACACAGCTCTCGGAATATCTTACTAACTACAACCTTCTTTGTCCGGAGCAACATGGAGCTCGCTCTGCCATAGCATGTCCACTGCCCTTCTGGAATTCTCCCACCACATTCACTCAGCACTTGACAAAGGTCATCTTGCAGGGCGGTCTTATATAGACCTGTCCAAGGCCTTCTACACGGTGTGCCACCCCTGCTACTAAACTCCCTTAGCGTACTGGGTCTCGCAGCCGGCCCCTGAAGTGGTTCACAAGCTACTGGCTAACAGGTCCCAAAGAGTCAAGCTCAAATGGGACCCTCTCCCTACCTTCCTGTACACTCGGGGTCCCCAAGGCCCATCCTGGGCCCGACCTTTTCAGCCTATTCCTGAACACCTCCCAGCTCCTGTTCCAGTAAAATTTTACTCTATGCTGATGATGCTGTTATCCTTGCATCACACCCTGACCCACTCCACTCCAAGTCATGCTGCAGCGCCTTCCTCCAAACGAAAAGTGGTTCAATAATCACCGCTAGTCCTGAACCTAAAGAAAACTAAGTCCATGCTATTCTCTCATCGGCAAAACAATGCCAGGGACTTTCCTCCACATCACCACCAGCATGCCCCTCCTCTGGAGCAGGTCTTGTCCTACAAGTACCTGGGCATCACCTTGACTCCGCCTTACTTTCCACGCCCACCTTAAAGCTTTGGCATCTGCAATGAACTCCAGGATCGGTCTTCTCACCGCCACAAAGACTGTCTCCCGAACCCGCATTAAAACTTGCCATCACCTCATCGGTATTATCATGGCTGACCACGGACTCCTGCTTCACGCAGCTGCTGATGCCTCTGCCTTATCCAAAGTCCAGACCTCCATCAACAAAGCCTGTAGGCTCCTCACGGTGCCCACAGCAGAACCCACACCTGTCTCGCTATACTCTGCCACAAAATACTCACTCTTGAGGAAAGACTGAAATATCAAACCTGCCTACTGGCCAAAAATCCATGTCAGGTCTCTGCCCTCCTGGGGTCTCTGGACCTTTGCAGCGGGCTGCTAGATCCTGCCAACCCGGTACGCCGCCAGCAGCCACCTTCAACGTTTCCCAGAGCAAGGACCTCCCATTGCCAAAGATCTTTCCATCACCTAGTCTCGCCCTGGTTTAACTCCTTCCTGAAACCATCTCCAAGATCCCAGGCATTGGCGCTTAAAATTGCCCTCCGCCAGCATATTATTGACAACCGATGCTGTAAATGTTTGTAGCTGCCCTGTGCGTCCTTTCTAACCTTTTCAAGCCCCTCGCTGTCCGGTCCTTTTAACCTCTACATATTAGTTGTGACATGTTGTTAATTGAATAACGTATCTCCTGTTGTTTTACCAATGTTAGCACCTTACACGAGTTTGCTCCAGTACAGCTTCGCTGTCTGCACTCTCCAAATGTATATTTTATGTATCTAACCTGTCTGTCATCCCTGTCCTAACACCACTCTATTTGTCGTCTCCCCCACCTTTCTTGACGAGGTACCTTTGTAAACGAGTCTTTGACTCAAAGGTTGTAAAACTGATCTTACAATAAAATAAATAAAAAAATAAAGACTTTAGGAAGGCATTTGACACAGTCCCACACAAAAGATTAATAGTCAAATTAACCAGCCTGGGAGTGGGTCCCAGGGTGGTAGCCTGGGTAAAACATTGGCTGGACAACAGGACACAGAAAGTAATTGTAAATGGAGTCCACTCTGAAGAAAGAGGGGTTACTAGTGGGGTACCGCAGGATTCAGTACTGGGTCCAGTACTTTTTAATGTCTTTATAAGTGACATTGCAGAGGGACTGGAAGGAAAAGTATGCGTCTTTGCAGATGACACAAAGATCTACAACAGACTTGATACACAAGGAGGCGTGGAAAGGATGAGAAGGGACTTGGCCAGGTTGGAGGAATGGACAGAAGTATGGCAGCTTGGATTCAATGCAAAGAAGTGCAAAATATGCACCTGGGAAACAAAAACCCAGGGGAAGATTACACAGTGGGGGGGGAGGTAGTAACAACAACAAAAATGGAAAGGGACCTGGGGGTAATCATATCAGATGACCTTAAGGTTAGCAAGCAATGTGAGAAGGCGGTAGGGAGGGCTGGGGGGATACTGGGATGTATAGGGAGAGGCATCACCAGCAGAAAACAGGAAGTTGTTATCCCTCTGTACAGACAGTTGGTGGACCCCATCTGGAGTACTGCGTCCAGTTCTGGAGAATCCATCTCTGCAAGGACATAGACAGAATAGAGGCAGTCCAGAGGAGGGCAACTAAAATGGTGCAGGGTCTGCAAGAGAAGCCATACAAGGACATAATAAAGGAGTTTAATATGTATACCCTTGAGGAATGGAGGGAGAGGGGGGACATGATAGAAACTTTTAAGTACCTCAGCGGAATCAACTAAGTCCAAGAGGGTAGCATCTTTCAGAAAAAAACAATGTGCAAGAACAAAGGGACCCAATTTAGAAACATAGAATTTACAGCAGATAAGGACCTCTTGGCCCACCCAGTCTGCCCATTTCCCTACCTAATGGATAAGCTGCAGATCCTAGTTAACCAGCAGCCTACGTCTTACTACCCCCACCCCCTAGAATTGCCTTATGGCTGTCCCATGCATGCTTGAATTCAATCACTGTTTTTGACTCCACAACCTCCTCCGGAAGGCCGTTCCATGCATCTACAACCCTCTCTGTGAAAAAAATACTTCCTTAAATTACCTCTGAGCTGCCCCCCCCAACTTCAAATTGTGCCCCCTTGTTCTTGCACACCTCTTTGTTTTGAAAGAAGCTACCCTCTTGGACTTTGTTGATTCCCTTGAGGTACTTGAACGTTTCTAGCATGTCCCCCCTCTCGCTCCTTTCCTCGAGGCTATACATATTAAGCTCCTATAGTCTCTCTTCATATGTCTTCGGGTGCAGACCCTGCACCATTTTAGTTGCCCTCCTCTGGACAGCTTCCATCTTGTCTATGTCCTTGCGGAGATTGGGTCTCCAGAACTGCACACAGTACTCCAGATGGGGTCTCACCAGCTGTCTGTACAGAGGGATAACAACTTCCTGTTTTCTACTGGTGATGCCTCTCCCTATGCATCCCAGTATCCCCCCAGCCCTACTTACTGCCCTCTCACATTGCTTGCCCACCTTTAAGTCATCTGATATGACTACCCCCAGGTCCCTTTCCATTTTTGTTGTTGTTAGTATCTCACCCCCCATTGTGTACTCTTCCCCTGGGTTTTTTGTTTCCCAGGTGCATTACCTTGCACTTCTTAGCATTAAATCTAAGCTGCCATACATTTGACCATTCCTCTAACCTTGCCAAGTCCCTTCTCATCCTTTCCACCCCACCTTGTGCATCAACTCTGTTGCAGATCATTGTGTCATCTGCAAAGAGACATACTTTTCCTTCCAGTCCCTCTGCAATGTCGCTTACAAAGACATTGAAGAGGACCAGTCCTAATACTGAATGCTGCAGCACCCCACTTTAACCCCACTTTCTTCTGAGTGGATTCCACTTACTGTTACCCTCTGTGTCCTATTCTCCAGCCAATTCTTTAGCCAGGCTGTCATCTTGGGACCCACTCCCAGGCTGGCTAACTTGTATATTAATCTTTTGAATGGGACTGAGTCAAATGCCTTCCTAAAGTCTGGGTAGGCCATGTCCACAGCCCCTCCCTGATCCACTACTTTGGTCACCCAGTCAAAGAAATCTATTAGATTCGTCTGGCATGACCTTCCTGCTGTAAATCCATGCTGCCTTGGGTCCTGTACCCCTCTGAAGATAGAAGGAGGACGGCTCAGGGGCAATGTGAGGAAGTATTTTTTCACAGAGAGTGTGGTGGATGCATGGAACAGCCTTCCTGAGGAGGTTGTGGGGTCTAAAACTGTGGGAGAATTAAAGAATGCATGGGACAGACATAAGGAAATTTTTGTGATGGGTATGAAGAAATAGGCTGTTGGTTAAATAGAATCTGCAGCTTATTCTTTAGGCAGGGAAATGGGCAGACTAGGTGGGCCAAGCAGTCCTTATCTGCCGTCAAAGTATATGTTTCTATGTTAAACAGGAAGAAAACTATGTTTGTTCTACCTTGAAATGCTGTCTTTTAAATAGTTAAACTTCATGACTGTTCCTAGATTACTTATTTCATCATCTTAAAAAAGAGCACCAGTCCTGCATGATTTGATCTGTTAGTATTTATTACAGAAGTCTTCTCAGAGACATTATAGATTAGATTCTCACTTGCTGTTTGTATTTTGTGTGTGAGTGGGGGTTGTTATTCACTTCAGCTGAGGCAACTCCTGAGCCCTGGGCTCTCTCTTGTTCCTGGGCCACTGCTAACCAGCTAGAGCCAGGGTATTTAAATATACATACATGCGTTCCTACAACTGTTTCTGCTACTATCATCCAGGAGGTGAAACAATGCTAAAAGAACAAAACAGGAACCACAAATAATTAACATCATTGTCACTTCCATAATGGGAAGGGTGAGTGAAAGATAAAAAGACAGACAGACAGACAGAAGAGATAAAAGAGCTCTCCAGGGTGATCAGTCCAGAAGAGGGAGTAAGAAATACAGACGCACAGTACAAAATCTGTGCGGCTAAAAAGATAAAGGAAAGATGTGTATAGGTTGTGCTTAATTTTCTTCAGAAAGCGGTCCCTAAGCTAAAGCAATGCCTCCAGGAGTGACTTACCATTGCCTTGGGGTAGGCCTTACCTTGGGAATACCTTTTACAATGTATCACTCTGGGACTTATTTATAAATCACAAAACAATGGATGGGACTATCTTACCACAATGGGAATGAAAGAAAACAAAAAGAAAATGTGTGTCGTAATATTTTTGGCAGACAAACATTGTTGAAAAATCTATATGATTACTAACAAATATTGCCACTTTAAATGAAATGTTGGAAAATGAATTCCCAAAATGATCTGTCCCCATCGCTGTTTTTAGGGCAGCTTCCTTTGATTTCCTAATATGGGCCTTCTACCTTAAATTTCTTTCAAAGTTTACCCTCAAGTATCAAAAGGTCTTAAGCTCTCGAATGACCAGATTATTTATTTTATTTTCCAGTCTTCTAACTGGACATTTTAATTTTTGCACCAAAAAACATAATTTTGGTCTTATCCCTATTTAATTCCAGGTCTAATTTTTCTATCTGACACATAATTGTCAACATTAGCCTTTTTAAACCCTGTGGTGTTTGTTGCAAAATAACTGCATCATCAACCATTCATCACTGAAGACCTCATCCTCCTTCAAGAGGCCTTCCACAATGAAAGCTTTGTCACCTGCTAAGATTCTGCTGGACTGTTAAGAAATAGGTGAGATTCACGCCACAGTTAATTCAGTGATGAACCTGGCCCCACACTTACACAGTGAGTAAACTAGCTGTTAATAAAAATAATTCAGACTATCCTGAAAAATGTATTTGGTCAGCATACCCCCCCAACTTGTTTTTAAATTAGTTTGGTCAGTGCATACCCCCCACCTTGTTTTTATTAATTTGCATATTCATGAGGTCCACAAATATCTACTTCATTCAAGCTCCTGGCTACTTGTTTACTCTGTTGACAAGACAGTTCATCTCTGTTTGCATTTTGCACTCCTCTGAAGTGCTGTATGATGAAGTCGTAGTCATGGAGATGATACTCCAGCACAACCATTTGGCATTTTGCTCACCCATTCTGTTTAACTGTTGCAGTGGATTGTGGTCTGTCACCACTGTGAATGACCTTCCATACAGGTATAAATGTAATTTCTTTTTTTGTTTTTTTTATTTATAAAATTTTTATTGAGGCATTATTCATAACAATAGATCCACAGTATAACATGTTCTTAGCATCAGTTGTATAAAGAAAGTATACATTATTTTGTCATGCTTCAGGAGTGGTTACTTCCCTCTAGCCACTATACATTTATCTTCAAGCTATAGGTGTAATTTCTTGACTGACCAGAAAATGGCTAGACATTCTTTCTCAATGGTAGAGTAGTTATTTTCCCTCATAAGCAACTTCAGGCTGAGTAAAACAACTGGCCTTTCTATTACCCAGTCATTGGATACTTCGGAGAGTACTGCCCCATGCCTCTTTCACTTGCATCTGTCTTCTGAATAATAAACTTTAAATTATAATCTAGGCTTGCCAGCAGTAGTGTTTGGCACTGGGCCGGTTCCAGTTGCTGGAAGGCTCTTTCACATCATTCCATTCATTGGATCTTCTCTGGCAGCTTCTCAGCTGTGATGTCTGTCAAAGGAACTGCAATTGTACTATAATTTTAACAAACTTGTGCTAGTAACACACAGTTCCAAGAAAAGCCTTCAGTTGTCTTTTAGTTTTTTTTTTTTTTTTTTGGGGGCAATCCCAAATTGCCTCAACCCTTGCTGGATCAGGTCTGATGTGCCTCACCTCAAATGATGTCCCAAGTATGGCACCTCTGCCATCCCTATTTGGCACTTTTCTGCCTTGATAGACCTGCATCTCATAATCTTGTCAGGACTTCCCTCACATAGGAGAGATGCTCGTCCCATGTCTGACTAAATATGCCTCTATCATCTAAGTAGGTTAGAGCAAAGTGTCCAATCCTATTCAAGACCCCATCAACAAGTCTGTAGAAAATGACAGGTAAATTCCTAATACTGAAAGGCACAACAGTGATTTCAAGCAAACTAAATGGGATGACAAATGCTAACTTCCCATGAGCATCCACAAATAGCTGCACTTGCCAGTATTCTTTTGTCAAACCTATTGTGGTCAGGTTACTAAACTCTTCTAACCCATCCAGTACCTCATCTGACCTGGGGATAGGGTATTGGGACTGCTTCAGGTACTGTGACCTTGTTTAACTACCAGTAATCAACACAGAGCCTAGCTGTTCCATCTTTCTTAAGAATCAGCACTACTGGTGCTGCTCCAAGGTAGCTGGGTGGCTAAATAGCTCCTAGGCCTAGCATTTCCTGTATCTCTTTCCTCATTGTATTTCTTACTGCATCTGGGACATGATATTGCCTTTGCCTTATGGGCTTCTCTGCAGTAGATTTCACCTCATGCATTGTGAGATCAGAGCACCCTGGAACAGCAGTAAAATGTGAATAAAGTCTATAAGCATGCCCCTCTTCTGGTGTGAGTGTCTGAATGTGAACCCCTCAGGCATTGTTCCAGCACTCCAGGAGGCTTTTCCCTTACTCTCATCCTGCAGATCTGGAACAGACTTCTTCTCTTCATCCTCTGTACTTCAAACCATAAGGGCAACTTGATATGGAACCACAAGCTAAAGCCTTGTACAACTCATCTCATTAAATTCCCCTTGTCTCTCTTGAAGCTGGCTGCAGCTGCTACTTGTGAGCTAGTTATCCCTTTAATAATTCCTGTGTCAGTGAACTGCTGCCCCTGCAGAGCTCAAGTCACTCTGTCTCTTCTCACTTCTCCTGTAAGTCCCTTTTTTATGACTTTTTTAACCCCATCTGTAACTGTCCAACCCCCTACCCATACCTCTCAACCACTCAGCATTAAAAATCATAGCACTGGCCTTCAAAAATCATAGCAAAGGGCCAGAATGTGTACCACTTTCTTATTTTAAACAATATTATACCTACAGATAGTGGGCCTCATATAGCTAGTTATAAGGAATGTTTCTATCAACTTAGTTCAATGACTTAATAGTTTTTGTTTCCAGAAATAGCTCTAACATTACAAGGAACATCAGTAAACTTGTGAGGAGCAAGGGTAAATTTGAGTGTGAAAATCACAGCGCTATGCAGAATTCACGGCAGTTGAGAGGTATGTCCCTACCTTATATGATTTCCTTCTCTCCTACTTGAATGTTTCTGGTCATATTGCCCCCCCCCCAGCTATGTTAGCAAGGGTAATTTCCCTTTGTCGATTCAAGCTCAATTTTTATCTACTGCATGTACCTTGTTGTACTGCTTTGCCTTATACTGTTTAAGATTATGCCCCTTTTGATGTACTGTACTGTACTGTACTGTATACTGTGCTGCTCGTACAATTACTATTATTTTTGTAAATGTGGCATTGGGATCCAACCCAAACACACCACGTCACTCTGCACAAACCAACCGGCGTCGGGGGTGTGCCTTGGGGTCGTCAGCCCTAACACTCATCTCATTCCATAAGTACAGTAAATAAGCTGAGATGGGTACAGTACAGGATGATGTGGTGAGCATTAGGGCTCATGATTCCAAGGGACACCCCCTATGCCTGTTGGTGTGTGCAGAGTGGGAGTGAGGTATTAGGGTTGGAAACCGTAATGACACATTTCCCTACTTTTGTGGCTTTAACCCTAACTAAAGCATTAACAAAGTTTTTTTTGCAAAGAATTTCCTTACTTTTTGAGATAGTATAATTGTATCCTTATTTTCCTGAGGGAGCTCAGGGCCTTCCACGCCCTGCACTCCCATCCATCCTTAATTTTTTACATAGTTTGATCGTATCCTTATTTGCCTATGGGAGTGCAGGACCCAGAGGGCTCTGCTCTTCCATCCCTCCTTAGATGTGTACATATATTAATTAATACAATTATGTTAATCAAAGACTCAATACATAGAAACATAGAATTTGATGGCAGATAAGGACCGCTTGGCCCACCCAGTCTGCCCATTTCCCTACCTAATGGATAAGCTGCAGATCCTAGTTAACCAGCAGCCTACTTCTTCCTACCCCCACCCCCTAGAATTACCTTATGACTGTCCCATGCATGCTTGAATTCCACCACTGTTTTCAACTCCACAACCTTCTCTGGAAGGCCATTCCATGCATCCACAACCCTCTCTGTGAAAAAATACTTCCTTAAATTACCTCTGAGCCACCCCCCATCTTCAAATTGTGCCCCCTTGTTCTTGCACGCCTCTTTTTTGAAAGATGCTACTCTCTTGGACTTTGTTGATTCCCTTGAGGTACTTGAAAGTTTCTGTCATGTCCACCCTCTCCTCCTTTCCTCGAGGCTTTACATATTAAGCTCCTTAAATCTCTCTTCATATGTCTTCCGGTGCAGACCCTGCACCATTTTAGTTGCCCTCCCCTGGACAGCTTCCATCCTGTCTATGTCTTTGCAGAGATTGGGTCTCCAGAACTGCACACAGTACTCCAGATGGGGTCTCACCCACTGTCTGTACAGAGGAATAATAACTTCTCATTTTCTACTGGTGATGCCTCTCCCTATGCATCCCAGTATCCCCCCAGCCCTCCTTGCTGCCCTCTCACATTGCTTGCCTACCTTTAGCTCATCTGATATGACTACCCCCAGGTCCCTTTCCATTTTTGTTGTTGTTAGTATCTCACCCTTCCCCACTGTGTACTCTTCCCCTGGGTTTTTGTTTCCCAGGTGCATTATCTTGCACTTCTTAGCATTGAATCTAAGCTGCCATACATTTGACCATTCCTCTAACCTTGCCAAGTCCCTTCTCATCCTTTCCATCCCACCTTGTGCATCAACTCTGTTGCAGATCTTTGTGTCATCTGCAAAGAGACATACTTTTCCTTCCAGTCCCTCTGCAATGTCGCTTATAAAGACATTGAAGAGGACCGGTCCTAATACTGAACCCTGCGGTACCCCACTAGTAACCCCCCTTTCTTCAGAGTGGACTCCATTTACTATTACTCTCTGTGTCCTATACTCTAGCCAAGTCTTTACCCAGGCTGTCATCTTGGGACCCACTCCCAGGCTGGCTAACTTGTATATTAATCTTTTGTGTGGGACTGTGTCAAATGCCTTGCTAAAGTCTAGGTAGGCCATGTCCACAGCCCCTCCCTGATCTACTACTTTGGTCACCCAGTCAAAGAAATCTATCAGATTTGTCTGGCCTGACCTTCCCCGCTGTGAATCCATGCTGCCTTGGGTCCTGTGCCCCTCTGGCCTCTACTCGACAGTTCTTTCCTTCAGAAGTGATTCCATCATTTTCCCCTACCACTGAGGTTAAACTAGCAGGTCTGTAGTTTCCTGCTTCTGCCTTGCTCCCACTTTTGTGAAGGGGAATCACATCTGCCCTCCTCCAGTCCTCGGGTACCACCCCATCCTCCCATGATTTGTTAAAGAGGGTAGTCAGTGGTGTCACTAGTTCTACCCTTAGTTCTTTTAGAATTCTGGGATGAATCCCATCAGGCCCCATTGCTTTGTCCACCTTTAGTTTTAAGAGTTCTTTCAGAACCCTTTCTTCTGTAAATGGGCTGGTATCAACTTCTATATCCAGAGTGTTTCTACTGTTTGTTTTAGGTACCTCCCCCTCTTCCTTTGTAAATACTGAGCAAAAATATTTGTTTAGTATCTCTGCCTTTTCACAGTCACCCTCTGCCCACCCTCCATCCCCTTTATTAAGCCTCACTATCCCTCCCTTGGTCTTCCTTCACTCCCTGATGTACCTATAAAAGGTTTTATCCCCCTTCTTAACTGAGTTGGCTATCTTTTCCTCGGTTTGGGCCTTTGCTGTTCTGACTGCCTTCCCAGCTTCCTTTTGCTTTAACTGATACAGTGCTCTGTCCTGCTTCTTCTGTGATTCCTTGTACTTCCTGAATGCTTTCTTTTTCTCTTGAACCTTCACTGCCACTTCCTTTGAGAACCATAGTGGTTTCTTACATCATTTCATTTTGTTTATTTGCTTCACACAAAGGCTTGTTACCTCTGTGATGGCAGTTTTTATTATTCCCCATTGTTCTTCCAGCCCTCCTTCCTGCCCATTTGCTAGTGCATTCCTTAGGCACTCACCCATTTTGGCAAAGTCAGCCTCCTAAAGTCCAGTACTTTTTGCCTTTGTATGGCTTGACTTCTATTGCTGTGTTTATTGTGAACCATACTGTTCGATGGTCGCTAGTTCCCAGATGGCTACCCACTTCTACATCTGTGATCCTCTCTTCATCTCCATTTGAGAGAACCAGGTCTAAGATTGCTCCCTCTCAAGTAGGCTCCAATACTAGTTGTCTAAGGCATGCCCCCTGTAGGGCATCTAAAATAACCCCACTCTTAGAAGTGGCTGCTGCAACTTCACTCCAGTTAACATCTGGCATGTTCAGATCACCCATCAGCAATATCTCCCCTTTTTCTGCCATTCTAAGTATACTTTCTATCATTTCCTTGTCCATTTCCTCCGCCTGAGAAGGGGGTCTGTATACAACCCCTGTGTGGATTGTGGTGCCGTTGCTGGTCTCCAAATTTACCCACAGTGCTTCTTCTCCTCCCTGTTTTCCCTTCTGTTCTGCTGCTTTGATTCCTTCCCTTATGTAAAGAGCTACTCGTCCTCCTCTTTTACCCTCCCTGTCCCTCCTGTAGATAGTGTATCCTGGTATGTTTATGTCTCAGTCATGGTTTTGTGTGTACCATGTTTCTGTGACTGCCACGATATCCAGATATTCCTCCTCCATCAAGGCCACTAATTCAGGAAGCTTGTTACTCAGACTACGGGCATTGGTACTCATTGCTCTCCATTTTTTGATGGCTTTACCTTCTGTTACAGCATCCCCCACTGACCTTTCTACCTTGGTCTTTTTCTCATTTAGTACCCTGTTTTGTAGGGAGAGGCTGGGATTTTCCTGCTGCTTATCAGTAACTCCCCCCTTGACTAGTTTAAAAGCTTGCCAATGAAGCATTTAAACTGTTTGCTCAAAAGACTTGTTCCCTTCCTGGACAGATGCAGACCATCCTGCCAGTATAGGCTGGTGTCCCTTCAGGTGGAACCCCAGTCCCCAATGAAGCCAAACCCCTGTGCTCCACACCATTTTTTCAACCATTTATTAAACTGCATGGTGCAAAGCACGCTCACCTCACTCATGCCATTGACAGGCAGCACCTCTGAGAAGGATAATGTGTGTGCTACTTGTCTTAGGCCCCTCCCCAATTCTACAAAGTCCTTCTGCAGTGCTCTAATCTCATGATGAGCCAAGTCATTTGTCCCTAGGTGGACAATGACATCCAGCTCAGACTCCCGTGCAGCTGTTTTCATGATCCTGAGGATGCGCTTCCTGTCCCTCCAAGCCATGGCACCAGGCAGGCACCTTACTTCAGTTTTCCCTGCTCCCCCCGGTTCTATCTCCCTAATAATTGAGTCCCCCACCAGGAGCTGCTTCCTTTCCTTGTGATGTCCTCTGCCTCCTTCCTGTGGGCCTCCCTTGAGACAGTTGTCCTCAGCTTCCTTAGTCTCCTCTGCGGGTGCATCCATAGGGGAGCTATGCTCCCCCAGAATGGTGTATGGATTGTGGAGTGGAACAACTGACTGGGTGTGCCTCTGTTCCACCATCCTTACCTCCCTGAGCCCACTGTGGTCCAACTGCTGTGCTTTCTTCGCAACCTCTGAGGTAGTGGTGGTGGGTCTGGTGCTCCTTGGATGGGGGAGGTTGCCTTCCTACCATCCATTGTGGCCTGGGGGAAGGTTCCCTTACTACTGTCCAGTGTGGTCTGAAGATGGGCAACTTTCTCCCTCAGGGCAGAGAGTTGTCTGCAAATAGGGCAGCCTCTCAGCCTCCAGAAAGACTCCCGGAAGACTGCTGCCCCACAGCCATTACATTGTACTACTCCCCACATGTTTATCTACTTTTTTTTGTGTGTTCGTGTGTGTGATTGGTTTGTTATATAGAAATATATATATATATATATATATATATATATATATATATATATATATATTATTCAATGTGTATGCTTATATTGTCAGTGCAGTGTGCTAGAGAGGATATGACAGTGATATGCACCTTGCACTCTTGAGGAAATGATGTCAGAACCCCAGGTATAAAGGAACTATTTCCAGGGGTGGGTGAAGTGAGGGGTTGGAAGGGGTTGGGCCTAAACTGTGCCCTCACTAAACAATCAGCTAAGAGCTCTGACCCACCGCTGTGATGAGTGTCTTCCTGTCAGCAAGATGCCCTACACAACAATTTGACAGAGAAAATACCCTGCTAATCAAACAGAGAAAAATCCAGACATCCAAGTCAGACACAGGTAAACCTCCCCAGCCCCAAAACAGCCTGGTGGTTTGTGCTCTGAAAGCAGTCAGCCCCAAAATAAGTCAGCTGTGCTTTAAACTCCTCCTGCACTGAAAATCTTAAGAATTGTAACAAACGTAAAGCTAGATCCATCTCCCTCTGTTGCTCGAAAGACTGTCTTTTCCTGATAATTCTAAGTTCCTTATTTCACCTTTCAGCAACCTGGTGTGTCATAAAAATAAAAGACAAATGTAGTAAATCACCCAAGTGAACACCAATAAAATATTATTAATCAAGCAGCAGGAGAACAATGCAAAAAAAAATATTCTGTCTCAAATCATTAGCTGTGCATGCCCCACAAAACATAAGATTCTATATTTATTTGCTGCTGCTAGAAAAATATATATAGCACCAAATCAAAACTGAAAATTAAAAAATATTCTGAACAACTTGTGGGAATGCATACTCAGCTAAATGGGTAGAAAGAAATGCATATCTATATGCAGCTCAATAAGGCAAAAATGTCTTATTGAATATCAGAGCTTAGAAGACTATATTCATATCTATATGTATATATATCAAAAAACTTTGTTAATGTATCAGTTAGGGTTAAACAAACAAAAGCAGGGAAATGTGTTGTTAGGGTTTCCAACCCTAACAGCCCATTCCCCACCCTGCACAGACCCACAGGTGGGGAGGGGGGATCTGTTTTGGGGCCATCATCCCTTATTCACACCCCATTCCATTAGAAAATAAGGTGACATAGGTACAGCATAAGACAATGGTGTGAGCATTAGGGTTGATGGTCCCAAGACTGACATCCCACCTGGGGGTCTGTGCAGGGTGAGGAATGGGGTGTTAGGGTTGTAAATCCTAATGCCACATTTCCCTACTTTTGTCAGTTTAACACTAACTGATGAATTAAAGAGCTGGTAACATGTTCAGGAGAACTTTAACAAAACCTAATATTTAGACACAGTCCAGCTTGTATTTCTCTTTTATGCTGCTGTATTCCTCCTCCCCATTATTTATTACTGAGGTCATCTGTATTAAAACAGCATCTTTGCTCCATAAGAGTTGTCTATTCCTGTTGCTTTCTCCCTACTTGAAGTCACAGAGCACTGCTTGTGATATCACAGTTATGCCCATGGCAATAGATTGTGATGTCACAACAAAGGATTATGACTTGAAGTAGGGAGTAAGCTATACAGGCAGATGGACTCTAAAGAAACTCTAAGCAAAAAAGATCATATATTCATATAAATTCCTTAGTAATAAATAATGCGAAGGAGAAATAAATAAATTAAAAATGGAATGCAGCAGAATTGTACCTAATTGTTATGCTTTTCAAAGTTTTCTTTGAGGTGCCAGTAGCTCTTTAACAAAGCTTTTTGCAATTTATTTCCTTACTTTTTGGGATAGTATAATCATATCCTTATTTGCCTGTGCTCCCATACTTCCATAGATGCATACATGTATCTAACTGTGGAAACACATGGGCCCTCTGGCCTCTGCGCTTCCAGTTATAGGACAACAGTGACCAAATTATCACCATAGCCATGTTATTACCCCACCTCATGTACCCGGTACAGAAAATTTTCAAATCCCTGCCAAAACATAATTCTGCACAACTGCAGTGCCATTCTGTGCCAGAGGGGTGAAAACATATTTTGGCCAGGATTTGAAAAATGACAGCTATGACATATATGGGGTGGGGTAAAATGAAGGCTAAGTGGAACATATGGGATGAAAATATTGAAAATGTCCAAAGTTATGAGTGTGTGTAGCAAAATTGCAACAAATGGTCATAATGCAGTCATTTTTTAAATTTTGACCCCAAATTTTCAACATGGCCCTCTTATGTCCCCACCTCATGAACAATATGACTGTTGTTGCACAAATCCCACCAGAAAGGTGATTTCACCAACCAACTGTGAAATCACCTTTCCCTCTGGAGATGCATAATGACAGTCATATTGTTTATGAGGTGGGGTCCCCAAAAGGCCATATTGAAAATTTGGGGTCAAAATCTCAAAAAATCACTGAGTTATGTAAAAAAGTTGAAACCCCTATTGAAATACATTGATGCACATCTACCTTAGCATCTCACATTGCAGTCGCTTGTTCCAGCAGCAAGGTGCGTCTTTGATTGGAAGAGCAGATCTCAAACCTGGGACCTCTTCAAGTGAGTGACAGTGTGTGGTGGTGTCAAGGGGGTGTGAGGAGGTAGGTGCACAGTGGTTGGTCGGTTGGGGGGGTGCAGGAGTGATTGGTGATGGACCGTTGTATTTACTGGTTTATAAAAAATGAAGACATTGAAGTACGGCTTTCTTATATTCAGGAAAAATGACATTGAAGGGTTGGAGGAAGCCACTGACCACCAATGCCACCAAAAAATGGGCATCAGAGGGTGGGGGATGCCACTAGACACCAAGGAAATTATTAAAAAAGAGGTGGCTGTGACCAGAGGATTGGGTGATGCCACTAGACACCAGGGAAATGATTTGCCACTGCAAGCTAACAACCCTATGAGGTAGGCAGACAAAAAACACAATGCTAAGAAGAGACTAAGTATCAAATCTATGACTGTGTTTACTGTAGTTGTTTCACATAATAACTAATTTCAAAAATTAATACTAGCAAGTCATTTATGTTTATGTTTTGCATTTACTTGCAATTGCAAATTTCCCTCACCTGGCTTTTTTCTAAACTAATTTTATACAATGAGAAAGCAAGCATTTTGTGTTTGAAAAATAGCCATGCATTTGATTAACTGATTTAAAAAAACAACAACTGAAAACAGACCGAGAATGTGATTTTTATTTTCTCTGGGAAGTGTTATGTCCATCTTCTTTGTGTGTTTGTCTCAGTCCTTGCTTTTATTTATGTGCTGATCCTTTTATTACATTTTATCAAGCTCATTGCCTATTTCATTTGCAATGGTTAGTATTCCCCATTGCAGGACGGTGAGTCTTCAGAACTGTTCTACAAGATAAAAGGTCCATTCTTAGCAATTCAAAATGTTTTGCAGCCACTCTCACAAGCTGTGTAACTGATATTGTAGTAAGCAACCTTAAGACGTGTCTTTGAGAGAGTGGATCTCGAATCTGGGACCTCTTTAGGTGAGTGACAGTGTGTGGGGGTGTCAAGGGGGGTGTGGGGTGGTGGGTGCACAGTGGGTGGTCGGGTGGGGGTTGTGGGAGTGATCAGTGATAGACCATTTTATTTTACAGGTTTAAAAAGAAATCAAAGACATCAAGGGACGGTTTTCTTATATTCAGGAAAAATGACATTGGTAGGGTGGGGGAAACCACTGACCACCAATGCCACCAAGAAAATTGGCATCGGAGGGTGGGGTGTGCTACTAGACACCAGGGAAATTTTAAAATAAGAGGGATCAGCGATTGGAGGGTGGGGGTGGCACTAGACACCAGGGAAATTATTAAAAAAAGAGAGGTCAGTGATCAGAGGGTGGGGTGCCACTAGACACCAAGGAAATGATTAAAGAAAGTGTGGACAGCGATTGGAGGGGGGGTGCCACTAGAAACCAGTGAAATAATACAACAAAGTGGGGACAGTGATCGGAGGGTGGGTGGTGCCACTAGACACCAGGGAAATACAGAGAAAGCATTCTTGAGTCATGAAAAAGGATAATTTTTTATGACTCGTGATATGAACAAGGATTCTTTTTTTGTATCACATGGTCATGAAAAAGGATTCTTTATAGTAAATAAAACACACTTCTGCAGTATATCCCTAACTTGAAGTTCAGATTGCACCTAATGGGGTCCCAATGAGCCAGCTAGGTGTGGTGGTCTCTCTCCAGGATGTCATTTTTGTGGCTTTTGAAAAAAAAAACAATTTAAGAAAAAACTGAAAGAAGATGGTGGCTTGCAAAAAAATAATTTTCTCTCACAAAGAAAGATTTAGATCTCACAAAAAAAGAACGGGTCTCATTAGAGTGAATCCTTTTTCACAAGAACAAATCCTTCATTGATTTTTCTCCCTCATCCTGAAAAGTGATCTTCCCATTGAAAACAATGGGAAATGAAAAACATTATAACTTTGCAACAGATTAATATTTTTTCACAAAACTAAGCATGCCTGTTCTGTTGGCAAGCTGGTGCTACCATAAAAAAAATGACACACAAAAACCCACATGGTCTGGATGCAGGGTGATGAGGAAAAAACTGCAAAAAGTGGTGACTTTATGACTATTGCACTGTCAAGATCTCAGAATCTGCACATCCAACCAGAACAAAACATGCCACATCATGAGCAAGGCCACTGATTTACAGTGATTAAAACAATGAAATTCTGTTTTCAAGACTTCAGATTCCAGAATTTCACTGGTGATTGTTACTCTAATTTCCAGATTTTACCAGGATTCTGCTATCATTCTTTTAGTATGTGCATAAATAATCAGAATTAAAGAAGGAATAATATACAGAACATTAAATAAATCAAACTGAAAATAGTACAGGGAGGAATTAAAAGAAGAAACACACATTTTGTAAATTTACTGATCTGATATAAAATGCCAGATCATGAGATCTATCCCACAGGACAACACATAACACATTTTGAGCAAATCCATTGATTGGTTGCAAAGTTATTAAAGTGGGCATGGTAGTATGCAGCAGAAGTGCCTAGTTGATGCCAGTAAAGGGATTTCTCTGTCTAAGATTTTCACAGTGCAATCAGTAGCTTCAATCATGGCTGGAGATGCTGTTGTCCTCGCTGGTGGTCGTGAAGTTGCTGATGGCATGAGTATTGCCCCAATTTCAACCCGTGACAACAAGTTAACTGGTTTCCTAAATATTCTGGAGTCTAAAGTTTAAAATGTATAACCACAAGGAAAGGAGGGGGTGGCATGATAAAAACTATTAAGTACTGAAAGGGAATCAACAATTTCCAAGAGGGTAGCATCTTTCAGAAAAAGAGATGTGCATGAACAAGGGGGCAAAATTTGAAGATCGAGGGGGGACAGATCAGGGGCAACATCAGGAACTATTTTTCATGGAGAGGCCGATGGGTGCAAGGACAAACAAAAACTAATGATCAGTGTTATGGTGTAAGAGCAGCAGTTGAAGCATGCCTATTATTTGGAGTTGGTGCACTTCCATGCACTCCGACTGCTGCTCCGCATTGTCATTCAGTGGTTCACATGGTCCAACTCACTCTACATCACACCAAAAATGGTATGTGTGGCAGGTATTCTTGCAGAGCTGCCAAGTCACCTGCAGGCTGTGGAGCAACCGCTTGCTAGATGCATTTATAAATACTTTAATTGTAAGGATCAGTGGATCAGAAATGTTTGGCATATTACTGTTGCCTTTGTTATGTTAAATGCATAACATTTTTGAGTATAATTGAAACAGTCATGGATATAGATTGAGTATATAATGTAATAAGAAGTGACAGCTTTGATAATGTTTAAAATAGTTACCTGACAATGGTAGTGTCGCCATCCTCTCCACCAAGGTTCATTTAGGTGTGTGGTGGTGATTTTGGTAAGGTTTAAAATATTAAGGAATAAGAAAGCACTATCACCATCTTGGTCTTTTTCCACCATTTATCTGTTCCAACACTTTATTCTGAAGCCCGCCTCACCCTCTTTCTTGGATATTATGAACTGAGAACTACATGTGACACTGTATTATAAATAGCAGAAAAGGCATTAAATAATGCTTTATTTAAGTGTGGTACTTTCCAGTGGTTCATGTGCTTGTCTACAGGTGGAAACTGGAGAATGAAGTGACACCTATAGAAAAGGAATGCTCACAGTGAGGGGGGGCCAATTTCAAGTGAACAATGATGCTAACAAGCATTTGCCAATGCCACATTTTCACTGCTGGTATTACATTTGCACCAGGTCTTCCTTTAATACAATTTATTTTACTGTATACAGAGCAGATGAGATGCAATTACTTATTTTCAGTGGTGTACTGCTTTAACAAATTGTTAGACTGTAATTACCCAGGATAGGGCAGCTGACAGGCAATATCTACTTTTAAAATGGGAACCAGTAGCTCAGTGCTGTCACTGCAGTCCACAGCAAGAGCTCCAGCTGCAGCTGCAGAATTAAAGAAATTCCCACAGTTCTCATACAGACAAAGCAGGGGAAGTGCTTCTCTTGCTAAGTTGGGCACTGGAGATTTTGAGCACCCAGAAGAGGTATTTGTGGGCAGCATACTAAAAAAGAAACATCAGAATCAAGCTAAAACTAGGTTCTGATGTTTGTTTTTTGGAATCTAACCATTTTTATCTATTTTGCAGGTTTGTTACTTCATGGAAAAAATCAACAAGATGGCGGTTGGGCAGGCACAAAAAATGTTTGGCGCCCTGCCAATTAAGTGGCATGAAAGCAAAAACAGGCATTTGTGGCACCAAATTTGTACTTTTGCTGCAGAATGTTATCTGAAAACCATACTGCGCATGCACAGGTGGGAAAACAGTACATTTTAAAGCCTTATAACTCGGGAACCCTTTAATATTTTTTCACCAGGCCTGTCAAAGGCACTACCTTGGGATATGGCATATGTCCCCTGCAAGACTAGGAAAACAATTCCATTCCAGGGGAGTGCAAAAAAACCCATCATGTTAAATATAGGAAAAAAGTTAGGCATTTACAAAAAATGACATGTGGATCTCAGAATCCACACAAGCTGCCATCACAATAATTTCCATACATCCAGACCTTGCCTCCTAGACAACACATACAAAATTTCAGCTCATTTTGTCAAAGGGAGCCAAAGATATTAATTTGCATAGTTAGGGGTTTAACATTAAACAGCCCACTCAACCCTAACTATAGGGGCGCTACCACACCCCTATAATATATATATATATATATATATATTCATTGCAAAAAACTACATTAATCACCAGTTAGGGTTACAGACAATGCCAGAAAAGAAGGGAACTGTGGCGTTAGGGTTTTCAACCCTAACTGCCCCCCCCACCTACAAGCAGCGTAAGTAACAAGGCGACACAAGCAACCACAGACAGCCATCATTAGTTAAGACAAACAACATACAACTCTCTGCAGATAACACAAGAGACATCCAGCATCATGGTCCACAGGGTGTATGAGGTCCGCTGATATGCCAGTGTGTTAGGGGGATGGCCACATGCTGGCCACCGTAGAGGAGGCTACTGAAACCACCGTATCCCAAAGTGCTCCCTAGATACCTACCAGGAGGTTGCCAGGGTTATGGGGGATGGGACAGTCCATGGGGAGGGACGTTCACAGATTTCTTATAAGTGTCATACTGTAGTAGTAGCACATTGGCATATCAGTACAAGTACAGACAACCAAGCTGTCATAATGCAAAATAGCAAACAATTGCTAGAGACACAAGTTGGATACTGGTCACATATGCTGCTATAAACAGTACTGCAAATCTTACTAGTATGGCACATCCGACTACCTCTAATCCCCATATCTGTGAGAGGCACATATCCAATGTAGTCTTCTTAAAGGCAAACTCAACAAGAGAGTGCTACTGCAGTGAATATTAGCTGTAGCTTCCAACAGTGTGGTATCTAAATGTAAGTAATACAGCACAACCATAATACTTAAATGTCCATTTATCTAGTCTGCATTATGTAACATAACCGTGACAGTCTTCAAATATTCAATATGTAAGTTTCCCAAGTACACCTGTACACGGATACTACTAAACATAGTACCATCAGATAATGATGCTGGCATCATACAGTACTGGCAGTTTTCTATGTGCCACCAGTGTGGCCATTTATATACTGTATGTGTCTCATTAGGCTCTACGTCATAACTCTGGGAGAGTGTACATCGCCGAAAATGAATTACGGCGATGTACACTAGCGGTGAAATGCAGGGTGGCAACCCAATTTAAATGTATGCAGGGGGCTGCGCCTTCTGCACCCCCCCAGCTTAAGGGTTCTCAACTCCAGGGGAGTGCATGTTGGGGGGAGATGAAATTCATAAAAAAAAAAAAAAAAGCTGCCTGCCCAGACAAAACAAACCACGCAGCTCTGGACCCGAACCCTGCACCCTGCACATCCCAACCAACCACCCTCCCCACCATGCTAGCCAACCAGCTTGGCAGCTGCCTGCCACACTCCCTCCTACATACCTCTCCACTCCACCCCCCCATGCGTGTGTGCATGTGTATGCTTCCCGTTGCCCTACCTCACCCAACCAGGTATCTGGTCACTAACCTGCCAGGTAGCCCTGAACACAGGCACCGTAAGTGAGTCACCGTTTTTGTAAGCACTCTATTGTGGTCACCGTATTCACTAAATACCGTCTCATTAACTATGACAGATTCACAGTACAGCACTTTTGTATCTGCTGAAGCAACATGCTGCTATGCAACGTAACACAGAAAGAATTCAAAAGTATGAAAAGACATAGACAGAGTGGAGGCTGTCCAGAGGAGGGCAACCAAAATGGTGCAGGGTCTGCACCAGAAGACATACGAAGAATTCTTCGTACACACAAAAGATTAATACTCAAGTTAGCCAGCCTTGGAGTGGGTCCCAAGGTGGTAGCCTGAATAAAAAATTGGCTAGACAACAGGATGCAAAGGATAGTAGTAAATGGAGTCCACAGTGAAGAAAGGAGGGTTACTAGCTGGGTACCACGGGGTTCAGTACTGGGACCAGTCCTTTTTAATGTCTTTATAAGTGACATTGCAGAGGAACTGGAAGGAAAAGTATGTCTCTTTGCAGACGACACAAAGACCTGCAACAAGGCTGATACACAAGATGGAGTGGAAAGGATGAGAAGAAAAAATTACTCACCTTAGTAATTATGTTTCTTCTATTGGAGTCTTGCTGTATTCTGACAAATGCAGTTAGCCCCAGCATTTAAACTGCCCTGGAGAACAAAGAGTTAACTTTCTATGCAGAGCATAGAATGCTGAGCTCGAGCTTGGTTGGTGACTCTGCCTGGAGCCCTTTGAAATCCAACCGTCAGATTCTTACGAGCAAAAACTCACTATCCTATGTGGAAATTGTAAAATTTTACTAGCCAACTGGCAACAAAAGCTTTGGAGTCCCAAAGGAAGACTCAAGTCAGGAAACCCAAAACTCAAAAACCAATCCAAATAAGAATAATAATAAAACAACATCCAAACAAAAAAGAAGAGTGTGTAAAAGGAGAACCCCTGAGGTGCAACACTGTGCCTGCCCGCCCACTTCCCAAAACCAGGTTCTGAGAGGGGAGGTGGGGGGAGGTCAGAATACAGCAAGACTCCAATAGAAGAAACATAATTACTAAGGTGAGTAATTTTTTCTTCAAACAACATGAAGTCTTGCTGTAGTCTGACAAATGCAGACTACCAAGCAGTACCTCCATGGAGGAGGGACAGAACCTACTTTGGGAATAGGCTCTGAAGTACTGCTGTGCCAGACTGAGCATCACTCCTAGCCTGGATATCCAGGGAGTAATGCTTGGTAAAGGTATGGACTGTTTTCCAGGTGGCTGCTCTTGACAAATTTCTAAGAGAGTGATGTCCCTGGCAGCAGCCAGGGAAACAGCTGTACCTCTTGTAGAGTGAGCCCTCGGGCCTGAGGGTGGAATCTTTCCCAGTTTCTCATAGCAGAATTGTATACAAGACACAATCCACCTGGCAATTGTTCTCTTGGTAGCAGGTTTATCCTTTCCCACTTCCCCATAAGTGAGGAACAACTGGAGGGAATCAAACCTGTGACCCTTGGTATGCTCTATGTAGTAGCTAAGGGCTCTTTTAACATCTAAACTGTGTAGCCTCCTCCCCCCCTGAGGAAGAATGATCAGTGAAGAAAACAGGAAGAGACATAGACTGATTCAAAAGGAAATCTGAAACCACTTTGGGCAAGAACCTTCTATTGGTTCTAAGGACCACTTTATCCCTGTGAAAGGAGATAAAATCAGGTTCCACTGACAAGGCTTGCAATTTACTGATACACCTAGCAGAGGTAATGTCCACTAAAAACAGTTTTCCAAGTCAAGTACTTAAGCACTGCTGAGGACATAGGTTCGAAAGGAGGTTGTATAAGCTGAGCAATGCAAACATTTAAATCCCAGGCAGGGGCAGGGTGTCTAAAAGGAGGACTGGTATGAAGCAATCCTTTAAAAAATTTACAGAACACAGGATGAGAAGATAGTGAAGAAGGCTTCCTCACTGACAGAAAAACAGAAACAGCTGACAAGTGAACCTTGAGAGTAGCTGGTCTGAGGCCTAGGCCATTAAGATGGATCATATAATCCAGAACTGTGGGCAATTCAGCAGTATCTGGGGAAATATGTTTCATGGAACACCAAATGCTGAATCACTTCCATTTGGAGTTATAAGTCTTTCTGGTGGAAGGCTTACGAGAAGCTTTGAGAATGTCCAGAACCCCCAGGGACAGATGCAAATCTGCAAACTCTAACTCTTAAAGAGCCATGCCTTGAGATTGAGAGACTGAAGATTGGGGTACCGAATTCTCCCCTGAGAGGAAGTTAACAGGTTGTAATTGCTGGGAAGAGACAGGGGAAGATGGACAGCTAGGGACAGCAAGAGGGGGTACCAGGGCTGTCTGGCCCAGTCTGGAGCAATCAGAATCACTTTGCAAAGTTGTGACCTTATCTTGATTAAAACTTTGAACAGAAGAGGGAAGGGAGGAAAGTCATACAGAAGATTCCCTTACCAGTTCAGAATCAGAGCATCCAGGGGGACTGAGCCCAGGACTGGGGGTGTGCAACAAAAGAGAGGAAGTTGGTGATTGTCTGGGGCTGCAAAAAGATCTGTCTCTGGAGCGCCCCACCTTGAAACAATCACCTTCAATACCAGAGGGTCCAGTGACCATTCGTGATGGCCCTGTGAGATCCTGCTCAGTGCATTTGATAGCACATTGTCCTTCCTTGGAAAGTGAACTGCTATCAGAGAAATTTGCAGGGAATAAGCCAGGGACCACAGCTTCATGGCTTTTGTTCACAAGGCCATAGACCGACTGTCTCCCTGCTTGTTGATGCACCACATGGTGGTGGTGTAGTCTGTTCTGACTTGAACCACCTTGTTCTGCATTAACTGAGAGAAAGCTTGCAGGGCCAGAAAAACTGCCCTGAACTCTAGGAGACTGATATGGAGAAGGGACTCCTGAGGGGACCACAGTCCCTGGGCAGTGAGGGCCCCCAGATGGGCTCCCCAGCCCAGAAGAGAAGCATCCATGGTAAGGACCACTGAATGAGATTGAGTGGCAAATGGAACCCCTTGCCTTAAATTGTCCTGATCCTGCCACCATTGAAGGGCTTGTATCAGGGTCAGAGTCACTGGAATCAGTTTGGTAAGGGAATCCTTCTTTTGGGACCAAAAGGCCCTCAGATGGAACTGAATGTCCCTCATCTGGAATCCTACTCCTTGGACCACTGCTGTAGAGGCTGCCTTGTGGCCCTAGAGTTGAAGGAAATGCCTTACTGGTCGGGGCACCTGAAGGCTGAAGGAAGAAGCCAGTTCCATAAGAACTCTTGCCCTGTCCAGGGGAAGAAAGGCTCTTGCTTTGACTGTATCCAGCTCTGCCGCTATAAAGGTAAGAAGCTGGACTGGCTCGAGAACTGACTTGGGAATGTTGAGAAGAAATCCTAGAGAAGTGAGCACTTGCTGGGTCACTTGCATATCTGATTTGACTTGGTCTGGAGACTGGCCCATTATTAGCCAATCATCCAGATATGGAAAAATGGAAATCTTTTGCTTCCTTAGAAAGGCAACTACTACTGCCAGGCACTGTGTGAAAACCCTTGGGGCTGATGTTAGACCAAAGGGCAAAGCTTTGAACTGATAGTGGCCTGAGGGCAACTTGAACCTGAGGTACTTTCTGTGGGAGCACCTGATGGGAATGTGAAAATAGGCATCTTTGAGGTCCAGGGAGGCTAGTCAGTCCCCTGGCCTTAGAGAGGGAAGAATTATTCCCAGAGTTACCATCTTGAACCTTGGTTTTAAAAGATGTTTGTTCAGGTATCTTAGGTCTAGGATGGGTCACCACTCTCCTGTCTTTTTTGGGGTAAGGAAGTATCTGGAGTACAGACCTTTGCCCCAGTGTAGGATAGGCACTCTCTCTATGGCTCTTAAAGTCAGAAGAGATGAAACCTCTGCCTCTAGGGCAAGGGTTTCTGAGAAACCTGCAGGTGGAAAAGATCTGGCTCTCATCTTTGGAAATTTTCTAAAGCTGAGAACCAGTCCCTGGCTTACTACTTCCATTACCCACCTGTCTGAGGTAATAGACTTCCAGTCCTGGATGAAGTAAGCCAGCCTGCCCCCTACTGGAATAGGAGAGTTGACCTGGGCAGACCCATCAGGGTGTCTGCTTGGCAGGAGCCTTAGGCTGAGGAGTGGATGCAGCCCTGCTCATCCCCCTTCTGCCTCTCCCTCTGAAGAACCCCCTCTGTGAAAGGGAGAAGAGGCCTGTGCTTGGTAGAAAGGCCTATGAAAAGGCCTGCCCCTGCCGCTAGACTGCTGCCTTTGAGGAGTTGCCTGCCTCTCCTTGGCCTGAGCACTCCTGTAAGTGGTCCTGTACTCATCCATTTTCTTCATGTAATTATCTGTCTGCTCCCCAAACAGAGAATTACCCACTACAGGAAAATTCATAGCCTTAGCCTGGGTATCCTGCGAGAGGCTAGTACATCTGAGCCAAGCCATTCTCTGAAGAGCCACAGATGTAGCCATGACTCTTGATGACACATCATTGGAGTCCACAGCAGCATGAAACTGTACTTTTGATGCCTCAGTCCCATCTGCAGCCACCTCCTCAGGCTCCTTGGCTAGCTGGGGGGAAGCCTGTTTAGCCAGTGTCAGTACAGTGTCCCACTTGGACTTCTGGTACCTGGCTGTATAGGCCATATAATTCGCCTGCCTGAGTCCCAAGGAAGATGCCATGTACTGTTTTTTTTGCCATGGCATCAGTCTTCCTAGAGTCTTTGTCTGAGGGGTCTGAAGCCAAGGGAATGCTTGCCTTATCACAGGCAGCAGCCTGCACAGTCCCAACATGGCTGCATTGCTGGTATAAAAACTCTGTATCTGAGCCTGATAGTGTATACCTCTTGTCCATTCTTCTATCAACAGGAGGTATAGAATTGGGAGACTTCAGGATTTTTTGTGTCTGCTTCCCAAAATATTTGTGAAGGGGACTAGACAGCCTCCTGGACTATGGGATGTCCATCATTTCTACATAGTCAGGCTCCTATTGATCCTTCATTGCTTCCTCCATAGGAAGCTGGAGGGTTTCAGCCACCTTTCTGTAAAACATAAAGTGGGAAGGGGACTCAGAAAGCCTAGGAGGGGATACACCTGAAGGTCTGTCTGGGGGGATATCCAGTTCCACAGGTATATCCAGACTTTCACCATCACCATCATCATCTTAAAACTCCCCCTCCTCCTCCTCAAACTCTGATTCATAAAATTCTTCAGGGGTATAATCATGAACCGGGGAAACCGACCGAACCGAACCCCTTCCAAAAGGTACTGGATCGGTCGGAACTGGGCGAAGTGATTCCACAATCCGAATCACTCTGGCTAGTTCCTCGGCGGTTGGAACATTCTGTTTGCATTTTCTTTTTGTCAGAACCGAACCCTCGGGATCGGCTCTCCTTTTGTCTGAAGAAGTATTGCCCTGGTCAGAGGGCACTCCTTCTGGTTTGGTTGGAACCGAACCGGGCTGGCCATCCGGGTCAGCGGACTTCTCGGCCTCCTTTTCCCTCAGTCTACCTAATCTCTTTTCAAGGGTAGATTTAGGAAAATGTTTACATATTTGGCAGTCTGTATCGAGGTGTTCAAACCCCAGACAATAAACACAGGTGGTCTGGGGATCAGCCTTGGCAAAGACCTCCCCACACTCACTGCAGTGTTGAAACCTAGTGGGCCCGGTTTTTTCTTGGGTTTCTCAGACATGGCCAACCTAACAAACTTACCCTTTTTATAGCAACTGCCAGGCAAGACTCCCTTATCAGTTCCTAACCGTGTCATGGGTATTGGAAAAAAACATACCAAAACACGTTTTTTTTAGAACTGATAAAGACCGGTAACCACACACTAAAGAAAGATACAAGTAATAACAAATGATCGGCTACACTTTTACAAGTTCCACACAAAAAATCAGCACAAAACTAGTACTCACGGCACCACAGACAAAGACTGAACTGACTATGCGGAAATAAATTTTGGTTAAAAAACGATACTTAACTGACTTTCGAACTGAGCTGCGGGAGAAATCTCCAGAGCGGCTGTTCAGTGAGGCGGAGTAAAGAATCTGATGGTTGGATTTCAAAGGGCTCCAGAGAGAGACATCAACCAAACTCGAGCTCAGCATCCTATGCTCTGCATAGAAAGTTAACCCTTTGTTCTCCAGGGCAGTTTAAAGGCTGGTGCTAACTGCATTTGTCAGAATACAGCAAGACTTCATGTTGTTTGAAGGGCCTTGGCAAGGTTGGAGGATTGGTCAAATGTATGGCATCTCTGATTCAATGCAAAGAAGTGCAAGGTAATGCACCTGAGAAAAAAAAACCAGGGGAAGAGTACACAATGGGGATGAGATACTGACAACAGCAAAAATGGAAAGGGACCTGGGGGTCATTTTATCAGATGATTTAAAGGTGGGCAAGCAATGTGAGAAGGCAGTAAGGAAGGCTAGTGGGATACTGGGATGCATAGGGAGAGGCATTAATAGTAGAAAACAAGAAGTTGTTATCCCTCTGTACAGACAGTTGGTGAGACCCCATCTGGAGTACTGTGTGCAGTTCTGCAGACCCCATCACTGCAAAGACATAGACAGAGTGGAGACTGTCCAGAGGAGGGCAACCAAAATGTTGTAGGGTCTGCACCAGAAGACATACGAAGAAAGTCTAAAGGAACTTAATATGTATACCTTTGAGGAAAGGTGGGGGAGAGAAGGGACATGATAGAAAAGTTCAAGTACCAGAAGGGAATCAACAAAGTCCAAGAGGGTAGCATCTTTCAGAAAAAGATATGTGCAAGAACAAGGGGGCACAATTTGAAGATAGAGGGGGGGTGGCTCAGAGGTAATGTGAGGAAGTATTTTTTCACAGAGAGGGTTGTGGATGCATGGAACAGAGGAGGTCGTAGAGTCAAGAACAATGGGGGAATTCAAGAATGCATGGGACAGACATAAGGCAATCCTAGTGGGGGGGTAGGAGGAAGTAAGCTGTTGGTTAACTAGGATCTGCAGCTTATCTGTTAGGAAGGAAAATGGGCAGACTAGGTGGGCCAAGTGGTCCTTAACTGCCATCAAATGATATGTTTCTATGTTAGAGTACAGAATGATATTATAGACTATGACATGCACATTTTTCATGTGCTGACATAAATATTACTGTGACCTAGTTGTCTCTCATGACAAGAAAGTATGTGATGAGGAGTCTTTCATTGGTGACTTCACAACATACAGGTGCATGCAATAACACACAATGTAGTGAAAGTACATATTATTACAACCCCATTACCAACACACTGTCATAGCAATAGAACTCATACTGCACCGTTGTGTTGCTGTCATAGGAACATAGAAATTGTCCACAGATAAGGACTGCCAGGCCCATCCAATCTGCCTATAAGCTCTACTTTTGTTTGTGGCTTCTGACTCTATCTGATCAATGGCTTTTCACCACTCCTTCTCACCTCTAAGGTTCCATTATGCTTGTCCCAGGCATGTTTAAATCCTGCCACTGTGCTTGCTCCCACCACCTCCTGTGGTAGACTATTCCATGAGTCTACCACCTTCTCCATGAAGAAAAACTTCCTCACATTTCCCCTCAACCTGCCACCATCCAATTTCATATCATGTCCCCTCGTTCTTGTACTCCTCCTATATTGGAAGATGCCTTCCTCTATACCTTGTTAATGCCCTTAAGGTACTTGAATGTTTCTATCATGTTCCCCCAATCCCTCCTCTCCTTCAGTGAGTACATATTGAGGTCCTTTAATCTCCCCTCATATTTTCTGGTGCAAGCCCTGTACCATCTTAGTCGCCTTTCTCCAGATTGCCTCCCCCTATCAATGTCCTTACGAAGGTGCGGCCTCCAGAATTGCACACAGGACTCCAGGTGAGACCTCACCAGCATTTTATACAATGGCATCACTACCTCACATCTTCTGCTAATGATACCTCTACCTATGCACCCCAGCATTCCACTGGTCCTCCTTGCAGCCTTTGTACTCTGATTAGACACCTTTAGGTCATCTGAAATGATAACCCCCAGGTCCCTTTCCTCCTTGGTGATCATCAGCAACTTCTCCCTATCCTGTAGCTCTCCCCAGGGTTCCCCCTTCCCAGGTGCATTATTTTGCATTTCGTTGAATTGAACCTCAGTTGCCACACCTCAGACCATTTTTCAAGCTTCTCCAGGTCACTCCTCATTTTCTCCACCCCTTCTGGAGTATACACCCTGTTGCAGATCTTGGTGTCATCTGCAAACAGGCAGACCTTTCCCTCCAGCCCCTCTGCAATGACACTTATGAAGACATTAAACAGGACTGGCCAAAGGACTAATCCCTGAGGTACTCCACTTGTCAACCCCCTCTCCCCGATTGGATCCCATTTACCACCACCCTCTGCTTCCTGTCTGTTAGCCAGTTCCTAACCCAGTTTACCACCTTGTGCTCCATGCCCAGACTACCCATCTTGTTTACCAGTCTTTTATGAGGGATGGTGTTGAAAGCCTTACTGAAATCGAAGTAGGCGATGTCCACCCCCCCAACCCCCTTGATTTACTTCCTTCATCACCCAATGAAAAAATCTATCAGATTTGTCTGACATGACCTACAGTACCTGCTGTGAATCCATGTTGCCTTAGATCCTGGGCACTGTTGGATTCCAAGCGTGCCACTATTCTTTCTTTAAGCAGTGCCTCATGATATTACCCACTACTGAGGTGAGGCTGACTGGCCTATAGCTCCCTGCCTCCTCCCTACTACCACTTTTGTGTAGAGAGACTACATATGCCCTCTTCCAGTCCTCCGGAACCACTCCTGTGTTGAGTGACTCAGAAAACATGGCTGCCAGAGGCTCTGCAAGCTCTGTTTGCAGCTCCCTTAATATCCTTGGGTATACGCCATCTGGCCCCATTGCTTTGTCCACCTTCAGTTTTGTGAGCTCCTCCTGGACTCTTTCCACTGTGAATGGACTTGTGCTTACCTCACCCCCCCCCCGTGTCTGTTACCCAACTGTGGTCCCTGACTTTCCCCCTCCTTAGTGAATATTGAACAGAAGTATTTGTTCAGTATTTCTGCCTTCTCCAGGTCTTTCTCCATACATTCCCCGTACCTCCTCTGAACCTCACTATCCTTCACCTTATTTTCCTTCATTCACTGATGTACCTGTAGAATGTCTTGTCCCCCTTCCTGACTGTCTGCACTAATCTTTCTTCTGTCTATGCCTTTGTGCTTCTTACAGCCTTCCCAGCCTCCTTTAAATTCTTTAGGTACATCTTCCTGTCCTCCTCCCTCTGAGTTTCCTTATAGTTCCTGAAAGTTTCCCTTTGGCCCTAACCTTGTCCACCACATCCCTCGAGAACCATAGTGGTTTCCTCCTCCTCCTACCTTTGTTTACCACCTTGACGCATTGGTTTGTCACCTCCTCTATGGCTCCCATCAGGTGTTCCCACTGTTCCTCAACTCCCCCTACAATCTCCCTCCTTGCCAGGGACTCTCTGATACACCTCCCCATTTTAGCAAAATCCGCCCTCTTAAAGTCTAAGATCTTTGCCTTTGTGTGACTAGCTTGTGTCTCTGTTCCCATGCTAAACCACACTATGTGGTGGTCATTGGATCTGAGATGACCTTCCACCTGGACATCTAAGACTCTGCTCCTACTGGTCAGTACAAGTTTTAGCATTGTCCTGTCTCTGGTGGTTTGAGTCACTAACTGTCTGAGGCCTGCCCCTGTAGGGAATCCAGGATGTCACAGCTCCTGGTTGAACCAGCTGCTGGGATGGTTCAATCCACATCTGGGATATTGAAATCATCCAGCAGCAATACCTCACTCTTTGTTGCCATCTCTTTAGTTTGATCCACTAGATCCATATCCCCCTCCTCCCCCTGTGCTGGAGGTCTGTAGACCACCCCTTGCAGATTGCTCTGCCATTTCCCAGCTCAATGGTGACCCACATTGCCTTGGCCTCCCCCGTCTACCCTGTACCTCTGTTGCCTTAATGCAGGGGTTCTCAAATGGTGAGGCCAGCCTCCCTGGAGAGCCTCCAACTTGTTCCAGGGGAGGCTCAAGCAAGTCTTGAAAAAGTATTATATTTTAATTTAGAACTTTATAGATTTTGTGTGAAGGGATAAGACAAACTGAAAGAGGATAACAGATGAATTTATGTATTCATTCACAAGGATAATAGTAGGTGAATTTATGTATTTATTCACAAGTATGTGACCAGAGAAGGTGCTGTACACTGAGCCATGGTTTATTTCAGGTGTTCCCAGGAAAGGGTGGTGAGAGAACACAATTCAAAATGTAACTGCAAAACACTAGAGCAATACAAAATGAACGAAAGTGCAAACAAATTAAGAACAATAAACTAACAATGCGAGGAACAATTGATCAAGTAGACTGGCAGCAGAACTTCCAAATACAAGAGTTAACCATAAGGGTACTAGGGATAAGAGCAGGAAGGAGCAAAATGATCCCTGAGAAGTTGCTTAAGAGCAGGGTGAGAGGCAGAGGTCAGCAGAAAGGTTATTCCAGATAGAGGGGAAACATAAAAAGCAGTGTGACCCATGAAGGTATGGCAGTAAGGGGTAACAATGGTTCAAGAGTCAAAATATTGGAGCAAGTAGGTTGTCCTGTTTTTTTTTGGGAGGGGGGGTTACAATAAGCTTAACATGAGAGCCAGCTATGCAAACAGGCTTACATTTATTCCTGATGTACTGTGAAAAGTAGGCTATTTTTCTATGGGGAGACCCAAAAATATTTCAGTATTTTGGGGGAGGCTCAAGGTCTTTTCCATGACTTAGGGGAGGCTCACTATGACAAAGTTTGAGAACTGTTGCCTTAATGCCTTCCATTACGTACAGGGCCACATCACCCCCCTTTTTTAGTCTCCCTATCCCTCCTTAGTAGATCTAAATCTGGAATATTTGTATCCCAGTCATGATTTATGGTATACCAGGTCTCTGTTACTGCCGCTATGTCAAGGTCTGCCTCTACTAACAAGGTCTCCAGGTCTGGGATTTTATTTCCCAGGCTGCGGGCGTTTGTAACCATGGCCTTTCATTTTTTGCTTCCTGTCCTCCCTCCTATACTGTGCTTGCACTCCTGCCTCCTTCCCCCAACCCCCTTTCCCTTTTGTAGCTGCCTTCCTACCCCTGCCTTTCCTTTTGTATCCAGTACTGGTGTCCCTGACTGCAACCTACATTGATGGTCCTCATTTCTGGCTATTTTAGCTTGTGGGGGTGGGCTACTTGAGTCTCCCTGCTTCCACCCCCCCCACTGGCTGGTTTAAATGCTCATCCAGGATACATTTAAACTGGTCACTGAGGATGGCCATCCCCCTCTTGGAAGGATGCAGTCCATCCCACTTGAACATGGCTACACTGTTCCAGGTGGGACCCCAGTCCCCAATGAAGCCATACTCCTTCTCACTGCACCAGCCCATCAGAAAGCGGGATATTGGATGGGGGGGTTCTTTTATTACAACAGATGCCTGCAATTGGGCAGAAAGCGGGATATTGGACGGTGAGGGGTTTCTTTTATTACAACAGATACCCGCAATCGGGCAGAAAGCGGTCCACTGGACCACCAGGGATATAGGACGGGGAATTTATTTTAAACATATGCCCGTGATTGGGCTGCAGGGGGCGTCGGTCCCCAACGGCTGCTGCCTGGCAGGGCGCCAGGTGCAAGTCGTCGGGGATTGGCACACCTGCATGCAAATGGTATGCAAATGGGGCCATAATGACATGCAAATGGCCCCATGTGCGCCTTGCATAAATTATGGCCCCATTTGCAAGTCACCTTTTCAATATCGCAGGTGCTGTGAATGGCGCAATGGCACTTGCGCTAGCGCATCTCCATGCTCCACTCTGGCCACTTGTGCTGACGCAGTGACACTGCGCCATGCACAGTGGTAGTGGCCAGGGTGTGATATTCAAAGCTGCTGAGCCATGGCACAGCTCCTTTGAATATTGCTTAGTCCATGCCCCTGCACAGCCAAATTGAGCTGCGCCCAAGCTTGTGCCACAGCCTGGCGCAGTTTGAATATCTGGGCCTATGTGTTTTTCATTTTTGCTTACAATTTGTAAGTATTAATTTATTTACTATAATAAAAAATACTCTTACTGAACTTATTATGAGTCTGGAGTGCTGGATCTACTTATAGTATTTTCTTGTATACCATATAAACTATGCTGGTCAGTATGAGGAGATCCCTCAGCAAAACAGTAACATAGGTGAACATGTGATACAACACTTCTGTGCTGGACATGATACTACTACTGTGACATATCTTTCTTACAAGACTTCTTTATACAATGATAACAGTGAAACACATTGTATATGGTATGTAGCTTCGCAGAGTGACATACTGAACTACTGTAGCGGCGCAGCTCATGATATAGACCTTGTGGTTCCCATAGTGATAAAGAAATGGCTCTCTAAACCTCCCAGTACGATGTCATCCTATGGAAAATCAACCTGAATTCAAATCCACAGAACTCCAACTAAAAGTAATATATTTTCACCAAATCAGCAAAATGCACATATGTGGAGCAGACCCTTTCTGCTCTGAAACTTTCAGTCCAAAATTCCAAACCATTTCTTTGCTATGAAGTGACAAAAAAACAGCTATATAAAAATTATTTTTCGCAAATTGCAAAACAGAATCATGTTTCACAAATCTTTTGTCACAGTTTGATTTAAAAGAAAATCCTTTTTCACAAATTGTAGAAAAGGATCCTGTTTCACAGTAAAAGTTTTCTGAGATTTGCAAAACAGGATTTCCGTGGCCAAAAAAAATGCATTTCTCACAAAGCTTTAAAAAACTAACCGCAGAATGCAATTCTATGGGTCCTGATTAGGTAACCACAACTGTGGGTGTTTACCAAAGCACTATATTAGTTTTGAAATATAAGTTTGTTTCCCTTGCTAATGGAAAACAAGATGGTGGCAGCACAAATTAGCATTCCACATTTGTGATCAAGAATCCTGTTTCGCAATCAAGAATCCTGTTTTGAGCCTCACATCTAACTTTTCCCATAGAAAATAATGGGAAACTTTAAAATCAAATCATTTTATTTATTTATTTTAGTCTTTGGTAACCAGGTAAGGCTCACTAGGCACAAGTGCCTGTTTTCAGGGGCGACCTGGGAGCACTGGGCAGTTAAATGACTTGCTCAGAGTCACACAGTATGCAAGCGGAGGTTGTGAGAATCAAACCAAGGTCTGCTCTGCTGGATGTACCAAGCTTGTTCACAGTTCATTACTCTAACCTCTAGGCTATACTGCCAGCCCAATAACTGTGGAACAGATTAATATTTTTTCACCAAACCTTCAAAAGGCACCACTGTGACCCAAGGCCTATAAACCCTAAAATTTCAGACCTAAATTCCACACCACTTTTGTGCAACGCAGTGACAAACATTTGGCAAAAAAACAGTAATTTACACATTCTTTGAGACTCCATATCTCTGCAACCACACATCCAACCGGAACAAAACTTGTCACATATACAGATCATTGGTCCCTGATGGAGCATACCACACATCATGCAAATCGCTTGAACAGCTGTGAAGTTATTAAAACACACATTGCGATCAAAAATCCTGTTTCTTGATCAAGATTCCTATTTTGAGCTTCACATCTAACTTTTTCCAGAGGAAATAATGGGAAACTTTAAAACTGAATAACTGTGGAATGGATTAATATTTTTTCACCAACCTTCAAAAGGCACCACTGTGACCCAAGACCTATAGATCCTAAAAATTTCAGACCAAATTTCCACACTGTTTTTGCACAACACGGTGACCATAAATTTGACAAAAAAATGGTAATTTACACATTTATTTAAGACTCCATATCTCCGCATCCACACATCCAACTGGAACACAACTTGCCCATCAAGAGGTCATGTGTCTCTGATGGCTCATGCTAAATTTCGTGTGAATCACTTGAACAGTTGCAAAGTTATTAAAGTTCAAAATGTTCAGTTTAACATAGAAGTGAAGAAAGAATTTAACAAAAAAACAGTAATTTACACATTTTTACGACTCCAGGATTCACTAAAGCAGCACAAATGTGCAAATCTTTACGCCACACCTCCCAGTTGTGCTGAAGGAAAAACATGCTATTCACAGTCTGATAGCATGGTGCACTATCCGACTATGAATATGGGGTCAGCAGGGGCAGTACCATCCCAGGAAAAGCAGTGGAATACCCAGTAGCACAGCCACCACAGTCAGGACAATGGGCCCACAGCCAATAGCACCCAGGCACTAATGTGCCATTCATAAAAGTAGCTATGCAAATGAATCCATTGGGCATGCAAAGTGGTAGTGGCCATTAACATGCCCAGTACGGACTCATTTGTATGGCATTAGTGTGGCTGTTGCATGCTACCCTCACCATCCCATGCCCCACGCAGCCACATTCCATAGTAGTTGCCGACATGACAGTACGGGAAAAAGGTTTCCATAGTGTAGTGTCCCACCCCAGTCCCCAGTCATCCACCCAAGAATTAAGAAATAATTTAACGTAGTGTAGTATCCCACCCCAGTCCCCGATCACCCACCTGATGATAAGAAACATAATTTCCATAGTGTAGGGTCTCTCCCTGGTCACTGATCTCCCACCCGGTAATGAAAACTCCATTTTTCACAGTTTACTGGTCCCTCCCTGGTCACCGATCGCTGTATGTAAAGGAACAATGCAATTCCTTGGTAGTCAAGGGTACCTCCCCCAACCCCACCCTGTCCAGAGTGACACACCACCCCGATCCCCCCAACCTGACCCTCAGCTTGTGACCAGCACAGCCCTCCTCACACCACTGTGGCTGGCCACCAGCTGAGCCCTCAATGAGCACATACTGTATACCGTATGGCTCCTTGACTGTGATAGGGTCAATCACAGTCAAGGAGCCATACTGTATACAGTACATGCTCCGTAAGGGCTCAGTCGGTGGCCAGCCATGGTGGTGTGGGAAAGGCTGTGCTGGTCACCGGCTGGGGGTCAGGTTGGGGAGAGCTGGATGGTTGGTCACACTGGATGGGGTGGAGGGAAGGGAGACTGACCCTAGACTACCAGGGAATGGCATTCTTCCTTTGGGGACTGTGATCAGTGACTGGGGAGGGGGAAAGGAGGACCCCTACACTATGGGAAATGTGTTTTTATTACCAGGTGGGAGATTGGGGACCAGGGAGGGACCCTACACTGTGGAAAATAGGTTTCTTTTTTTTTTTTAATGCTCCCTTCTTCTCTGCACCAGGATCCTTTTCTTCGAGGACCCTAGGTCATGCATGCTCCCATAGTACCCCCCCAGGTACCTCCCTCCAGGTACCAGCAGGCCTGTCCCCATCCTGCCTCGGTTTACCCCCCGGGTGGGGAGGAGAAGGGCTTCCCCAACCCTCTCTCAGTCTGTAAGTATGTGTCGGAAGGCCTTGCCAGCCCCTTCTATGGAGCCTGGTTTTGGTTGTTCTCAGGCCGACCAGATCCCGTCTACTGGAGCCTGGTGCAGGTTTTTTCCATTTTTCTGGTCTCCCTGCCCTCAGGATGTCCAAGCGCTAGGGAAGCCTAGAGGTGAAGCACGTCACGACGTGCTGGCGCTCCGGCTCCCGGCAGACGTCCTCCCACCCTACTGTATGCAGTCTCACTGCACCTCCACCTGTGGTCAGCCAGGTGGCAGTATAGCAGCAGGACTTGCATTCCCACCCCAACCGGAGAAGGAAAGCAGCCACTGGGTGCTCAATCTTCCTCCCCCCCAGCCGGCCCTCCAGCTGCCCGAGTCCGTTCCTGAACCCAGGTCACTGGCACCGCAAGTGGTAACCCTACCGCAGCGCTGGTGGGCTGGCCCAAAAATAGGTTTCTTAATATAGGGTGGGCAATCGGGGACTGGGGTAGGACACTACACTATGGAAAATTATTTTTCAATTCTTGGGTGGGCGATTGGGAACTGAAGTGAGATCCTACACTATGGAACATTATTTTAATCACTGTTGGGAGGGTGATTGGGGACCAGGGAGTGGGGTGGGAGGCTATAGTACCTCCTCCAGCCACTAGGGTTGCATGAATTACTGCCAGGTTTTTGTTGGTGGTAATTTGCTCCACACATAGGCCTTCACAAAGGCCCTTGCATGGAGCAAAACCTTCATGAGTGGGATTGTGGAGATCTGCAGGTCCCCTCCCACTCATTTGCATTGCAGCCCTCCTTGTTACTTTGCCTGGATATAAACTCAGTTTGCAGGGGCATACTGAGCTTTGTGAATACCAACAGCAGGTAAAACCCAGTTTTCTCCCTGGCAAAGTTTTGTGAATCTGACCCCATATCTCTGCACCTACACATTCAACTGGAACAACACTTACCACCTCAAGAGATCTTTGCTCCCTGATGTGCATGCCAAATTTCGTTAAAATTGAGTGAATGGCTGCAAAGTTATTAAAGCACAAATTGTGATCAGCTGGAGGGACAGAAAGTGAATCCTCAGGATAGTGGGAGCAGCTGCACGGGGTAGAAGCTGGATGTCATTGTCCACCTAGGGACAAATGACCGGCTGGGAATGGGATCAGAGCAGTGCAGCAGGAGTTTGTGGAGTTGTGGAGGGGCCTTAGACAAGAAGCACGCATGGTAACTTTCTCGGAAGTGCTGCCTGTCTATGGCATGGGTGAGGCTAGAGTATTTCACACCATGGGATTCAACGACTGGTTGGAAAACTGATGCAGAGCTTAGGGATTTGGCTTCACTGGGGACTGGGGTCCACCAGGAGGGATGCAGGCCTATACTGGCATGATGGTCTGCATCTGTCCGGGAGGGGAACCAGGATCCTTGGTGATAGGTTTAAATGCTTCATTTGCAAGCATTTAAACTAGCCAAGGGGAGGCACTGAATAGAAGCAGGGGAATCCCACCACCCACCACAAAACAGGGTAGTTAGTGAAGTAGACACAAAGGTAGATAAGTCAATAGGGAGCAGGACGGGGTAAATCCAGAAATAAGCAAAGGCAGAAAGGACAGTGATGGGCCTAAAAGGGGTAAGGCCATTCAAAAATTGGATGTCAGTGAGTACCAATGCCCATAGTCTGTGTAACAAGCTCCCTAAACTAGTGGCCTTGATAGAAGAGGGACGCCTGGATATTGTGGCGGTTGCAGAAAAATGGTACACAGAGAACCATGACTGGGATGTCAATATACTAGGGTACACAATCTACAGGAGGGACAGGGAGGGTAAAAGGGGAGGAGCTCTCTTCATAAGGGAAGGAATCAAAGCTACAGAAGTAAAGGGTAAACAGGAAGGGGAGGAGGCACTGTGGGTCACCCTGGAGACAAGAAATGGCACCACAATTTATACAGGGGTTGTTTACAGACCCCCATCTCAGGGGGAGGAAATGGACAAGGAAATTATAGAAGGAATCCTTAGAATGGCAGAAAAAGGAGAGATATTGTTGATGGGGGACCTGAATATGCCCTATGTTAACTGGAGCACCTTTACTGCAGCCACATTCAAGATCAGGGTCATACTCGATGCCCTACAGGGAGCATGCCTCAAACAGTTAGTGTTGGAACCCACTCGGGAGGGAGCAATCTTAGACCTGGTACTCTCAAAAGGGGATGGAGAAAGGATCTCAGATTTAGAAGTGTATAGCCATCTGGGAACAAGTGACCACTAAACTGTGTGGTTCACAATAAACTCAGCTGTAGAGTTAAGCCTATAACATCAAGGGTGCTGGACTTTAGAAGGGCTGACTTTGGAAAAATGGGAGAGTGCCTCAGGAAAGCACTAGCAAACAGGCAAGAAAGAGGGGTGGAAGAACAATGGGGGAAAAATCAAAACTCTCATCACAGAGGCCTTTGTGCAAAGCAAGTCAACAAAACAAAACCCCCTATGGTTCTCAAAAGAGGTAGCAGAGAAGGTTAAGGAGAAAATGATAGCATTCATTGAATATAAGGAAACACAGAAGGAACAGGACAGAGAACTACATCAGTTAAAGCAGAAGGAGGCAGGGAAGGCAGTCACAAAAGTGGGACCAAGACAGAGGCAGGAAACTACAGACCAGTCAGTTTGACCTCTGTGGTAGGGAAAGTGATGGAATCACTTCTGAAGGAAAGAATTGTTGAGTACCTAGAGGCCAGTGGGGCACAGGACCTAAGGCAGCATGGGTTCTGGCGGAAGGTCATGTCAGATGAATCTAATTGATTTCTTTGACTGGGTGACAAAAGTAGTAGACCAGGGAGGGCTGTGGACATGGCCTACCTAGACTTTAGCAAGGCATTTGACACAGTCCCACACAAAAGATTAGTAGTCAAATTAACCAGCCTGGGAGTCGGTCCCAGGGTGGTAGCCTGGGTAAAACATTGGCTGAACAACAGGACACAGAAGGTAATTGTAAATGGAGTCCACTCTGAAGAAATGGGGGTTACTAGTGGTGTACTGCAGGGTTCAGTATTTTGTCCTGTCCTTTTTAATGTCTTTATAAGTGACATTGCAGAGGGACTGGAAGGAAAAGTATGCCTCTTTGCAGATGACACAAAGATCTGCAACAGGGTTGATACACAAGGAGGCGTGGAAAGGATGAGAAGGGACTTGGCAAGGCTGGAGGATTGGTCAGAAGTATGGCAGCTTGGACTCAATGCAAAGAAGTGCAAAGTAATGCACCTGGGAAACAAAAACCCAGGGGAAGATTACACAATGGGGGGGGTAGTAACAACAACAAAAATGGAAAGGGACCTGGGGTAATCATAACAGATGACCTTAAGGTTGGCAAGCAATGTGAGAAAGGCGGTAGGGAGGGCTGGGGATACTGGGATGTATAGGAGAGGTATCCCCAGGAAAACAGGAAGTTATTATCCTGTACAGACAGTTGGTGAGACCCCATCTGGAGTACTGTGTCCAGTTCTGGAGACCCCATCTCCATGAGGACATAGACAGGATGGAGGCAGTTCAGAGGAGGCCAACTAAAATGGTGCAGGGTCTGCAAGAGAAGCCATACGAGAAGAGACTGAAGGAGCTTAACATGTATACCCTTGAGGAAAGGAGGGAGAGGGGGGACATGATAGAAATGTTTAAAGTACCTCAGTGGAAACAACAAAGTCCAAGAGGGTAGCATCTTTCAGAAAAAGAGATGTGCAAGAACAAGAGGACACAATCTGAAGGTAGAGGGGTGACGGCTCAGGGGCAATGTGAGGAAGTATTTTTTCACAGAGAGGGTGGTGGATGCATGGAACAGCCTTCCTGAGGAGGTTGTAGTGTCTAAAACTGTGGGAGAATTCAAGAATGCATGGGACAGACATAAGGCAATTTTTGTAGTGGGTAGGAAGAAATAGGCTGTTGGTTAAATAGGATCTGCAGCTTATCCTCTAGGTAGGGAAATGGGCAGACTAGGTGGGCCAAGCGGTCCTTATCTGCCGTCAAAGTCTGTGTTTCTATGTTCTATGTTTCTAAGGCCCAAACTGAGGAAATGATAGCCAACTCAGTTAAGAAGGGGGCTAAAACCTTTTATAGGTACATTAGGGAGCGAAGGAAAAACCAAGGGAGGGATACCGAGGCTTAATAAAGGGGAAGGGATGTGGGCAGAGGGTGACAGTGAAAAAGCAGGGATACTGAAATAATAGTTCTGATCAGTATTCACAATAGAAAAGGAGGGGGAGGTACCTAAACCAAACAAAAGAAACACTCTGGATGGGGGGGGGTCATACCAGTCCATTCACAGAAGGAATGGTTCTGAAAGAACTCTGAAAACTGAAGGTGGACAAAGCAATGAGGCCTGATGGGATTCACCCCAGAATTCTAAAAGAACTAAGAGGAGAACTAGTGACACCACTGACTACCCTCTTTAACAAATCATGGGAGATGGGGTGGTACCTGAGGACTGGAGAAGGGTGGATGAGATTCCACTTCATAAAAGGGGGAGCAAGGCAGAGGCAGAAAACTACAGACCTGGTAGTCTGACCTCAGTAATAGGTGAAATCATGGAATCACTTCTGAAGAAAAGAATTGCTGGGTACCTAGAGGCCAGAGGGGCCCAGGACCCAAGGCAGCATGAATTCACAGCGGGAAGGTTGTGTCAGACAAATCTAATAGATTTCTTTGACTGGGTGACCAAAGTAATAGTCCAGGGAGGGGCTGTGGACATGGCCTACCTAGACTTTAGCAAGGCATTTGACACAGTCCAAAACAAAAGATTAATAAACAAGTTAGCCAGCCTTGGAGTGGGTCCAAAGGTGGTAGTCTGAGTAAAATATTAGCTGGAGAACAGGACACAAAGGGTAATAGTTAACGGAATCCACTCTGAAGAAAGGGGGTTACTAGCAGGGTACCGCAGGGTTCAGTAATGGGACCCGATTCTCTTTGATGTCTTTATAAGTGACCCTGCCAAAGGACTGGAAGGAAAAGTATGACTATTTGCAGATGACACAAAGATCTGCAACAAGGTTTCTACACAAAGTGGGGTGGAAAGGATGAGAAGGGATTTGGCAAAGTTGGAGGAAAGGTGAAATGTATAGCAGCTCTGATTCAATGCAAAGAAGTGCAAAGTAATGCACCTGGGAAACAAAAACCCAGGGGAAGAGTATACAATGGGGGGGTGAGATACTAACAACAACAAAAATGGAAAGGGACTTGGGGTAGTCATGTCAGATGACCTAAAGGTGGGCAAGCAATGTGAGAAGGCAGTAAAGAGAGCTGGGGGGATACTGGGATGCATAGGGAGAGATATCACCCATAGAAAACAGGACATTGTTATCCCTCTGTACAGACAGTTGGTGATCCCCCATCTGGAGTACTGCATGCAGTTCTGGAGACCCCATCTCTGCAAGGACATAGACAGAATGGAGGCTGTCCAGAGGAGGGCAACCAAAATGGTGCAGGGTCTGTACCAGAAGCCATATGAAGAGAGACTAAAGGAGCTTAATATGTATACCCTCGAGGAAAGGGGGGGATGATAGAAACTTTCAAGTACATCAAGGGAATAGACAAAGTCCAAGAGGGTAGCATCTTTCAGAAAAAGAGATGTGCAAGAACAAGGGGCACAATTTGAAGATAGAGGGGGGATGGCTGAGAGGTAATGTGAGGAAGTATTTTTTCATGGAGAGGATTGTCGATGCATGGAACAGCCTTCCTGAGGAGGTCATTGAGTCAAAAACTATGGGGGAATTCAAGAATGCATGGGACAGACATAAGGCAATTCTAGTGGGAGGTAGGAGGAAGTAGGCTGTTGGTTAGCTAGGATTTGCAGCTTATCCATTAGGTAGGGAAATGGGCAGATTAGGTGGGCCAAGCGTTCCTTGTTTGCTGTCAAATTCTATGTTTCTATGTCTATGTTTCTATGATCAAGTAACCTGTTTCATGATCAAGAATCCAATTTCGAGACACATCTAAATTTTGCCATAGGAAATAATGGGAAACTTTGAAGTTTAATAACTTTTTAATGGATTAATATTTTTTCATCAAACCTTCAAAAGGCATCTCTGTGACCCAAGATCTATGTACCCTAAAAATTTAGGCCAAATGTCCAAGCCACTTCTGAGAAACGCGGTGACAAAGAATTTGACAAAAGTGGTAATGTTCACATTTTTGACACTCCGTATCTCTGCACCCACACAACCGACTGGAACAAAACTTGCCACATCCAGAGATCTTTCATCCCTAACGGTGCATACAAAATTGCATGTGAATCAGTTGAGCAGCTATAAACTTATTAAAGTGCAAATTTTGAGTTTAACATAGAAGTGACCATTGAACCCTGATGATAGTGGCGCAGCCACACCCCTATAACATATCTCTCTCTATATATATATATATATATATGTATGGGTTCCAGTGACAAAGGTTTGGAAATGTGGTGTAAGGGTTTCCAAACCTAACAGCCCATCTCCACCCTGCATACACCGACAGGTGTCGGGATGTGCCTTGGGGTCAGCAGCCCTAAAACTCACCCCGTTCCATAAGTAAATAAGCTGAGATGGGTACAGTATTGGAGAATGGGGTGAGTGTTAGGGCTGATGACCTCAAGACACACCCCCAACACTTGTTGGTGTGTGCAGGGTGATGGTGGGATGTTAAGGTTAGAGACCTCGGCCCGCTTGGCTGTGATTAGATTTCCACCCAAGCGCAGTGACCCGAGTTCGAGAATGAGCCGGGAGCTGGAGGGCCTGCCGGAGAGGACTTGAGCGTCCAAGGGACTGCTTGTCCTCTCTGGGGGGAAGGGGGAACAGAGCCCTGCTCTTGTCTGGCCCCAGGTGGAGACCCGCGGTACAGCAAGCCCGCCGCTTAACAGAGGGGCGATGTGCCAGACGTTGACGCTTCAGCGCCTTGACGTCCGGGGACATGGCAAGCCGAGAAGAACATTGGAAAAAAATGTGCAGCTTCCCAGTAGACGGAGCACCAGGCCCCGACCCTCAATGACCCTACTGGCCTGGAGACAGTGTCCCAATTAAATATATATGCATCGGGGTGCAAGGGGCCCCACCGTGTACCTGACTGGGGGGTACAACCATGGCTCCATGGGGGAAGGACTGCACCAGTCACCAGGTAGGTGAGCGAGGGCTGAAAAGGCCGTAGGTGTCTCCCGAAGAGGGGAGAGCTGCGAGGAGAGGGGAGTAAAAAAAAAGAAAAGGTTGGAGACCCTAACACCACATTTAAAAACTTTTGTCACTGGAACCCTAACCTGTGGATTAACAGTTTTTTTTTTATTGCAAAGAATTTTCTTACTGTTTGAAATAGTTTGATTTTATCCTCATTTGTCTGTAGGAGCGCAGGGTCCAAGCTCCCAGCCCTCCATAGATATGCACATGTATGTTGCTGTGGAAACATTTCTGCCAAAACAGCAACCAAACTGTCAGTGTTGCCTTGCTATTACCCCGCCTCATGAATGCTGGGCTGAGAATTTTCAAATCCCCTCCGAAACGTTATTCTGCACCACAAAACGTCATTCCTCGCCACAGGTGAGAAAACACATTTTGGCCAGGATTGAAAACTGATAACTGTCACACTCAAGAGGGGATGTAAAGAAATGGCTATATTGAAAATTTGGGGTGAAAATATTGAAAATTATGAAAGTTAGGAGCGAGCGTGGCAAAATGTCAAGAGGTGCGCACATCTTTGCCATTTTAACACATTTTGACCACAGATTTTCAACATAACCTTCTTATAACCCCACCTCTTGAACAAGTATGGTGAAAATGTTGAAATCCAGCCTGAAAGGTGATTTTGCAAACTAACTGTGAAATCATGTTCCAGGCAGGATTTGCAAAGTTACAGCAATATTGTTCAAGAGGAGGTGTGTCCAAAAGGCTGTGTTGAAAATTTGATGTCAAAATCATTAGAAATGACAAAGTTAAGTTCCAAAGTTGAAAATCCTACTGAAGTTCATCAAACCACATTTAACTTAGTTTCTCAGTTCCCTGGTAGTTTAGTGGTCCCTCCTCCCTCCCCCATTCTCCAATCACAGTCCGGTTGTAAAAAATGAATTGCCTGGTAGTCTAGTGGTCCCTCCCTCACCCCATGTCTAATCGCCATCCCCAAATAAAAAAATATATATTTCCCTAGTACTGTAGCTGTCCTTCCCACCTTTCCATTCACTGATCACTGTCCCTGTACAAAAAAAGAAATATTATTCCCTGGTAGTCTAGAGGTCCCTCCCCCATTCACTGATCCTCCACCCCAGGTAAAATACTATCTTATTCCCTGGTAGTCTAGTGGTCCCTCCCCTCTCCCCAAGGATGATCCCTGTCCCATTAATTGTATTTCCAATTATCTAGTAGTCTAGTGGTCCCTCCCTGTTCCCAATCCCCATCCTGTGAAAAAACATTCAGATCCCTGATGTTCTAGTGAACCCCATCCTCCCACCAATTCAGATAGTCACCCTCCACCCCACTTCCCCATCCTGACTGCCAGCCAGTGACCAACATATGCCTCCTTTCACATCCATGGCTGACCATTGACTGAGCTGTGAATGAGCGTGTACTGTATACAGTGTGCACTCATTCACAGCTCAGTCAATAACCGCTTTCGCTCAAATGAAGGAGGAGCTGTGCTAGTAACCAGCTGGCAGTCAGGATAGGGTAGTGCAGTGGTGAGTGACCATCTGAACTGGTGGGGTGGGGGGGTCCACTAGAACACTAGGAATCTGAATGTCTTTTCAGGGATGGAAATCAGAGATGGGGTGGGACCACTAGACTACCAGGTAAATGGAAATACAATGAATGGAGCAGGATCATCCTCAGGGAGTGGGAAGGAACCACTAGACTACCAGGCAGAGAATAAGATATTATTTTACCTGGGGTGGAGTATCAATGAACAGGAGAGGGGGGAGGGACCACTAGATTACCAGGGAATAATACATATTTTAGACAGGAACAGCAATTGGTGAATGGGGTAAGGACCACTAGACTACCAGGGAATAATATATTTTTTTAGATGTGGATGGCGATCGGTGAATGGGGGAGGGACCACCAGACTACCAGGGAGTAAAATACATTTTTTATACATGGACGGCAATTGATGAAGGGGGAGGGACAATTACAGTATCAGGGAAATATATACAGTCAGACCTGGTTAATCCATAAGCATTTGCTTTTGCCCATTTTATTATGCAATAAAAATATAGTAGTAACCAGGCAATGTCCAGAGGATTTTTATTAACATGGCACAAAATCCGTTTCAGAGGTTCATTGTTCAGATTATCAGGTATACCTAATACCAAGGCATGGATTAACCAGGTCTGACTGTATTTTTTTTATATAGGGATGGTGATCGTACATTGGGGGAGGAACCATTAGGCTACCAAGCAATTCATTTTATACAACCGGACTGCAATCAGAGAACAGGGGAGGGGGGAGGGACCACTAAACTACCAGTGAAATAGATATTCTTATACCAGAATGGTGATCGGACATCGGGGGAAGGGGGAAGGACCACCTGGGCAGTAATTTGCTTGCAAATTGTGAAAAAGAATCCTTTTCCACATTTCCTTTTTTGAAATTTGAAAAAAAGAATCCTTGTCCATGGCACAGAATCCTTTTCCATGGTTGTCAGCAACATCACAGAATAAAATAAAGTGGACAAAAATAAAGCGGCAATAACAGCGTCACCATCAATATTGGCAGCACAAAATGTAGTGTGCCAGAACAATGCAGGCCACACAACACGCAGGTAGCAAACAACATCCACCGCATGGTGGCACTACACTGGAACACATAGCAGCAGGCACCCATGCACAGGAACAGCACAGGGTTTCAGGGAGATGGAACAGAGCAGGGTGCAACCACAACTGGGGAAAGCAGGCCACTGGACACCTACCATGGTAATTTAATGGTACATGCATCCACATGGTGGAGTATCTCCACCCAGAATGCTGAGTGTTGGAGAATGTGCACCAATGTAACCACTGGAGTACAGGTGGACCATGGCCACCATGTGGATGGTTATGTTTCATACAGGGGATGAGGAACACAAGCCAGCATGTCCCCAACAACACATAGGACAGGGGAGATGGCATGCTGGCTTGTGCTCCTGGCCCCTGTGGTTCTAGTGTAGTGTCCCCATGTGGTGGATGGACGTTGTTTGCTACCTGATTGTTGTGTGGTCTGCATTGTTCTGGCATGCTTTATTTTGTGCTGCCAATATTGATGTTGACACTGTTTTTGCCACTTTATTTTTGTCCACTTTATTTTGTTCTGTGATGTTACTGACCGGAACCATAGCCAGCATGAAAAAGGATTTCCCATTTGTGACAAAGCATTACACATTTGTGAGAAAGGATTCCCCATTTGTGACATAGAATCCTTTTTCGAGATGAACATCTAACTTTTCCCATTGAAAATAACGGGAACTTTTAAATGATAGTAACTTTTCAATAGATTCACATTTTTTCACCAAATCTTCAAAAGGCACATCTGTCACCAAAGACCTTTCTACCCTGAGAATTTCAGACCAAAATTCCACACCATTTTTGCATAGCAGCGCAACAAATAATTTTATTTAAAAAAATGCTAATTTACATGTTTTTGACACTCCGTATCTCTGCATCTGCACATCCGACATGAATGAAACTTGCCACATCAAGAGATTATTAGTTCCTGATGGTTCATGCAAAAGTTCATTCAAATTGCTTGAAAAGTTGCAAAGTTATTAATGTGCAAATGTTTGAGTTAACATAGAAGTGAAGAATGAACCCTAACTATAGGCGTGCAACCGCACCCCTATACTATATATGTATATATTCTTTGCAATAAACTTTGTTAATGCACCAGCTAGGGTTCAGATTAAACCAACAAAAGTATGGAAATGTGGTGTTAGGGTTCCAACCCTAACATCCCACCCCCATCCTGCTGGCAACACAAGGAAAAACCATTACAGTTTCACCTCCCCTGAGTCTTCACAAATCAGGCCTGGGGTATTACTTGGGTTGTCATCCCTAATGTTCACCCCATTCTATCAGTAAAGAAGCTGAAATGTGCATACTATATGACAATGGGGTGAGTGTTGGGGCTGACAATTAATGAAGATTTATGTAAAGAATTTCCTTACTTTTTGAGACAGTAGAAGTATATCCTCATTCATACAGGTCCCTTTGGGACCTTTGTGAACATATCCATTTGACTATGGAAGCTGGCCTTCCATCCCTTCATAGATGCATACATCTATATTTCAGTGGAATCGCAGGGCCCTATGGGTCCTGCACTTCTGGTTCTCCCAAAAAGCAGTTTATTTGCTTGGCTGTATGGCTTGTGAAACTTCCAATATTATCCTATGGAAATTTAGATTTTTTTGATTTTTATGTTTTTTTATATGGCCCCTAATTATTTGTGGTGGTACTATGTGTTATTCTTGTAGTACTCATTAATACCTTTGTTTTGGTATATAGGTAGTCCCTTAAGTGCAAATATTGAGGGAGTTATGGCTTGTTGAAATTGAAATGTAGAAAACAAAACTAAATTCAAAACCCTCTTTCATATAAAATGATCCTTTTTCACATGAACAAAAGAACCTTATGACAAAGGATTCCTTCATACAAAAAAAGAACCTGAAAAATACTAAGTCCAAATTATTTTTGCATATGAAGTGATCCTTTTTTGTGAGGTTGTGCCATTCATATGAAAAAGGATCCCTTCATATGAAAAAAGAATTTGGACTTAGTTTTTTTCAGATTCTTTTTTCACATGAAGGGATCCTTTTTCATGAGGTAGTATTGTTCATATGAAAAAGGATGCCTTCATGTGAATACAGAATCTAAAAAAAATAAAAGTCCAAATTATTTTTTTCTATGGAGGGACCAGTTTATGTGCGGCCGAATTCCTTTTTCATATAGCTATATGAAAAAAGAAAATCAAGTCATGAAAAAAGATGTAAAAATGTATAAACACATTTCTGGGTCATTTTCCCACAAAGTATCTCCAAACTCCACCTAACAGGGTCCAGATTAGCAAGATACATATGTTGGAGTCTCTGTAGGATCTGATTTTTTATGGGTTTTCAAAATTTGTTTTTGACAAAAACAGAAACAAGATGGCGGCCATATGAAGAAAGAATTTTTTCTCACAAAAAAAGATTACCCCATACAGAAAGGGATATGCTTTCATATGGACCAAATTAATTTTTTGTTCCAAGCAGCTTTCCAAAAAAACATAATAAGCATGCTCAGAACAAAAATTTCAAATTCTTATCACTTTGCAATGGATTAATATTTTTTCACCAAACCAGCAAGAAGCACCACTGACATATAAGCCCTTTCTACCCTGAAAATTTCTGAGCAGAATTCCAAACCACCTGGGCACTAGGCAGTGACAAAAAAAAAACAAAGCAAACAACCCAGATTTGTTCACTTTCTTTGCTATCAGGATCTCAGAATCTGCTTCTCTGACTGGCACAAAACTTGGTTCATCATGAAATCTTGTTCCCAAAACTAAGCATGCAAAATTTCATGCAAATCCATTGAATGGTTGCAAAGTTATTAAAGTGCAAAGCTTGCAGTTTAACAAAGAAATGCCTGCTCAACCCTAACTACAGTAGTGTTACCGCACCACTATAATACAGTACATACATATATCTATATTTTCTCTCCATACTGAAAGTAGCAGTGTAAGTGGGTAGAGAAAAACAGATTTTAAGGCAGTGCTTAGGGTACTTATCTTTAAAATTGTAACAGGTAGTGAAGGGAACCTAGCTCATTAGACTAATCTTGGCGCTGAGTAGATTCAGAAAGCTTTGTGAATCAGCTGTGTTATTGGGGGTTGGAGCTGCCAGATGTGTAGTGCCTTCTAACACTATGAAAGGCTCCCTTGCCCAGCATGTCCCATCATACTCACATCCCAGTGCATGAGTGGGACAGTGCAGGTGTGGAACAGGTTATTTACATCTTAGGCATTAGCAGGTATCTGCTGGCAACCGCAGGTTGGTAGGGTGCTCTGCAAGATTGACAAGGTAAGGTAGGGTACCTGTTAGCTTACTGTTACCTACATAGAGAACTGCAGTAGGTGGGGTAGGAAGTGTCTGTGGGGAAAGTAACAAGCACGTAGCTGCTAATGGTGGGAATAGGTGAGACACCCTATCTAAGGTAGAGTGCAGAAACTCTTCTAGACAAGAATAAAGGGGAAGGCTGATTGAAAAGTAAGAAGTAGAGAGGCAGGAGGTGCAGTGTGTGATATATCCAATCAAGTAAATGAGAAAACATGGGGAAAAAGGGGAAAGCAAGAAACACCCTATTTAGGGTAGGGTGATAAAGTAAATATCAATAGAAATGTAGGTGGGAAAGCAACAAACACAGGAAGGAGCAAGATGGGCAAGGTACAGTTGATAGTGTGACATAGACAGCCAGTTCTAAAATGCTGTATCATATTTTTTTATATAAACTGTATTAATGACTATCTCTGCTGAAAAATCTAATGCTCTAGGAGTGACGTCAACCTCCCCCCAGTTTTCAGCTGACAGATGCAAGCTAAGAGAAATGCTGACAACACGTGTATCACACACACTCAGTTTTTAGAGGCAATGTGTCACATGGAAGACTTTAATCAAGGATCCTGTTTCCCTGAGTTAATTACAGACTTGTTTAAGTTAAGTTTGTTAAGAGAGAAATCATAAACAAGGTTTATGACGTTAGAAGGGGAAGCTAGGATGTTACATAGGGGTGTAAGGTTGTAAATGACCCTGTGAAGCCTGTATGAGTTAGGGTACAGCATGAGATCAAAGAGGTGTAATTTGAAATTGAGTTATGTTAAGGTTGCAGAATTAATACTTTGAAATTACATCCTGTGGTTGTATAGAAATATATATATTTTTAGATATTTTGACAGGGAGGAGCTAGATGACCTCATGCAAAAGAGGTGGGCAAATACTGCTTTTAAAGATTATTCTGTTTCACTACAGACACACTTTTATCTGACACTGACCAAGAAAACATCTGAGCACTGAAAACAGGTATTTAGAAAGCTAGACAAATCTAAATATTGTTGTAGGAATAACACTGTTTTAAATCTTGTTTTGTTTAAAGAAATGTTTGTCTTGTGATATGAGTTCTGTATTGTATGTTTGACATATTATTATATATTTTAGTAAAAACTCTAATTTTAGAGCATACCTGGTCTGTCTTTGAATTGCTTTCTTTTGCTAAGAAATATTTATGGTTATAGCAGACAACAGACATAAGCTTGTATGGTGGTACCAAACTGGAAAGAGAAGCATTTTAAATCTGAGGTATTTATTAAAGTTTTATGGTTTCATCTCTGAATACCTGGTTAGGTGCCCGTAGGCAAAGATATATGGCCCCCCAAAGACAGATATATCTGAGCCTGTGCATTGGGTATGCTAGTAAGAGGTTAACAGTTTGAATCTCTCCAGAACATAAGACCAAAGGTTGATCCAAACTCACAAAAACATACAAGAGGGTTACCTTGTCTGTTACACTGTTCACAAGACTGCGCACAGAGGTTGGCACTTTGGGAGTAGAGGGCCTGACCTGCTGAGTGGGGTTTGTGACAGATAGCAGTAGATAACAATACATAAAGCCAGTTATGGGAGTGGTGCAGTGCAAAGGATGCAGAGCTTTTGTTTAGGAGACATTCTGTAAACAGAGGTGCTGCCCCAACTGCTCACACCTCTCTGAGATTAGGGAGGAGGTCACTGGTCTAAGGGGTGAGCTGGCCAGGATCCAAAGGCCATCTTTCCTAACCTAGGGGCCACCGAGTTTACCAGAAGTTGTCTGGGAGAAGGAGGGCTGGCTAGACTGTGGGGGGCTCTGGGAGGATGGGGGAGGCAGGGTATGGGCATATTTCTCAGCCAATGCCACTGCAGAATTCCTTCACCATTCTGGCAGGATGGGACTGCTCTGAGGAGGCAACCAAAGTGGTGGCAAGGTGTGATATGGGGGTCCTACATAGGGGAAACCCCAAGGTGGGAAGTAGAGGACCCCAGCAGAGGAGGAAACATCTTCTGATGGGGTACTCAATTATAAGTGGCATAGATTTGGGAATCAGAAGGAGGGTGAGAGGCAGATAAAGTGCCTATCTTGAGCTTTGGCTTAGAGGGATGGGCAGCGAAACCTAAGGATTACTAGGATAGCAGGGCAAGGGTGTAGCTGTATGTCATTGTCCACCTTGGAACTAATGACCTAGAAAGAGATGGGTCTGGGATTGTACAGGGTGAGTTTAGGGAACTGGGGAGGGGTCTAAGGTGAGAGCACGTTGGTAGCATTAGCCAAGGTTCCACCTGTTAATAGCCAGAGGAAAGATAGGTTACTCTGCACCAGGAGCTTCAACTCATGGTTGAAGGAATGGTGCAGAGAAGAGAGGCATAGCTACATTGGGAACTGGGAACTGGGGACCAGCCTTGACGGATGAGGGCCTATAGGGAGGTGATGGTCTGCATTCATTTGGGAAGGGAACCACAGTCCTCAGTGGACAGTTTAAATGTGACTTTGATGAATGTTTAAAGTAGCTGTAGGGCAAAGCAGAAAGACAAAGGGAGGCATAAACTGCATCCCCAGATTAAAGCAGTAAAAAGGGAGGAGTTGAGGGAAGTAAAGTCCCCAGGAAAATGGGTATGGGAAGAAAAAATTCAAAAAGAAAGGGGAAAAGAGGTGGAGCACAAGTGGAGGAAGGGGGGGGGTTGCAGGAAGAGTGGGAGCAAGGTGTGGAGGGCTATGTGTGCAAATACAAGGAGTCTCGGAAATAAAGTTCCAGACCTAGAGACCATCATACTGGATGCAGACCAGGATTTCATGACAACTACTGAGTCATGGTGCACAAGTAGCCATAACTGGGACATGGCCATACCAGGCTACATACAGTTCAGGATGGACAGGGAGGGGAGAAAGGGAGGAGGGGTTGTGCCATATATAAGGGACATCATCAAAGTGAAGGAAATGCAAGGGAAACAGGGGTAAGGAGGGTCTGGAGGCACTGTGGTCACCCCCCAGACAGGAGCTGGAACCACCATTCACATTGGGGTGATATACAGACCTCTAACACAGACAAAAGAACTGGATAAGGCAGGGGGGAACCAATCAGCACTAGTTCAGAAAATGGGTAGGCGATGTTGGTGGGAGACTTCAGTCTGCTGGATGTAGACTGGCGTCTACCAGTTATGGTCTTGGCTAGAAGCAAGTACATCAAAAACTCCCTGCAGGTGGCATTTCTTAGGCAACAAGTCAAGGAGCCCACTCATGATGGGGCAATACTGGACCTGGTGCTGACAAACAGAGACAGTATTGCAGATGTCAAGGTGGGATGCCAGCCAGGGACCAATGATCATCGCATCATATGCTTAACATAAGTGTACAAACCACAGAAGGGTGAGAGTTCCATACTTCAGGAAGGCAGAATTAAAAAAAACAGGTGAATGTCTTAGAGATGACTTAGTTGGTGGGGCGATTGCCTGTGTGGGAGGGAGGAACAGTAGGCCAAATTAAGGGATGGCATAGTTAAGGCAACAAATCTGTGTGTGAATGAAGTGAGCAAGAACAGGAGAAAAAAAAAAGAGACCACTATGGTTCTCAAGGGAAGTGGCTACAAAAGAAAGGTAAAAGCTAGAACGTGCAAAAGAAAACTATGCGTACACCAGAAGGTCCAGCTACAAGTGAGTTTGTTAGGAGCCCAGTTCAGACAAAGATGCATGAGGTAAAAGATAAAAGGGTAATTTTTAGGAGGTACAAAGAGATGCAGAGGGAAGAGGATAAGCAGGTGTACAGGAAAAGCAGAGAGAGGCAAGGAAGGTGGTGAGTGTTGCACTGGCACAAATTGAGAAAAGGATAGCCATAGGAGTAACTAAGTGGCATAAGACCTTTTTAGGTACACAAGTGATAAGGGGAAGACAATGAGCAGGATTGTTAGTTTAAGAGGTGCAGGGGAGACTGTGCAGAGGAGATCAGGGAAAAAAAACAATATTCTGAACAGATACAGTAGTTCTATGCAGTCTTCACAGTGGCAGGCGAGGGGGATATAGACCACATAAAAACAGCAGGAACCTGAGATGGAAGGAGGTAGACACATGTCTATTAATAGAGGAAAGAGTCCTGAAAGGACTTGTGAATCTGAAAGTGGATAAAGCTATGGGACTTGATGAGATACACCCAAGGGTGCTGAGGGAGCTCAGGGAGGTATCAACAACTCATTGGAAGGAGGAGTGGTTCCAGAGGACTGGAGGAGGGCAAATGTAGTACTTTAGAAAAGTGGCAGCAGGGAAGAGGCTGGCAAATATAGACTTATCAGTCTGGTGGCAGTGGTGGGGGAAGTTAATGGAAACATTTTTAAAAGAAAGTCTAGTGAAATATCTTGAATCCAGTGGGTTACAAAACCCAAGGCAGCACTTATTCATAGGGAGGGTCATGTCAGATGAATATGATTGATTTCTTTTGACTGGGTGATCAGGGAAACAGATCAGGGTGGGATGGTGGACATTGCCTATGTAGATTTCAGCTGAACCTTCATCAACACACCACACAGGATGCTCATAAGGAAACTGGGCAGCTCAGGGGTGGGAAACAAGGTGATAAACTGGGTATGAAATTGGTTGATGCATAGGTGACAGAGGGTGGTGGTAAATGGCACTCACTCTAATGAGTGGAAAGTGACCAGCGGGGTACCTCAGGCTCAGTACTGGGGCCTCTCCTATTCAATGTCTGAATAAGTGACATTTCAGAAAAGCTGGAAGGGAAGATATGCCTCTTTGAAGATGACACCTAAATGTGCAATAGGGTGGATACTCCAAAGGAAGTGGAGAAAATAAGTAGAAATCTGAGGAAATTTGAGGAGTTTTGAGGACTTGGCAGCTGGGTTTCAATGCAAAAAAGAGCAAAATCATGCAGCTAGGGCACAGAAGCCTAGGGGTGGTGTATAAAGTGGGGTAAGGGGTATTAGCAGTCACTAAACAGGAAAGGGACCTTGGGATTATCATATCTGATGACCCAAAGTGGTGAGGCAGTGGGGCAAGGTAGTGGACACAGTCAGTGGGATGCTATAGTGCATAGGGAGGGGAATAACCAGCAGAAGAAGAGAGGTGGTATTACCATTATATTCATCACTGGTGAAACCGCACCTGGAGTGCTGTGTACAGTTCTGGAGACTGCATCTGAGGAAGGACGTAGACAGGGTGGAGGCTGTCCAAAGAAGGTCAAATAAAATGGACAGAGGCTGCATCATAAGCCCTATGAGGAGAGGCTGAAGGATCTTAATATGTATACCCTGGAAGAGAGGATGGAGAGGGGGACATGATAGAGACCTATTAGTATCTCACAGGAGTGAATAAGGTAATGGAGAGTAGTATTTTTCAGAGGAGCAGGGGCATGAGAACAAGGGGACATGCTATGAAGCTGGAAGGGGGAAACTTAAGAGGAATGTGTGGAAGTACATCAATGAAAGAGTGATGGATGCCTGGAACAGTCTTCTAGCAGAAGTGGTGAGGGCAAGAACAGTGGTGGGCTTCAAGCATGCAAGGGATAGGCACAGAAGAAGTAGGAAAGTGGGGGGGGGAGCAACTGGAGATCTGGTAGGGTCTGCTGTAACAGTAAAGGCTGGGGCAAAATGGGCAGACTGGGTTTACCTATAGGTCCTTATCTGCTAACAAGTTTTATGTTTCTATAGCGAACTCATGACTGTGCTGGGAACCAAATAATTATCTGCTGGTCCAGATTTGTCTTATTATTTCAGCTGCATCAGTGGATCAAAACCATTTCACCACACAGCTGAAACAGTTTTGATCAGTGGATTCATAGTTCAGTAAAACACTGCATGAAGAAGCAAACTGTAAAAAGATCAGTATTAAATAATGACTTACCATTTAACCCTCGTGGGCCTTCCTTTCCTGTTTTTCCAGTTTCTCCATTGTCCCCCTTTTCACCCAGATCACCTTTAAGAGGAGCAAGAATAGTTATTAGAAAACTCATTAGGCATGTTTCATCATCTGATTACAGATCTGTGTTGATTTTATGATTCCGTGCTCCCTATCCATTTTACCGACTCTTTATTTATTAAAATATGTCAACGGGAAAACAGAGTAAGGCAAAATTCTTGTTTTTAGCTAGGTACTGTGAAGCAACAGGCACATAAAACATGTTAATAATCCAAATAAATATGAATTTTAGCAGCCTCCATCTTGCATGGGTGGGGGGGTGCTACTCTTTCTTATTGTACCAGCACAGGATGTGATTTTAAATGTGCTTTTGTAATAAAACTACTTTTTACAGTATCCTACTATTGGATTTGTAGTGCATTTCCTGAATGGTGAAGCCAACTCTACTACTTTGTTGCTACAGTGTTTCTTACTTGGTCCATTCTGCTGGTCCTGAGCCACCCTCTTCTCTCTATGAACCTTAGTTAGCTGTTGTACTTACACACATATTTCATTGATACATAAAAATCTAGATACTTATGGATACTTTTGTTGACCAGAAAAAAATGGACTAGGGAAATGTTTCCTATCTTTAGACCCAGTTCATGTTTTGGTACAGTAACTGTAGGTGATAACCATCAACCATAATTTCCATTTTCATTTGCAGACATGTTATTGCATTCTGTGTTAGTTCCACAAGGTCAGCATGCATTAGATTCCTCCTTGGAAAGGTCAGTTTCCACAGTTAGGAAGGGAAGGCACTACCTACTCACCATGTCTTTCTTTCTTTCTTTGCTTGTAATATAGTTGTTTTAACTGATTATTGTAAATAAGCATGAATATGACCTTTTAACTAAACAGAGAGTGTCGTTCTTGTGTCTTGACTTGGAGGAGGAATACTGGACCCTGAACATCTAAAGGCAGAGCAAAATTTGCATTTTCAGAACATTGGATTTTATGTAAAGGGAGCAATAGTCAAGGTAAAGTGAACAAGAAACTAGTATACTTAAATCTACTCAAGATGACAAAATGTTATGGTTTAAGTGGAAGTTCCTACCAAAAAAGTTACACTGGCACACATTTATTTTTAACCAGCTACAGTATATGATGTTGTACTACTTGCTTCTGCATTGCGTGTATACATAAAAATGCATGTTGTTTTGTGGCATGTTTTCAAGAGGAAGTAAACTGGAGATTGCATATTGCATCTCCTTACAGTTACAGCACCCCCCACAAATTACCAATTGGGGTAATGTCCATCTCATAGACAATTATGCACATGTGACCAGATGTTTGAAATCTGATCTGCCTAGTCCCACCTCCTTGTCACAGGACTCAAGGGCAATGTCCCACGCATGCGCATCACAACATTGATGTCATGGCCTCCATATTGTGCACAGCACAACAGACAATGTATAGAGAGGCAGTCTTAATGTCAAAGGGGCCATACATCAAGTGCCGTAACCCATATTGTATTACATTCCAAACACTAACCCTCATTCCCCACGGCCTCTAAAGCCTCACCAGTTTCATAAGGAAATACCAATAGTGATACAAATAATGACAACAATAATAAAAATGCCACTAATAATAAAAAAAAACAAAAGAACAAATTTAAAGCCCTGCTTACACAGGTATACCCTGTAGCATACAAATTTTCTTCACAAACTTTAGCTACTATTAAAGGGGCAAATAATCCACATAGGCTTGGCTTGTGTGTGTATTCATTGTACCTATGGAAGAAGCTGTCAAGGGTAGCACTCCATTCTTCTCTCTTTCCTCTGTCGCGTTAGGTACCAGCATGACAAAGATGAGAAAAAGCAAGATGTTTCAGATCAACCTACTTAGCTCCAAAGTGGGACCTTACTGCCCCACCTTTTCAAAACAGCAGGACGAGACAGACATCATCAGCGAGACAGATATAGAGATGGATCCAAATTTAGAGACTCAAGACTACTTCAGATGATCTCAGCCCTACAACTGCAGCATTCTTCAAAATGCAGCAAGCAATCATGCTTCAGATGCTAGAACATGTGGAGGAAAAGGCCAAAGCCAACAACAAGCCCACTGCTGAAGACACAGGGGCCCCACCTGGAACAAGTGACACCCTGACAGACAACAAAGAACCATACAATAAAGGTCCAGATGAACATCTGAAACAGAGGTGACAAGGGCAAGAAAGATAAGCTCAACAATGACAACCCTGATGGCAAGAAGAATGAGGACTCATTGGATGAAGATGATCAGGCTGATGAGGAAGATGAACTCACCCTATCAAAAAACTCTTAGTCGTAGAGACGCTACCGGAACTAATGAGGGCTATTAAAGAATCTATGGGGTTCGAGGTGCAGGACCCCCCACAACAATCAAAATGAAACCCCCTCATTTGTACTAAACAGAAGAAAGATGAGTTCTTTCCTGTATGTGACACAGTTACAGAAGTTGTGGCCAGGGAGTAGGAGTCCACAGATCCAGCCAGAATTGCAGAAAGATGGACCTTTGACAGGTTCTGATCTATACAGGAAGACATAAGCAAGGTTTGGTGCACCCCACCAACAGCTGACCATCAAGTCATGGCCTTATGCACAAAGACAGTCTTACCCTTTGAGAGAACTACCCCACTGAGAGACCCAACAGATACGAAAATGGAGGAGTTCATGAAAAAGAGCTTCAAGATGGCAGGTCTGCTGTGCAGGGCTTCAACCACAGCCACAGTACCTACACATCCTGGGCTCTATTAACATACTTAGAGAAACTGGTGGCATCCCTGGATCTGGACTCCAAACAGATGGAATTAGCTGAATATGTGATTCAGGCAGCCAGATATGTGGCAGGTGCATCAGTCAATGCGCTAAAGATGACAGCAAGACTCGCTGCAGTCTCCAATAGAACCAGGAGATTGATATGGCTAAAAATATGGAAAACAAACTCTGAGTCCAAAACCATGCTAATCAGGCTTCCCTTCAAAGGCAACCTGGTATTCAGAGAGGGGTTAGAGAAATATGTCAAAAACAAAGGTGAGACAAGCGGCTCAATAAGGAAAAACCAGTCCAGAGTTCATACTTACCATCCTTTCGCAGCAGGTTTCACCCCTATAAGGACAAGCAAGGTAGAAGGCAGACTAGCTGCTACTTCCAAATCAAATCGTACAGCTTTAGACCAGCCCATTTCTCTAACAGTAGCCGAGGTAGGCCCAGGAGCACAGGACAGAGAGGCAGATACAGCATCACCTTCTCAAGAGGCAAGTCAAACACCAACTGACTACAGCACACTATTAACTCACAGTCCACATGGCCCTCTCCAGACAGACCACCACAGCAATCCACCAGTGGGGGCCAGACTGCTACAATTCACACAAACATGGAGATGAACAACGAGAGACAAATGGGTCACAGAAGACATATCACTAGGTTACTCCATAAAATTCGAGCAGAAACCCGTCACAGACTGGTAGTATCCCCAGTATCATGCCATCCAACAAAGATTCAATCAGTCAAAAACACAATATGCAAACTACTTATTTATCTATTTGAGTTTTGGTAACTGGGTAAGTCCACTGAGACAATTGCATTCCCTTTTTCAGGGGGCAACCCGGTAGTGCAGTATATATACAGTAGAGTACTTTAACATAGCAATGACAGTTACAATGGAAAAATTGATATACTGTGTTCAGTGATCAACAGGATTATGATACAGACATATACAACCACAGGTTTATGATGTAATAAGCAGGTAAGTTACACAGTAGTGCGACAAATACATGACACATTCAAAAGAGTGCACTACAATATATAATTGTTAGCTAATGATATCGAATACAAGAGGGCTAATCAGTAGCAGTTATGTTTAAAGGTGAGGCACAGAGGGCAAGGTAGGAAGTCAGGTTTAAGGAAAGAGTAAGAACGAGAAATAGACAGAGCTGTTGGGGTTGTGGTTTAATATCACCAGTACTGCTCAACAATGCCATAGCCCCAGTCCCATCGAATCAAATCAACAAAGACATATACTCCATTTTCTTCCTGGTGCCAAAAGAGATAGGAGACATGAGACCGGTCCTAGATCTCAAATATGTAAACCAGTTTGTTACATACAAGAAATTCAAAATGGAAATGTTAAAGTCAACCTTAAAGTCCATAAGACTGGGAGATTACCTAACATCAATCGACATGAAAGACACCTACCTGCCTGCATATCCCAATCAGACCAGCTCACTACAAGTTCCTCTGATTCAAGATATTGGGCCAGCACTATCAATACCAAACCCTACCATTTGAGCTTGCCTCAGCACCATGAGTGTTCTCCAAGGTGTCTATTGCTGTAGCAGCCCACCTAAGAGAACAAGGCATAAACATAATACCATACCAGGATGACTGGCTAATCAGGGCCAGTGCACCACAGGTGCACATGGCTCTGTCCTTCACCCCAACAGTATTGAGCCTATTCCATGCAGCACAGACTGTAGAACTGTCAGCCCTACATATCCATGCTATTCAGGATCAGGAAGGAGAGTTCAAACATTGGGCCATGAAAAGAGTCATCACAATATACTTGGAATGAACCAAAGACTTCAGACTGTCTGAAAGACTGTTTATAATATTATGTATTGAGGGAGTGCTCCTGACCAATCAGAGTGCTCCTTTCCCATGCACATGAGACACACTTATTCTGTGAAGAGCGTCTCATGCACAAATGCCCTGGAAACAGGCACGTTCCAGGAGCAGGTTTTTTAAAAGATATATATTATTGATCGCTCTCAATCAATAATATATTAATATTTCCCCCATCGCCACTCGTTGTTGTATTAGAGTGGTTTCACTCACCTTCAGCTTGAGCCAGAACAGCTCAGCTTCACTTTGCTGTTCTTGCTCCAGTCGAAGGCATATGAAACCACTCTTCTACAGCAACAAGTGGCTCCAGGGGATGTATTAACATATACCAACTGTCCCTAGAAGGGGGCATGCAGCAGCAAAATGTACATTGGCCAGCTGGATTAAAAGAACCATTAATGAGGCTTACAAGATGCAGGGTCTCACCCCTCCACAAGGGCTCAAAGTACACTCCACCAGAGTGGTGGCTACCTCGTGGGCTGAGCATAATGATGCCTCAGTTCAGGAGATTTGCAGTGCTGCAACTTGGTCATTGATACATACGTTTGCTACACACTATAAACAGGTTGTTGAGTATGTCAATAAGGCAGCATTTGCTAGAATTACATTAGTAAATTGCTACAGACCCTAGATCATGCATCATCTGATCCCCGCTCTAGCTGGCATGCACTGCTTCTTAGACCCAGCTGGTAATGGATGGGGGTTGCTTAAGGTGATGCAATATGCAATGGTAGTTAACTCACCTGGTTAAGGTGATTGCATGAGCATCACCATATAGTATCCCCTGACCTTCTCTGGTGTGTTATATCGGATGATGGATCACCTACAGGTAGGGCAGGGCAATGTGTCTGCATTTGGTATTTCTTCATATTTTAATGCCAGCATGCTGCACAGACTGGAAGAAAATTAGAGTGTATCTAATAGAGTAATAACACGTCTAGAATGTTTACCATGGTGCTCAGGGTATCCTGATGACCGATATAATTTTTTTTTTCATTCAAGAGATTCACCAGGAAGGCATAGTGAGCAGAAAAGCTAATTTCCAGATGCATCCTGGGGGGAGGAGATAGAATATACAACAAATTGATTACAGTAGAATACATTTAGTGCACAACAAAATAGTTGGATAGTTAACAATATCAGAAGCAGTGCAATAACAGCAGCAGTACTGCAGGTAAATTATGAGAATGGCAACAAGTAGTAAAGACAAATAAATATGCTATAAACACATTTGGTACAATGAGATGGACTGTAAGTAGATTTGAGAAAAAAGAAGCTGTGCAGTGGTACTTAATGAGCTGGGCAACATATGGCTAGAATAAAATAGATATACAATAAACATGTGCTATGAAGAGAGATGGGTAGCTTGCAAGGTTGAGTTATAACAGTAGCAGTGCTGTAGATACACTGTGTGCTGGGCAACATGTAGTAAGGACAGCACCACAGTGTGGGTGAAGGTAGTAGGCTGTACAGTAATACGTAGAGGAGCTCTCTGGGAGTAGCTGACAAGGAAATGGGTCAGATGCAGACAGGTATAACAACAATATTCAGTATGTGTATAGTACAAAAACAATAATATTGAGTTGCAGGGAGGAGAATATGGAGATGAGGGCTGTGAAGGCGGGCTTGTGAAAAGAGAAGATAAGTGCGCTAGCTGATTAGGGCAAACCAGGAACTGTGTCTAGGTAATCCTAGTCATGGGAAGCCTATTCGAAAGTATAGGATTAAAGGGGGCAGGAGCAACAGAGGGATGGATGAAGAGACAATGGGGCTTGGCAAGAGCAGGTAGGTTTTGTGAAATCTCTTAGGAGGGTAGAGAGCGAATAGGAAGAAGTGGCATTGTGGACGGAGACAGGGAGAGCATTTCATAATTTAAGACACTGGAAGGTGAAAGGTGATTGACCAGTGAGGAAGAACATTGTGGGATCGTGAAAGATCGAAGGTCAGAGTAACGAAGGCAATAAGTGCTCTGGGAGGTAACGTGAATGACAGAAGATTGGTAGGAGGGGAGATTATCAGACCAGAATTTGGCCATGAAAGTGGCAGTGTGAGCGATATGTCTGGACTTCAGGGACGGGAAAGACAGGACTTTATGCAGGTTGCAGTGGTGAGTACGAAGGGGGCAGGAAAGCATAAAGCAGCAGAAAGAGTTGAAGAGGGTGTCCAGTCTGGCCAGGGTGTTTTTGGGGACAGCACTGTAGACTATATCAGCATAGTCAATTCAGATCATAATGTTGCTCAATACATATAATACCATAATTTATGCCACAGTTCCTTCTTTAGATTATTAACAGTTTTGGAAGATTCAGACTGGAATCTTATAGCCAGGAGGTGGGGCTAGGCAGATTGGATTTCGAACATCTGATCACATGTGCATGATTAGCCTATAAAATGGATGTAAACTCAGTTGGTAATGGATGGGCGATGCTGTAAGGTGCTGCTCATGCAATCACTTTTACCAGGTGAGTAAACTACCATTATGAGTTATTTTAATTAGGCATATGAATAGAGAAGACCATTATCAACAGCTATTTTATGGGAGTGTCCACAGATTTAAGGTCAGAAATATCTGTACCCTGTTCTAACAAACAATTTTATGATCCAGGATTTTCCTAATTGGTCTATTAAAAGGACACTGTCAACTCCCTTAGGCCTCAAACTGTTCCTAGTTTAAAAACACATTTTATAATTGTTCACACTCTGTACTGTAGAGTGCTGAAGTAATCTGTAGTTTGAGTCTGATTCTTTTTTCACTTTAAAAGTGAAAAACTGACTGCCCATCATACTGGTGGTACCACACAAAAACATGTTTGTTTTCATTCCTTAATCAACTCCCACTGCATCTTTCAATAACTTGGGAACACTCCCAACATAGTGTAGCCACTCATGATGCAGTGGGAGGTGAGGTAACTGTTGAATTCTGAGTGACTGCATTGTTCAGGGGTGTTCATAATCTTCAGGAAGTATGTAATGAGAGTAGATCAACAATTTGAAACAAAACAAGGTTGGATATAATAACACCATTAGCATGCGTTGCAGTTCTACTGAGAGAGGAGGCAGATAAAACAACCAGCAACATCACTTAATTTTAGATATGGTAAGCAATCACAAAATGTGTTTTTTTTTAAACAGAAATAATATGATGCAAAAAGGCCTAACAATGTCCCTTTAAAGAAAATACAATAAGCATCACTTATAATGGAAGCCTTTAATTCCGACAGCTGCATATGGCAGACAAAAGTGCCATGCCAAAAACCCGTTCCCATACTCTGCATGTTATTTTCATCTTTTTGAACAGATCTTACCCACCACAGATATCGGACACCTGCCAGATTGTTCATTGACTGAGATGAGGTGTCAATAGTTGCTGATTCTCAAGTCTCAAAGGCATTAATTGCTACAGTACATTGTATTTGCTACATTGCCCTTGTCTACCCCATCTGCCTAATCAGTTACTTCCTGCTCTACCTACAGCTTATCTTGCTGCTGGTCTACCTGTCACAATTCATTTTTTCTGCTTCTGCAGTATGGTCGGCAAATGCACAGCTCTAACCTTAAACTGAAAAATCAAAATTCTCACAGCATTTGACTCAATACTGCATATGAGTGTACACGATCTGGTGGTGCATTTATTTCTTCCTAATTACACCATGAATGATCTGCTCAAGGCCAAGGAGAAATTGTTTGATCAGTGGCACTCAAACCAAAACCCTTTGTACAAATGTAAGGGTGAAGGGAAAACTATTGATGTGCAGGATGCTCTGCTAAGGTGGTCTGTGAGTGCCCAGGGTAGGGAGGATATGTTAAGTGGGCCACCGCTGATGGGCAAGGCATGCCAGCAAACTGCAACCATGGGGAAACAGGATTTCAACCCCCCCCGAAGAATGGTTGCAGCAATGGACGCAGGGGAACAATACTGGTTTTACCCTGGCACACGGGGAGAAACATAATGGCCCATATATTCAAAGAGTTGCTCACGCGCAGCAAGGGTTGCACCAGCGCAAGTCCGAAAATGCGCCATTCGGCAATATATAGCAGGAGGCAGTTGCACCCCCCCAAATCAAGCTGAGCAACAGCGCAATGATAATGAATGTATGCGCAACCGAAGGGGGAGGAACCATGCATAAATGGCACAGTGTGATATTCAACAACATGCGCCATGCTCAGTAGGGGAGCCAGCGGAAGTTGCGCCATAGCGGAAATGAGCCAAAATAAAAAGGAGCAAGGGAGAGGTTCAAGAACGCTACAAGGAAGCCACAAGTTGCTGATCTATAGCCAGCCACACAGACAACACACACACGCACACACACAGAGCAGGACAGTGAAAGGGCACCTGGAGCCCACAGGCTCAGGGGAAGGTGTGGGGAGCCACAGTGCAGAAGGGGGAAGTGCCACACAGCAGTGAGGCCAGCACAGTCCGGTGTTCCCGGTGCAGGGGAAGTAGCAGCCAGGACAGCGGGGAGAACACAGAAACAGCTGCCGGGGGGGTGAACACAAGTCAGGGACATGGCCAGTGCCACCATCCAGATGGAGGCAGTAATGAGGGGGGTGAGAAGGTGGGCAGCAGGGGGGCACGGCCGTGGCAGGGCCCATCGGTGGTATGCCCCCGACAGGCAGTACCGAGCCCGCACCAGCTTCGAGCTGTATAGAGATATGGAGATCGTGGGCCGGTACCTCCTGAATCGGGCAATTCTGAGGCGGCTCTGTGAGCTGTGCAGTGATGTGATGCAGGCACCCACACAACGGAGCCATGCTCTGTCAGTGGAGGCTAAAGTGACAGCTTGCATGTGTGCACTCTACAGGTACCTTCCAGAGACCAACTGGGGACACCACAGGCATAACCCAGTTGGCCGCGTCCCACCACCTCACCCAATTCCTCAGCGCTTTTCTGCCACATGCTGCGAGTACATCCATTTCCCCAGCACACGGCAGAGTGCACAGCAAACATACAGGAGTTCCACAGGGTGAGCACTATGCCTGGCTGAGGGGCAATAGACTGCACCCATGTGGCCATCCGCACACCACCTGGCCCGGGGGCCACATACATGAATCGCAAGGGCAATGCTAGCTTCAACTGCCAGGTGGTGTGTGATGCCAGTGGGTGCATAATCAATGTCTGTGCCACGCACCCTGGGGGAGCACACAATGCCTTCATCTGGCACCAGTTGGCACTGTGCCACAGATTCGAGAGTGGGGACATCCTCACTGGCCACCTAGTAGGTGAGTATGCAAACCAGATGGACAAACATAGGGCTTGGGAGGGGCATGGTCAGAGGTGACATGGGTAGTGGCCGACATGGCCCAGGGCAGGGCAATGCTGATCACCAAACTAACCTCCCCCCTCTACTCACAGGTGGCAGTGGATACCCACTCCGTCCCTGGCTGCTCACACCATACCGGCAGCCCATGACCCATCTCAGCAACACTACAATGAGGCATACGCCACCACATATAATGTCATCGAGCGGGTGTTCGGGATGCTGAAGGCATGTTTCTGTTGCCTGGACACCTTTGGCGGTGCCCTACAGTATAGCCCCTCAAAGGCCTGTGGGCTATTCCTGGCCTGTTGCATCCTACACAACATGGCCAAATGAGATAAGGATAGCCATACAGGTTGAAGAGGGACAGCGATGGGGGACGATGAGGGCGCTGGTGACAATGGTGATGGGCAGCCCCCTTGAGGACGGGACCCCGACTGCTCCGGCTGGCACAGCTGCACGGGACACCATCACAGAGGAGCACTTCCAGCCAACCCAGGTAAGTCATGGGGCCATGTGCAACCACCAGTGGCTAAGGCACAACCCACAAACACGCATGGACACACACCAGGGGTGCATGCCGTCAAGGGAAGTGGCCATGCATGGAACCACACACAACACCAGGGATGGGTGAGGTCTAACATGGCATGCGGACAGACAGACACACACACACACACACACACACACACACACACACACAACGCACCAGACATAGAAACATAGACTTTGACGGCAGATAAGGACCTCTTGGCACATCTAGTCTGCCCATTTCCCTACCTACAGGATAGGCCGCAGATCCTAGTTAACCAACAGCCTATTTCTTCCTACCCCCCAAAAGAATTGCCTTATGTTTGTCCCATGCATTCTTGAATTCTCCACAGTTTTAGACCCCACAACCTCCTCAGGAAGGCTGTTCCATGCATCCACTACCCTCTCTGTGAAATAATACTTCCTCACATTGCCCTTGAACCGCCCCCCCATCTTTAAATTGTGTCCCTTTGTTCTTGCACATCTCTTTTTCTGAAAGATGCTACCCTCTTGGACTTTGTTGATTCCACTGAGGTACTTAAAAGTTTCTATCATGTTCCCCCACTCCCTTCTTTCCTCAAGGGTATACATATTAAGCTCCTTTAGTCTCTCCTCATTTGGTTTCTCTTGCAGACCCTGCACCATTTTAGTTGCCTTCCTCTGGACTGCCTCTATCCTGTCTATGTCCTTGCAGAGATGGGGTCTCCAGAACTGGACACAGTACTCCAGATGGGGTCTCACCAACTGTCTGTACAGAGGGATAACAACTTCCTGTTTTCTGCTGCAGTGCCTCTCCTATGCATCACAGTATACCTCCAGCCTCCCTACTGCCTTCTCACATTGCACTAACCTAAGGTCATCTGACAGGATTACCCCAGGTCCCTTTTCTTTTTGTTATTTTTACTCCTCCCCCATTGTGTATTCTTCCCTGGGTTCTTGTTTCCCAGGTGCATTATTTGCACTTCTTTGCATTCAGATCCTAGCTGCCATACTTCTGACCATTCCTCCAACCTTGTCAAGTCCTTCTCATCCCTTTCCCATGCCTTCTTGTGTATAACCCTGTTGCAGATCTTGGGTGTCTCATCTGCAAGAGGCATACTTTTCCTTCAGTCCCTCTGCAATGTCACTTATGAAGACATTAAAAATGACTGGACCCAAAACTGAACCCTCGGTACCCCACTAGTATCCCTTTTTCTTCAGAGTGGACTCCATTTACAATTACCTTCTGTGTTCTGTTGTCCAGCCAATGTTTTACCCAGGCTACCACCCTGGGACCCACTCCCAGGCTGGTTAATTTGACTATTAATCTTTTGTGTGGGACTGTGTCAAATGCCTTGCTAAAGTCTAGGTAGACCATGTTGACAGCCCCTCCCTGGTCTACTACTTTGGTCACCCAGTCAAATAAATCTATTAGATTCGTCTGACATGACCTTCCTGCTGTGAACCCATGCTGCCTTGGGTTATGTGCCCCACTGGCCTCTGGTACTCAACTATTCTTTCCTTCAAGTGACTCCATCACTTTCCCTACCACAGAGGTCAAACTGACAGGTCTGTAGTTTCCTGCTTCTGTCTTGGTCCCACTTTTGTGAAGGGAATCATCACCTTCCTCCAGTCCTCGGGTTACTACCACCATCCTCCCATGATTTATTAAAAGAGTTGCCAGTGGTTTCACTGGTTCCCCCTTAATTCTTTTAGAATTCTGGGGTGAATCCATCAGGCCCCATTGCTTTGTCACCTTCAGTTTTAGGAGTTCTTGCAGAGACCCTTTCTTCTGTGAAAGGACTAGGATCGACCCCCTATCAAGAGTGGTTCTGTTAACTGGATTAGGCCCCCCTCCTCTTTTGTGAATACTGAGCAGAAATATTCATTCAGTATCCCTCTTTTCACTGTCCCCTCTGCCCACCACGTTCATTCCTATTTAGCCTCACTATCCCTCCTTTGTCTTTCTATGCAGCTGATGTACCTATAAAGGTTTTATCCCCTTCTTAACTGAGTTGGCTATCTTTTCCTCAGTTGGGCCTTTGCTATTCTGACTTCCTTCCTGCTTCCTTCCTGCCTTTAACTGGTACAGCTCTCTGTCCCTGCTCTTTCTGTGTTTCTTATACTTCTGGAATGCTATCTTTTCTTCCTGACTTTCACAGCCACCTCTTTGAGAACCATAGTGGCTTTTTCTTTCATTTTGATTTGTTTATTTGCTTCACACAAGGCTTGTTGCCTCTGTGATGGCAGTTTTGATGATTCCCCATTGTTGCTCCACAGCTCCTTCTAGCCTGTTTGCTAGTGCTTTTCTGAGGCACTCTCCCATCTTGCCAAAGTCAGCCCTCCTGAAGTCCAGTACCCTCACTTTTGTATGGCTTGACTCTGTAGCTGAGTTTAACGTGAAGCACAGTTTGATGGTCACTTGTTCCCAGATGACAACCCACTTCTAGATCTGAGATCCTCTCACTGCCCCCATTTGAGAGTACAAGGTCTAAGATTGCTCTCTCATGAGTGGGTTCCGAAACTAGCTGTCTGAGGCCTGCCATCTGTAGGGCATCAAGAATGGCCCTGCTCTTGGATGTGGCTGCAGCAAATGTGCTCCAGTTGTGCTCCAGTTAACATCTGGCATATTCAGGTCTCCCATCAACAGTATCTCCCCTTTCTCTGCCATTCTAAGAATATAGCCTATCACATATCCTTGTCCATTCCCTCCCCTGACATGGGGGGTCACATTAACCCTATGCGGATTGTGGTGCCCTTTCCAGTCTCCAAGGTGACCCACAGTGCCTCCTCTCCTCCCTGTTTACTCTTTTGTTCAGTTGCTTTTATCCCTTCCTTTACATAGAGAGCTACTCCTCTCCCTCGTCTCTCCTGCCTGTCTCTCCTGTAGTTTATGCACCCTGGTATGTTAGCATCCCAATCATGGTTCTCTGTGTACCATGTTTCTGTGACTGCTACAATATCCAGGTATCCCTCTTCCATCAAGGCCACCAGCTCAGGGAGCTTGTTGCCCAGACTACAGACATTGGTACTCATTACCCTCCATTTCCTGATGGCCTTATTCCTTTTGCTCCATCCCTGTCCTTCTTGCCTTTGTCATTTTCTCCATTTTACCCTGCCCTTCTCCTACTCGACACCTCTATGTTGGTGTTTACTGCACTTACTACTGTGATTTTTTGGGGGCTAAGTTTCTCTGTTCCTTTCAGTGCCTCCCCCATAGCTGTTTAAATGCTTGCCAATGAAGCATTTAAACCTATCACCTAGGATCCTGGTTCACCTCCTGGACAGATGCAACCCATCATGCCAGTATAGAGCTTACATCTCCAGGTGGACCCCAATCCCAGTGACAAATCCCGAGGCTCCACAGTTTTTCAACCACTGATTGAATCCCATGGTGTGAACATCCTAACCTCTCCTATACCATAGATGGGCAGCCTCCCGAGAAGGTTACCGTGCATGCTACTTGTCTAAGGCCCTCCCCAATTCCACAACCTCTTCCTGCACTTCTCAATCCTTCTTAGCCAGGTCATTTGTCCCTAGGTGGGCAATGACATCCAGCTCCCTCCCTGTGCAGCTGCTCCGTGATCCTGAGATTCCTCCCAGTCCCTCAAGCCATGGGCGCCAGGCAGGCTGCCTCCCTCCCCCTTCCTCCCCAGTTCTACCTTCCTAACAATGGAGTCCCCACCAGGGTTGTTTCCTTCCCTGGGGTCCCCTGCCACCCTCCTGTGGGTCTTCTTTGTGGAGTTCCAGCATCCTCCTTGGTCTCCACTGTGGGTGCCTCCATAGAGGAACCACACTTTGTTAGAATAGCATAGGATTGTGGAGAGGTACAGCTGGAGGATCCTCTGTTCCACCACCCACCTCTCCTGAGCCCACTGTGGTCCAAGCTGCTCCTCTTTTTTGGCAACCTCTGAGGCAATGGCAGTGGCACTGGTGGTCCCTAGATAGAAGAGGAGGTCCCACAAATCCTGACCAACTCAGCCTGGAGCAACCTCCTTCCTCAGCCCAGAGAGATGCCTGCAGATGGGACAACACCGCATTCTCCAGAATGTCTCCTGGAAGACTGCTGCTCCACAGCCACTGCACTCCACCACTCCCATCATGTCTTATTTCTGGCCCCTTAACTGTTTGCAATCCTCACTCTTTCCTCTGTTTTTTTTTTTTCTTTCCTTACTTTCTGCTGTGTGCCCTTAAGCTCCTGATTGTCCTGTTCTGAGACAAGAATATCCTATATTTGTCAAGTAGAACCCTTACTTGCTCAGAGCAGACCTCCAACGTAGAGGCCAGAGCTAGTCTTGCCCTTCTAGGATGGTGGGTCTTTAGTGGCTCTGTGATCACTCACTTCCTGCTCCCAAACAGGAAGTTCCTGTTTTCAGTCAAATGCTGTGCCTATAAAAAGTAGAACTAGCTTTGGGTGGGAGGGTGGAGTGGAGGAAGGAGGGGCAATATAGTCCCAGTAGAAGTCCAGTCACACAGCAGTCCTTTCTCCTGGTGTCTTCTGCCAAGCTACTAGTAAAATCTTTCTAAGGCAGACTTTAAATGTAGCTTCCTTCTAGCTGAGCTGCACCCCCTACTTACTAGATCTTTCTACAAGTAATTTAAACCTCACAGCTATCAAGTCCTTTCAATAACCTGAGATTTACACCTAGATAACTGTTCAGATAACCATTCAGTTCAGTTAACTCAGACAAACACACACTTTTTTTTTGCTTTGTTTGTTAGTTTTTTTTTAACCTAAATTAAAGTTCCCAAGTACAAGGTTCTACTTCTTTAGAGATGAGGCACACTATTGAAACGCGCTCGCCCTATGCCACACATGTCCACAGACCACCACGCCCACTGATTGTCATTGTGCGTATGTCAGATGCTGGGCACCATTGCACACTGGTGTACAGCGCAATGCAGGCATCATTATGCACATGCAACTACGAACAGCAGCCGGGAGGGTGTGCAGATGGACTGTGTGTCTGCATGTAGGGCCGGGTACCCACTTGTGCATTGTCTGCTGAATGACACAATGCACACAGGGCAGCATCAGACAGTAGACGGGTTGGGAGACAGGTCAGTCACGCTCCACAGTGCCCTGGCCACCACGGATGCATGGGTGGCCCCACTGAGACCCACCAGCAGTGACAGGCTGACCACTGGACTCATGGGGTGGCACCGATGGTCCCCCAGGGGTTCCACTGTGTGAATGCGACCATGCTCATGCAGGGGTCTGCAGCACACCGAACATGCCTGTGCCAGGCATGCTCGGGATGCCCACAGCTGAACCCGGTGTTGACAAGGAGGGTGTCACATGATGCCGGGAATGGGGAGTGGACATTGCACTGCCGCGGTGTCTGCGTCACATGGGCAAATAACTGTGTGCCCCCTGTGGCCATGGCAGCTGTGATTGTATGTGTCAGCCTGTCAATGGCAGCGGTCACATCCTCCCGCATCCGGTCCATCCCTGCCAGGAGGAGAGTGGTGTCTCTGTTGCGACGCTCCTCTGCCCACTTCAGAGCCGCACTCAGTGCATCCACCGCCGTCACAAGCTGCATCTGCTGATTGACTGATGCTTGCAATATGCGAGTGTGCTCATCCAAGAGGTCATCTGCCTGATCGGTATTCTGTCCCTCAGGGTGTGCGGCCTGATGCTCAGCACCCCTTGAAGTGGGCACTTCACCAGGACCAGGCCTGGGCATGTCCACAGGTGTGGTGCACTGATGCCACCCCTAACACTGCACTGCCCCAAGCCCAGTCGCCGACTGCTGATGCTGCCTCCGGCTGCCGCTCCCAGGGCTCACTGGTGCTGCCGCAGTGGCAGAACAGTCCCCACTGTCCTGTACACACACAGTGCTGCCCCACTGGTGCTGACAGGCACAGAGCTGGGAATGTGATCCATGAGCCTCCATGGCAGCTCACCCACAGCCATGGCCACGATGTTGTTACCTGCTGTGTGGCCATCCTGTGGCACACATGTGTCACTGCCCATGACGTTAGCGACATCAGCATCGGTGATGAACCCAGCACCAGCCCGAGTCACAGCATGCTGGCATCCATGGACGCTGGCATGCTGGGACATGGGCAGAACCTCCTCCGCACCTGTTCCAATAACTTCAGTCTGGACATCCAGGCAGGACCACTGTCTCACTGAGCCACGTATTCCTGTGGAGGTGGATGGGTCCTCCTCCATCTCCATCTGACTGGCCTCAGTGGAGAGGCCAACCACTGCTGACCCATGCAGATGCTCAGGAGCTGTAAGAGAAAACAAAGTTGTGTTACTGCATGTGACCTACCCTGTCCCCCCCAATAGACTGACCATGACCTACCATGCAGTGACAGGCTGCCACCCGTCTGGAATCCACCACCGGAACACCTCAATGGCACAATGCTGCATGTACCAGCAACCCTCTCCTCCTGTGGGGTCAGGCATAGCACCTCCGGCTGTCCCCCACCTATGCATGATTATTGCTGCCCTAATGGCAGCCACCTTCTCATAATCCTCCTCCTGTCATGCCCGTCTTTCTTCTTGCACTCCTGCATGGAGCACTGGTAGCTGCCATGCAGGTTCCACCTATGCCACTTCCTCCCATGCAGCCTTCACGGGCCTGGTGTTCCCTGGCATCCACTGAGGAAGCGGCTCCTGGTCCAGGTAGGCCTCAAACAGGGCATCCATCTCAGCCTTTGTGAAATTTGTCCTCCTCCTCCTCCACAACTCTGTTCCTCTTCTCCACAACTACAGCCTCGGGTCATGATTCAGCCTGTAAGGAATGATGGTTTATTACCTGTGACTGTGCAGTCCCATGCATCCCAAAATCCACAGCCCACACTCCAAATAGCACAACTCCGCCAATGGACTGCGGTAACCGACAATGGCCAGTGCAGCCCAGTGTCACACTTTTATAGCACAACCCATGCAAATGAGGTGAAGTGCAACTTTAAGTGGATGCAAATTGCAGTGCTGCGCCATTGAATGGCTGATTAGCTGATTTGCATATGACAGCTGAATATTGCGCTTTTGTGCTTTGCACAATTGTGTTAAACATGGTGAGCCAAGGGCACAGTTCTATGACATGCACAGTACACACCTAACTGTGCATGCCCGGGTTGATGACGCAGGTGCCTGCCATGCCGCTGATGTGCTATGCGCAGGAGGCAATGCAGGGCACAGCCACTATTGTGCCAGTGGCGCTACAGCAATGTTCACCTATGTGGCGCTGTGGCACTGGGGCATCATAGGCGCACTGGGGCAACAGTGCGGTAGGCCACTACTGGAGGTGGCACACAGGCACCCAATCACGCTACACACATTGGGTTCCAATCACACTGTGGCTGTCCATGCGCCAGAGACCCTTGACCCTGTGCCCGACCTTTGCCCCCTAGGCACCATGCATCAGGCATGGGTGCACCACTATCGTGCTGTTCAGTGACAGTGCGATAGGGAATGGCAGCGCTGTACCACACAGCATCTGCACATGGTGGAACCGCACTGCAGAGCGCCATTTTAACCCTACCAAGCAAGAGAGATGGTGTGGAGGAGAGCTGCCCAGTGGAGCCAGATGGAAATGGCAAACTTGTTTGCCATTGTGGAACCACTGTTGGCCCACTGTTTGGTAAGACACCCCTGGACAGGTCAGGAGTCAGGTGTGGCAGGAGGTGGCCGACACCCAGGAGGAAGCCACAGAAATGGGGCAGATGGTGGAGCAGTGCCGCTACAGATATGGGAACCTGAGGCGGAGGGACCCGGACCTGCTTGCCTGCCTGTGGGCACGTGCCAGGAGGAGCATGGTGCCACGGCCAGGTAGGTGTAACATCCATACACTTTAACTTCCATATGGGTATCACGGTTGCATGTGTCCAGAACATGGGGGGAACTGTCCGGTGTTGGCTGTGGTGGTGTTATCAGGGTGTGGGGTGGGTGGGTCTGGCTGTGTGGAATTGCACACATAGGGGGGCTGGGGGACTTTGCTACAGGATTGTACTGATGTTCCTCTCTCCATGTTTGTACCTTAGGCCCAGAAGAGTGACAGCTGGCGAGGGAGAGGAAGTGCCAGCTGGAAGACCGTCACTCCAGGAGGGGTGAAGGTCCACAGAGGCAGAGAGACCTGCCTGATGATGGTGAATGCCTTACATCCATGATTACTGTTGCATGCTGTGTAACAGGGCGGGCAGCGAGGCATGGCCACCATCCATTGACACCACTGCCATGCACGCAACTTGTTACAGTCAGCACTGTCCAGTGGCACTGCATGTCTGGGAGTGCATCAATGGTGGTCCATGCATGCACCGGGTACATGGCTGTGCCAGTGCCTTCGCACCACATAGCCATGTCACTAAACAGCCATGGTGGTGCTGTGCAGGACTTGGCCGGTGGGTGTGTGCAGCGGTCTGCATGGCTGTGTGCACCTGGGTGGGCAGGTCTTGTTGACACAATCACTGTGGGTGGTCACACACCATCACAGAGGCATGTCCCACGGCCGTATGCCATGCACAGTGGGTGGGCTGTATAGGGCTGTGCATTCACACCTGTTGACTCTGCTGCCTTGTCCTAGGTGGACGGCAGTTGCAGGTGATCAGGGAGGTGCTGCTGGAGATACTGAACATTGCCAGGGCATTGCTGGAAATCCTGCAAAGGATCGACAGGCTGGGGTCAGGCGGCATCATGGCAGGAGGAGCAGCCGGAGTGGGGAGTGGGGCTCCCACTGAGCTTCACAATGCCCCTGATTTCCCCCTTCCCCTGACCCACCCTCACACTCCTCCTTCCTCACATTTGTTCACTCCCTGCCCTTACCCACCCCCACCTTCTTGTGGCCTACCCCCAAAGTTTGTAGATATTTGTACATAGTTTGTGTTTGATGTTTTTAAATACATTTCTTTTGATATGACTACTGTGGTGGTCTCTGATTTGCAGTGGGCTATAGGTGCTCAGCTGCAGTGGTGTGTATGGCGTCAGGGGTGGTGCAGTCATGGGCATGTGTGTGTGGCTGTGGGGAAGTGACTGTGGTGTGGGAGTAGCTATCACTGTCTATGGTGTGTGTGTTGTTCCCTATGCACTGGATGACTGTGTGCAGTGGTCCATGGTGCATGCTCTGTGTCCATGGTGCACCTGTCAGCCCATCCATGGCCTGTGCGGCTGACACCCTTGCATGTCTGTGACCTGCACGGTCCACTGGCATGTCAGTGGTGGCTGTCCATGCAGGACAGCCACTGTACCCGTCACAATGCTGGGTTGCCTCCTGTCACTGGTGTGGTGCATGTCTGCCTCAGGTGACACTGTGGCCTCTGCTGTTGTTGTCCCACCTCCATACTGTGGCTTGTGTGTGTTGCAGGGGATGTGCACCACTGTCTGTGACTTGTGCTTCGGGCAAATGCTGGTGGCGTACAGCTCCACAGTGTCTGTGCAGGGTGGCTGGCACTCCTGTGCCATGGAGGAGTGCTGGCCATGTGTACACAGTTTCCATGGCCCCACGCTGGGGGCTTGGTTGCCCCACTACTGCGTCCCTGTGTTGGTGTGCCCTTGGGTATGGCTGGGTGTTTGTCCATGCACTGTGCTGCATCTGGTGTGGTGCATGCTTCATGCACCACTGTGGGTGTCTGCACTGGCTGTTGTGGCCAGTGCTGGGTCAGGGTGTGTCCTTGGGAGGGTGTGCAGGGTGCTGTACCACTGGTGGTGGGGTCTGGGGCATGCCCTGTCATGTGTGGGGTACCCTGTGTGCTGACGCATGGTCGGTCTCTCAGCAGTACCTCGAGGGGGCAGTGCATGGTGGCACTGTGTATGCAGTCATTGCATCGCTGTGTGCTGCCACCCACTGATAGGTGCTTGTGGTGGGGCTGCCTTGCATGGCTCTGTGGTGCCCAGGGTTGCATTGTCACAGTGGGGGTGGTGGCATGCATGGGGTATCCTGCACTGGTGGACACTGCTCCTGGGCAGGGTGTCTGGGGGTCATGGTGCAGGGTGTGCTCTGCATCGGTGGGATGGTGTGGCATGGGGTGTTCGGCCCTCCTTGTATGCCGGTCATAGCTTGCCAGGGGGTGTGATGGGGCACCATGGCCCAGCTGTGGGTTGGTTGCTGGTCTCCATGGGCCAGTGGTTATTCCAGCCCTCCCCCAGTTGTGCAGTGCATGGGGTGTGGGGGGACGATGTCTGTTCTGCTGTGTGTTCCTCTGCCCATCTGTGGCATGGGTGGTGGGCTCCTGCATCCCTGGTTGTGCTGTTGCATTGTTGCCCTGCTGCTGGGAGGCATCCCTGGTTGTGCTATAGCGCATCTGGACTGCTCAGCTGAACATCCCTTGTTGCACTATGGCGCATCAGATATGCTCAGCTTCCCCTCCCTAGTTGTGCTATGGAGCAGGTGGTGCGATATTCAGTCATCGGCTGTAGGCGCATCTTAGCCAGTGCAGTTTTTGAATATCGCGCCTCTTGCACATGGGCGCAATGGACTTGTGCTTGCTCCTGCTGTTGCGCACTTTTTGGGCGCAGTTTGAATATCTGGGCCAATGTGGATATGCTTTGGGCTCAGCAATGGCTCACTGAAGTGTTGCCTGATCTATTAAAGCTATATGAGTTGACTGGTATTTTTACTGTGACAAAACTGGTTTGTTTTACTGATGCGTGGGATAGGGGACACTGCCATTTAAAAGTGAAAATCCTATGGGTTTGAAACAGGCCAAAGACAGGATACTGGTTCTCTACTGTTGCAACATAATGGGGGAAGAGAAACTTGACTTTTTTGTTGTTGGGAAATCATCACAACCCCAGTGTTTTGTGTTCTTTGGAACCTCCCAGTCATCTACCACAATAAGGGAACATCATGGATGACTGGGGACATTTTCACAGAGTGGGTCTGGGGGTGGGATCAAAGACTGCAAGGAAGGAAGGTAGTCCTGTTGCTTGATAGTTTCACTGGCATCCCACCCTACAGGGCTTGCGAAATGTGAAGCTTGTTTTCCTCCCTCCAAACACCACCAATATAATTCAGCCCCTGGACCAGGGGATAATTTATACATTTAAGCACCATTATGTGTGTTCAGTGTGTGTGAGAGTACTGCCGGCTCTTTACAATACAGAATATGAAGCAGCTACTACCTGTGTGAAACAGATTAGTCTGTTGGGCGCAATGCATTTAATGAAAACTGCCTGGGACAACTCTGCTGAAACAATAGTAAATTATTTTCAGAAAGGAAGATTTGTGATCCATAATGCAGATAAAGGTGCCACAGACAATCTGAAACTCTAGAACCAAGCAGCGCACATGATGACCCCCCCCCCGAGGGATTGACTTCTGAGGAATTTAATGCACTGTGCTACATGGGAGAGAATGAGGAGCAACTGGAGGTCACCAGTGTTGCCAAAGCAGTGGCTGGTTGGACAGATGAGGAGATTCTTGAGACCACTACTGACAAAGGCAATAATAATGACCCTCCCCACCATCACCCCTGCAGATGTCTGTCAGGCATTGCTGACCTTGCGAATGGCAAAGGAGCAGCAAGAAGCGATCAGTCACCCCAAACTGGAACAATATGAAGAAGACCAAGCAGATGTGAGACGCTGCACTAGAAAGACTGCTAAGCAAGCCAGTATATGAGATTTCTTTTCGAAGTAAGCCACGGAACACATTTGTTTTGTTTAATGAGCATTCAATAAAGTTTTGCTTTTTTAATTTTTATTTAAAAAGTTGATAACTGGGTAACGTCCGAGGGCATCAAATGCCCATTTTCTTGGATGACCCAGAAAGTAGAAACAATAAACAATTATAGCAATATACAACATATCATAGGTCATACTCGTAACATGAACATTGAGAAAGGTTAAGACAATATTATTTTAGAAACAATTTTTTTTAAAAACAAAGAAGTAATAGACAATAGTGAGTCAGGCAATGCACATTAACAGTATACAGTGAAGTATCAAGCATTATGTACCCGCTCACCTCAAGACTACAGCACCACCCGAAAACACCCCAAACCAAAATGCACAGCACAGCCTGAAAACACTATAACCAGAAAAGCACATATTGTAAAAACCAAAAACAAGCCACAAACCAAACCCTAACCTGAAAACAGAAATCACAGTACAGCACAACCAGCGTAATCAGCCCATTCCTCCACACTACTAAGAGTAAAACACTAAAATGGATATATGAAACTATGGCTCCTATTGAAAATATAGACAGGACTATACAATAAAACAGGCACTGTCTATAATGGACAATAAAGGGTGTGACAAACATGTCTGCTATAAGCATTGCCTACTGTTCCTCATTACAAATATCTGTTTAGTCAACATGATATCCATAATTTTCCACTTAGATAACTTATTTTCGGGGCACCCGTATGGATTTCAGACCTGTACAATGCTGAGGGATTTCAAGCCCCAAATCCCTAGATCTGGAATAATTTCTGTTGTTTTAAGCTGTGCTTACAGTTATGTCAGAAGTACTTGTAACTTAACAGAGACTGGATTGCCCTTTATATGTAGCCAGTCTAGAGATAAATAGCATTATACAGATTTGTGGAAGACTGAAGCTGTAATGGCTAATGAGATGAGAGATGCCAAACAGGTCTATCGGTTGAGTTCTACAGGTCTGACAGTTAATGTTGCTACAACCAGGTCAAAGATAGTGTTACCCATTGGTCCTGGTTTTTCCAGGACAGTCAGTTTTAAGATGCTTGCTGGACAGGAAATTGAAAAACAGCAATATGTCCCATTTTTGGGCACTGCTTGTTTCTGTTTTAAAGAGCAGGTATTCACATGACAGTGGTGTTTTCTACTCATAGTGTCTGGTCCGTTTTTCATAAAATGTTGCCTGATCAAATTGTCTGTGTGGTCTATTTTTCTCATTTTAGTATATCTATATTAGTGTAAAATCGATTCTGTCCTCCATGTCCATTTTTTGAAAAAAATACCCGGCCATGAAACAACCGCAAGCCCGAGTCTTACCAACGTCACTCCCAGAAAACAGACTTGGGCTTGCACTAGAAAGTCCTTATGTACATGTGCTGCCTTCAGCTGTTTTCTGTGCTTATGATGTGGATGCTCATTCATGAGAGGGCTGACAGTGATTGACACATTTGAGTGGAGCTCATGTCTGCACCTCGAGATGCCTCAAATGCAGCTAGTGGTAGGAATTGAACGTGGTCTGCATTTTTTTGAGATCGAGAATCGGCAAACCTCCCAACCTTAGTACATTGCACAGTACACAGCATAGTAACATGTGTTTGACAACTATGTCTAGTCTAGTTTGGACATGGCTAATTTTAAGAAATGGTTGTGAGCATGTACACTGTATGTATGTATGTATGTAGCTGAATTTGAGGCATTGAAGTGTAAAAAGTAGGGATGGGCGAACTGGTTCATAGAAAATATGAACCGACCTGAACATGCCGAAGTGTTCGGAAATGAACAGCTTCTGAACACTTTTGGCTGTTTGGATCAGTTCGGACAGCTCCTATCATAGTAACTGTAGCGCAAAAAGTGCCAGAGCAGGAGGAACCCACAGGGACCAGCGACAAGACTCTGGTCCCTCATTGGATGGCCAAGCTGTCCATCTCTCTAAGGTGGCACATGATTGAGTTGCTGCTGTAGCATCCCACATGGTCCACCTTAGAGCTATGCAGAGGAATCAGGCGGATGGAGAAGGAGCAATAGCTTCTCTTGGCTGTTCTTTGCTTGCAGATCGCTGAATCAATTGTTTTCTTCTGTGCTTGTGCTGCTTGCATATTTTTTGCGCCTTGGACAAGCAAAGAAATCCACTGCCATTCTGCCACTCACCAAAAAAAAAAAGCAGAATTTTATAAACTAAAAGAAGAACTTAAGGGAGGAAGGGATTGGGAATTTGGGGAAGTTGGAGGTGGGGAGTCAGAGACTGGGAGTCGGGGACTCGGGAGGGGATTGCCAGCAAGGACTTGGTGAGAAACTCAGGAGGGAGTTGGAGATTGGGATGGGGACTGGACTGGGGACTGGTGAGTACAATGTATGGGAGAGGAGACTTGGACAGGGTATCTTCATAAACATGAACACTGAATGATGAGCCAGGATAGAACTTGAAGAGAGAGACTGAGGGCAACTTGTGAGAACTAGAGTGCTGTGCATATACAATCTGTCTGTGTGCCCCCCATCCTGTGTCAGATAGGGTTAGGCAGGCAGGGTCCCCCAGAATCTCTGTGGGTATACTAGCAGCAGTGCCTGCAGCATCACTCTTAGTGTAGGTGGCATATAAAATAAAATCTGCCAAGACTGCCAGCCAGTCATCATTGCACCACTGCCACTTCTTCCATACTGTCAGTGTGACCCCCCCAATAAGTCAGTTATCTGTCATCTTCCTTCCTGTGGTCACTCAGCGGGGTATAAGGTTTGGCTCAGTGGGCAGGACATTCTGTCACATCACATGGAATAAAGAAAAAGAAATCCTTAAAGGAGGAAAGTACTGACTCACAGAGGGTTTTGCCAGGCAGGGTCCCCAGAATCTCTGTGGGCATACTAGCAGCAGTGCCTGCAGCATCGCCTTTAGTATAGGTGGTATGTGAAATAAATTCTGTGTGTGAAATAAAATCTGCCACCCAGTCGTCAGTGCACCAGTGCCACTTCTTGCATGCTGCCTGTGTGCCCCCCCCCAAGAAGTCAGTCATCTGTCATCTTCCTCCCTGTGCTCGTTCAGAAGGGTATAAACTTTGGCTCAATGGGCAGGGCATTCCATCACATCATGTGGAATAAAGAAAAAAAAGAAATAAAATCCTTAAAGGGGAAAAGTACTGTGTCAGAGAGGAGTAGGCCAGGTAGGGTCCCCCAGAATCTAAGTGGGTATATTAGCAGCAGTGCCTGCAGTATTGTCCTTAGTGAAGGTGGTGTGTGAAATAAATTCTGTGTGTGAAATAAAATCTGTCAACCAGTCATCAGTGCACCAGTGCCACTTCTTGCATACTGTCTGTGTGACTCCACCCCACTTCAAGAAGTCAGTCATCTGTCATCTTCCTCCCTGTGTTCGCTCTGTGGGGTATAAACTTTGGCTCAATGGGCAGGGCATACCGTCACATCACATGGAATAAAGACATAAATTTAAAAAAATCCTTGAAGGGGAAAAGTACTGTGTCAGAGAAGGTTAGGGCTGGCAGGGTCCCCCAGAATCTCTGTGGGTATTCTAGCAGCAGTGTCTGCAGCATTGCCCTTAGCGTAGGTGGTGTGTGCAATAAAATCTGCCAGCCAGTTGTCAGTGCACCAGTGCCACTTCTTGCATACTGTCTGTGTGACCCCCAACCCCAAGAAATCAATCATCCGTCATCTTCCTCCCTGTGCTCGCTCAGTGAGGTATAAGTTTTGGCTCACTGGGCAGGGCATTCCATCACATCTCATCAAATGGAATAAAGAAACAAAATAATAGCCACTTTTTGACCCTGAACAAGCAACAGACTGGCATTATGAGTACTCCAGAAAATAGTAAAACAAAAGCCAGGGGCAAAGGAAGTAATAAACGTAAAAAAGTTTATTCAAGAGCCCAGAAAGAAGTGACCCAAAAAGTAAAGTACAACAACAACAATCACCACAGTCTGTTGAAGGGGCTGAACTAAATGCTACTACTATCAGTGTGCAGGCTAACACTCAAAATATTGAAAATGCAGTGAGGGTTGATGGAATGTCTATGTCAGAAGGGCTCAGTAGTACAGCCAACAAAGTGTTGAAAGACAGTGGCAATAGCAAGTCGTCTGAGAAAAAAAGTGCAGAAATAAAGAGTATTCCAATTCCAGTTGTACATAAAGTAAAGCACTTACAGGTACAACTTGCAGTGGAGTTGCTTGATTTGCAACACATGCATGTTGAATAACTCAGTCCATGACTGCAAATGCTAGCTGTACTGAATCTGATGATGATGATGGCGACAACCACGGTCACGGTGAGACTGATGATGATGAGCCTGTGACTTTACCTTTAGCTATGTCTCATTCTGGGTCTGACAGTGACAATGTGGATGAAAATAATGGCAGTAGCAGAGTCTGAAAAGGGAAAAAGGAAAAGTCAAAGGCACAAGCCACACAACGTGAAACAAAGTCTGACAATAGTGATGATGATGATGGCAGTGGTGCTGCAAAGGATTCTATGATTGTCTCACCTGATGAACCTGAATCCTCTGCTGATATGTCTTCCCTCCATAAACCCAGCCACATGACTCCTAGTCCTACTGAGGTTGTTACTAGACATAGACAGTCCACCTCTACTGTTTGGAATAATTTTTACGTAAACCCCAAGGATGCTTGCCAAGCTATATGTGCATTGCAACACATGTGTTAGGGGAAAAAATAAAGGGCATCTTGAAACCACAACAATGATGTGACATCTTTTGCGAATTCACCCTGTCGTTGTATATGGTTAAAAAAAAAGTCCACCATTGGTGGCTGGAAATTTAGCAGGGCTCTTGGTGAACAGGAACATATCACTGAAAGAGTGGGAGATGAGCACCAGGCAAGATCCAGTAGTCCACTTTTGCCTCATGGTCACGATAATTCTGTAAGGTCCTCTGTTTTACCAGGCATGGCATGTAATTGTACAACATCCCCAGCCAAATGTAACTTTAACCCCCCCCCCCGATAAGGGGCAGTTGAAGTTAAAAGAAGGTTTTAAAAGAAAGTCTAAATATTCACAAAACCATCCCATAGCACTGGCAATAAATTGTAAAACAGCAGAAATTATTGTACTTGATTTACCACCATACAATATTGTGGAAGACGTGGATTTCAGAAGGCTTATGGAATACTTAGAGCCACGATATTTAATGCCAAGTAGAAAATACATCTCAGTAACTGCTGTGTCCAGGATGTATGATAGCTTAGTAGTTCATGTAAGGAATGCTCTCCAAGAGGCTGAGGACAAGGTAGTTCATTTCACTACTGATATGTGGACCAGCAACCAAACCATTGCCTTTCTCTTACTGCACACTGGGTCAGTTTTGCGGGCAACTCATCATCATCCTCACATACTACTAGTCTGTCTGCTACCACTTCAACCAGTACTACTACTACCACTACTGTGTCTCAGAGCTCAAAAAAACCCATCACATTTCAGAAAATGGCAGTTCTCCATGTATGTCACTTTCAAGACACACACACAGCACAGCACAATCAGAAAGAAATGGAAAGACTACTTACTACTTGTGTCCCTTCATAGGGTTTGAAAGTTGTATTTTGTTGCCAACAATGGTTCAAATATTAAAAAAGCACTTCATGATTGCAACTTTGTACATATACACTCTTTTGCCCATTGTCTTAACCTAATCATTCATGGCTTCTTGGATAATGACCAGCAAGTATCAACCACTGTGGGTACACTGCACAAAGTGTGTGGCTACTTCAACCATTCAGTAAAAGCTGTGACATCCTTGCTGATATCCAGAAGGACAAAGGTCTTTCTCATCTCTAGCTTGTTCAGGACATAGCAACACAGTGGAATTCAACTTATTTTATGATTTAATACATCCTTGAACAAAAGGTGGCTATTACTGAGTATATCATGTACAATGATATTGGGGAGGGCATTGTACTCCATTCTACTCAATGATCTCTGCTGGAACAGTTGTGTCACATTCTGAAACCATTCATGAGTGCTACAAAAGAGGTCAGTGCAGAAAAGGCATCCCTAAGCCAAGTTATTCCACTCATTCCACTTCTCAAAAAAAGGCTGGAGAAAATGAGGAGCAACTTAGAGATGAACCAATCTCTAGTAAGTAACATGCTTACCAGACATAGCAATGATGAGAAATTATCAGCCATGACACAGAGCAAGGAGTATCTCTTAGCAACATTGCTAGATCCATGTTTCCAGAACAGACGCCTTCCTGATGTGGTTTCTGATGATATGGAGGAGTTGAACTACAGGCAACTTTTGATTGATGCAGTGGATGAGGTTTCATCTGGAAGACTGGCAAGCAGTATTACAATGACACCACCTCAAATTCAAATGACAGCTCCAAAAACGAGTACAGAAGCAGACAAAGAGGAGGATGACATTTGGGGCCAACTGCAGGACATTGAAATTTCACAAGGAGAAAATGCATGCTCAGTAGTTAGCATGGTAGATGTATATCTGTCTAAGCTCAACATTAGTATTAAGGATTACCCTTTAGCTTACTGGCAAGAGAAAAAAATCATACTAGCGAAAGTTGGCTGCCCTGACTTGTAAGTATATTGGATGTCTTCCCTCCAATGTCTGCTATGAGCATTTATTTAGCTCTGTTGGGCACGCTCTGATTGATAAATTAACAAGATTAACACCAGACAATGTGGAGAAACTAACATTTGTGAAGGTTAACTTGCCAAACTTTGGCTACATATGTGATGCTGATCTTGAAGAAGATGGCACTGACAGCAGTACCTGTGCTGCAGCTGTGGAGTGATACATCAGCTTTCAATTTTGAGACTCACTGGATTGCTTAAAAGTAGAGCTCTGGGACTTGTCTGCCTATCAACCATGTCATCATCACCCTGGGGGTGTGTGGAAAGTGCAGCCAGTACATCACATTCACGTCATCACATACTGGTAGCAACTGTGGCTCACAAGTCCCTGATCTCACACACAGTTGCATTCACATTCTGACAAGATCATTTATTTTATTACCTAATGCACCTAAGAATAATTATTTCTTATATAACCAAAGCTCTGTTTTTTCTCCCTGATAGTAGTGGTAGTAGTAGCAGTGGTGAAGTGCTCACTTTGGACTACCTGGTGCTCTTGTACTTTTACATTGCTTCACATTGTGTTCCATACCGAGACCCATTGCTATGCTAAAATAAAAAGTTAGACTGAGGAGACTTGTTTAAAAAAAATAGAGATCTGGGACTTGCCTGCCTTTTGACTGCATCATCGACATCCTGGGTGTGGGTGGGAGGTACAGCTAATACATCACATTCAAGTCATCACATACTGGTAGCAACTGTGGCAGACAAGTCCCTGTTCTCACACACACAGTCACTTTGTCATTCTAAGGAGATCATTTACCTAAATGTGCACAATTAAATAACCACATTGAAAAATTTTGCTAGCTCTGTTTTTTTCCCATGGTAGTACTACTAGAAAGTATAATTATTTAAACACACTATTATCCCCTTATAAAAAATCAGACTCGGAGGAGACCATTTATTTACAAACTAGAGATCTGGTCTGGGACTTTCTTGTCATCACAGTCACTTTCTCATTCTTTTCTAAGCAGTCATTTTTGGTAAATGTGCCTTAACCATCTTTATTTCAGTGCTGGTAGACTACTTCTGGTTTTCCCCTGATTGTAGTAGGTAGAGATAGCAGCAGACTGCATTCTTGAAGTGGTAGCTAGCTGACTGGCTCTCTTTGACTGTCTGTCTCTGACTGGTTGCCCTCTGCTCTGGCTTGGTGTTGATTTTGTGTTCCTGGCTTCTCCTCATCACGTAACTGTCTAAAGCACATCTGGTGCCTGCCTGTACCTGTTGAGAAATAGAAATCACTACTGTTAATAATATAACTCAGGGGTGGCCAACCTGTAGCTCATGAGTCACATGTTACTCTCGAAGCAGTTTGATGTGGCTCTCGAGGGGTTTGTCAGTTATACGTCAAGTACACCTCATAGTCTTTTAAATTAGAAAAAAGTCAAAGTACAGGAGCTGAAAAGTGCCCTGAGTGCTCAACAAGCTACTTTTACTAAGCCTGCAAGCAAATTTAAAGCTCCAGAGCTGCTCCGAATAATTATTTTAAAACTACAACTATTTTTAAAAAATACTGTAACTTAATAAAATATGATTATTGACTATGACAATGTTATTATTTTAACTCCTAAATATGGCTAAATATGAGTACATGTGGGTATAGTAAGGGCCACATGTTGGGTATGATATGGGCCGCATGTTGTTGTGACTGACATCTTACTCAGTAAATTAAATGTGGCTCACAACCTTGAAAAGGCTGGACACCCCTGATATAACTTATACACAGCATTAGTATTACTTTCTTAAATGTCAGAAACAGAAGAGTGATTAGAGAGCACTGTCTACTGCTAAACAGTGGTTTAATAGTTTTTTTCTACAGATATGTTGATTAAAAGCAGTTTAAAATTATTTTTTATCATATTGTTACCATTTTGACATCCCCTTCCTCAGCTCTCAAAATGTTTCAGTTTTGTTCTGACCCCTTGTTATTGTTATATGTAACACTTACCATGGGTTATGTGTTAAAACTCTACTGCACTATGATAGCATGCTTATTATGTTTTGTACTATTGTGTATTTTTCTGCCAGTATCTCTGTCACATTAGCAATACTGTTTATGTAACAGAACATCATGTAGATTTTTCTTTGTATGGTTGATTACCTCTGAACTATACCTGTTATTTGTTTTATCTGCCAATTTTGTATTGTAACCTCCCGGGTTGTGTCTGAAAATAATCATATTTTGTGACTATGACACCTTACCCGGGAAACAAAAACTAAATAAAAATAAAACAATAAAGGTCATAAAAGGTTCGGATAAGGTTCAGATAAGGATCCAAAGCTTTTTTGGCTTATCAGAACCTTTTAGAACCTCAGAACCTTTTGAGGTTCTCCTATCCCCAGTAAAAATGGTGAGATACCAGAGGGGTTTGAAATAAATAACAACGTTCAAAAGTCACCTATCTATTTTTCTGTACATCTTTACAGTTGAGAATGCAGGAGCCATAACAGTATACAAAGTCCCTACCCTCCGTTCATGACTATGGCCTGGGGTACTGAGAGGGGACTAAGCAGGTGACTGTATTTCTCATTTGCTTGTACTCTTCATTTGCCTGCACATTAAACCCAATATCATTAGCTGCCAAAAAAAAGTTCCTAAAATAAAGAAACATGGACTAAATTAATGGCAAAGTGACTCTGATTATGTATTTTCTCTCATTTTTTATAAAATCTGCCACACATTTTCTTTGCTTCTACCAACCTGACAGTCCAATTCTGTAATTTTGTCAGGAGTACACTTTTGACCATCTATAGCTAACAAGGCAACTGGAATAAAACAATAAATAAATAAGAATCACACAAAGAAAGGCATGTGTTATTCCAGTGTGATGTCTTTATTGCTATCTGTTGAGGCCAGTAAGATTCAATCTGCCAGCTATATGTTTTTACGGCCAAAGAAAGAGCTTCTGAGAGAAACTTTTTTGTGTGACCCTAACAGTCGCTACAAGAGAGGAGCCGGTTGCTGTAATCTTGAGGTGCAGGTGTGAGCTCCACTCGAATATGTCAATCACTGTCAGCCCTCTCATGAATGAGTGTCTGCATCATGAAGGTGGAAAACAGCTGAAGGCAGCACATGTGCAGAGGGGCTTTCTAGTGCAAGCCCGTGTCTGTCTTCTAGAAGTGACGTTGGTAAGACTCGAGCTTGCGTCTGATTCACGGTCAGGGATTTTTTTCAGAAAACAGACATGGAGGACTGCACTGGAGGTATTACTAATCAATTTTACACTAATACAGATGTAAAAAGAGATTCCAGCCATATTGGTCCTTGGAAAACAGAAGATGATGGAAGGTTTGATACCTTTTATTGGACCAACAAGTGTCTTGTACAAAGATGTAATTATACACAAGCTTTTGTGGCCTCACGGGTCCCTTCTTCAGGTGAATAGCAAACTGAGCAACATAAGCAGTATTTATATCCACTGTGGAGCAATGTAAAACCTGATTTTTAATTGCTCCACAGTGGATATAAATACTGCTTATGTTGCTTAGTTTTGCTATTCACCCGAAGAAGGGACCTGTGAGGCTCTGAAAGCTTGTGTATAATTCCATCTTTCTACAAGACATGTTTTGGTCCAGTAAAAGGTATCAAACCTGCCATCATCTCATACACTAATATAGATATACGAAAATGAAAAAATAGACCGCACAAGCAGTTTGTTTAGGCAGTGTCTTATTGAAAATGGACCAGACACTATTAGTAGAAAACACTGCTGTCATGTGAATACCTGCTCTCTAAAACTGTACCCCCATCCAGTCCTCCATTCTTTCCCAGATCTTAGCTTCCTCCCCAAAAATCTGATGCACAGTAATGTGGATGAGCAGCCTGCAGCATTTCTCTTGATTACAGATAGAAGTCAGCAGTTTGGTGGTTTGGGTGTAGAATGTCACTTCTGGCAATTTCGTAATGGTCACAGTTAATGGTAGCCCACTGCAGAGGATGCCCTTTCCTAAGCCCCCACCCCAATCACGTCAACAAGGGATGCTTCTTCATCAAACTGCTGTCTGCTGGCTCCTGTCTTATAAACAGAAAGTCAGGATAGAAAAAGACACAAGGTTCATCAAATCTTTCCTGAGACCCTACCTTCTATTACTTTAAACAGCCTAACCTACCACCTCCCCTAGAACTTCACTTTCCATTTGCACTGTCTCATTGTTTATAATCCCCTTAAAGCCATCCCACTCAGTCTTCAGTCCCCCAGTACTCTCCATAATGAACAGACTGCTGGGCAGACTGTTGTATTTATCCATTACTTGTTCTGTGAAAAAATGTTTCCTGATGCCCTTTTTGAACCCCCCCCACATGTTTGAGATTGTGTCCCCTGGTGGTTGAACTGTCCTTCAGTTTGAACTATTTCAATTCAGTTTTAATTTGTTAGAGATAAAAAAACATTGAGCTGTGCTCATTTGCAGTGGTATCCTATTAAGCATACGTAACAAACATGTTACATTTAAATACATTTCATATCATATCATATAAAATAGCCTACGTTGCAGAGTACTTTAAATACACAAATCAAACAATACATTAGTTACACATAACAAATGTAGCACATCATTGACTTGCAGTACTTTCATGCTATATGTGTGTAAGCAGGACAACAAATATCCAGTACTGGGACTGAATTTATTAATCAGTTTCAGTAAGCTACAGTGAACTACTCAGTGTGATCCTCCCTGTTATACCCCTGTGATTATTTGTATGTTGGTATCATATCCCATTCTGACCTCCAGGGAATACATATTGAAGTTTGCTGATCTCTCTTCGAAGGACCTTTCCTGCTGACTCTGAACCATTATTGCTGTTCATCTCTTTATTATTACTGACCTATTTTGATCCTTCTTTAACAGCACGCTCCAAAACTGCACAGTACTCCAGGTGTGGATGAAAAGCTGCTGTACTTGTAGAGTGACACCTTCCTTAGTCTTGTTAAGCCCTATCTGATGCATCTCAGTATCCTAGTAACCTTCTTGTGTGTCTTACTACATGGAAAGGATCTTATTAGATCTCTTTCCTCCCTGGAGTGCCCAACCATTACCCCATTAATGAACTACTATGTCTGTGGGTTCTTAAAACCAGTGGGGTCTATGTACAAAAAAATGTATTGGCTACACATGCATAGGCAAAACTAAGTTGGAGTTCCATGCACCAGAGTCCCATGGACCCCCAACACATCCATGGAAGGGGCACATACCCCTTCTGCACTCAATTTCCTGATCATTTACACCATGTGTCTATGGTCTGGGGGAGTGTCAGGGGGTGTGCCTGCACTTCATGCCATTCACAAAGGCACAGAGTGCTGGGTGAGGGGGGTGCAAGATACAGCAGCAGGGACCATGCCATACCTGTTGAGCGACCCCCACAGAGTACCCCTGTCAGCCATCAGATGTCCAGAACCTGACTTTACCATGCTGCTCCAGCTGTCTGGTCAGGCAGGGAGGGCTGGGGGCAGCCATTTGTGTACTCACCCAACCAAGTTAAACTTTGGGACCTGTGCCATCTCACAATCCCCTGCCATACAGAGCAGGGGATCTACTACTGGACCAGGACAGGCATCTGATTGGATGTCCGCCTGTGCTCTCCAATCCCCTCCCCACAATCTTGTGCAACAGAAAGGCGGGACCATAGACAGATGCCCAAGTGGTGGCCAGCAATTGTGAATGCCTGCCACTGTGCATCTGTCAGTGAATGCAGAGCTGTATGGGCCGGATACATGCCTATCATGCATATCCAGCCCTTCATTAGTGAATAGCCCCCAATGTGCATTACTTTGCTTTTTTTGACATTGAATGTCTGTGGCAAAATACTAGGGCACTGCTCTAGTTTCTCCACATCTGTCTTCATATTCATGATCCCTTTCTCACTGTCCATCTGGCAACAGAATTTAGAATCATCTGCAAAGAGACTCACTTTCCCCTGCAGTCCCACCCCAGTGTCACTAACATACATATTAAAAAGAGTCAGTCCCAGGATCAACCCTTGGGTATCCCACATGTCACTTCCTTTACTCATAAGAATTTACCATTTAGGACTGCAGTTCAGGTCCTAACTGTCAACCAGTTCACTATCTGTATATCAGTATAGCCCTTCCCACAAATCCAGGTTGCCCATCTTTTTCACAGGTCTCCATGATTCAGAGGCTTTACTGAAACCTAAGTACAGTGCTCTCTTTTTGTAATTGGCATAGTTATAATAGACAATCAGTTTTAATGGATAAAACTGATTTCACAAGAACTGTATAAGATATCAACTGAATAATCTACATCCAACAGTTTTAGTACCAAGCAGAACATTTCAATCAAGTTTGTTTAACATGACCTCCCTCTCTTGAATGCATGTTGTCTTCTATAAATGAATTTCTTACTCTCCAAGATTTCCACAGACTGCCTGTTTATTATGTTGGCTCGCACTTGCATGCCAGCCAACATATTGCAGTAGTAGCACATTTGGAGGTGCGGTCACTGTGGGTGAATGCAGGACACGCATCAGTAGGTGCGTCCCTCATTCCCCAGTAAGCCAGCATGCAGGCACTGACACCAGCAATACATTAAGTGGACACCACATCTAACAAAAGTGCCACTGCAATGAGTGGCAAGCTTGTCATGCAGCAGCACAATAACATGCCTCCTGACGTGCCTTTACTGGTGAAGCATTCCAATAAACATGGTGTCAGTATCTAGCACCATGGCCTGCCACAATGCTGACTTCAGGGGTGCCCAATCCCCCTGTCGGCATGCCCTGACCCAGTTCATGTGCCGATGGGGGAGCCCACTGTCCATCAGCATAATGCCCCCTCCCATTTCAATTGTGTGCCAAGGGGGTGCCCAAGCCCCCTCAGCATCATGTGCCCCCCAACAGTCTTTCTTTGCCGTTGGGGGGCCCAATCCCTGTCAGCTTCAGTCCCCCTGCTCCCAGTTCAATCTACTGACGGGGGAGCCTACTCCCCATCGGCATAATGTCTCCCCCAATTGTTGTGTACTGAGGGGGGGTGCCCAATCCCTCTCAGCTCTTGCCCTCAGCTCGGTATGTGCTGATGGGGGTGCCCAATCCCCCACTGGCTACAGCCCCCCGAAACACTCAGGTGACACACTGGGAGCTCACCCCAGCCTGCCAAATGTCCCTGTATCAAAAAACACCTTCCTGCAATATTTTTCTTTTTTTAAACCTGTAAAACAGAAAATGGTCCCTCGTTAAGTCCGGTGGCCCCTTCCCCAACCTGCACCCACCCTCTGTATACCCTGCCTCCCCACACCCCCCTCACCCTGTACTTGCCTCCGGAGCATGGCACAATGATCTTCGGTGGACCGGGAACATGTCTGCACTCTTCAAAGCAGACCATGAACTTAAGAAATGCCGGTAAGCTGTATAATGGCATAAATTAGTTTTTTTCAACTTTGGTGCATATCTCTGGCATTTTTGGGAATTATGGCACCAAATTTTCAACATGGGGTTATTGGGACCCCTCCTCATGAATACAGTCACTGTCTTTGAGTTATTAAGTCCCAAAGGGTGATTTTGTGGTCACTACACTGAATCATCTTTTGGGACCAACTAATGAAATGACAGTGCCATTGTTCATGAGGTGAGCTCTCAAAATGCCTATGTTGCAAATTTGGTTAAAAAATCAAAAAAATTACTGTTTTACAAGTGTGCATTGCACACTTTCCACACAGGCTTGTAACATCATGAATTTGTAATATTTTCACTCCAGAATTTCCACATTGGCATTTTTCCATACCTCCTTATGAACAGTATAGCTGTCATTTTACATATCCTGGCCAAAATGTGTTTTCACACTTCTGGCGTAGAATAGCATGGTTGCTGTGGGAAATCAGTTTTAGGGACAGATTAAGAAAATGACAGTGACACTGTTCATGAGCAGAGGTCCTAAAATGCCTATGTTGAAAATTTGGTGATGAAAGTCCATAAAATGACTGTGTTACAAGTATGCATTGTGCAGTTTCCATGCACCTTGTAACTTCGCAAATTTGCAATATTTTCATGCTAGGTTTTCAACACTGGAATTTTTTCACACTTCCTTATGAACAGTACAACTGCCATTTTTCACATCCTGCCCAAAATGTGTTTTCGCAGCTGTGGCACACAATTTATGCTGAATTCATAAACAAAGAAAATATCAACTGGCCCCGGATGGATCCCTGAGGAATCCCACAGTGGATACCTCTAGGTGAAGAAAATACACCCTCTATCAGGGTTTTGTAACATCTATTATTTAGGTGATTAGAATACCATTCTATAACATCATGTGAAAAAGTGAAAAATGAAAATCAGAAAGAATTTCAGGCACCAATGAGTGTTCTATAAGATCGAAGGCCTTGACGAGGTCCACAAAGATGGCTGCCAGGGTGCTCTGTATGCAGCCAGTGAATCCCACCAAGGCTGTCTCTGTGTTCTGCTTTGACTTAAAACCATGTTGGTATTTGTCATCAAGGCACAGGTCAGGAAGCGTAGGAAAAACCAGGAGCAGTTGTAGAATTCACAAAAAGTATTTTATTTGTACTAGCTGTAACAAAAAATAAATAAATTCTCCAAAATAACTATTTACAAAGGCAGAATAAAATAATGAAGATCCATCAGTTTTCCTTCAATCTCTATGTGTCCCTTTTTTTGCAAGCAATTGCAGCTATGCTCTCTTATAAATCCTTGCACCCCCACCCCCAACAAGCATCTAGTTTTTTTCTAAAGTGTTCAGTATATTTCAGGCAGGTGCTGGCAGGAACACAATGTCCCAGAACTGAGGGTCCTTCTCCACAGCTTTTGCAAAAGGCTTAAAACTTGCACTAAGGTAACCTTTTGAGTTTCCAATAACTTTTTGCAGTCATCTCAAACAATAATTATATACATTCCAAAAATTAACACTATATCATTTCTAAACAAAGGGATCTCAATATCAGTTACATTTCCACATAATGATTTGCATATATTTTTATTGTAGCAGATATGTAAGGGAGTAAAAGACAAACAGTAAGGGAAGACTGAGAGACAGTGAGAGGCAAATATTGCAAGACTGTCGAGGTGATTAAGTCCTAGGTCTCAGAGGAAAATTTGGTTGCACAACCAGACAGAGAAGAGACAGGAAAGGAAAAAACAGATCCCTGCATTCAAACTAACCATAACAACTGGGACAGGGCCCTATTTAACCCTGTCACAGTATTCAGACACTAGGCTATTTTTTTCGAGATGTTCAGTGGTTTGTTCAAAGACCATCTTCTCCAAAACTTTAGATAAGGGAGATAAAATTGATTTAGAGTGATTGTTAGAAACTAAGTCTGGATTTCCTACTTTCAGAATTGGTCTAATAATTGCCATTTTACATTTAGAGGGGAAAACACCAAAATGTAAAGAGAAATTAAGTAACACTGAAAGGGGAAAAGGGAAAGAATCAATACCAAGTTTTATGAATCTATAATCAATATTGTCATGAGCTAATGAAGTCTTAGGGTCTTGTCTGAGATTAAATTGTTTTCATTGTTCTGGAGAGATGGTCTTAAAAGTTAAATTCAAAGTGTGGATCAATACTTGCTTCTTGTGGTGTATAATGTTTTGAAACTGATAAGGAGTGAGGTCTATATTTATCTAAGTTACCAAAAAAGTCATTAAAGGTTTCAGAGACCAAACTGAGAACACTCAACAGTTGATCTCCCTCCACTAACATAATCATAGTATCTTTTTTGTCTCTGACTAGTAGGCTGTTTAGGGCCTGCCAGGATTTTTTAGGATTTCCAGGACAGTTTTTTTGTTGTAATTAACAATGTTGCATTTTTGCTTTCCTAATTTCTGCTTTGCACTTATTTCTTAGCCTTTTATAGTCTAGCAGATAGTTAGCATCCCTGTTTAACATGTACTATTTCCAGGCTTTATCCCTTAGTCTCATTAATTGTAGAAGGTCTTGATTAAGCCATCTATTTTTAAATGCTCTAACCTGCATCTTCTTTAATGGAGCAACCTTATCTATTGTTATAGAGTAGAGGTTATAAAATGCATCAAAAACAGAATTAATATCATTAAGGGATTCCAAGTGTGACCCGTTGACTTCAGTATAAGCATCATGAATTACCTTAGAGTCTAATTTTTTTTAATTGCTATATTCAATAAGCCTTGGGGGACTTCCACTGGATTTGGCAGACCATTTGCAATAGACTGGACAGTGTTCACTAAGAGCATCAGACAAAACCGCTGATGAAGCAATTTTATTGTTAAATGGGACTACTATCCAGTCCAGAATGGTTCCTTTTCCAGTTTTATAGTTATGTCTAGTTTCTTCTCCTATTATTTGTTGCATGCCAAGATCCAAAAGAAGTTCACAAAGTTCGCTGTTATGTTCCGAGCCCTAGCCACTATTAAAGTTACCAAGTAAAATCCATTCTCTTTTGGGAGGGAGTTTCCTTTTAGCACTTACTACTAAGGTCCATCTATTTTTGAAATTTCCTGGTGAAATATAAAGTGACCTAATGGTTAAATGTTTACTTTGTCCAAGAAGTATATCAACAGTGGTAAGATCACAGCCTGTATTTTCCCTGGAAAAATCTAGAGGGGTAACTTTTAACTTATTTTTAACATAAATCATTGACCCTCCCCCCTTTTGTCTACCCTATCTTGTCTAAAGAGCTTATAGCCTGGTAAACTAATTTCTGAATCAGAATAATTAACATTTAACCAAGTTTCCAATAATGTAATTATATCAAATTTATTCTGTTTGACCCATGCTACAAAGGAGTCCCATTTTGCAGATAAGCTCTGAATATTAAGACGGACAAATGTAAGAGAGGGAACTTTCTGAACAGCATTGGTGTCGGGGAGGTTAGATAGAGAAGAAGCAAAACTTGCAAAGTGGGGAGGACCAGGGTGTGGATGGACAGAACCAGAAATTAACAGAAGTAATACTAGTATTCTCCTCAGCTTTTTGAACAGAGCAGCCCGGCCTCCCTGATGATGTCACTGGCTGCTGGCTCCTCCTGAGCCCCACACACTGATAACGGGAGTCCTTAGATGGAAAAATCATTGAAAGTTTAATGGACCTGTTGCCCTCTGAATGTGCTGGACTAGCAGATCTTCTGTTGCTGGTGCCTTAGTGGGAGTGGCAGTGCTAGGAAGGAGTGCTGACACTCGGTTTCTGAGTCAAATGTGGTCTCCAGCCAAGCTGTCGTGTTTAAAAGTGGGGGAGCATAAGAGCAGGGTAAATTGGTAGAAACACATAAGTTCAGGCAATTAAGACAGATAACTGAATATTAGTTTATTTAAAAGTTTCCCCAGGAAGGCATGGTGAGCAAATTGCTCATTTCCAGATGCATCCTGTGTGGAAGGGTAATGGGATACAATAATCAATACTCAAGTGCAAGAATCAAGAATAATCAAGTGCAAGAAGCAGACAAATATTGGTGGCTAGACGAACACTGTAGGCAATGGCTATGAACAGGCGCATAGTGTATGGTGAAGCAAATATGACCGGTATTGGCGATGGAAGGTGCAGGCAACTGAGCAATGTCTAATGAAAGCTGGTATGGGACTTCCAGTGATGTCACCATCGGTATGGCTGCCTGATCTCGGAGCGCTGAGTACTCAGTGGTAATCTATCATAATCAACTGCATTAGTATCACTAGTTTGTTTTTTCTGACCTCCTCTGATATGCTGAGCTCTCTCCCGAATGCCGAATACAAAAATTTTTGGGTGAGGTACTTCCGGGCTGCAGAAAATAGATCGAGCAAGATCACATCCTAGAGATAGAAGCCTGGCCATTTCTCATGTCTCAACCTGAATGGTGGGCTCCGGGGAAGATGAAGATGATTTAGGTTCAGAGGCAGGGTTGATGATGAGACTGGCCGATACTAGAGCCATCATGAAGATGCTGCACAAAATCAATGACAAAGTTACAAGAATCTAAAATAATCTCCAGAAATTAGTGCAATGCACCTTTCATATGGAGACCCATATGGACATACTCCAGTCAGAACATATGGCTTTTGGACACTCACTGCTCTATCTTTATAAATGAGAAAGAGAACTCACTGCTCATGCTGAATATGCTGAGGCTCGTTTGAGGCGCAGCAATATTAGGGTCTTCAGAGTTCCCAAAGGGTTGGAGCAAGAAGATACAGAAAATTTCATGGTGTGTTGGCTTCAAGAAGAATTGGATCTTTTGGCTGATTTGGAGCTAGGTATAGAAAGGGCTCATAGGGCTTTGGTGCCTAAGCCAAAGTTGGGTGTTCACCCACGGTTGATAATAATTAAGTTCCTCAGCTACCCTGTGAAGGAGAAGGTTATGTGTCTAACCTGGGCAAAGAAAAAATCTTAATTTGGATGGGCAGCATGTTTATGTGGACCAGGACCAATTTCAATGTTAGCTAAGTGAAAAAAATGTTATAAGTGGTGAAGCAGTTATGACAAAGGGTGAAAGTTCAGGCACGTTATCCTGCTAGCTTGTGAGTACAGGATAAGGACACTGTGAAGACCTTCAAACTCCTGATTGCTGCATCCTCCTTCTTGAAATCTGTAGGCATTGTGCCACCAGATTTAAAGGAAGAGCTTGCTGAAATGGAGGTTGAAGAGCTGATGTGAGAAGTAGTAGTGTCCCCTACCGCAGCTAAGGGCAAACGGAAGCCAGGGGGTCTCTTATCACTCCATTTCAACCTGGCACAGTGGCTTTAAAAATCTAAACCTGTTATCTGAGCAAAGGCAGAGCTTGCTGAAGTTAACAATGCAATTCTCACTGGCTTTCGCAGGGGGATTAAAAGACCTCCTATGTTAATGCAGTGGCAACTGTTGAATGAGGGTGTCTCTTTCACCAACTTACATGTCTCCTCTGGAACTTTCAGTTTTATCTTTTCTGTTTGGGAACATCGGTAGATGGTGCCACATGTGCCTGAAAGGAACTATCCCCCTTGAAGCCCTCTACTACAGCTGGAGGTAATTGTAGGAACCCTGGGTTGCTGTGCAACTAAATCTTTCAACCTGTTGCTTCCACTACTTGCAGGAGGAGCTGCTGGAGAATTTCCAACATGTTGGGACCAGTTATCTGCAGTGGTCCTGGATGAAGAATCAGCCAGATGTCTTTTGAGGAAAAGAGCATTATCATCCTGACATTTTCCCCTCTTGGCAACTTTGACTTTGCCCATGCAAACTAAGACTGATAGCTGATTGGGGACCTTCAGATGCTTCCACTCAGATTCCAACACTGAACCAAAATATGGGACTGTATATGACTTTAGCTCACCCATTTTTGGGTTAAATCTTCCTTTATTTCACAGGTGTTCTGGTTATGTATGTTAGATTGGACAGACAGAGTTTTCCCTGAATGTACTTTTCTGAAACGCATGGTTGAACAAACTATGGGGGAGCATGCGGGGGGTTAGTTAATTAGTTAATGGGGTAACTATGCACTTGCTTTACACTTGATATTTTGGAAATTAAAGGGGTACAGTTGCTTTAAGACGTTCATATTTTTATTACTGGTGGGGGGGTGTCCTCCCTTGGCCATTTTCGGCTGATTTGTGCAGCTCATTCAGAGGAGTTCGACCTCTTTATTCAGAGATGGAGGGAGGGGTTGCTCAGGTGGTGGTTCCATATGGGTTCCATTGTAATGTGGGGGGAATTAATGTCTGCTATGCTGCTCCCTGCCTACATACTAGACATCCTGTCCCTGGGGGTCTCCCCCTCCTCCAGTTATGTTTAACCGCCGGGAAAAAGGTGTACTGAGATCCCGGAAGTCCGCTTGAGGGAAAAGAATTGTGAGGGCTTAGGGCCGCTCTACCTCTCTATACCCATCATTTTAGGGTGCTCTCTTGAAAGTAACTTTTTTCCTAGGTGGTGGACAATGCTGCTAGAAGACACATTGGATTCAGTGTTTTATTATTGTTATAAGTGTTTGTTTTGTTAGAATGTATGATGGAATGTGTTAGTTCTTGCTTGTTCTTTGCTGGCAATATCACTCTTGTTTTAAATATATAGATATTATAATTACTGTTTCTTGCACCCAGGGACATGGTCTTAAGTTGGAGGGGGGGAATGGGAAGGGAGGGGGTTGGGAGAATAAGTCAGTTAGTATGGATTTTTACCAGTTTTGGTCATGGATAATTTAATTGTAGGTTCATGGAATATAAAAGGAATTAATAATGTGGTTAAGAGTACCAGGGTTTACAGGAGCTTCAGCAGGCTAAATGTGACATAGCCTGCATTCAGGAAACAAAATTGTTTGTGGCTGAACATTTAAAAATTAGGAAGATGTGGGTGAGGAGTGTCAATGCGGACTCTCACCTGGATGCTAAAAAGGCAGAAGTGGTGGTCTTAGTGCACAGGAGGTTACCTTTCCAGATCACCCATGTACACTTTGCAGGGTCAGGTAGACTAGTTTCAGTGTCTGGGATCCTGCGGGGTCAATCTATCCATATTGTCTCTGTGTACGCACCCATCCCCCCATCTGTCCCTGAAGGACAAATTATCTGTTTAGGAGATTAGAATTGTGTGGAGGACGCAGTCCTCAACAGGAATCCATCACGTGGTAAGAGCCATAAAGTGTTCTCTAAATTACTTGAAGTACTATGGATAGATGGGGGTTTGTTGACCCGTGGAGGCTTCAGAACACTAAGGGAAAAGATTTTACTTTCTACTTCTCGGCCTTCAACTCCTATTCCCATTTGGATAGATTATATACCCAAAAGAAGTGGGCACATACTATACATGATATCAGTACTAGAGCCATCATATTATCAGATCATGCCTTGGTGGTTTGTGAGCTAAGATGGGGTGCTAGACATTCCACAGGAGGGTGGAAGCTTAACATTAGTCTACTGCATGATGACGGTTTTGTTACATCTACTAAGGAGGCTATTACAAATGACCTTAAAGAAAATACAGACAAGGACACCTCGTTTAAATATATATAGACTGCCTCAAGGCAGTGGTGAGGGGGCATGCAATATCATGTGCCTCCCATAAACAGAAGCAGCACCAGGCTTTATTGACTCAGGTAGAGGACACCCTCTGGCAGCTCAAATCGGATCACAAGAGAACTACAGACCCAGCCCTCCTTCCAAAGATAAAACAAGCTATGGAGACATTAAATAAGATGCTGCTGTGAAAAACAGAAAATGCAATTCATTTTACAGTGAAAAAATATTATGAGTGCGGAGATAGGGTGGGGAGATTGCTTGCCTTATGTTTAAAAAAACAAGAAGCTGATAGGTACATCTCTAAACTAAAGGCAAGCGACCAGGTAAATGAGTTCACTTCCACACCCTCAGATATTGCTAAGGAATTTCAACATTATTATTTCCATTTGTATAGCCAAGAGAGACAAGACGGCCACTCTGAGAGAATCGCTGCATTTTTTGATAAGGTGAGTCTTCCAAAGCTCACCAAGTGGCAACAGCAGATTCTGGAATCCCCATTTACTGAATCACAATTTTTGGCTACAAATAAATCTTTTAGTAATGGCAAGGCCCAGGACCTGATGGGTTTCTGGTGGCGTTCTAGCAGGCCTTCTAAGGGGAGCTTGCCCCATTTCTGACCAGGGTATGTAACATGGCTCATAAGGGGGTTTAGATGCCTAATTCTTGGAATAGGGCCTTGGTGTCTGTGCTGCCCAAACCAGGCAAGGATACTAGTTAATTTGCCAGCTATCGGCCCATCTCGTTATTGAATCAAGATGGAAAGATTTTTGCTAAGGCCATTGGGGTACAGGTACAGAGTATTATTCCAGGCCTGGTCCATATGGACTAGACAGGATTTATCCCCAGTAGGCACATCGAGAACAATATTTGTCTCTTGCCAAATGTTCTAGTGTCTGCCAAATCCTTTCCTTTGAATGTTCTCTATGCAGTCGTCTTGATTGATACAGAGAAAGCATTCAGTCACCTTGACTGGCTTATCTTAGATGAGACCCTGAATAGGTTTGGTTTTGGCTGTAAATGTTGCTCGTGGATATCTAATCTGTATAGGTCTCCAACCACTCAGGCTAAGGTAAATGGTGTGACATCTGCACCCTTTGAAATAGAGAGGGGAACTCATCAGAGCTGTCCCCCTATCACCTTTATTGTTTGCCCTCAGTCCTGAGTCTTTAGCGGCCTTAATTCATCAGTCCCCAGATTATAAGGGTATTAAGGTGGGGGGTGAAGATTTACATGTCTCACATTACGCCGACGACATGTATGTTATTGATCCAGCCCAAATGGTGCCCAAAGTTTTGGATGTGTTAAAATACTTTGGGTCTGTGTCAGGTTTTAAGGTAAATGAGACCAAGATGGAGGAGTTACTTCTGTTAGATTCTTCCTCAGTCTCATCACTGTTAGCTTTAGGTGGGCTCTGGTGGGCTACTACTGAACTCCGATATCTGGGAATATGGGTTCCTAAAGATATATCCAAGTTATACTAGATGAACCACTTGAAATTGTTGCAGGAGGCACAGGCAGATTGCAAGAGGTGGAAGGAACTACCCCTATCTCTCTTTGGCAAAATAGAAACAGTTCGTATGAACTTACTCCCTAGATTCTTGTTTATTTTCTTGGTTATCCCTTTAAACCCTCCTAGTATGTTTTGGAAAACTCTCAGGTCCATCCTGGCTAAATTCATATGGGAGGAAAAAGGCCCAGAGTTAAATGGTTCATGTTGATAGCTCCTAAGAGGAGGGGGATGCTTGCTCTCCCAGACTTTAAACTATACTACTGTGCTGCACAACTACAATATTTTATTCTGCACTTATATACAGAGGATCCCCCATTGTGGGTTCACCTGGAAAAAACATCTAGGGGATTGGCAAACACTGGAGATTTATTATTTATGGATGTAGCCATTATTAAATTATGGATTCTGGGTAATAGATGGGCTGCAAACCTAAAAAGGACTTGGGTGGAGCTTTGTAAAAGATATAAACTTCCCATGAACCCAGCGAGAGACACCCATTATGGGCTTGTCTAAAATTTTTTCCCTTTAAATTAGAGGGGGGTTAACGGGCCTGGGAAGAGCAGGGATTATCTATAAAAGGACAATTTTTTTTTTTTTTTATGGGGGATGCAATTAAATCCTTTCATCGACTCTCAGGAATTTCAATTACCCCAAAGAGATTGTTTTTATTTTTGCAATTTTTATATTATTTAGTAGACCAAATCTGTAGACCCCAATTCAGTGAACCTTCCAATCCTGTGAAACAATTTCTTGTTTCCATGGCTAAGTCCACCAATGTCAAGGGTAGAGTTTTGCAGATTGTTTGTTTGCTTATGGACATGGGGTAGATGCAGCTGAGTCGCTTCAGGCCAGGTGGCACCAAGAAGCTCAAGTGGAGCTTAGTGAAGCAGAATGGGTGAAGGTGTGGCAAGGGGTATTCTCTGCCTCAGCCTCTCCATCTTGGAGGAATTTCAGATGGTGGGTGGTGGCACGATATTTTCGTACCCCTGTTATCACAAAACATTATGGAGCCCAATCGTCAGATGAATGTTGGAGGGGTTGTACAGGAGTGGGTACTCATACATATATTTCTTGGACATGCCCCTCTCTTCAACCATACTGGAAGGAGGTGGGGCAGGCAGTTGGGAATATATTAAGAGTGGGGGTTCCCTTAGATTTTCAGACATGGGTTTTAGGGTTGCCACCTGGCACACTACATACGAAGGCCCAGTTATAGCGCTTTAATATTTGTATAGCTGCGGCCCTGAAGACCATCACTCAAAGGTGGCTGACACCAGCTGTGCCTATGCTGGCCTCATGTATGGATTATTGTTTACATTTGATTGAAATGAAGCATCTAACTGCCAAGGTGTGGCTGCAAAAAGACAAATATATTGGGCGTTGGCTTCTTTTTTTTCACTTTTTAGCACAACAGCAGAACAGAACCATACTTGAAATATTAGCTTATCAGGAATAATGGGGAGTGGTATACTGGGGGGGGGGCTTTCAGTTTGGGAATCTTCCCAGTCTGGCCCTGACCCTCCACCTGTCTACTTCTTTCACCTCCCCCTTTCATATCCTGTTTATTGCCCTTGTTCCTCCCGGAAGGGAAGGGATTTATTTTGGTTATAATGACTCTTTGGGAGTGGAAAGGGTTGTTCTTTTCTTTCTCTCTTTTTCTCCTCCATTTATATGAAGATAATAAAAGCATGGTGAACTATATACTGTGTGGGGGGCATGGTGTCCTGTTTTTATGCTTATTTATTTATGGATGCTTTACTTCACTGATTAATTGTTTTATTGCCAGCATTGTTTTTCCTTTTCTTGTTTTTGTGTAAATAGTTGGAAATATGTGTGTGTAATTGTTTGGATTGTCAAATTTGAAAATTTCAATGAATAAATAGTTATTTAAAAAAAAGCTGCTATGTTGTTTCATAGTTTCAGTGCAGCAACTACAAAGGCCATCTCACTGGGATATACCCTGATCAGGCTGAACCCAACCATCATTCAGCTGGCTACTGTTTTTTTTTCTCCAGAATGTTTTGCCTCCCACCTGCTCTAGTTGAGGAGGTGCATCTGTCAGCCTCGTACAGCCCCAGCTTCCCTTGCGGCAAGAGCAAACTCCCTGGTCCAGCCACAGGGGCCACTGTGTTGGTAGAATCCACCACCAACCCTCCCCAACCAAGATACTCTGTCTAGCAGCAGCTGTGGCACCCATTACCAGCCTTCCAGTGTGACTTTCTGGGCTTGTTTCCAGTCTTGGGTCATTAGCATGGCAGCACAACACTCTGCTGTCGGGCTATGGTGGTGGCCATAAAGCCTAATATTTAGGGCCAATACACCTAACAAAATTGGTGATATTCAGTTCTCTAGTTTTGAAATTATAGGGGCTTAAAATTCAGCAGTTTACATAACTGTGAAATGAAATGTTAAAATTTCTAAACATTTGGAGGGTTATAACTCAGTCATCTTTAAAGACAGAACATTTCAACTTGGTACACTTCTGTATGGATGCTGGTAAAGTAATCGTACCAAATTTGGTGCAATATGGACACACACTTTTAAAATTAGACCGAAATAACTGAAACAAACATTTTGGCAAAATGTCTCAACATTTCCATGGAAATTTTGTGAAATTGCACGGAAGCAAAATCAGAATTTTGCCAGAATTTCACTGGTGGAATATTCATTTCACCCAGCCCTAGCCCATAGCATTGATGTTAAACACCAAAGCAAAGTAGTAATTCAGAATGTTTGTTTTCCACATATCTCCGATCATTCTAAATCATCCTTAAGACTCTCTGGGCTGGATTTTTGAAGCTGCAAAACCTGCCACAAGCCCCGGTGCACCGACCATACAGTGTACAGAGCTTGGGTCATTCTCCTGTTGGCAATTGGGAGTTTTCATCCTTTGCACACACCGCCAGGCCTTAGACCACAAAATGGTGGTCTAGCCTGCGACACTCCCTGGGGCCATCAACATGGAGCTTGCACCAAATATGTGGTGCAAGCAGCCGTAAAGCATGGAAAGTGTCAAGACTACGCCTGGGAATTGAAAGTTGGGTGTTGTGGCAATGTGGTTTGGTGCACCGGCTGAACCTAAGTCCCATGGTGCAGGGAAGGACTTAAGCCCTACATCACAATTAGAAAATCCTGCCCACTGTCTTTCTTAATCCATTATATGCTATCCTTTGTCTTCCTTTTTTCACTGATATTCAATAACTGAGAAAACTGAAAAAAGTTTTATTGCTATCCTTTGCCCTCTGCTATATACAATTCTGAATTTGTTCTTGCCTCTCTAGTAGGTTTTTTCATTACTTCTTGCTTTTCCATATTCACTACCCTATCAGCAACTCTCTGTTCCCCTTTGTAGGTCCTAAAAACATTTCTCTTGCCTCAGATTGCCTTCCTACCCTGACCCCCCTGGCAGGGTTCTCAATGTCCTGAAGGGGGAATCAGAAAATGGCTACCCCTACTCCTCTCCCCCGTCTTTTCCACCTGCCCTTTGGTGTCACCCATATGTACAACCTGCCCCCATCCTTTGTACTCCAGCAGCACTTGCGTACTACCTCGAGCCTGCTCCTGGTATACTCATGCACTATAATGGTTCTGTTGCATTATTACTATATAATTAATGGTCTCTGTTTTCTCCCATTGCCAAAACCGTGTGTTAAATGCCGTAACACCTGAGTAGGTGTTACGGCATTCACGCGCTCCCTTTGAACAACAAAGCACTCGAGACTAAACATAGCATAGCGTTAAATTGTCCTTGTCACAGAGGCGGGAGCTTCCAACTGTCCCTGTTTCCATGAAACAGTACTGTGAGAAAACACTTACTTCTCTGCATTACCTCCATCCCAAACACACTCTTGTGCTTCTAGGCTCACTGGTAAACTGAGGTAATGCAGAGAAGTAATTTTCTAATCCAGCTCCCCCTAGAAGCAGAGACAGATAAACTCACCTTTACTATTTAAAAACGGAGCCCTTCAATTACATAAAATAAGAATATGGGAGAAGTCTTATCATTTATTACTCGTTGTTGGATGGCACTCATAAACCCCGAGGGGTTTATGTGCCATCCAACAACTCGGGTGTGTGTTAAATTCTCGTAACACACTTCTCCCCATACTTTATCCTATATTTTATACGTTTATATATTCTTTTGTATGATTTTGGACATGTATTGTAATTTACCCAATGTTCCGCTACTGTTTATTGTACAATACCTTGTGTTCCAACTGTTACATAATCTTACAATGTTGTATTGTTTGTACTACCCACATACTAGTGTAACTGATCATCCTTCACAACCCTATGAAACCCCCTCCCCCCCAGGCCACACCGTGAGATGAGCAACTTGTTGTTCAGTGTGCCCTCCTGTCAAAACATTTCAATAAATAAATAAAATAAACAAATAAAAGATTGCTGCTCTTACCTGCCTGTTTTATTGACAAATCTGATTTACTGGGAAGCCCCCGGTACTGCACTTTTATTTTTGCCCATTTGTTATACATATAATATATAGTGGTAACTTTTGTATGTAAAAGTGGTGATATGTCTAGTCATTCAAATTACCGATCTATCTCTATACTCCCCCCACCCTCAAAAACACTGGAATGCACTGTGTATGATCACATTGTCGACTACCTTGAAAAACATCAGCTTCAATGTCCACAACAGCATGGATTCTGAAACCAGTATAGCACCGCTACTGCCTTAGTTGAATTCACTGGGTATATATATGATGCATTAGTTCAGGGGTTCATGGTGGGGGCAACCTACATTGACCTCACCAAGGCCTTCAACACTGTAAATCACGGGCTCCTCCTGAACCAGCAGTCCTCTACAGGACTATCCCCTGAATCAGTGTCTTGGTTTAGGATCTACCTTAGTGGTAGAGAACAAAGGGTACAAATTCTATATACTCTCTCTCTCAGAAAATCAGAGCGTAAATACAGAGGATCAATCTTGGGCCCCCTTCTTTACAGTCTGTTTTTAAATCAACTTCCAGTAGCAACACAAGGTAACTTTGTACGGATGATGCAGTGCTATACAGCAGCCAGTCAGACCCTGTAGCACTAGAAAAACAGTTGTAGACTAACTTCACGGATTTGACTATGGACTAGTGGTATACAGTGCTGCAACCAACACAGCACTCATGCGGGTAAAACAACCCTCAGTAAGGCCTGTAGGTTTATTCAGGGTACACATCACCTAACACACACTTGCGAGCTTTATGCACACTCAGGTTGGCTAAACTTGGACTGCCATATACAGTACCAGGTATGTCTTCTTGCAAAGAAATCTTGACTTGGATTAACACCCCGGGTGTGTGGAATTTCCTCAGCTTGGCTAACAAAGCTAGGAGTACCAGAGGAACAAACAGCAGCCATTTCATGTCCCCTTCTAGCAGACCTCCCAAGGGCAATGGTCCTTTGAGTACCATGTGCCCTACTGGCCATATAAGCTCAGTGACAACCTTCTGTCAGAAACTAAAGTAGGTCTGTTTAAATTAAAGCTTCATGCCCATCTCGCATCACACAGTAGTTGTGACTGTAACTCCTAACTGTACCAGCTTGGCCTGAAAACCATGTTCTACCTTTGCACCTACTGTTTCACACTTTACTATTCCCCCCGCCAACCAACTGGAAATTCACCCCCCCCCCAAACTTAACACTTACCCCTCACCTCACTATCACCTGCAAAATTCCCTTCTTCACTTGACTCCACCTCCCAAGGACCATGCCAGCACATAGTCCCATTCCTCCCATCAACTTCAGTACATAGCCATTGAAACTGCAACCGGTCTGTCATCTTTATCCATCCAAATGTCCTCTGTCCTATCCTAGTAATCCTCCTAGCCCCACCGGACTAATCCATCTCTTCTTCTGTAAATGTCCGCTCTGCTCAACCAGCAGCCATAACAACACCTGATCCGCATGTACTGCACTTAGACAAAAACTGTTTTCAAACATGTTTGCTAAACCACTTCAAAACAATGTAACTAAGACTTCCTAGCTACTGTGTGTGTGGTTATGTCTTGTATTGTATTTCTGTTTTTTCTCATTAGACATGGAACCTTTGTAAATGAGCTTGTAGCTCAAAGGTATGTAAATCCAAGATCGAATAAATAAATAACTAAATAAAATATCCGTAAGCCTACCTTCAATTATTCCAATCATACCGTAAGTACTTTTCTCAGCAAAAATGGAAACCAGTAATCTCCCCTACAACACCTGATTACTTTTGGTGTTGGGGTGTGTGTGTGTGTGTGTGTGTGTGTGTGTGTGTGTGTGTGTGCGTGCACGTGTGTATATGTGTTACATCCATATACTAATACTTCTATAGTCTCCCACCTGCTATGACATTACCATTATGAGTTAGTGGCAGCCAGAAAAGCCCACCAAAAGAAATTTTCAATTACACAGTTAATAATTTCATTTTGTACCAGCTACTTATAGATTCTGCAAGCTCACACAATCTTTTCAGCCTGCTGTAAGAGCTTATCGAGGGTTAGTAAACTGATGTGTTGGGAGTGCTGAACTAATATTTTTTTTATATTCAGCCTACCTGCATCCTGCAAATCAGCCCCAACACTTCATAGATACATAGAATTTGACAGCAGCATGCCGTGTTCTTAAACTTAAGTAAGGCTTTCGAATTCGACACCTTTGATCATGGGCTGCTCCTTTCCTCCCTGAGAGCGATAGAGCTGGACTCACTATCCTTGCATTGGTTTGCTGGCTACTGTACCTTTCTGACTGATGGCAGCAAGTCAAGGCAGAAAGTGAACTTTCTCCCCTTAAACCTCTGCAAAGAGGGGTCCCCCAGGGATCGATTCTTGGTCCCCTACTGTTTGCAATTTACATAAACAACATTGACACCAACATAAATAAGGCCAATATACATCTGTTCGCAGATGACACGGTTCTTTATCTAAGTCATCATTCACCAGGGGCTGCCTGTGGAGACCTACAATCTACTTCAGAGCCAACTCCTAAACAAAAAGCTCCTATTAAATGCAAAAAAAAAACTAAGGCAATGCTGTTTTCTCCACTTCTCCATTCTGCAAACTCAGCCAGTGCTGGCTCCATTCCACAGATCACAACAGTTCTGGGAGAAAACCTAGAATTTGTCAAAAAATTCAAGTACTTGGGAGTGTGGCTCGACCATAGACTTTCCTTTATGGACCATATCAAAGATCTGCTAAAGAAATTGAGGCAGAGGCTTGGACTCTTTTTCAGGATTAATAACTTTCTTACTAGCGATGCCAAGTGGCGGCTGGTACAAATAACGTTTCTCTCCTTGGTCGACTATGCTGACTTTCTTTATAGTCACTACCCTGTCTATCATCTTACTAAATTGGTCAGGCATAGCAGAGAGGACATCGCCATCATGGTATGTTATAAGTGCAGGGAAGTTTAGGATCGGGGGAAGCAGCTGCAAATTTCCTTAACCAAGGATAGATTGACCGGGGTACTAAGCTTTAGAAATTTTTGTATTTTGTTCCATAGAGACAGCAGCGCAAAGTTTGTAGCCATTCTCCCAAAGCTTGTTTTTAGCTTAGGTACCTTTAAGGAAATAAAGAAGTAGCTTCTCAGTGCATAGTTCCCAAGCTCGCATAGTGAAAGAAAATCAGAGGTATATAGGGACAGTTTTTTGATAATAGCTCTGAACGTCAAGAGTAAAGCATTTCTGTTTCTCCTGTATTGAAGGGAGGGTCACCCCACAGCAGCATAAAGGGTACAATGATGAGTGGAAAAAGGTAGGCCAGTAATGAATCTGAGAGCCCAATTTAGCCTGACCTTGTGGCCTCTCCTTCACATTTCTCTAATACCTAATTGTGTAACCCGCTCTCCTTTCCTGTGTCCTCTTCGAGGCTTTATCTGTCCCTCATCCATCCCCTACCACCCTGCCTGTACCCTATCTCGCCTTGCATACCACACACCCCCTTCTACCCTGTTACACTGTTTGTTTTTTTCCTTTTTTAACTCACTGTCTGTCTTGATACTTATGGCATTGTATATAATATACCATTACCTAACAATTGTCCTCGTTAGTACTTCCAGCTACTGTTACTAGACTCATTATACACCATGAAGGAATCAAACCACTGTTTCCAAGCTGTTCTCCACTTATGACTACATTTAAATATTATATCTCTGTATTGTATAATATTACTGAGGTGTTACGTTGTGACTGTTCATATATTGTATATCCTGGGTTCCTGTGCTAACCAGGTCCATCTGGTAAATGAGTTATGCTCAATGGTGTTTGCCTGGATAAATAAAGATTTGATTGATTGATTGATTGATTGATTGACAGCAGATAAGGACTGCCAGGCCCACCTAATCTGCCCATTTTCCCTACCTGCTGCAAAACCCAAAGACCCTTCTTGATCTCTGGCTTTTTCTCCTACCTATTACTAGGGTACCCCTATGCAAATCCCATGCATTTTTGAATTTCCCTGCCAAGTTTTCATACACCGCCTCCACTGGGAGACTGTTCCATGCATCCACCACCCTTTCTGTGAAGAAATACTTCCTCACGATACCCTTTAGTCTACCCCCTTCCAGCCGCATGTCATGACCCCTTGTTCTAGAACATCTCTTTTTCTGAAAGATGCTAACCTCCTGTACCTTATTTATGCCCTTGAGACATTTGATGGTCTCTATCATATCCTCCCTTCCTCCCTCTCTCTCCTCTCCACCAGGGTGTACAAATTGAGGTCCTCGAGTCTCTCCTCATATGACATTTGGTGCAGACCCTGCCTCCACCCTATCTATGTCTTTACAAAGATGTGGCGTCCAGAACTGGACACAATACTCCAGATGAAGTCTCATTAATGATTTATATAGAGGCATCACTACCTCCTTTCTTCTGCTGGTGATACCTCTCCCTAGGCACCCCAGTACCCCACTGGCTTTTACCCACAGCCTTGGCACATTACCTGGCCACCTTTAAATCATTTGATATGATTACCCCCAGATCCCTCTCCTGTTTGGTTGCCATCAGTATCTCCCACCACCCCATCGTGTAAGCCTCCCCTGGATTCCTGTGCCACAAATGCATGATTTTGCACTTTTTTGCATTGACTCTTAGCTGCCACACTCTTGACCATTCCTCAAGTTTACCTCGGTCCCTCCTCATTTTTTCCACCCCTCCTGGAGTGTCTACCCTATTGCAGATCTTAGTATCATTTGTAAATAGTTATACCTTTCCTTCCGGACCCTCTGCAATGTTACTTATGAAGACATTGAATAGGACTGGTCCCAGAACTGACCTCTGTTGCACTCCACTGCTTACCCTCCTTTCCTCAGAACAAGCACCATTTACCACCACCCACTGTGTTCTATTCCTCAACCAGTTTCTAACCCAGTTTACCACCTTGGGGCCCATTCCCAGGCTGCCTAACTTGCTTACAAGCCTTTTATGTGGAATGATGTTGAAGGTCTTGCTGAAATCCAGGTATAGTAGGTCACATCCACCATTCCCCTCTAATCCATTTCCATGGCTACCCAGTCAAAGAAATATGTCAGATTTGTTTGACATGGCCTTCTTGCTGTGAATCCATGCTGCCTCGGATCCTACTTTCTGCTGGATTCAAGATGTTCCACAATCCTTTCTTTTTGCAGTGATTTCATTATTTTCCCCACCACTGAGGTCAGGCTGACTGGTCTATAGTTTCCAGCCTCCTCCCTGCTCCCACATTTGTGTAGAGGGGCTAAATCAGTTCTCCTCCACACTCCACTCCTCCCCACTGCCTGCTCTTCAACACTCAACAAAGCAGGTCTCCTAATACTTCCCCTGTATACAATATTCTCTGCTTGATTACAAGTGAAATCAACTCCTCAGACAAGTGCACTTCAACAAAAAGTACTTTTCTCATCAAAAATGAGCACCAACAATCTTCTATACAACCCTTGACAGCTGTCAGTATGCTAGGCCCTTTAAGTTTTTCTAGGCTCCTCCCCAGTGTGACATTACCTCTGTGACAGTGGCTGCTGGAAAAGCCAACCAAAGTAAATTTACAAGTACACAGCTGAGAATTTTGTTCAAGTATTGGCTTCTTAGATCCTCCTTCTACCCTGCAGTAAAAGCCTATCAAGAGTTGCCCAGCTGCTAGTTTGTGAGTACTGAACTAATTAACTGCACTTTCTTTATTCAGACTTTTTCTCTTCCACAATCAGCCCTAACATTTATCAAAACAGGTCAGCAAATACTTTCCTCTGTTATGATGGTCCCTTGCTTGATTGTGAGTAAAATCAGTTACTCATGCAAGCACACTTCCAAGTATCTCTACACAAATAAATTTTCTTGGCAAAATTGGGCACCAGCAATCTGCCCCAGCCACTGGCTACCTAATTATAAATGAGAGATGAAACATAGAAACATAGACTTTGATGGCATATAAGGACCACTTGGCCCACCTAGTCTGCCCAGTGGCCTACCTAGGGAGAAGAGATGTAGCAAGCTTTTTTCCCCATGTCACGGTTATTGGATTCAGAAGGAGATGGGTCTGACTTAGTAACACAGTGACAGTAATTTTAGATTGTAAGGAACTGTAGGTCCATCATGTCCACTCCCTGTTCATAAGCAGGGATGGAATAAGTATGATGATAAGACGTACAGATTTATAGGGATTCCCTACACACTGCACTATCCAGGGCATCCTGTGAGTCTCATGGTAAGTAGAACTTAGTTCAGGCTTACCTTAAAGGCCTGCACTGTCTTCATGATCACTGTCTCTGCTGGTAGGTGATCCCATATGTTTACCACTCTCTGGAGGAGAAATACTTCCTAACATTACCCCTGAATTTCCCACCCTTAGGGCAGGTCCCCATGTCCCCTACAGGACAACAGATGGAAAATCTCCAACTGTTTGATCTTGTTGATGCCCCTGAGTATACAAAATACTGAAATCATGTCCCTCTCAGCCTTTCTCCAGGGTTAACATGTTAAGGTCCACCAGTTCCCCCTACTGCTGATCATTTTGGTGGCCCTGCATTGCACCCTTTTGATAACTTCAGGGTTCCTTTTATATTGAGGAGACCACAATTGCACTCAGTAGTCATGGTACTATAGGCCTTTATGGTATGCCTGGTCAAGGTTCTGCTAATAACCAAGATAATCACCTGGTATCCTGGATAGTAGCGTGTGTAGCAAATCCTTATCATTTGGTTTGTGTTTGCACAGCCTACTTATTTCTTTCCTGCTTGTGAAGCTGGGGTGAAGAAATGACCTACAGACTGTTTTGACCTTAAACTGCTACTACGTTATCTCTGTGACCTTTTGTGCACCTAAATCTCCCACAATCCTTTTTTATCACTTTTAGGCTCTGCTGTCACTGCTGCTTACCTTCTTCAGCCTGGCCACCTCCGGCTTTGTCCTTACTTTCTCTGTCTCTTTTCAACCTCTGATCCTAATGGGCTTCCCGTCAGCTTTCCAACTGTGTTTGGGATTTGGGGGGCATCCAGACAGGGCACTGCAGAGAGCTTTGGACCAAAGCAGGCACTGCACTGAATACTAGAGGGACACAAATGTGTAACTACTGCCTTGCAGTCAGAGGATCTGGGAAATAATAAATGATCATACGATGAGTGTACAAGAAAACAGCTCATGGTTATGTGGAAGTCCTGGGATATTCTGAGGAAAAAAGTAGCCAGTGAAAATAAAAGAATACTTTTAAGCTGAGAATGAATCGTGTTCTTCTCTTCAGCTTGGTTTTTGGGTCACTTTGACTTGGGCTGTTGCTACTGATTACATCTGAATACTTGAATGGCTAATTGGTTAACTTGGAATTTGCTATGCCTTTTGGGGGTTTGTCCAACATGTCTGTTTAACTTTAGGGGAGGCAGTGGGCTGCGTGAAAGCAGGCCCTCAGAGTACTGACATAATTTTGCATACATCTTGAGGATTTTCTTTTTTTGGAAATACTCCTTCCACCCCTCCCCTGGCAATTGCCGCTGCTCCCTCCAGCCTACACTGCCCATCGGACCTCCACCAGAAGGAAGTAGAACTATGGGGGGGCAGACAACCTCCCCTGAGAGGAGAGCTGCCTTTCCACTGCTCAATCTTGCTCCCTCCCCCCCAATGCCAGCTCTCCAGTTACCCGAGGTTGTTCCCAAACCCGGGTCGCCGGTGTGTCATGAGATAAGGTATCCAGCACCTCAACCCTCTGTGACACCGGGCCAGATTATCTTGGTGATTTTCTACCTGAGTTAATTCCTGTCCCATGGAACATACATCACATGTGCTTCATGGCATTCATGCACACTTAAATATGTGCCTCCATTCAGGACCCAGCTGCAACTCCCAAATAGCAGCTTTCCATGCTCCACCACCTGTGGTCTCCCTTATGGTTGTATAGATGTGAAGCTTGCTGCCCTCCCTTCCCTTTATCCCCTGGGATGCTCAGTCCTCCTTCCTTCAAGCTGGCCATCATGTCCTGGGCTTGTTTCTAGACCTGGTTACATAATATAGCAAGTGGCAGTGATGACACTGTGCTGATGGGCCAGCCTTCCCACAATTCTCACTTTTTTCTGACGGGTTGCTGCTGGTGGTCCCAAGATGTAAACTGAAGCACCATGTGACCAGACACAAATAACAGAAACAGAATGTGCATACTGCAATCCAGTGTGCATGTCAAATTTGTGGAGGAATTAGTTAAACTAGTTAGGCACTAATTTATAGACCATGTATAGCATTTTGGTCAAGGGCACAAGGTGATGCCACGATGAGATATAATTAATATTGTATCTTCAGTATTGGTCACTTTTAATAGTTTTTCACATTCTACCTCCTTGGAACTCGCCCCTTCCTTTCCTCACCATTTCCCCCTCACCTCCAATTCTACATATAAAGCTATTTTTCTATATACTATTGTTTCAACTGGAAAAAGACAGACAGTGGAAGATTTTTTGATCACTGCTTTTAATTAAAAGAAAGGAGGCAGAAAGTTAAAGATTTGATGAAAACTGTTTGGTTAAAGAAACATATCAAATGCCTTTGCCACTAGGACATTAAGAGATGACTTACATAATGACATTTTTTTTCCTGTTGCTTTACCCCCTGAAGAAGTGCTGTTTGCACAAAGTGCAGGGGTGTTTGCCTGATAGCTGTCTGGTCTGAACAAATTTTGCACTTGCCGATTTCTTTCTGTTTCCCATTGAGTTCTCTGTCATTTTGTTGACCTGGTATCAGCTGCACCCACTAGAATGTTTTACCATATAACTTGCAACCTGCTCACCCATGCCAGAAAACCATAAAGCAGGGTCATCCACTCAAAATTGAAAGCAGTTTGCTGTGGTTTGATATGGTTACCACTAATCTTGTTTTCTTTTTCTATTTCAGGAAGTACTTGGAAACAAGAATTTAATTTCTTTACGTACTATATCCTGGTAAAATATTTTAATCAATAAAATAAATGAAACATGATATAGGTTTCAGTAATTTAAATGTTTAAATAGAATCATACTATGGGGCTAATGCAGTTGTACTGGATTATTGTATCAGCTTTCAGACCTCTGTCCCTTACCACTTTCAATGCAAAAGCCTCTGAACATTGTGATTTCGAATGGAATAGGAGCCAACCTTGCTTTGTTGCCAGTTACTATATAATTAGTGTATAAAGGAAACACAATCTGCATTGATGTTTTATTATAAAACCCACAGGCTTTGTTTGAGACTAAAATTAGATGTACTTGTAGCAGTGACTGGGAAATGTAGGAGGGCTTAAAATCCCTGCAGAACATCAGAAATCCTTTCTATTTCTGACCATGGAAGGAAGTGTGGGATAGTTGATAGGCACTGGTTTTGAAATGGCTTGAGGTTTTCCAGAAACAATATTTTGCAAACAAAAAAGGACAAGGATCAAAAGATGAATTATAGTGTGGCAACAAATGGCACACTTTTTAAAGAAATGTCCAGATGTTAAGTCAAACATTCATAGGAAGGGATACTCTGTCATATAGGTAGGGGAACTGTCAACTGAGGGAGGGGGATTTCATCATACAGTTTAATAGAAAGAGTCAATGGCACAGGAGTATTTTTTTTAGTATAGCTATTTGGTCCCCATTGCATCCTCCCACCAACTGGCGATGGGGACACATAGGTATTTTTTTACTTTGGTTTTCTCCCTTGACCCCAGGGCCCCAGTACCTGGCTGTGTGAGTGTGTGGAGGCACGCTATGCACCCCGTGGTGCCAGCTCAGGCCCTTCCTCCTCCTGTAGCTTTTTGCCACCCCTTCTCTGCCTACGCTTATCCAGCGGACCTCCAACCAGTGGAAGCGGAACTATGGGGGGGTGCCAACCCACCCTCACCACCCTTGGGAGAGGAGAGTTGCCCGTCAGCATGCTCAGTCCTGCTCCACCCTCCGCCATGCTGGCACCCTGATGACCCGAGGTCATTCCCAAACCCAGGTCGCCGGTGTAGCGTGAAGAGTGGCATCCAGTGCCTCAACCCTCAGCACCACTGTGCTGGCTTGGCACAGGATTTCTTAAACAATCTTCTAAGGGGGATCTGAGTTTCTGAACATCCTGTGAGTTCCAGCCCAGTTTAACTAATGGAAATGTCACACACACACAAACACTGTTGAAAGAAAAGAAAAAATTACTCACCTTAGTAATGTTGTTTCTTCTAATGGAGTCTTGCTATATTATGACAGTAGCAGTTTGATCCAGCTCTAGAACTGCTCCGGAGGTGAAATGGTTAAAACCATTCCAAAATAGAATTTTGGCCATGAGCTCTACGAAGCAGCACTATCTGTGTTATTTCAAACCTGAACTGTCAGATCTTTACGAGCCAAACTCACTAAGGTCTGTGTGGAAGCTGTAACCTACACTAGCCAAATGGCTACCTAAATAATAACAACCATTGCTGGTCCCAACACCCAAGACTCAAGTCAGGGGACCAGAAATACTAACACAATTCTAATCATATGAGAATAAAACATAAGTATAATAAAACACACACACACACACACACACACACACACACACACACACACACCCCAAGGCCCCAAAAGGGGACATAAATGCTAACAGGGCATAAAAAGGTGCCCACACCAAGTTGCCCGCACCCCACCCAAGTAGAGGTTCTGAGAGGGGCAGGTTAGATAAATATGTAAGACTCATTAGAAGAAACAACATTACTAAGGTGAGTAATTTTTTCTTCAAACAACATGAAGTCTTGCTATATTATGACAGTAGCAGAATACACAGCAGTACCTCCATGGAGGAGGGCAGAACCTACTTAGGAATAGGCTCTGAAGAACAGCTGTGAAACCGAGCATCTCTCCTGGCCTGGACATCCAGGGAGTAATGCTTGGTAAAAGTGTGTACCGCTTTCCAAGTAGCAGCCTGGCAAATCTCTAATATAGGATGTCTCTGGCAGCAGCTAGAGACGCCAGCTACCCCTGGTAGAATGAGCCTCAGACGGGGGCTCTGCCCAGTTTTTATAACAAATTGGATACAAGAGACAATCCACCTGGCAATTGATCTCTTAGTGGCAGGTTTGCCTTTTCCCAACTTCACCATAGGTAAGGAAAAGTTGGAGGATTCGAACCTGGACCTTTGGTACGCCTATATAGTAACTAAGAGCTCTCTAACATCCAGGTTGTGCAACCTCCCTCACCAGAAGAGGAGTGATCAGTGAAAATACTGAAGGGAGATAGATTGATTAAGATGGAAATCTGAAACCACCTTAGGCAAAACTTCCTATTAGTCCTAAGGACTACCTTATCTCTGTGGAAAGAAATAAAGTCAATTTCACTGACAAGGCTTGCAACTCACTTGATGCCTGGCAGAAGTGATAGCCACTAGAAAACAGTTTTCCAAGTTAGGTACTTAAGCTCTGCAGAAGACAGAGGTTCAAAGGGGTTGCATTAACTGGGCAATGCAAACATTAGGTCCCAAGTAGGGGCCGGTTCCCGAAAGGGTGGATTAGTATGGAGTAATCCTTAAAAAACTTGGAAAACACAGGATGAGAGGAAAGAGGGATGACTTTCCTGCTGACACAAAAGCAGATACAGCTGCCAAACGAATCTCAGGGTAACTGGTCTGAGACCCAAGGAATTAAGATGTACCATGTAATAACACAGTGGGCAAATCAGCAGATTCTGGGGAAATATTTTCCTAGCACACCAAATGGAAAACCTTTCCATTTAGAACTATAAGTAGCTCCTAGTGGAAGGCTTCTAGAAGCCTTTAGGATCTCAAGAACACCCTGAGAGAGCTGTAAATCAGCAACTCTAACTCCTCAAGAGCCAGGCCTTGAGGTTGAGGGATTTGAGGTCCGATACCAAACCCTTCCCTGGGCACAAGTCAACAGGTTGTGATTCCTGGGAGGCAAAGGGAAGATGGATTGTCAGTGACAGAAGGAGGGGTACCAGGGCTGCCTGGCCTAGTCCGAGGCAATCAGAATCACCCTGCAAGGCTGAGATCTGATTTTGACTAGTACTTTGAATAGAGAGGAGGGGGGGAATAGAGAAACTTCCTCCCAATCCAGAGGAAGAGCATCCAGGGAACTGAGCCCAGCACTGGAGGCCTGCAACAGAACAGAGGAAGTTTGTGATTGTCTGGGGCTGCAAAAAGATCTATCTGAGGGGTGCCCCATCTGGCAAAGACTATCCCCAGCACTTGAGGATCCAGGGACCATTCGTGATGGCCCTGGGAAATCCTGCTGAGAGCATCCGCTAGGACATTGTCCTTCCCTGGAAGATGAACTGCTATGAGGGAAGTGTTCAGGGAATAGGCCAGAGACCACAACTTCATTGCCTCGGTGCACAAGACCGAAGACCGAGTGCCCCCCTGTCTGTTGATGTACCACATTGTTGTGGTGTTGTCTGTTCTGACTTGTATCACCTTGTCATGGACAGATGCAGAAAATGCTTGAACAGCTAAAAAGACAGCTCTGAGTTTCAGCAAATTGATGTGGAGCAGAGATTCCTAGGGGGACCACACTCCCTGAGTGGAAGGGTCGCCCATGTGGGCTCCCCAACCCAGAAGGGAAGCATCTGTAGTGAGAGTCAAGTCGTGAGTAGGGGGAATGAAGGGGACCCCCAATCTTAAATTACTCTGATCCTGCCACCACTGGAGGGCTAGGATCAAGGTTCGAGTCACTGGGACCAACTTGGAAAGGGGGTCTCTTCTCTGAAACCAATAGGTTCTCAAGTGAAACTGAATGTCTCTCATCTGAAATCTTGCTCCCTGCACAACGGCTGTGGATGCAGCCATGTGCTCCAGGAGCTGCAGAAAGTGTCTTGCTGGTCGAGAGACCTGCAGAGTGAAGGAGGAGGCCAGAGCCACTAAATTCCTTACCCTTTCTAAGGGAAGAAAGGCTCTGGCTAGCTTTGTGTCCAATTCTGCCCCTATAAAGGTGAGTACCTGGACTGGTTCCAGAACCAACTTTGGTAGATTTAGCAGAAAGCCCAGGGAGGTGAGAAGCTGCTGGGTGACCTGCAGGTGAGATTTTACCTGTTCTGGGGACTGGCCTACAATGAGCCAGTCGTCTAGATAGGGAAAACAGCAATCCTCTGCCTCCTTAGTGGGCCACTGCCACTGCTAGACATTTTGTGAATACCCTTGGGGCAGAGGTAAGGTCAAGGGCATTGCTTTGAACTGGTAATGACCTGAGGGCAGTTCGAATCTGAGGTACTTCGATGGGAGCTTCTGATTAGACATGGAAATAGGCATCCTTGAGGTCCAGGGAGGCTAGCCAGTCCCCTGGCCTTAGGGAGGGTAAAATCATTGCCAGCTCTCATTTTGAACCTTGGTTTCAAAAGATGCTTGTTCAGATATCTGATATCTAATATGGGCCGCCATTCTCCTGTCTTTATGGGTAAACAAGTATCTGAAACAGACCCTGCCCTGGTGCAGGGAGGAACCCTTTCTACTGCTCTGAGAGCTAACAGGATGAGACCTCTGCTTCCAGAGCAAGGGTCTCTGAAGCACTTGGTAGAAAAGTCTGCTTCTCAACTTGGGAAACTTTTGAAGCTGAGAACCAGACCCTGGCCTACTACTTCCAGAATCCACTTGTCTGAGGTTAAAGAAGCCAATTCTGGCTGAAGTAAGCCAGCCTGCCCCCTACCGGGTACAGGAGACCTGCCCTGGGCACCCCATCAGGGTGCCTGCTTAGCAGGAGCTTTAGGCTGGGGTGGAGCAGGTCTGCCCACCCCTTGTCTGCCTCTGCCTCTGAAGAAGCCCCTCTGAGCATAGGCAGCGGAGGCCTGAGTCTGGTAAAAGGCCTGTAAAAGGCCTACCCCTACCCCTGGGGTATGCCTTGAGGAGTGGCTTCCGCCTCCTTAGCCTGGGCACTCTTGTAAGTAGTCCTATATTCATCCATCTTTTCATGTAGTTCTCTGTCTGCTCCCCAAACAGAGAATTCCCACCACAGGAAAATCCATAGCCTTAGTCTGGGTATCCTGTGACAGACTAGTACACCTGAGCCAGGCCAACCTACGAAAAGCTACAGATGTGGCCATGACCCTAGAGGAAACATCATTAACATCCACAGCAGCATGAAACTGAACCTTAGAAGCCTCAGTGCCATCAGCAGCCACCTGTTCTAGTTCACTAGCCAGCTGGCCATGGGCTTGCTTGGCTAATTGCATCACAGTATCCCATCTAGATTTCTGATACCTAGCTACATAAGCCATATAATTTGCTTGCCTGAGTCCCAGAGAGGCTGCCATATACTGTTTTTTTTTGCCATGGCATCAATCTTCCTGGAATCCTTGTCAGGAGGATGTGAAGCCAGGAGAATATTAGCTTTATCACAGGCAGCAGCCTGAACTACCCCAACATGACTGCATTGCTGAGAAAGGAATTCTGTATCAGGACCTGATAATGTGTACCTTCTGTCCATCTTTTATCTACAGGAGGCACAGAATTAGGAGTTTTAAAATTTTTATTGTTTGCTTCCTAAAAGACTTATGTAAAGGAATAGACAATCTCCTAGACTCTGGAATATCCATCATTTCTACAAAATCAGGCTCCTCTTGCTCATCCACAGCTTCTTCTAAGGGAAGCTGGAGGGTTTCAGCAACTTTTTGTAAAACATGAAATGAGATGGGGACTCAGACAGCATAGGGGGAGATTCTAAAGGCCTGTCTGGGGAGATGTCCGTTCAATGGGCATACCCAGACCTTCCCAGCCACATTCATACTGTTCATAATCATCCTCCCCTCCTCTGGTTCATAAAATTCCTCAATATCATATTCCTGAACCACTGGGACTGGACGAACCGACCTTTGCCAGATAGTGGCGGTTCGACGGACCCTGAGACAGTGACTGACAATTTGTATGGCTTTTGTTATCTCTGCAGCAGTTGGAGAAGGGGTTTTGGACCCAGACCTGCTGATTTTCTTTTTTCTTTACTGGAATTGGTTCCTCAGAACCAGCTTTTCTTCATCGAGGAAGTCTACGCCCTGGTCAGAGGTTACTCTCTCCGGTTCGGGTTGGCACCGAACCGGCTGGCCATCCGGGTCAGCGGACTTTTGGCTTCTTGTTCCCTGAGCCTGCCCAATCTTTTTCCAGGGTGGCTGCAGGAAATTCTTACATATCTGGCAGTCTGACTGGAGGTGGTCAAACCCCAGACAATAAACACATAGTGGTGTGTGGGCCAGCCTTGGCAAAGACTTCCCACAAACATCACAGTGTTGAAACCCAGTGGCCCGGTTTTCTTTGGGTTTCTCAGACATAATGCCAGCCTAACCAGAAAATCTTGCCCTTTAACGGCAGTGCCAGGTAAGACACCTTTATCGGGTTCCTAACCGTGTCATTGGTATTGGAAAAACGAATAAACCGCTTTTTTAGAACCGATAAGAACTGGAACCGCGACTCTAAAATATTAAATTTTAGTTTTAAATGAGTTTTAAACCCAACTGATCGGTTCAAACCGAACTGATAACTTACAAGTTCCACACAGACAAAACCTTCAATTTACTTACGGTTACCACAGATAGAGCTTGAACCAACGGTTTTATGTTAAAATAAAACTATTCTCGGTTGAATCCAACTGAGAAAACACTTTTAAACCGAGAAATGAACCAGCAGTAGGAGAAATCTCGAGCAACTGTTCACTGAGGCGGAGTAAAGAATCTGACAGTTCAGGTTTGAAATAACACAGATAGAGCTGCTTCTTAGAGCTCGTGGACAAAATTCTATTTTGGAATGGTTTTAACCATTTCACCTCCGGAGCAGTTCTAGAGCTGGATCAAACTGCTATTGTCATAATATAGCAAGACTTCATGTTGTTTGAATAGAAATGTTCTGTACAACTAAAACAAACAACTCTGATTTCTTTTTTTACAACAGATACCGAAAACATACCTAACACAGGTGCACTAACCACCAGCATTAAAGAAGTAGCAGTACAGGAAACAGTGTCAGCAATTCATATTATGCTGTCTGAGTCCATTACAAAGTAATGCAAAGAAGATACTGCAACAGAAATAAAATAAACATGTGTAGCAGTTTTTCCCATTTCCACTGGAAGCCCTTGTATAGTATGCATTTCTCATGCTTGCAAGCATTTTTCAGCTAGGAGAGTTAGTAGCATTTCTTGGTGCCATTCCCTGTAAGTAGGTAGATCTTGAGCCATCAGATTTCCAAGAACAACTTTCTTGACAATCACCGCTACCAGGCAGTTACAATTTTTCTGAGCACACAGTGTCAACCCCAGTCCCAGAATACAGGTCTCTAAAGTAAAAGCATCCTGCTGCCCTGAAGTGGGGAGCTATCTTGGAAGATGGACCAGAAAGGATAGGCCTTCTATCATTCCCAACATATGTATTTCAGAGAGATCTCTTCCTTCCCACATTTAGTACATCTGGGGGCTTCCAGTTTCCCTATTTTATCTAAGTGAACCAGTGTGTAGAGTATGTTATTAAAGGACAACTAACCCCCCTATTTTCACAATAAGCTATTTTAAAAATCTGGCTTCATAGAAAAGTAAAGGAGATGCTCCTGTTTACATTGATGCTAAAACTGCATTTATATACTGTAAGTAACATAAATATAGTTTTAGAGCATTTAAAAAATGGAAACATCAGCCTTCCCATTTCAAACCCCCACTCTGTCTGCTCCCTAAAATGGCTGCCACATGTGCTGTGTGACATCATAGGAGCTTCAGGCTGACAGCTACCTTACTCTCTCTAGTGCCAACAAGAGCCCTTTATTTCCTTTCTTTTAGTGTTGTCTCACAAAAGTAAAAAAAAACATGACTTAAAGAGATTTACCATGATTAGTCCCTGCACCATACCTACGGGTGCCTTACTGCCAGAAGATCCAGAAAATATTAAGCTTTCCATTAAGCTTGCATTTATACAAAAGCGACATCACTCATAAATTTCTATTCGCTGGGTCCCAAGGACTTCCCAGTTTTTTGCAGCCACCCACACTCCACCCCCACACTCACTAGCATGATGATGAGATGCCAGTGAGAGCAAGGGGGTGCTTGCCATTATAAGCAATGGGTGGCAGCCTTTCTATCTATTTTAAATAATATAAAGGCTTTTTTAGTCAACCGGTGCCCACATTTCATTGCCAAATGGCCATTATATTATTTAAAATAGATGGAAAAGCTGCCACCACTTCATTGTTGGCATGCCACCACCCACACCACTGTCACTTGAGTGGCCAGTGCCTCTCACTCCAGTTGTTCCAGAACTGTCTGACTCCCCTACATTCTCTGAATAGAACAGATCCTTCTCCTTCCTGAATCCCTCAAGTTCACTACACAGTTGCTACTGGTACTTACTCATTTTGTGACTGCATGGACAGAAACAGTGCCTTACATTAGAATATTGGGTCTATCATGGCTTTGAACATTTAACAGATGTTGTCATGTATGGCTGAAAACTGTAAACTCCCTAGTGAGCCCTTCAATTAGTTCCTTGAGGGGTTCTGGAAATAAGTCCATAGTGCTGCTCTCCTGGAAACTCTCCATGGTTGACATGATGAGATGGACAGCTAGAATGGCCTGACTCAGTGAAACAGTATTTGAGCTTAGGTCATGGGTGCATTTCTCAAAGGGTGACAGAACCTGGACCATGCCCTCAATTATGCTTCAATCATGGTGTAGCAGTACCCCACCAATATCCTGCTCATTGGATAACTCACGTGGAACACACATCTGTTTCAGCAAATGCTTCAACATATAAAATGTGCTGTTCCATTGTGTGCTGACATCTTGGATTAGCCGAAGGTTTGGTGATCCAAGCTGGTCCTGAACAGTCTGCAACCCTCGGATTGCCTTAGCAGAATGAATGAAATGTCTATAGATGTCTCTTGAAATATCAACAATAATTTATTTCTTTTTTATTTTAGTCTTTGGTAACCGGATAAGGCCCACTAGGCACAAGTGCCTGTTTTCAGGGGTGACCTGGGAGCACTGGGCGGTTAAGTGACTTGCTCAGAGTCACACAATATGCAAGTGGAGGTTGTAAGACTTAAACTAAGGTCTGGTCTGTTGGCTGTACCAAGCTCGTTCACAGCTCATTATTCTAACCTCTAGGCTATACTGCCACTAACACTAACACTGCTCTGGAAAGCATCAGTGGCCACATGGTTCAATGTATGATCAAAGCAACAGATTCTCCGGAAGTGGCCATCATGAACTGCTTTTACCATGTTTGTCCTATTATCTGTAATAAAGGACCCAACATGAAAACCTATTGTTTTAATCTAGAAGGGCAAGCATGTCTTGTAAAGATGTAAGAATGTTAACCCTGGAGTGTTAGTTTGGAAGAATTGCAACACTAAGGAGAGCAGATATCCAGTGGGATGGGGAAATGCGACAGCCAAGGCCAGAGGAAGAGAAGGAGGAGTCAACAGCAGTTATGCCACCATGTGCAACTGGTATAGCAACTGGTATAGGTGAACACCAGTGTGCAGTGAGTGTGAGTTATGCATGTACTGAGTTTGTACTATTCCATGCTTAAGATGTACAATGGAAAACCCTGCCCACAGCCTGTTTCAGCAATTTCTCCACCTGACCGTGGCATGCCTCATAGATATTTGGCACAACTGTACAAGAAAAAGTAGTTCACGTTGGAATGCGGTTTTGAGGCTGCAAAAAATTTAGACATCTGTGGAATCCAGTATCTTCAACAATAGAATAAGATTGCAAATTCAGAGCAATCATCTCACCTACAAGCAACATGATCTCAACAGCTGTGGGGTGAGTTGGCAAGAACTTTGTGTGGGCTATAAATGCTTCCTTTATTGTAAGAGCAGGCTTTTGAAATGGCACAGCCCTGCTCCTGGCCCTGGCTCCAGAGTGGAGAAATGCAGGTGATTTAGGCTGTGGGGAGATGGGCACCATAAACTGCACCTCTGCTGTCTCACCATCTGAGCCACTATAAGAGGGACTTGGTATCGTGCCTGTCGGAGTACTTGGGCAAGGACTGGAAACAAGATTTTGCTGGCGTTCAGTCATTTTCTGACTGCCTCTGCCACCATTAGCACTGGCAGCACCATCAACAGAGCCAGGAACTGCTTTTTTTGAAATGCAGTGTGCAGTGATATGTACTGTACAGACAACTCCAGCAGGGGCTTTATCCAAGTTAGCCAACTCAGGAGGCTTTTTCAGAAATTGGTTCCAAAGACATGTAGTGCTCAATTTATCAACATTGTTACCATTGGCTCTGGCCACAGTGTGAACACACAGCTCTTCTTTTATCATCAACCTGCTCAGTAAAAGAACTCCAGATAGCACTGGAACTTGAACTTGTACCTGACCTCAACCCTCTTGTATGCTGCTTGCTCCCATCACCACCAGATTAAGTTTGGAGTGGTGTAGAAGTCTACTGTGAACTGACACCAGATGCAGGTCATTTTCTCAGAGGATGTGTCATGGAGCACATCTTCAAGCCTTTTTAAATCTTATGGAGTAGGAGCATATTCTGACCCAGAAAACATTGTCTCACTGTCTCCATCATGCTCAGAAGAACTGCTTGGATTTAACTGCCAAGGCCATGGCTGAATACTTCTATCATGAGCTGTGGTCATGGTGTTACTGGTGGATTTTGTGGTGGTGGTAATGGTTTCAGCAACAGCAGTGGTGAATGTGATGGTGATGGTGGTAGTAGTATAATTATTGGAGGTAGTGCTGATGGTGGCACTGGCAGGAGCAGTGGAGGTGGTGGTTTTGTTGCTAGTGGCAGTATTGGAGGTAGTGCTGATGGTGGTATTAGCAGCAGCAGTGGAGGTGGTGGTGATGGTGGCAGTCAATGTGGCAACAACATTAGTCACTACAGATTCAGCAAGGTACCATGGCATGCACAGTATCCTTCTTGGAAGTTTTACCTGTCTACGGCATGGGAGAGGCCAGGTTACTCCGCACCCAGGGATTGAACCAATGGCTGCAAAACTGGTGCAGAGCTGAAGGAGTTGGCTTAATTGGGGACTGGAGAACCTTCTGGATGGATGCAGACCTATACAGGAGGGATGGTCTGCATCCATCTGGGGTGGGGGACTATGTTCCCCCTAAGGTGTGTGCATGTGCGCCCGCACAGCAGTCAGAAATAACCCGCACGTGGCTTCAGTAGTAGCACACACAGCAGCTGACAGGGATCCTCATGTTCATGAAGCAGTGACTATAGTCACTCAGATTTTAGACTCAGACAGCAGGACAGAAAAGTGAGTAGGAAAGAAACATTGTATGCCCACCCCTGAGGCCAGAACCCATTAACTTTAACAAGCCAGACATCTTGCTCTTGCTCCACTTATTGAACAATGGAACTGATCTGCAAAATTCCAACCAATCGGCTTTGCAGTTACAGCAATGTTTTCAGCTTGGCACCTCTTTTCAGTAAGACAGTACTTGATAATGAACAGTATTCCCCTGCTGTTCACAGAAATGACATGTTTTATTTGTTTGGTAGATTCCCCCCAACAAAGCAATGCGAGAGATTCTCTGACATAGGGTGTATATTATATTATTTCAGTTTTACAGTTGCACAACTTCAGTGTAATCTGCATCCTCCCCAAGCAGCGTCTCACATACAAAATGTTTTTATAATGGATTTAAAGCCTCACCGTTGAAAGTGTGTTCATTTTTTTTAGTACAAGACAATGGGAAAACTATAGTTTTTGTTTACAATAAAAGCATCAAAGCAACCTACTGTTTGTTTGTGTCATTTTTTTATGTATTTGTTGGGGGTCAGGATGGGTATAACCTTCTCAATTAGCAGGCTGAGAAACTGACTGTACATATGTCTAGAGAGATGAGATTGTGCTTCTCTTTAAAACAGGGTCTCATATTATATACACATTTGAGATTCAATGAATCAGAGCTTGTAAAAGGTTGCCCATGTTGGCTACATGGAGATAGTAATTCTAAAATGGACAACAAGAAATAACAGCGCAAAAAATTTCCTTTTCATTTAATTTCATAAATCCAGACTGTGCTTAGTATGGATCCGGAATGGAAGAGAAATACAGTCTCCTAAATGCATTTCCTCTATAACATCACCCTGACTCACTCCCTACATTGCAAAAATATATTTTTAAACCCCCACTGAGCTTGACAATACCCAGCATAGTCATTATAAACCATACCTAGGGTAAATGACGTCACATACAATTATGCATGCATCCATCAAAGATCCCATTGCTAAGTACTGCTTAAGAACTGTCCAACCCTGAATACCACATTGCCATAACAGTATTAAGTGATGTACTTTTGGAGTTGGCAGAGTTGTCTAAGATGTTTCAGAAAATGGTCTAACAACAGTTGAAGCTGTACAGATTGCTAGGGCAAAAGTAAAAAAAAAAAAGATCAGAAGCCAGTACCTGGGTGAAACTGTCTACTGGAGCCAACCAGTAAAACTGCTTTTGGCTAATTGCACAGCTGAAATAAGCACAACACAACAGCAGTTTTGCAATTCATTGGCCTGTTATGTGACCGTCTGGACAACTGATTTCCTCCCAAATGAACTTTCTGATTGATCTGCCTTTGATTTTGCAGCAGTGCCACATTGCAGCTTTGAGTTTGGCTTATCAAATATTGAGAGACTGTACAGCAAATATCAGGACTATTTATTTTCATCAGTGGACCAGGCAGAAATTGTTAGCCAGTATAATGACTTCAGATTTATAGTAGCTTAAAAAATAAAGGAGGATCATTAAAATCCTTTACTGACACGATCCACTTTGCTTTGACTAAAGTGCAGTACAGCATGGTGGCTAAACATATTGATATATGTGCTACATTCCAGGCTAAACATGAAGCTATCTGTATAGAGGTTCCTACACAGTCTTATCCTTCCCAAGAAGAGATTTTCCATAGGGAGGTGCACAGTGAGAAGGCTACAATAGCACAGAGAAAAATCTTGGGAGTGATGGAGGATCAAGTACTGAAGCAGACAGAAGTATGGTTTAGTAGGACCATAATTATCTTTGGGTGGAAGGTTTCACTCAAGGATTCTCATAGGAAAGTTAGGGAAGATTTGTTGCTGCTTTTGGAAAGAGCATTAGGATTTTATATCTCCAGAAACATGGTGGAGTCCATAAAGTTATATGGAGATCCTGAACCCACAACACAGATCGATATTACATTTAAAAATCCTCATACAGTTAGCAGCTTGCTTTCTCTGTCCAGCAAGCTGGATTCTTTGGGAATGCATTGAGTTAACACCTTAGACTTGGGTGAAGTATTTTCTTGGTTTAAACAGACTAAGGATAGTCCAGAATCAATCTTAGTGGCAGATAACCCCCTGATTGACTTTGGAAACCTAACTGACCCTAATACCTGCTCGCCACTGACAGTTATTGATTAAGCCTGACAAATGCAGCCAGTAGATAATATCAAACAAATGAACTTTGAATGCCAGCTGGATTGGGTAAGGGAGCTGGGGATTGAGATGTGGATGCCCTTTCTATACTTTCATGGAATATTGAGGGCATCCATCTTAAAATAATTGACCCTGAAGTAGTGAGATTTCTGGATAATTTTGATATTATTGGACTGCAAGAAACATGGTGTACAGAAAATGTAACTCCAAAATTGGCTGGATAGTCTGTCTTTACTCTGCCAGCAACAAAAGATAAAAAGTTTAGGTGGTTTAAAGGGGGTATTTCCTTTTTTATCAAAACTTTGCTAAATTTTCAGATCACTAACATTTCTACTAAGTCAGAGGGTACTTTGTCTCTAATGATTAGCAAGGGACAAGAGAAGATCATTCTCTGCAATATATACTTTTCCCCTCGCAATAGAGCTACTGATCCCGCTGACCTTTTCATTCAGGATCTGAAAATGGCACTTGACGAATTGTCAGATAAGAGTATACCTTGTCCTATAATTATTTTGGGAGTCTTTAATGCCAGAATTCCTTCTCATTTCTTGGAGGATGTATATTCAGATATGATCCATACAATATGTATAATTAATCCAAATATCTCCTATACTAGGACTGCTCAGGATGTAAAATCTAACCTCAGAGGTAGATAATTGCTAGCGGGCTTGGCCAGTAGAAATTTTTGTATTTTAAATGGTAGAGCTCAGGTCAATCTAGTCAGATCCTTAACATGTAGAGGACCTACTGGCTGTTCAACCCCTGATCAGGTTTGGACCAGTTTGGAAGCAGTAAAGCTGATCCAAAAGTTAGAGGTCATGGATAGATTGGAATCAGAACACTGTGCTATTGCAATTAACATCAAATGCCCTTTTGGAACTTTAGAGAGTGAGGCACAACAGGAAGAGAGTCTGGAAGTCATAAACAAGAGAAGGATTGGATGGGAGCCGATTCATCAAGCAAGTTTCAAAGAAATTCTTAGTACAGGAGTCTTAGGTGATATTCACAAGTTGGTCCTGAACAAAAGTAAGGCCTTTAATATATTGGAGAATTGGGAAACTATTCATTCTTTACTTGGACCAAGATGTAAAACAATGTACCATCCTATGTCCCTTTATAAAAAGCTTTGGTTTAATTCGGTATGTCTACAGGCAAAGAAAGAGTTTGGAGGAAAACTAAGACAGCATAAGAAGAAAAGAAATAAGTCTGCAACAGATTTTAAATTGCTAAAGACTGAAAGAGAAAAATATAGGAAAATTCTCAAATGGGAGAGGCATAAACATACTCAGGGACTTTGGGAAAAACTGAGGCAGGCTGTTTTGGATAGGGATGGAAGGCAATTTTGGAATACTGTTGCCCAGGGATATAATAGATATGCCAATAGGACTGAAGCCTATATTACACCTGAAGTTTGGGCATCTCATTTCTCCAAGCTGTATTATTCTCATGATGATCAGGAGACACCTGATGCTTTCAAAATACAGGAGGATGAAATTTTTCCAAGACCTATCTTGATCACAGAGGATGAAATCTGGATGGCACTGACTGGCCTTAAGGCAAATAAGGCACCAGGGCCGGATGGGGTCCTAGGTGATCTCTATAAGGTTTTTACCAACTGATGGATTCCTTTTCTTCTTCTTTTGCTGCTTAATGGCCTGGTTCAGGGGTACTCTTACCCTGCCAGTTGGGCAGGTAGTGTTATCTTCCCAATTTTTAAATAAGAGGATCCGAATGACCCAAGGATGGATAGGCCTATTAGTTTGATAGATATTTCACAAAAGATTTTCTCTAGGATAATTTTGGGCAGATTGCTGTCATGGGTCAAGGAGAGCTCAGTATTGAATGAGGCACTGAACGGTTTCCGGAAGGACAGTTCTACAGTACAACACTTTTATGTGCTTCAGCACCTGATCTGGAAGCATACTAAAGTGAGAAAAAACAGATTATATTGCTGTTTTGTGGACTTCTCCTTGGCCTTCGACAGCATTAGTAGAAAAATTCTTTGGGCTACATTAAGGGATCTGAAGTTGGAGGCCTCACTTCTTGATGTTATTAATAGGCTCTATGAGAATATGTGGGCAAGGGTCCAGTATAATCAATATGGTCATCTAACTGATAGATTTGAGACAAATGTTGGGGGGGAAGACAGGGGTGTATTTTGGCCGCACTCTATTGAACATCTACATTAATACAGTCTTGGATCAGCTAGGTAACCCAGATTTTCATACTCCAAAAATGAATGATCAAAGGATTGAATGTTTAGCATATGCAGACAATTTAGTCTTGCTCTCTACTTCAGTCCTAGGTCTTAAAAGAAAATTGGCTCACTTTGAATCTCTCTGTTCTTAAAGGAAACTAAAAATTAATCTCAATAAGACCAACATTGTAGTTTTTGGCTCTCAAGCCAAGAATACAGTAGGCTTTAGGCTAAACGGTAACCATATAGACACTGTTAAGTGTTATGACTATTTTGGTGTCCATTTTGCCTATAGCCTGTCTTGAACCAAACACTTGGAGGCTATTCAATTTAAAATGGGATCTTCTGTAAATGACCTAAAAATATTTAACAGCAAGATGGGTAAGTCATCAGTGAGCAGGGTATTAAGAGTTGTTAATGCCAAAATAAGAACGAGCATGTTATATGCCTCTGAAATCTGGGGTTATACTAAGGTTAGAGAATTAGAAATAATTCTGAATAAACTCTATAGAAACATCTTAATGTTTTTAAATGGAACTCCAGGCTGTATTCTTGCCTTGGAGCTAGGACAACATTCCTTGAATTCTCTCATCTGTGAACGACAGATTCTCTTTCTGTTGAAACTTTTTCTTTTACTCCAACAAAGATATCCCAGAATGTGTGTAGTGGAAGCCATTAAATTGGTCAGCATGGGATATGTACATCCCTTTATTCAACTTATTAAGGAAACAATAATGCCGGACGGATTGGGCCACCTACTATATAAAATTTACACAAGACCATTTGAGGAGATTAGGCAGGATGTCAAATTGAGTCTTATTGATTTATGACATAAATTCTTTCTATGTTCAACTCTCCAAGCTTAAGCTATATGGATTTTATAAAAAAGTAAAGATTTCATGGGGATATGAGTCATATCTATCTTTTTTAACCTGTCCTAAACAAAGAAGAATCTATACAAGATACAGAACTGAAAACTATAATGCTCTATGCAATCATTTCAGACAAAAGAAAGAGGGTACTTTTTCCATATTGTAAATGTGGAGTGGGGACTATAGATGATCTCAAACATGTGGTACTCTTGTGTCCTAGGTACGAATCAACTAGGAAAAAGCTGCTGGGGGGATCGGCCTCCCCATGGAGAATCTTTTGGAATATCTGTTTACTATGAAAGAGAAGAACATAGAAAAGATCTTTGCAAGATTTTTAATCTCAACTCATTTGTAAAGTTTATTAGGGGGACTTGAAGTCCTGTGGAGGTTTTTTTTTATGAAAATGTACTCAAGGGACACTGTCAAACTGAATTGCACTGTAAAGATATTTAAGTTCCTTGTTGATTTATTTATTGTCTATTTACATTTACTATGTATTTTGTCCTGATTTTAGTATATTGTAACTGCTTTATGCTGAACAATAAATTGCACTACTACTACTACTACATTCCAAGCTTCTAGTGCTGGCTGTAAAAGAGGCTTCAGCCTCATGAACTGCATTAAGAGCAAACCACTTAGAAGAAAGCCATTTAGATATGCTGATGCGAACAAAATTGTTTTTAACATCTGGTGGAAAAATGGATCTTAATAAAATATAAGTCCACTGGAAGAATGGGAAAGACAGGAGAGAAAAACAGTAAATGTTGATTTATAGCAATGCATCATCACAGCACCCTCTTTAGATGCATGCAAGACTCTTTAAAATGTATATAGTTTACACATGCTTCCAGTTTATACTGTTATGGCACACAATGCACATCCAAGCTCGACTGTGTCAGAATGCATATTTATACTTTGCATTGAGTATTTGAGTGTTTGGTTATATTTTCTACTGTTTACTGGCAATAAAATATATCATTTGTTTTGGCCACCCAATTTGCACACATGAATCAATTTCTTTGCACAAAGTGCAGCACACACATATCAGTCGCCCACCCACAGAGACTAATAATTAGAGGGAACATTGGTGGGGGACCAGGATCCTCAGTGAGAGGTTTAAATGTTTCATTGCTAAGCATTTAAACTAGTCAAGGGGGGGTGGTGGAAATAAGCATGGAAAATCAAACTGCCCCCCCCCACAGGTTAAAGTAGTCTGGAGGGAGGATCAAAGAGCTGGGGAATCACAAAAAGGACCTCAAATTGTGGGTAAAGACAGGGGCTGCTTAGTGGGAAAGCATAATGGTAGGAAAGGCAATGTGTACAAATGCCTGTAGCCTGGGAAACAAGATCCCAGATTTAGAGGCCTTGATGGCGGAGGAGGATCTGGACATTGTCATGATCACTGAAACATGGTACACTGGAAATCATGGATATAAACATACCAGGGTACACAGTCTTCAGGAAAGACAGAGTGGGCAGAAAGGGAGGAGGGGTAGCTACTGTATCTACATTAGAGAGAGGATCAAAGCAACTGAGATTCAGGGAATTCAGGAAGGGGAGGAGGCAATATGGATCACCCTGGAGATAGGGAATTGTGCCGCCATCCACACTGGAGTTATCTACATACCTCCAATGCAGGGGGAGGAACAAGACATGGTATTAGTGGAAACCATCCACAAAATGGCAGAGAAGGGGGAAGTGTTGCTAGTAGGAGACTTAAACATGCTGGATGTTAACTGAACACCTATGCTGCAGTCACAACCCAGAGTAGAGACATCCTGGGTGCTCTGCAGGAGCGTGCCTCAGACAGCTAGTGGAGGAGCCCACCTGGGAGGAGCAGTATTGCACCTGGTTCTCACCAATTGGGACAGCATTTCTGATGTATCGGTGGGAAGCCATCTGGGGTCCAGTGATCACTGTATAATGTGATCCTTTGTGAAAACAATGGAAGAGACAGACCACACAATGGCAAGGGTCCTGGATTTCTGGAGGGCAAACTTTGCTAGAATGGAGGTATGCTTCAAGAAAACCCTGGCAAAGAAGGTGGGAGGGGGTGAAGTAGAGGAACAGTGGAAGAATCTTAAAAGAGCCATAACAGAGACAACAAGCCTTTGTGTGAAGCAAGTATGCAAGACAAAAAGAAAGGTAAGTCCACTATGGTTTTCAAAAGGAGTGGCAGGGAAAGTTAGAGAGAAAAAAACTGGCATTCAAGAAGTACAAGGAAACACAGAAGGAGGAAGACAGGGAACTGTATCAGGCAAAGCAGAAGGAGGTGGGGAAAGCAGTGAGAAGCGCAAGGCACAAACAGAGGGAAAAATAGCCCAGGCAGTAAAAGAAGGAAACAAAACCTTTTTTAGGTATATAAGTGAAAGAAAAAAGAACATGGGAGGGATTGTGAGGCTAAATAAAAGAGGAGGGGAGTATGCGTAAGGGGACCTAGGAAAAGCTGAAATCCTGAATGAATACTTTTGCTCACTATTCACAAAAGATGAGGAAGGGCAGGAACCACAGTTAGGAGGTAGACACACACATGAAAGAGAGGTGGACACCAGTCCATTTTCAGAGGAGAGAGTCCTAAAGGAACTCACAAAACTGAAAGTGGACAAGGCAGTGGGGCAGATGGGCTGGAAGGGAAGGTACGCCTCTTTGTGGACGATACTAAGATCTACAATAGGGTTGACACTCCGGGGGTGTGTGTGGAAAAAATGAGAAGTGACATTGGCAAGCTGGAGGAGTGGTCAAGAGTGTGGCCGCTTAGATTCAAAACAAAGAAGTGCAAAATCATGCACTTGTGGCACAGCAATCCAGGGGAGGAATACACATTGGGGGGAGTGGGGTACAGATAACATCCAAGCTGGAAAGGGACCTGGGGGTAATCATAACAGATGACATAAAGGCAGCAAAGCAATGTGAGAAGGATGTGAGGAGAGCCAGAGGGGTGCTGGGGTTAATAGGGAGAGGCATCACCAGTAGAAAACAGTGAAAAACTAAAATGGTGCAGGGTCTGCAGCAGAAACCATATGAAGAGAGACTGAGAGAGCTTAATATGTATACTCTTGATGAAAGAGGGGACAGGGGGACATGATAGAAACTTTCAAGTACCTCAAGGGAATCAACAAAGTCCAGGAGGGTAGCGTCTTTCAGAAAAAGAGATGTGTAAGAACAAGGGGGCACAATTTAAAGATAGAAGGGGATGGCCCAGGGGTAACGTGAGGACATTTTTTTTCACGGATAGAGTGGTGGATACATGGAACCGCCTTCCTGAGGAGGTCGTTGGGTCTAAAACAGTGGGAGATTTCAAACATGCATGGGACAGACATAAGGCAATTATAGTGGGGGGTTGCAGGAAGCAGGCTGTTGGTTAATTAGAATCTGCAGCTTATCCAGTAGGTAGGGAAATGGGCAGACTGGGTGGGCCAAGTGGTCCTTATCTGCCATCAAAGTCTATGTTTCTAAGTTTCTAGGTGGTGATGCCACTGTACAGACAATTGGTGAGACCTCACCTGGAGTATTCTGTCCAGTTCTGGAGGCCACATCTCAGAAAGGACTTAGCCAGAGTAGAAACAGTCCAGAGAAGAGCAACGAAAATGGTGCAAGGACTGCACCAGAAACCATATGAAGAGAGACTGAAAGTACTCAATATGTATTCCCTGGAGGAAAGGAGGGAGAGGGGGAATATGATAAAGACTTTCAAGTACCTCAAGGGGATAAACAAAGTGCATGAGGACAGCATCTTTCAGAAAAAAGATGTGCCAGAATAAGGGGTCACAATATGAGGCTGGGGAGGACTTAGGGGCAACATGATGAAGTATTTTTTCATAGAAAGGGTGGTAGATGCATGGAACAGCTACCCTGAGGAGGTTGAGGGAGCAAAAACCGTAAGGGAATTCAAGACTGCATGGGACAGATAGTAGGCAACCCTAGTGTTAGGAAAGAGGGGGTATGCTTCAGATTAATTAGGATCTGGAGTGTAAGCAGTAGATTGGGAAATGGGCAGACTTGGTGGGCCAAACGGTCCTTATCTGCTGTCAAATTCTATGTTTCTTATAGGAGAGACATCTCTTTTAAATCAGAAAGAGCACAAGGACCAGAGGGCATGTTAAGAAGCTGGAAGGGGTGAGTTTAAGATGGATGTGAGGAAGTACTACTTCACTGAAAGAGTGGTGGACACCTGGAACAGACTTCCAGCAGAAGTGGTGGAGATGAAAGACAGTAAGGGTCTTCAGGCATGCATGTGAGAGACATAGGGTAATATTAGTAACCAGGCAGGTCAGAGGGAGGGTTGCTGGAGACCAGTTAGGGTCTGCGGAGACATTTTAGGCAGGGACCATCTGTGCGGACTGGGTGGGCCAAGCGCCCCTTTTCTGCTGACAATTTCCATTTTTGTTTCTGTGCACTGTCAACTGGGCTCTTATTCTAACAAAAGAAATGCATAACATGATTTGTAATCTTTTTCTGGCACTTTTTGTCCTTCAGTTGGTGATTCATAACTCTCCAAGTGCAATCTGAGTCTGTGCCCTGGGTAAAGCTATGAGTAAGGTAAATGAGGAAGTGGTCTGAAATCACCTGACTGAGAATCCTGCAGGTATAAAGGTTGTATCAGCATGAGGCTGAATAAAACAAGTAGTCTGGCTGGGTATAGGAATCATGGGTATGAAGTGAAATGTAAATTCCTTAGCATCTGGGTGGAGCACTCTCCAAGTGCTGACCAAGCCAGGGTATGCTGCAGTTCATGCAAGGTCCATAGTTCTGGGGTCAGCCCTTTTAGCTAGAGCCAGATTTATTCAGCTCCATGTTCTGAACCAGATTCCAGACACTCGCAATAATTAAGAGGAGCTGGGTGAGGTCATCCAGTCGTGACAGGAGTTTGGTAAAAAAAAAAAAATGTGGGCTATCTCTTTTGGGACCATAGATGCAACCCAGTATGAGATCTGTACCCCACGATACCCCTGCAGAAAGATCTATCTACCTGCTGGATCCTTGATTTACAGCTGCAGCTAGAACTGAACTTTCCTGGCAAATAGAATAGAGACCCCATTTTCTGGTGCCACACACAACATCACAAGCTTGGCTCTCCTATTCCCTGCGGAACAGGTGAATGTGCTTCATTGTGGTGTGGTGTCTTTATAAACATGCTATGGATGTTCCCACTTCCTTTAAATGCTCATGTATTTGCTACCTATTTTCTTTTGTCTGAACTCACTGTTCCAAGTGACGTATTTAAAGGTGCTAGGGAACAATTTTACACATCTAGATGCCCTCCATTTGTTCTTTTGTTGTCCACCCAATATTCTGATATGTTTTTGACCTTTTTTGTTAATAATCTAATTTTGTTGCCTTTCTAACTACCCTGACTCCCTCTCCCCTTAGCAGTTGCTGGTTTCTCTTTTCATACTGCTTGAACATTCTATGACATCAACAACACCATTCCAGGCAATTCATATAGATTTTTATCATGGTTTTCAGGAGCTGGCAGGCAGGGCCCCCCTCCATCCCGGGTGGGGGAGGGCTCGCATCCAGTTGGTCTGCATCCCAATCACCGGGATCGCAGCCAGGATGTTCAGGGATCCTGCCAGCTCTGTTTTCTCCCCACCTCTGTTGTGGATGCACATGCATGCGTGGAGGCACATGTACACTGCGTTCCCGCAACACCCTTCCCTCGTACCACCTGTTGTCTGACATTGCAACTGGGCCTCCATCCTGCAGCAGTCATATGGCAGAGCCACAGTGTCCCTCCCTGGGAGGGAGAGCTGCCTCGTGGCTGCTCAGTCCAGTTCCCACCCTCCCACCCAGCGGATCCTGGATGACCCCTGCTCATTCTCGAACCTAGGTTTGACATAGCACAAGGTGTCATTGCAGGCAATTCAGATGAATAGCATGGAATGGTGTTATTGATATCACTGAATGTCTCAGAAATATGAAAAGAAAGAGCAATAGCTGGTGAGGATACTGGAACTCTGTAGATCTGAGGGCGCCCCAAAACTAAATTATTTATCAAATATTCATCAAAGCATATTAGAATACATAACTGGCATGGAAAGGAATATAGAAGGGCAGTAAACTATTGTAAAAATCATTTCCTATCTCCTTTAAGACTAATGGCTGGCATTTCCAAGCCACCTGAATTGTGGTCACTCTCGTTAACCATTCAAGTTAGTCCAAAGTGCTGTACTTGGTTTGTCACTAAGGCAAAGTCAGAAGCAACCATAAATCAATCTGTGCAAAATACTAACACTGTCTGTATCAATCCTAGTTAAACAGAAACAAGATCCCACCCCTAAGTCATTAACTTGAGACAGAACTCCCAACAAAACTCAAAAGGCAAATAGTCCCTGTCCTCAACAACAAAAATCAGCTGCCCTTTCTTTAAATGCTTATGTACAGTATTTGCTCCCTCTTTTCTTTTGTATGCACTCATAGTTCCAGCCAAGTGACTTATTTAAGACTGTCTGGCATTTCCAGCCCCCCAGGATGTGGACACCCTCGTAAACCATCCAAGTTATTCCAAAGTGTGGCAAAGACAGAAGCAAATCTAAATCAAGCTGTGCAAAAAACTAACACTGTCAGTATTCAAGCAACACCACTTGAACTGAAACAAGACTCCCCAAACATTAACTTAAAAACAAGACAGAACTTACAAACCCCAAAAGGCAAATAGTCCTCAACCACAACAGCAGAGAACAGCTGCCCCCACCATATGGCATTTCATTGCTGTGCCCTCCTGCTCTCTAGTCCATGTAAAAAAAGAGCTATTTGTACGGTTAAGAGAGGCTGCTGATTTTAAACAAACTGCATCTGTCTTTCTCCTCACTCCTACCTGCTTTGGACACAGAACAGAAAGGGAAAATATGTATGCTTTAGGTTGATCTGCCCAACATGAGAAGCTACTGAATTAGTTAGGCTTGCAGCTCTCTCAGTTATGAATTTTTTACCAAGTTTGAATACTGCTCTACGGCTGTTAATTTGTTTTGCTAAGTGCCTTAGAGCTTATTTCTTAGAATTTGCCCTTAAGGCTTTATCTGCTACTAGTTAATTTACTAGATTTTAGGGCTCAGTATTGGCAAAATCCAAACACTGAACAAACGAACAAAATCAGTAGAGGGCTTTAAATTTAAATGAATTATTTCTGCATTTCCCCAGAGCTGCAGGCAGCATGGTCCCTTAACTGGGTCCCTGCCCCTGCTACCTCTAGCAGAAATTCCTGCCAGCCCTATAGCTGCTTGCAGATAAGCCCCCCACCCCCAACATGCACCTCGACTCCTCCCTAGTCTTTGTCCTTGCTGTCCCTCTTGTTGCTCCCTCCCCCACAGCCCCCTATTAACACAACTGTTATCTCCTTCCCTCCTAGGGGATCCCATAGCCCTCACTGGGTGGTGCTCTTCTCTGCTGATCAGCTGGCCACCCGCCCGCCTGCCCATTGTCCCCAGATGAAGGTACCCAAAGAGTTTAAAACTTGCTGCCTTTTTTCCCCTTTCAAAGAGCCGATCGCTCCTGAACAAGAAAAAAAAGAGCTATTTGTACTGCTAAGAGAAGCTGCTGATTTTAAACAAACTGCAACTCTCTTTCTCCTCACTTCTGCTTGCTTTGGACACAGAACAGAGAGGGAAAATACCTACGCTTTAGGTTGTTCTGCCCAACATGAGAAGCTGCTGAATTAATTGGGCTTGCAGCCTCTCAGCTATGAATTTTTACCTGTCCCCACCTCCCTCCACCCCACCCTTAATTAAATACTCTTGCCCTGACAAGAATACTCACCCTCACCAATCAGGTGCCACCTCTCCACTCAAGAACCTGCCTCCTATCTCCTTGTCTTAGTGACTTAAAGAGGAACCATTCCATATTACTCAAAGTAGAATTTCTCAGCTAGGCTTAGATTTCCCTACCTCTGGACAAAGCTCACCTAAGTTACCCCCTTAGCTAAGTAGTAAGCCATACAAAAAATGTGCTTTCCTAGGTTCATTTTAATACTTGTTCTTCTTGGTGTAGGTCTTCTTCTGCACCACCATGATGCAAGGTATGCTAACCCTACCTCCCCTCTTCCTCCCCACTGGGGCACCCCTGGTGCCACGGAAACTAATTAAATCCACAAAGACAACTATATTCCCCCTGCTACCCCCCAAAAAATCCCCCACTTGCACTCTCGCCCTCCTTCTTCTCTCAGCACTGCCTCACCTATCCTATCCTCCCACCATCACCACTAATCAAAAACCCAGAAACCATAAACCTATCAGCCTAGTAAAGGCACTTAAGTTCCTCATCCTGCAGAACCTCCTGGTTCTACTACTACTACTACTATCCTGGAACATACAACCTAACCCTGGGCCTTGTCAGCACTCAGAGCCTAACAACAATCACCATGCGGGTCTGAAAATTGCCTCCATAAACATTAGGAGTCGCCAGCAAAAAACTGATCTCCCCCAGGTCACGGTACTCCAACAGAAACCCGACGTCTTAGGAGTGGTTGAGACATGGCTCTTCTCCTTCCCACTGGTATCCGTTCGACCCTGCTCATTTAAAATGGGTGAGTAAGCGTTTTCATATTTTGCACCTAGGTTTTGGAACTCACCGCCCCCATGTTACAAACTCCTCATTTCACCTAGCACTTAAGCATTCACTGTTTCTCATCTCTACACTTTGGTAACTGAGACTGCTCGTAAGCTACTGAGTGGTCTCCAGCTGTGCTTATGTTCTCTGGAACCAAAAGTCCTACAAATCTCTATTGGATTCCTGTGCATTGCTGTTTAGCATTTTTCTCCCCTAGCTTGCTACTCAGCTGTTATTAGCATATGATGTCTTAATTGGTTAGGACTCTAACTTGTGCTAGCTCTTACTATTATCCCTGTTTGTATTAATGGGTTGTTATCACTACTGCTGTCTTATTGTACCTACAGTTATTTTTCATTTTGTTCCTTCTGTTGTCATTGGTTTTCCTTACTGTTGTCAATGCTGTATATACAATTTGTACTCTCCCGGGTCGTGCCTGAAAATAGGCAAGTTTTCTTTGCCTAGTGCACTTACCTGGTTACCAAAAGCTAATAAATAAATAAATGGCTCTCCCCCAAGGTGCCTGATAGAGTCATCCAGCTTGCTGGCTACTCCCTCTTTAGACTGGACAGGGTTGGGAAGAGTGGTGGGGGCTGTGCTATCTACATAAAAGCCCCCACAGGGACATGCCCTACCTGCCATAGTCACTGGGAACCCCTCCCATACTCTAGCAGTTCAGCTGCTCATTGGGCAAAATGTCAAACACTCACCATTGTATGCAGCTATGTTCACTTTGCACTCACTCCAAAGGCTTCAATGCAATTATAGACCATCTCCCTCCCCTTGGCTGACATTATGCTCCTGGATGACTTCAGTGTGAATTGGTTGGTGCCCAAATCTAACATCTACAAAGATGCAACCACCGCGATTAACATGACTCAGGTCGTGACCTCGCCCACCAGACAGAATCATAGGACTGGTACAACCACCTTACTCAACCTGATTTTTACTAACAGGCCAGACAAAATTACAGACATCAACATCCTATCCGACTCCATTAGTGACCACTCCCCTGTCACCTGCCACTGGTCCACTAAATGTCCGCTGACCCAGACAAAAGAAAAAAAGCACTGTTCACCGCATTCTGTAGAAGGGACAACTCCACCAGTTAATAGCCCATCTCCACAACCAGGATTGGTCAGTGCTGAATGCTGCAACCTGTGTTGACCATGCTCTGAACCACTTTATAAACAAGTTTAACATTGCTTGTGATATTTTCGCCACCAAGAAAAAGATAAAGAAAAATGCAGCTTTTAACCAGTGGATCACTCCCTCCATTTGTACCCTGATGGCTGACAGAGATCACCTGTGGCGTATAACGCAGGCCACTGGCAACCCCGCACACTGGCAAAATTATAAGGCAGCCAGAAACTCCTGCACCCCATTCATCTGGCAGGCCAAAAGAAACTATTACAAGGAAGCACTCTCTAACTCATGGGGTGACAGTAGAACATTTTGGGACAACCTAAAAAAACGCAATGGGAAGCCCAGCAAATTCCCTCCTTCCATGCTATATGTGGATGGATCTATCACCCAAGATCCCATGATCATAGCTAACAGTCAACACAGCCTTCACTGATCTAAGTGGTGTACTCCCCCAGACTTCTTTGACACCCTCCCCCACCTGGATTTTCAAGTACAGACATACCCCCAGCTCACCCCTTTCTATCTCAAAACAATATCCCCTGTATTGCCAAGAAATACCTGTCCAAAGCCTTAGGTAAATCACGCTACTGCAGTGACTCGCTCGATTTGAAGCTGCTAAGCATAACATTGGATGCAGTTATATTGCTGCTTACATTAATCTTGAACAAATCACTCTGCCTAGGGAAATTCTCCTCTCAATGGAAAGCTGCTATAGTTACCCCAGTACATAAGAGTGGTAACCGTGCTAAGCATTCTAATTACTGCCCCATTTCCATCCTCCTTCCTCTCTCAAATGCACTGGAGAGAATTGTAGCTGACCAGCTAACAGAGTTCCTTGCAAAGTAAGAATATTGATTCAATGCCCTGAACAGCATGGATTCAGGAAAAATCATAGCACCACATCTGCCCTTCTTTAATACAGCGACTTTATCCACCATGGCCTTGATTGGAAGCACTTAGTGGGATCAGCGTACATTGATCTCATGAAGGCTTTCGAAACTGTCAACCACACCCTGCTTCATGACTGCCTCATCACCATCGGTGCCTCCTCTGGAGCTGCATCCTGGTTTAAAAGTTACCTTGAAGGCGGATCCCAGGGGGTAAAAATCAGTGACAAACTGTCCGCCAGTAAACCTGTCTGGTCAGGGGTCCCTCAAGGATCTATCCTAGGTCCATTACTGTTCAGCCTCTTCCTCAACTCTCTACCTCTTGCATGTCCCAGTGACCTTCTCCTATATGCGGATGATGCAGTATTATTCACCAGTCACCAGGACCCCCAGGCATTAACCATTAGTCTACAAGATAAATTCTCTGCCATTGAAAACTGGTTTTTGTGGCACAAACTGGTCCTGAACTATAAAAAAAAGAAGACCATGCCCTTACAACAGACATAGTACAGCCTCACTTGATATTAGGAACAATCTCTGCACCCCACTAAAACAAGTGCAAATCATTAAGTACCTTGGCGTCATCCTTGACAGTGCCTTGTCCTTTTCAGAACACATCAACATGGTTGTTAAAACAGTAAACAGTAGGCTAGGGGTGTTATATATAGGCATAAGGAGGAGGCGGGGAACTACAGACCGGTCAGTCTTACCTCAGTAGTGGGCAAGATTATGGAAGCACTCCTTAAGGAAAGGATAGTGCAACACCTGGAATCCATAGGGGCACAGGATCCAAGACAGCATGGGTTTACAAAGGAAGGTCCTGTCAAACATCTCATAGATTTCTTTGACTGGGTAACAGAGTGGTGGACCAAGGGGAGCAGTTGATGTCGCCTACCTTGACTTCAGCAAAGCTTTTGACACTGTTCCACATAGAAGATTGATAAATAAGCTGGTAGGCTCGGGTGGGTCAGAAGTTGGTCAACTGGGTGGCAAACTGGTTGACTGACAGAAAACAGAGAGTGGTGGTAAATGGTATACAGTCAGAAGAGATGCAAGTCACAAGTGGGTACCTTAGGATCAGTCCTGGGGCCAGTCCTATTCAACATCTTCATTAGTGACCTAGCAGATGGACTAGAGGGTAAGGCTTGTCTGTTTGCAGATGACACCAAGATCTGCAACAGAGTAGATGATCCAGATGGGGTGGGCAGAATGAGAAGAGATCTGGATAAACTAGCAGAATGGTCAGAAGAGTGGCAACTGGGATTTAATGCAAAGAAGTGCAAAATCATGCACATAGGGAAGAGAAACCTGAAGCCACTTATAGGCTGGGAGGAGTTAGAGCAGTCACAAAGGAAGAAAGAGACTTGGGCATCATCATCACTGATGACCTGAAATCATCCAAGCAGACCCTAAAGCAGTAGGTAAGGCTAGGGGGTGTTAGGGTGTATTAGTAGGGTATCACAAGTCGTAAGAGGGAGGTAATAATCCCTCTGTACAAGACTGATGGTTAGGCCCCATCTGGAGTACTGCGTGCAGTATTGGAGAGCCACACCTTCACAAGGACATTAACAATTGAGGCAGTCCAGAGAAGGGCAACCAAAATGGTGCAGGGACTGCATCAGAAGACATATGAGGACAGATTAACGGAGCTCAATATGTATACCCTGAGCAAAGGAGGGAGAGAGGATATGATCGAGACATTTAAACACCTTAAGGGCATAAACAAGGTGAAAGAGTCTAACATGTTTAAATATAAGAAAAATAGCAGGACAAGAGGACACAGATGAGATTAGAGGAGGCCGATTAAGGGGAATGTGAGGAAATTCTTTTCACAGAAAGGGTGGTAGATGTATGGAATGGCTTACCACAAGAAGTAGTGGCTATGAATACAGTGCAGGGCTTCAAACAGGCATGGGATAGGCATAAGGGAGCAATACAAATGACTATGAATAGATAGGTCACTGACATAGCAAAGGCCGATGGCACATTTATAAGGTAGAAAAAGAAATGGGCAGACTGGATGGGCCTTGCGGTCCTTATCTGCCGTCAACTTCTATGTTTCTATGTTTCTATAAACACTGTATGCCAAAAGAGTCCCTCAGAATGGCAGTCATGTGCTCCATCCTCTCAATAGTGTATTATGGTCTTATCACATATGGTACTGCTACTGACACTGCACTACAAAGAATTCGCTTAACCCTAAATAAAGCCTCTAGGCTGGTCTCAGGCACGCACAGTAGGACGCATACATGTGACCTCTACAGCATGACTCAGTGGCTCAACCTTAGTGACAGGATAAAGGACCACTCTTGCCTATATGGGAAAAAGATTAGCTTAGGTCTTACCCCCCTAACTCCCAACACTTGCTAACCTGGTTTGCCTGCTCTCATACCACAAGAAATGAACCAAATTGTGCATACCAGGTCCGCTTTTGTCGCACAAGTCAGGCCCAATGGTCCTTTAGTTATAGGAAGAGACCTGTGTTTTTCTTAAATAAGAAATAGCAAGAAATAAAAAGAAATTAAGGTATAAAAAGAAATAAGAAATTCAAGGTATAACAAGAAACAGCAAGAAATTCAACATATAAAAGGAATAAAATGAAAAAAAACAAATGAATAAAGTGAAAAAACTGCTTTTTGGCAGGCAGAATCTAAATAAATGCTTGTAGCAGCTGTTGTTTAGGCTCCGTTGTTACCACAGAGATGGTCCACAAGAAGGCAACAGCAGAATTGTTTCAGTCACAAAACCTTGCAAGACCACAGCACAATGCTGATTAATACAATGTAGTATACTAGGAATGCGATTTCTAGTGTGTATAAGGTCACTTTGAGGTAGTTGATGAATGTAAATGTCAAAACAAGAAATAAAACTACATTTTTTATAAATAAAAATAAATAACAAGAAATTCCAGAAAATAAAAAGAAAAATTATAAAAAATAAAAAGAATATCATGGGTCTCTAGTTATAGGGCACCCAGTTGGCTGAACAGTCTTCCAGCAGGCACAGTTGACTCACCCCCGTTGGGTCCCTTTAAACAACTCTTGAGATTGCACCTCATCTCCCACAGCCTCCATGACGGCCCCCCAGCCCCCATATACCCTCTAACTCTCCCCCAACCCCGTTAATGATAGCTCCCACCCTTCCACACCTTGTGGATGAAGCCTTATTTTAGGCGGACTAGCTCACACCATCAAAGCCATTTCTGTCTGCCTCCAGCTGTTTGCCATTCCTGTATGCGGCAACATTATCTTTTTTTAACTATTATGTGCAATACATGTTTCTGTTACTCAGTTTACTCAAGTAGCCTTTGCTCTGTATGACTATGATACACTAATCTGTGTACTGAAATTGTATTTATCCATATGATGATGTTTTTAGTAATTTGTTTGCCTGTATTGTTATTTGTCATTGTATGACATGGAACCTATGCAAAAGAGTCTTCTGACCCATAGGTAATTGTAATCCAAGAATTAAATAAACAAATAAATAAATAAAAATGTAGGACTTTCATAGACACATCTCTCTTCTCTATACAATAGGTACCTTGGATGAGCCCCTCTGGTGGTAGAAATGAGAGTTGCATGTAAATTTAGTGACATACAGCATGATTTACCCAATACACAGAAAAAGACTCTTGAGGTGGCTTCAAAGTTAAAAAAACCCAGGAGATACAAATTAAGTAAAATGGTGACCTTATCTGAATCATCCAAAGATGATTAAATTCCTTTGTACCCCTTCCTGGAACTCTTGAGCAGACTGTAAGTTACACTGAGTAGTCAGTGAATAGTGGTTAATGAAAGGAGGGCTAACAATCACCCCCACAAAGCAAGGCTTACTGAAAAGCTCAGAGATCACTATGCATTTTTATGTTGCTTTCACGCATGTGCAAGAAACATAGTGCCATCATCCGAGTTTTCGGAGGTGTGGCAGCCCTCTTCCAATTCAGTCAGTGTGTTTGCAGGAGGCGGCCCATCCCCAATCACTGCTGCAGCTGTCTATGACAGCGGTTGAAAATGCAGTGGCATACATTTGAAAGGGAGAGGTCCGCTTCAGTGAGCAGAGCTCCCCCACACACACCACAAGCTTACATTGTGTGCTGATGCACTCCCTCCCCCACGCACACACTGTATGGCCGACAGGGTGCTGATCCCCGCCGGCTCCACGCCTCCTCCCACAAAAGCTGTCCAGGTGCCATGCTGGGATCCCACCCAGTGTGGCAAAAACTGTCATAGCCGACAGGGGTGCCCAATCCCCCATCAGCTCCACGGCTGCACGCCCCCCCCAAAAAGCTTTCCAGGTGCCACGCTGGGAGCCCACCCCAGCATGGCAAAGCTTGTTATGGCCGACGGGGGTGCCCAATCCCCCGGCGGCTCCAGTCCCAAAACAGTCTTTCCAGCTGCCACGCTGGGAGCCCACCCCAGCGTGGCAAACATCCCGTGTCATCTTTTAAAACAAAAAAAAAAACCTACAAACAAAAAAACGGTCCTCGTAGTCTCCTGCTCCCCACAACCTGCACCCACCCACTGTGCACCCTGCCTCCCCACACTGCCCCTCACCCCATACTTACCTCCGGAGCTCGGCATGACAATCATCGGTGGACCGGGAAGACATCTGCACTCTTCAAAGCCGACCGCGAACTGAGGAAATGCCGGTAAGCTGTATAATGGAGTGAATAGGGTTTTTTCAACTTTGTTGCATATCTCAGGCATTTTGGGGAATTTTGGGCCAAAATTTTCAACATGGGGTTTTTGGGACCCCTCCTCATGAATTCTTGCACTGTCGTGGTGTTAATCTGGCCCAAAGGGTGATTTTGCGGTCACTGCGTGAAATCACCTTTCAGGACTGATTAACGAAATGCAACTGCCAGTGTTCATAAGGTGGGCTCTCAAAAAGCCTATGTTGAAAATTTGGTGAAAAAATTCCTAAAAATAACTGTTTTGCGAGCGTGCATTGCTTAGTTCCTATGCACGTGCGTAAGTTCACGAATTTTCGATATTTTCACTCCAGATTTTCAACATTGCCATTTTACCACACCTCCTTATGAGCAGTATAGCTGTCATTTTTCACATCTCACCCAAAACGTGTTTCCAGCCAGGTAGCGCACAATGGCACAGTCGGTGTGCTAAATCAATGTATGGGACACATTTAGAAAATCACAGTGACACTGTTCATGAGCAGAGGTCTTAAAATGCCTATGTTGAAAATTTGGTGAAATTATTCCTAAAAATGACTGTTTTATGAGCATCGTTATGAGTTCCTACGCACGTGCGTAAGTTCGCGAATTTTAAATATTTTCACTCCATATTTTCAACATTGCCATTTTACCACACCTCCTTATGAGCAGTACAGCTGTCATTTTCACATCTCACCCAAAACGTGTTTCTGCCCATGTAGCGCACAATGGCGCAGTCGGAAAAATGAGACATCTTGAAGCACACCTAATTGTACTAGTTTGTAGAAGTAAAGCCCCATTACCAGCCCACAAAACAGCTTTAAAAGCCTCTGCCGGGACTTCTGCCTCTGACTAGCATGGCAGCTCTTCCCTGAGCTCTGTAACACCTCCAAAAGGATCTGAATTAATTGACTGTCCAGAAGCAGACAAAGCTCTGAACTATGGAGAGAAGGGTTTAAGCATGATATGGGGGCAACCGACGAAAACACCAAAATCAAACTCTCAGACTGAGAAATGAAAAGGAGCTTTACAACACTGACACAGTACAAGGAACACACCCTCACAGGCTTCTGACTACACTCTGGGGTCAGTGGCAAGGGACGATGATTGGGATCAACACAAGGTGCACTATTTGACACTTTAAGCTAAGCAGCCATACTAAAGACATTACAAAGAATCATAGAAACATAGAATCATAGAATTTGACGGCAGATAAGGACCATTTGGCCCACCTAGTCTGCCCATTTCCCTACCTAACAGATAAGCTGCAGATCCTAGTTAACCAAAAGCCTACTTCCTCCTACCCCCCAACTAGAATTGCCTTATGTCTGTCCTATGCATTCTTGAATTCCACCACTGTTTTTGCCTCTATGACCTCCTCAGGAAGGCTGTTCCATGCATCAACAACCCTCTCTGTGAAAAAATACTTCCTCACATTACCTCTGAGCTGCCCCCCCATCTTCAAATTGCGCCCCTTGTTCTTGCACATCTCTTTTTGAAAGAAGCTACCCTCTCAGACTTTGTTGATTCCCTTGAGCTATTTGAAAGTTTCTATCATGTCCCCCCCTCCCTCCTTTCCTCAAGGCTATACAGCTTAAGCTCCTTTAGTCTTGCTTTATATGTCTTCTGGTGCAGGCCCTGCACCATTCTGGTTGCCCTCCTCTGGACAGCCTCCACCCTGTCTATGTCTTTGCGGAGATGGGGTCTCCAGAACTGTACATAGTACTCCATGTGTGGTCTTACCAACTGTCTGTACAGAGGGCCAACAACTTCCTGTTTTCTACTGGTGATGCCTTTCCCTGTGCATCCCAGTATCCCCCCAGCCCTCCTTATTGCCTTCTCACATTGCTGGCCCACCTTTTGGTCATCTGATATGACTACCCTCAGGTTCCTCACCATTTTTGTTGTTGTCAGTATCTCACCCCCCTATTGTGTACTCTTGCTCTGGGTTTTTGTTTCCCAGCTGCATTACTTGGCACTTCATTGCATTTAATCTAAGCTGCCATAAATTTGGCCATTCCTCCAACTTTGCCAAGTCCTTTTTCAACCTTTCCACCCCGTCTTATGATCAACCCTGTTGCAGATCTGCAAAGAGACCTACCTTCCCCTTCAGTCCCTTTGCAATGTCACTTATAAAGACATTAAAAAGGACTGGCCCCAGTACTGAACCCTGCGGTACCCCACTAGTAACCCTTCTTTCTTCACTGTGGACTCCATTTACTATTACCCACTGTGTCCTGTTGTCAAGCCAGTGTTTTACTCAGGCTACCACCCTGGGATCCACTCCCAGGCTGGCTAATTTGTTTATTAATCTTTTGTGTGAGACTGTGTCAAATGCCTTGCTAAAGTCTAGGTAGGCCATGTCCACAGCCCCTCCCTGGTCTACAACTTTGGTCACCCAGTCAAAGAAATCAGTTAGATTTGTTTGACATGATCTTTCTGCTATGAATCCATGCTGCCTTGTGTCCTGTGCCCCACTGGCCTCTAGGTACTCAACAATTCTTTCCTTCAGAAGTGATTCCATCATTTTCCCTACCTCTGAGGTCAAACTGACAGGACTGTAGTTTCCTGCCTCTGTCTTGCTCCCACTTTTGTGAAGGAGAATCACATCCGCCCTTCTATAGTCCTCAGGTACCATACCATCCTCCCATGATTTATTAAAAAGGGTAGTCAGTGGTGTTACTAGTTCTTCCCTTAGTTCTTTTAGAATTCTGGGTGAATCCCATCAGGCCCCATTGCTTTATCCACCTTCAGTTTTAAGAGTTCTTTTAGAACCCTTTCTTCTGTGAAAGGACTAATATCAACCCCCTTTCCAGAGTGCTTCTATTGACTGGATTAGGTCTCTCCTCCTGCTTTTCCACTGTGACTACTGAGCAGAAATATTCGTTCAGTATTCCTGCTTTTTCACTGTCACTCTCTGCCCAACCACCTTCCTCTTTATTCAGCCTCAGCATCCCTGCCTTCATCCTTCTTTGCTCCCTAATGTACCTATAAAAGGTTTTATCCCCCTTCTGAACCGAGTTGGCTATCTTTTCCTCAGTTTGGGCCTTTGCTATTCTGACTGCCTTCCCCGCTTCCTTCTGCTTTAACTGGTACAGTTCTCTGTCCTGCTCCTTCTGTGTTTCCTTATACTTCCTGAATGCTATCTTTTTCTCTCATACCTTCCTGCCACTTCTTTTGAAACCATAGTGTTTTTTTCTTTCATTTTGATTTATTTGCTTCACACAAAGGCTTGTTGCCTCTGTAATGGCAGTTTTGATGTTTCCCCATTGTTGCTCTACCCCACCTTCTTGCCTGCTTGCTAGTGCTTTTCTGAGGCACTCTCCCATTTTGACAAAATCAGTCCTCCTGAAGTCCAGTACTTTCACTTTTGTGTGGCTTGACTCTATAGCTGAGTTTATCGGGAACCACATTGTTTGGTGGTTGCTTGTTCCCAGATGGCTACCCATTTCAAGATCAGATATCCTCTCTCCTTCCCCATTTGAGAGAACCAGGTCTAAGACTGCTCCCTCCTGAGTGGGTTCCAAAACTAGCTGTCTGAGGCATGCCCTCTGTAGGGCATCACGAAAGGCCCTGCTCTTGGATGTGGCTGCAGCAAAGGTGCTCCAGTTAACATCTGGCATATTCAGGTCCCCCATCAGCAATATCTCACCTTTCTCTGCCATCCCAAGGATGCCTTCTATCATTTCCTTGTTCATTTCCTCCCCCTGAGACGGAGGTCTGCATACAACCCCTGTGCAGATTGTGGAGCCGTTTCCAGTCTCCAGGGTGACTCATAGTGCTTCCTCTCTTCCCTGTTTACCCTTTAGTTCTGTTGCTTTGATCCCTTCCCTTACATAGAGAGCTACTCCTCCTCCTCCTCCTCTTCTTCCCTTCCTGTCCCTCATGTAGATTTTGTACCCTGGTATGTTGACGTCCCAGTCATGGGTCTCTGTGCACCATGTTTCTGTGACTGCCACGATATCCAGGCATCCCTCTTCCATCAAGGCCACCATTTCGGGGAGCTTTTTACCTAGACTACAGGGATTGGTACTCATTACACTCCATTTTTTTCTGGCTTTGTTTCTTTTTGCCCCATCCCTGTCTTTACTGCCTTTGTCTTTTTCTCCATTTACCCCAGCCCTTATACCTGTCAACTGCTCTATCGTGGTGTTTGCCTCACTAACTACCCTGATTTTTTTGTGGGGGGGGGTAGGATTTCCCTTCTCCTTTTCAGTGCCTCCCCTCTTGGCTAGTTTAAATGCTTGCCAATGAAGCATTTAAACCTATCACCTATGATCCTGGTTCCCTTCCAGGATAGATGCAGACTATTGTGCCTGCATAGGCCTGCATCCCTCCAGGTGGAGCCCCAGTCCCCAATGAAGCCAAATCCCTGAGCTCTGCACCAGTTTTTCAACCAGTCATTGACTCCATTGGTGTGGAATACCCTAGCCTCATTCATGCCATAGACAGGTAGCACTTACGAGAAAGTTATCGTGTGTGCTACTTGTCTAAGGCCCTTCCCCAACTCCTGTTGCACTGCTCTGATCCCATTCTCAGCCAGGATATTCATCCCTAGGTGGATAATGACATCCAGCTCACTCCCCCTTGCAGCTGCTCCCAGGATCCTGAGGATTCCTTTCCTGTCCCTCCAAGCCATGGCGCCGGGCAGGCACCATACCTCCCTTTCCCTTCCCTCCCCCAGTTCTACCCCCCTAACAATGGAGTCCCCCACCAGGAGTTGTTTCCTTCCCCCAAAGGGTCCTGTGCCACCCTCCTGTGGGTCTCCATTGTGGAGGTTCTCAGCATCCTCCTCGGTCTCCACTGCGGGTGCCTCCATAGAGGAACCATGCTCCACCAGAGTGGCGAATGAATTGTGGAGAGGCACAACTGGAAGGATGTGCCTCCATTCTACCACCCTCACCCTCCCTGAGCCCACCATGGTCCAACCACTCCTCTTTCTTGGCAACCTCTGAGGTGGTGGCGGTGGCCTGGGTGGTCCCTGGGTTGGGGAGCAGGTTTTCCGAATCATTGCCAGGTCAGCATGGATATGAACAACCTACTCCCTCAGACCAGAGAGGTGCCTGCAATTAGGGCTGCAACACAATTTCCAGAATGCATCCTGGAAGACTGCTGCTCCACAGCCAGCACATTGCACCACTCCCCACATGCCTGTTTCCCTTCCTGTTACAGATGCTTTTCTTTTGTTTTTTTTGTTCTTGTTTTAGAGTGTGCAAGCTTGTGAGTGTCTCTACCCCCTATTCAGTGTGCTGTGCCTTTAAAGGTATGAGCAGGTGTATGTTGTTAGCAGTTTAGGGGAAGTGATGTCAGAACCCCTGCTATAAAGGAAGTTATGTGCTTGGGACAAGTGGGGTATGGGGAAGGGTGGAAGGGAGTAAACCTATGCAATCCAGAAATAATCAACTACAACTCTAACCCTCCAGCCCGGGGAGTGCCTTCCTTCCTTTCAGACACCTATTTTACAGAGGTTAAGTACCAGGTCTAGTCACAAATGACTGCAAATATATCCCAGCTACAGTTCCTCCCTGGAAAATTAAAGTTAAAACTAAGCCAAGTCAACCCTAAAAACAGAATCAATACAAGTTACTTACACAGGTCCAAAAAGTAATAATTCAGTTCAGTGTAGTCTAGAAAATAACCTCCTTGATTTAAGGAATCTCTGGCTGCTTTCTCTTTCTCTGTGTCTCAACGCCAATGTGACAGAAATAAGGAGGGATTTCCTGAAGTTAGAACACCACACCTAAGAAGTAGAGGAGGCAGTAATGGAGAGTCAGGACAAAGCCAGCAATATGAGTACAGATCCTTCTACAGGTATATGTTTGTAAACATGAAAGAGAACTCACCGAGAGGGCAGAGGACTTGGAAGCCAGATCATGTAGGGAAAAACCTACAGTTATTTGGGTTCCCAGAGAACTGTTAACAGCTTGAACTTAACAACTTTATCATCTCCTGGCTGCAATAGGAGTTTGATTCCCCACCAAAATACAACATTGGAACTGAGAGGGCATACCAAATCATGGGTCTGTGACTCCCTCCTAAGGCCACTCTCTGCTTAATCATTGTGAAATTTCTCAAATTTCCAGTAAAAAAGGAACTCATATGAAAGGCATGGGCCAAAAGCACTTACATTTTAATTGTAAGAAGGTCTATGTACACAAGACTATCCACCAAGCATGCTTCAAAAGAGAAAACAGGTCTGAACACTATTAAGCAGTGGAAGGAAAAAGGCATTACAACCCAAATCCACTACCCAGTGACACTAGAGATTAAGGAAAAGTCCAGAACTAAGGTGAATGACTTGCTTTTGCAGGCATCCAAAACCCTCAGCACACGTGGCATCAACACAACAGAGCTACCAGTTGAGGCTTACATGTAAGATGTGCAGCAGATGGCCTGGGCCATGGCAAGGAAAGTAAAGAGCCAGACGAAATCTGGACCACAGAGATCAGGTGTTCCAGAGGACATCAAGGCTGATCTGAAAACGATGTATAAAGAGCTGAAACAACAACACATCACTTGAACTGGATGAATGAGATTCTTACTTTTTTTTTTCCAGACAGCATGAATGGTTTACCTGTTCCTACACCTGCCGTACTGACCCAACTGCCGTTGACCTCAGGAATCAGACTTGATCTCCCACCAGCAAACTTAAAGAGCTAGTGGAACCAAAACTGGCAGACAGGAAAAAAAATGCAAATTTTAAGAAGTAGCTATTGGTAACTTTTTATTTGTGAAGTATTTTTCTTTTTCCTTTTGCTCATTAGAAAGTTTTTTACATGATATTAGAAAATGGGGTTGAGAAATCCTGGACTCTGATTGGTTGATAGCTCTGGCAAGGTGGGCGTCTATCAGGCAACAGAGCCCAGGTATTAAAAGTTCCCGTCTACACTGACCTAATTACCGAACACAACGTGCCACTTAGAATTTTGAAAATTGTCCTGCTGCCATGTTTTTCCCTCTCTAGCAGGCAAGTTGGTGGCCAGTCAAGCACCCCTCCATCAACAAATTGAATACAAATCACAAAAGAACTGTCCATATTTTGGCAGTTGTACTTTTTTGTATAACTGATGCCCAGAACTGACAGCGCAGTTGCAGAGCGGCTTGAATGTTGTTGGCAGAACTACCAGCGTTCTTTTAAATTAGTATGTGAAACATAAAAAAAAACATACATAACTGCTGAGTAAAAAAACCTGTGAATTGTCACAGTTTATGGCAGTTGTATTTGGAGACTGCCGATGTTGTGGGTGTAAAGTGAGTCGGGAGGTGAGGCGGGGGTGGGGAGAGACAACAGTTGCGATGTAATTCAAGTGGAACTTAAGAAAGTCCGAGACCACTTCTGGGCCCATTTGTCTGATCCATATAGTTTGTACAGTGTCCCAGCTGAAAACAGAACTGCTGATCCAAACAAAAGCACATAAATCAACCTATTTTTTTTCCAGCATCACTTTTTTGTCCCAGAATGTAACGCCACCTGGGAACGCCACAGACCTCCCACACCTCCTCAGGAACTCATGCTACAGTGCAGCTGCCCAACCCCAGGCCCACCACTACCACTCCTCCTCAGCCAGATCCACTGACTTTGTAAATATTGTACCCTGGTCCATACCCAAGCTGAAACTGTAGCAACAAAACCAGGGGTAAATTCAGGCCAAAATTCAGTGTACTTTTTTTTCAAAAGGAATTTCACTCCTTCAATTAAAAAAAAACCTGACCACACTGAAGCAGTGGTTTCTTACAGCGCTAAGCGGGCAGAGCTCATGCTACTCCCCTGTGATGACAGCTGCACTGGTAGACCTTGGGGTTCTTCACTCGGAGTGGTGAAGGGAACTGTCTCACTACCAGCAGTGCCAGCGACACCCTCAGCTGGTGGGATGGCGAGGGGCCGCTTAAGGTCCGAATGGGGTTGGGCTTGTGAAATCACCCAACAAGGAGAGGCAGGAGTCATACACAGAGATTGGATGAAGCAAAGACGTTTATTAGACAGGAGGGGACAGAGAACATGGTTGTACAGAAACATACCAACCACAAAAACAGTAGAGAGTATGGACAGCATTATGAATATCTAAACAGTTACAACTAAACTCTAAAATGTCTAAATTCTATGTTATTCTTCTCTATGGGCACACCATGGCCTATTGCTACTGTATGCCTACAATCCTTCAACAGTAACCTATACTTATTACTAAACTTAGACAAGAATCAGATGCTATGTACTACCCACAACAATATTTGGTTTAACTATGACCACAAAGTTCTACCGAAGTCCAAATGTCACCTAAGTCCAGAGGTCTGACGTCTTCGTGTACACCATCGTTCTACGATGGTAACTACAAAGGGAAGCAAACAGAATGGTTGATGCTAACTGCAATTCCCAGCAGGGACCTTGTAAAGGCAACCGGGTGGTGAGAGGTTTGGTAAACAGACCATATGATTCTTCGGCAAAAGCCCACTCTCTCCAAGGCTGCCGGAAAAAAAGAATCAGAGCATCTGATTCCTGGAATAACCCACTTACAGACTGTCGGATTCCAAACTGAAGACAAAGGATCCCTTGGCCAAAATCCACTTTCAGGGCAGCCAAGGATGAAGAGAAACCAGGATCTGCGTGGAGACGAATCCACTCGAGGACTACCATGACCTGAATGATGCTGCAACACTCCAAGGGCCAGCTAAACTCTGAAAGATCTCTGATAGGATCAGGAACCAGAAGAATCTGTAGAGAGGATGGTAGATTCTACAATCTTGTCACCAGAACCTAGAACAAAATAAAGAAACAGCGGGCGCTTCTTGAACTGGGCTTCAATGGACTCGACTTTCGGCGAACGACCAGGGGCGCAGACCAGGTTCTCCAGGATGTGCACACTCTTCTGTGGAGGGCAACCAACTTCCGGGCATCTGGGTCAGGAACCATATGAAATGACACTGGCATGGCTGTCATGATGTGGTTCAGCGGACGTAACTTCGAGCTGTGAAAAACAAGAAATGGCGGGTACGACTGGCGACGGACTTGACTTTGGCGGACGACACAGATGGAGGAGATGATCTGATGGTCGATCCCACTTGGGTGAAGAATGATGAACAGACGTCCCCTTCTGGGAAGAGACTGATTCTGAGTACGTAGTATTACAGACCACACTATGGGACTGCAATGTGGTAGAAGATCGCGACTGTCCCCATACGCCAGTAACAATGTAGTTAAAAGATGCACCTTTCTGCAATGCCAAGGGAAATGCCAAATGATCAGATAATTTGCCAGAGGAAGGGCAAATTATAAATCTAGGGGTGATTATTACAGGTGGGGCAATTGTTCAGATGCTTAGGGCAACAGTTCAGATGCTTAGGGCAATAGTTCAGATGACCAGGGACAAATTACCACAATCCATATACAATACAGTATTGGTGCTTCTTGGTAAGCTCACAGTCTTTCAGATACATCAGCAACAAACATTTGCATGAACAGTACAGTTGTTACAGTTACTTTGCAGTATTTGTGAGCTGAGCACCCTTGGATGGACCCTTTTCCATGACTGTAGGGCCTTCCCTAATAGGATCTGGCTAACCATGAAGGTTTTGCTATGGATGCCCTAACCACTATACTGAGGGTACCACTTGCCCTATGCTAATTGCCTGGAACACTAAAGGCCTACATGCCTTACTTGCTATGGGGCCTATATGCCCAACTAACTGCTAGGCTGGTTTGCCCTAATCCACCAGGCTGGGGCTGCCCTTACTAGCACTAGGCTGGCTTGCCCTAATACACTAGGCTGGGGCTGCCCTTACTACCACTAGGCTGGCTAGCCCTAATACACTAGGCCTGGGCTGCCCTTACTACCACCAGGCTGGCTTGCCCTAATATACTAGGCTGGAGCTGCCCTAATGGTCACTAGGCTGGCTTGCCCTAATACACTAGGCCGGGGGTCGCCCTTACTACCAGTGGGATGGCTTGCCCTAAACCACTAGGCAGGGGCTGCCCTGGAACCCTGCTTTACCTCTGGCCTAATGCCCTACATTTACCTCGGCCTGATGCCCTACATTTACCTCAGGCCTAATGCCCTACTTAGCTGTGAGCTTAATGTCCTACCATTACCTCAGGCGTGATGCCATACCTTGACATTGGGCCTGGCAGCCCTTTTACCTCTGGGCCTGACACCCTCACGGCGGTCAGCACGTAGCATGTGCTGCCGCCTACTCACCGCTCCAACGAGCTGCTGGAGGGCTCAAGATGGTCTCAGGAGGCGGGTGGTAAGCTGGAAGTGGGAGGGAGAGTTACAGGCAGCAGGGGGGGATGACTAAGGGCCTCAGACGGCAGACAGGGAAATGGTCTCTTCTATGCCACCGATGAGGGACCGGATTTAACTTAAAACAACTCGGGGGTGTCAAAACAACAAAGTGATGGGGCTCTTCAGCCCAAAATAACCGGACAGGATGTACTCTTTCTTTGTGGTGCCTCGATGGCACCACCGACCGCACCACACAGTGACGGGGCAAACCAGCAGCTACTGGACAGCTTCACTAACTGGAGCTCGAGCAGGCACACAGAACAGTCCTTGCGGAATGGCTTCAACCCATCAGGTAAGCCCTCCTGGTTCCCCTTAACTTTCTGTGTCCTCTCTTCTCCACAGCTAGCAGGAACTACCTAAAAAAAATATTTTATTTTTAAAAACAAACCCTCAGGTTCTAGAGTGTTTGGACTGGAATACTGTGCATGAGCAACTCAGCACATCATTCCATCCAAGCCAATGTAGTTGCAGCTTGCATAGAAATCTACTTTTTGACCAGGATTTAAGTGCACAAGGCACTTTTCTACTGTTTACAGTGTTTACCTTTATCAGGAGGGGAAATTTTACTCTTAGGGGACCCCTTTTTCATTGTATCCTGCTGCCCACACCTACAGCAGGCACCCTGGGCACCTGTAAACCCCTAGTTTATTTATTTTAGTTTTTCTGGGATGCTCTAACTTTGGGGCATTACACCCCATCGGGTCGTACAGTTTTCCGTTTGTTTATTTATTTAAACAAAGAAAAATGAAGAAACAGAAGTAAACTGTTTTTTTAATACTGCATATTTCCTTAACTTTGTACATTCCAGATCACATCTAAACTGACTGTGTGATTTGAAACTAGCAATGAAGCTTAGCACCACTTTGAAACCTAAAAATAACTGTCTTCATATAGAGCTAAGCACACTGCATTCCTGTGTCTGTAGTGGGGGGATTGAGGACAGACAAAGCAGCAAGCAACCACACTCAGAAAAGTACATAAAAGAAACTCAAAAGCATCCTTCACTGGTAATTTTTGCAGGGACTACTTTTCCTCAAAAGTAAATTTTCATTGTTTTTTTAATTTAGTTTTCTATATATATTTTATTTTGATGCAGTTTTTAAAAAAATGTCATGTATATCCCATTTTCTAAGTGCAATAATACCCTCCAGGGTGGGGAGTATTGGCCAATACTGGACCTTCCATAGGTTCATAGGTTCATAGAAGTGTACGAGCAACGTAGGCAAATGTAAAGGATGCCCATTAATGTGCTTGCCACTCATATAGCCTATGGGTGGAAGTCAAACTTTTTGTCACCCATGTATTTATCTAATCTCTGTTTAAAAGTACTTAGATTGGTACTATTAACAATACTTTCGGGTAAGTTATTCCACATTCCCACAACTCTTTGTGTATAAAATAGACTCCTTTTAGTGGATATGCATTTCTCTCCAATGAGTTTGTGTCCATGACTCCTAGACGACTTTACGTTGGAGGCTGTAGTAAGTCCAATTGTTGTTCTTAGGTAATCATTTTTATGTTTGCTTGCATGCATGTGCAAGAAACATAGTGCCATCATCGGAGATTTCGGAGGTGTGTCACCTCCTCCTCCAATTCAGTCAGTGTGTTGGCAGGCACGGCCCCTGTAAGCCAATGCATGCTGGAGCTGTCTATGACAAGCTCCAAAATGCAGTGGCATACAGTTGAAAGGGGGAGCTACGCTTGAGTGAGCAGCGATAAGATATTGGCTGCTCACGCACAGCCCCCCCCCACACACAGACACCCATGCAGGAGTGCGCGCCCCCGCTCCCCGCACGCACGCACGCACTGTATAGCCAATAGGGTGCCCATCCCCATCGGTTGGAGTTGTGTTCCTCTGCCCAAAGCTCTTCCAAATGCTACGCTGGGAGCCCACCCCAGCATGGCAAGCATCCTTAGGCCGACGGGGTGTCCAACTCGTCATTGACTGCCCCCAACCATCCTTGTGCCACGCTTGGGAGCCCACCCCAGCATGGCTGAACATCCCACATCGTCTGCTTTTTTTTCCGTGGGAAAGTGGACAAAGACAATGGTCCCATCCTACGGTGGGGTAGAGAAGTGGGAATAATACATGGAATGGGGTGGGAAGGGGGGATAGAACAAACTGTAGTGGTAACAACAGAAATGGAGAATTGGTGGGTGGGGGGTGCATATACAATACCCAAGTCATTAATGTGGATTTGGTAAACAGGAGGGGAGCTGGGGGATCAGACAAGTGTTTAAACTTCGGGACCTCCAAGGAAGATGACATGGTTGACGTGGATGGGTTCCCCAGTCCCTCTTGAAAATAAGGCAGGAGTGTGGGTGTATACCCCTTACCATCCCTCTCCATCAGCTTAATTGTCACAGTGCAGAACTGAGCTGATGGAGGGTAACACAGGATCAACTTGAGGGGACCAATGTGGTTGCCATTGTAATAGCCCAGAAGGCCTCTGCCTTTTGGAGGTAGTATGTCTAATTTTCTGGCAAAGGGCAGCATACTCACTCTCCACCTCAACATAGGGATATACAGGGTCCTGTCTTGTAGTATGATCAACCATGATGGACTGGGGGGCGGGTTCTTTACTAGAAGTGCAACCCTCTCTAACTTGATCTCTCTTGAGCTGGCAAATGCACAGGTGTAGTGACCCATAGTTGGGTCTTACTTCGGGAAGGAGAGGTTTTCTTCTTCTGACAACCACAAGGCTGTGCAACTGTGCAGGAGCATTACAAGCTGACCTGTGTGATTTTCTGGCCTGGGTTCATCCATGCACTGTAGTTTGTTCTGTGGTTTAATGAGTATAGTTTCATTATTTATGTGTTTGGGGATGAACTTCAAAAAGTAACTGTGAACTTACGAGGTGAAACAAAAAAAGAAGGCAAAAGTAACTGCTGTTCAGGACAGTTTTCTAGAGCCACTGTCCAAGACTGGTGGTGGTTGTGGGGGAGGGGGGGTGGACTGTGCAACAGAAATGAAATGCAGCTTAAACAAGCATTTGTCAATGCCGAATGTTTGCTTGCTGGCATGGGCATTGGTAGTGTAAGAGTTAGAGAGCTGCATGATAGGAATGGCAGTGAAGTATTGATCTGAAGCCAACCCCACCACCACCCTGCAGAGACTGACAGGCATTGGGTGTGCTTTTGGGTCATCAGGCATAATGGCCATGCCATTTCACCACACCCTACCCTGCAGACACCAACAAGTGTCATGGTATGCCTTGGGGTCTTTGGCCCTTATGCTTACCCCATTAGATCAGAAAATATGGTGAAATGGGTGCCGTGTAGGAGAATGGGGTGAACTTTCTGGCCAAAGAGTCCAAGGCACACCTCGATGCCTCTCACTGGCTGCAGGGTGTGGAATGGTATGAGCATTACAGGCGAGAATCCCAAGTCACACCCCTGATGCCTGTCAATCTCTACAGGGTGGGGCGTTATGGTCGGAAACCCTAACGTCTCAGGTGTTCATTGACATTTTCACTCCAAATTTTCAACATGGGTTTTTTGTGGCCCCCACCTTATGAACAGTAGCAATATCAGTTCGCTAGCAGAAAGCTGATTTTGCACAGTGACTACGCCATTTGGCACCACAGGTGTGAAAACACATTTTCAAACAGGATGTGAAAAATGACAGCTGTACTGTTCATGGGGAGGTGGAAAAAATGGCAATGTTGAAAATCTGCAGTGAGAATATTAAAAAAAACTGGTGAAGTCATGAGCGTGTGTAGAAACTGGGCAACGCACACCCATAATGCAATTAGTCTGGGGATGTGTTACAGCAGATTGTCAACACAGGCATTTTGGAACCTCCACTCATGAACAGTGTCACTGTGATTTTCTTAATCTGTCCCAAACAGTGAATTCCCACAGTGACCACACATTTCTGCGCTGGAAGTACGAAAACACATTTCGACCATGGTGCGAAAAATGAAAGCTGTACTGTTCATAAGGAAGTGTGGAAAAATGCCAGTGATGAAAATCTGGACTGAAAATATTAGAAATTCATGAACTTACGAGGGTACGTGGAAACTGTGCAAAGGTCGCTCGTAACAGTCATTTTATGGACTTTTTTCACCAAATTTTTAACATAGCCATTGTAACACTCTGCTCATGAACAGTGTCACTGTGATTTTCTTAATCTGTCCTAACATTGATTTCGCGACACCGACTGGCGGGCTTCATTGTGCGCTTATATGCGGAAACACATTTTGGGCAAAATGTGAAAATGACAACTGTACTGCTCATAAGGAGGTGTGGTAAAATGGCAATGTTGAAAATCTGGAGTGAAAATATTGAAAATTCGCGAACTTACGAGTGTGCGTAGGAACAGTGCAATGCAAGCTTGTAACACAGTAATTTTGTGGAGTATCGTCACCAAATTTTCAACATAGGCATTTTAGGACCTCTGCTCATGAACAGTGACACTGTCATTTTCTTTTTTTTTCCCACCTCCCATGCTTCTCTGGCCCCCACTCCTTCAGGCTCCACAAGTTCCCCCCGGCTCCATGGCCCTTACCTAGCCCTCCTCTGGTCCTCAGATCACAGCTGATCCCCGGGATATCCCGGTGTATCCCTTCGCCGGGTGGCTCCCCCTCCTCCAAGGGGGAAGGGCACTGGGGAGAGGGGATGGCCCCAGCACACACTACTTGGGGCTCGGGGATGCTGCTGAGGAACAGGAGGCCTGGGAAGGTACTGGAGGCACTCAGGGAACGGAGAGCCATCATCCGGTGGCCAGCGAGCAATTTTTCCATTTTTCTGTTGGGGGCAGCATAGTGACATCATGGCACATGCCGACGTCTGCTCCTCCCCAGTTAACTTTGGGCCGTGAGTCCTGTGATACTCCCAGCCTCCGCTTGGAGCTGGCAGGCGCCGGACCAGTCCCCTACCCTCCCCCCGGAGAAGGAGAGCTGTCTATAGGATGCTCAATCCTCCCCCCCCGGCCAGCCCTCCAGTGACCCAGGCTCTTCCCAACCCGGTCGCCATGCCGCAAGCAGAAATCCAACCACTGCGCCAGAGGGCCAGCACCACTGTCATTTTCTTAATCTGTGCAGAACATTGATTTCTACACTGACCATGCTATTCCACGCTGCAAGTGTGAAAACACATTTCGTCCAGGGTGTGAAAATTACAGCTGTACTGTTCACATGGAGGTCTGAAAAATGCCAATGTTGAAAATCTGGTGTGAAAATATTGCAAATTCACAAAGTTATGAGAGTGCGTAACAACTTTGCACAACACAGTAGAAACAGTCATTTTGGGATGTTACTAAATTTATAAACATAGGCTTTTTGAGAGCTCACCATGAATACTGGCACTGTCATTTCTTTTATTATGTCCTGAAAGGTGATTCCAGTAATGACCACAAAATCACCTTTTGGGCCTGATTAACACCATGACAGTGATAGAATTCATGAGGAAGGGTCCCAAAACCCCATGTTGAAAATTTGGAGGCAAAATTTCCAAAATGCCTGAGATATGCAGCAAAGTTGAAAAACCCTATTTATTCCATTATACAGCTTACGGCATTTCCTCAGTTTGCGGTCAGCTTTGAAGAGTGCAGACGTGTTCCGTCCACTGAAGATCATCGGCCAGACTCCAGAGGTTAGTATGGGGTGGGGGTCTGAAGGCAGGGGTGCGCAGTGGGGGTGTGTGTGGGTTGTGGGAGGGAGGCCAGGGAGACCGCCGGGGACCGTTTCCTTCGTTACAGGTTAAAAAAAAAAAGACATTGGGGGGACAGTTTTTTATTTACAGGAGAATGTGGCACTGGGTGGGCTCCCAGTGTGCCAACTGAGTCTTTTTTTGGGGGGGGCACTGTAGCTGATGGGAGCTTGGGCATCCCAGTCAGCACACAAGGGGGGGTACGTTATGCCGACAGGGATTGGGCACCCCGTCGGCAGAGAAGAAAAGCAGGGAGGTGTTAGATACTGCCAATGGGGAGTGGGCTCTACTGTAAGCAACATACATCTGGGCCACTGCAGCCGATGGGGATTGGGTCCCCCATTGCAAACAAATGTGGGGGGGGACATGCTGTCAGAGGATTGGGCACCGCAGGGAGGGGTTAATATTGTTTGTGAACAGGCGTCAAACTGCTGCCATGTTCACAAACAATATCAGTGTGTGAATATCCCACCTGCAATGACGGAACACTTCATTGCAGCAAATGGCTGATGCTGCAATGATGAGGTGGCCCCTGATTGCAGTGGCTATTTTTTCACAAGTTGGTGGCAACGTTCCAAATTTGTATCATTGACTGTGTCCCCCATTAGTCGTGGACATCACACATGCCCCAAAGTGCTGTGCAGGTATTGGCCTCAACTGTGCCGAACCTCCAGAACCTGCTTCGGCACCAAGCTGCCTGTGATATGTTTCTTGCGCTGTGCACAAGCAAACATAAAAATGCCATGGCTGGGAACCCAGTGACATGGCAGGTACCTTGAATGTTATTACATATAATGTAAGAGGACTACTCAACTCCATGATCAAAGGAACTAAGACCTGGCATGAACTGAAAGGGGCATCCTGTGATACTGACCTATTACAAGAAACTCATCTCACAATAACAGAGAAGAATAAATAGAGGTGCCAATGGGTGGGCACAGTGCTGGCATCCTCTTAGCCACATGGCAAAAAGGTGAGAGTAGCTGTTCTAATCAGAAAGGGTTTGGCCTGGCAACTGACTAATCAGTACATTGACAAAGAAGGCAGGATAGCCATAGTCTCTTTGAAAGCGGAGACCAAGATCCCTCTTGTGGTGAATGCTTATAGTCCATCACCAGTCATCTCAGAGTTCTTCAGAACCTTCTTCACTAAGCTAGTATCACTCCTGGAGGGGAAAATCATTCTGTGGGGGGGGGGGACTGGAATACAGAGGAGGACCGGAGCAAAGACAAGTACTCAGGATCTGTAAATGTGGGAGGGAGCAGCAAAAGTGTTGAAAATCTCAAGGATGAAACAGGCAAGCAGACCCCTGGCAGACCCAGAATCCCAGCTCAAAAAATGTTTCATTTTACTCCCACCTAGTAACAGCTATTCCTGGTTGGACCAGTTCTACCTCTCCAGAGCTTTAATTCCCATGATAATTGATTGACAGATAAAGCAGCTACACTACCCAAGATGCACCGTAGTACTGAGAGTAGTGCTGGGACTATCACAAAAGACTCCTCTTGGAGATTAACTATGGCTGCCTAAATGATATCTTTACAAACAAACAAGGTAACAAATTAATGCCTACCTGCTAATTAATGAGGAACCAGACTCAATTCAGGAATACATATGAGATTGCCTCAACACAGTGATAAGGCAGCACTGTATAGCCTAAACTGCACATAAAAAAGCAAGCAAAGGCAAAACAGGAATAATTTTTAAAACAGAAAGCCAAGTTTGTAAAAGAGCACAAAGAGACACAAAATGGGAACCCTCTATAACAGCGAAATCTATTAATATAATAACTGGATAAGATAGTATTGCAAAAGGTGGCGACACAGTTGAGAATTTTAAACCAAAAATATTTTGAGTAGGGCTATAGGACCAGCAGGCTCCTACATTTCACCTAAGGAAGCAGGAAGCATTAAGGCACATCCTGAGTGTAAAAAAAAATGCAGAATAGGGGCTAGAGTGTTTCCTTCAAGGGAAATAGTGTCGGAGTTCAGAACATTTTACTCCTCATTACACAAGGAAGAAAGGTGGGAAAACCATGAAGAGTCTTTCAGACTCTTCTTACAGAAGGCACAGCTACCCATATTTGAGGAGGAACAAGGGAGGTGTTGAACACCCCATAACAAAGATGAAGATACACCAGGTTATTAAGGGAAAGTGGGGAAGGGGAAATTGTTAAACCAGGAAAGGCACATTAAGTCAAAGCTTGTTTCCAGGTGTGACCTGGGAGCACAAGGACATTAAGTGACTTGCTCATAGTCACACAGTATGCACATGGGGGCTGTGGGATTCAAAACCAGGTCTCCAGGTTTGCAGTTCGCCCTAAACCACAGTGGTATACTGCCTCCTATTAAGGATCTCCCAATGGGGGAAAACTCCTGGACTGGAGGATTATATCTTAGAGTACTACAAAACCTTCGCAGCAGAGATGTCCCAGCCTTAGGTAGGGTCTTTGTCACCATCCAGGACACAGGAGAGGCCCCTTCATCCTGGCAAGGGGCCAACATATTAGTAATTTTAAAACCCAGCAAGGAACCAACTAAATACAGTTCCTATAGACCCATCTGTTTAACCAAGATGCAATCATTTTTGTGAAGGTTCTAGTGAACCAGTTGCAAAAGGTGGTCAAACAATTACTGAACCCACACCAGACTGGTTTCATACCAAACTGACATATCCTTTGTACTGCATTTTCTGGGAGTGTATTAAAGTAGCCCCTTTATGGGACTTAATTAAAACAAGAGCAGACCCCTTTTTGGGATTAGACCCATATTTTACGCTGGAGATCTATTTGATTTGGGATTTTACTCAGATTGGGGTTAAGGAATGAAGGTTTATGATTTTAATGTCAGTTAAACAACTGGTCCTTCGTCACTGGTTAGATTAATCCCCACTCTCCTGTTTAGAATGGTTGTGGGAGCTCCTCGACAATCTTCATATTGAGAAAATGACAGCTAGTGTTAAAAACAAACTACATAGTTATAATAAGAAATGGGGCAAGCTGCATACCCTATACACAGCTTAATGTTTGGACTTGGCTCCCCCTGCTTTTTATGTTTAGTACCATATAACCCTGTCTTCAGTTCTTTTGAATCTTTGATATATACTCCTCAAGTTTTATTTTCTTTATTAAACCTGCCATCTTCCTTTTGATCTTGCTGCTGTGGGCTGGGAAAGGATTAGGTGGTTGAGCTGCTGTGGGGTAGCTTTCTGGTTTGCAGGGGGTTATGTTTTCTCCTCAGGTGGGATTGTTATTGCTTACTGTTATTTGTTCTTTTGCTGTATTACTAGTTCTTATTGTTTTAGGGTTGTACTTCTATTGTTAAATATTTAATAAAGTATATATAATTTCAAACTGACATATTCATGGCAACATTAGGAAACTGCTGAACATCATGGCAGCCACAGAGGGAATGCAGAGGCTACAGCACTGCTGGTGATCAACATGGAAAAGGCATTTGATCACCTAGATCTGTAAGTTCTTGCACCATACGATGGCTGCATTTGGGTTGGGAGAAAGCTTCTGCAAGTAGACAGAGGCACTAGACCATGCCCCTTCTTTGCAGATCTTTGTGTCATCTGCAAAGAGGCATACTTTTCCTTCCAGTCCCTCTGCAATGTCACTTATAAAGACATTAAATAGGACTGGACCCAGTACTGAACCCCGTGGTACCCCACTAGTAACCCCTCTTTCTTCAGAGTGGACTCCATTTACAATTATTTCTGTGTCCTGTTGTCCAGTTGTTTTACCCAGGCTAACACCTTGGGACCTACTCCCAGGCTGGTTAATTTGACTATTAATCTTTTGTGTAGGACTGTGTCAAATGCCTTGCTAAAGTCTAGGTAGGCCATGTCCACAGCACCTCCCTGGTCCACTACTTTGGTCACCCAGTCAAAGAAATCAATTAGATTCATCTGACATGACCTTCCTGCTGTGACCCCATGCTGCCTTGTGTCCTATGCCCCACTGACCTCTAGGTACTCAACAATTCTTTCCTTCAGAAGTGATTCCATCCCTTTCCCTACCACAGAGGTCAAACTGACAGGTCTGTAGTTTCCTGCCTCTGTCTTGGTCCCACTTTTGTGAAGGGGAATCACATCTACCTTCCTCCAGTCCTCAGGTACCACATCATCCTCCTATGATTTGATAAAAAGGGTAGTCAGTGGTTTCACTAGTTCTCCCTTAATTATTTTAGAATTCTGGATTGAATTCCATCAGGCTCCATTGCTTTGTCCACCTTCAGTTTTAGGAGTTCTTTCAGAACCCTTTCTTCTGTGAAAGGACTGGGATCGACCCATCTATCCAGAGTGCTTCTGTTACTTGGATTAGGCACTCTCCCCTCATGTTTTGTGAATACTTAGCAGAAACATTCATTCAGTATCCCTGCTTTTTCATTGTCCTTCTGCCCACCCACTGTCCATTCTATTCAGCCTCACTATCCCTCCCTTTGTCTTTCTATGCTCTCTGATGTACCTATAAAAGGTTTTATCCCCCTTCTTAACTGAGTTGGCTATCTTTTCCTCAGTTTGGGCCTTTGCTCTTCTAACTTCCCTTCCTGCTTTCTTCTACCTTAACTGGTACATCTCTCTGTCCTGCTTCTTCTGTGTTTCCTTATACTTCCTGAATGCTATCTTTTTCTCCCTGACCTTCCCCACCACCTCTTTTGAGAACCAAAATGGCTTTTTCTTTCATTTTGATTTGTTTATTTGCTTCACACAAAGGCTTGTTGCCTCTGTGATGGCAGATTTGATGTTTCCCCATTGTTGTTCCATCCCTCCTTCTAGCCTGTTTGCTAGTGCTTTTCTAAGGCACTCTCCAATCTTGCCAAAGTCAGCCCTTCTGAAGTCCAGTACCCTCACTTTTGTTTAGCTTGACTCTGTAGCTGAGTTTATTGTGAACCATACTGTTTGATGGTCACTTGTTCCTAGATGGCTACCCACTTCTAGATCTGAGATCCTCTCACTGTCCCCATTTGAGAGTATGAGGTCTAAGATTGCTCCCTGACAAGTGGGTTCCAAAACTAGCTGTCTGAAACATGCTACCTGTAGGGCATTGAGAATGGCCCTGCTATTGGATGTGGCTGCAGCAAATGTGCTCCAGTTAACATCTGGCATATTCAGGTCTCCCATCAACAGTAACTCCCCTTTCTCTGCCATCCTAAGAATGCCTTCTATCATATCCTTATCCATTCCCTCCCTCTGACATGGGGGTCTGTATACAACCCCTGTGCAGATTGTGGTGCCATTTCTAGTCTCTAAGGTGACCCACAGTGCCTCCTCTGCTCCCTGTTTACTCTTTTGTTCAGTTGCTTTTATCCCTTCCCTTACATAGAGAGCTACTCCTCCCCCTCTTCTCCCCTCCCTATCTCTCCTGTAAGTTGTATACCCTGGTATGTTGACATCCCAGTCATGGTTCTCTGTGTACCATGTTTCTGTGATCTACAATATCCAGATATCCCTCTTCCATCAAGGCCACCAGCTCAGGGAGCTTGTTGCCCAGACTACAGGCATTGGTACTCATTACCCTCCATTTCCTGATGGCCTTACTCCTTTTGCCCCATCCCTGTCCTTGGCTTTGCATGTACTTCAAAAGGGAAAAATCATACTTTTAAGTTTCAAGGCTTGGACAAAGTTACTTTGAGCATCCAAGGGGACTTAGAGAATAACTTATTAAAGTGTGAATGCAAGTGGCAATATATCATGACAGCATATAGGCATGAAGGGCTTAAAGCAATGTTTAGTTTAAAACCATTTTTGAGAAAATAAGTTATTGTAGATTGAAACAAAATGTTTTGGTCTACATATGGATTCTGCTGATTGATTGGACTCTTCTGTGATTTTGCAATTCTGTTTTTAATAGTAGTATAATTATTCTGGCATTTGTGCAAATATAGATGTGCACTGTATATATTTTGGATGTTTATTCATATTAGGTGTATTGAGTGACCTAGGTTTTTATTGACATTTCTATTGCACATATTTATAATATGGTATATATTTATCTTTAATACCTTTTTCATCCTTCCTCTCCCTCCCCATTTGTCCTTGTTTCAACTTCAGTTTTATTCATTGTATCTTTTGTGCACTGCCTCTTTAAATGGGGGCAAGATAAATGTGCTGTATGTACTACCAACCACGCCTCGAAAAAGTGTGAGTGCCACCTGAAATGTTGATCACGTGGTGGAATTTGGGGGTGCTGCTGATCTGTTTGGCTTTTTTACGCTTTTTCATTAAATGTTTTTCAACGAGACCTAGCATGGTGTTTCCTCTGTGGTAAGCCATGTAACCTGACTTTCAGTGTGTTTTTATATTTCAGGACAGGCTACCCCTGAATGGGTGGCTATAGATGAGCAGGGGCTTTGGGGCAAATATTTACCACCACAAGAGCAGGCTGCATAAGTAGACAGGGAACCCATGGGCCAGGACAGTGATGGCAAATTTGCAGGAAGCTCTAAGAATAAAAGAGGAACCATTTACTTATAATAAATACTCCTCTGTTGGGTGCAGCTAAGAATGTTCACCTGATCACTTGATAACACATACCATACTGTAGATGGGAGATGAGAGGCCTGGAAAGCTCATAGCAGCTCATGATCAGCGGGAGACCCCAAATTATTCCAGCAGCAACAAGGGGAGTTTAACCTGCCACAAAGCAATTTCTACTGCTACCTCCAAATTAGGATTTGTTTTTTTCATTTTCATTTTATTTTAAAACAAAAGCCCATGGACAGTAATTGCCCATTTTCATAGGCAACCATGGTCAGGGTACACCTAACAGAGAGTCAATAACATATAACAACACAGACAAATAATAAATACAGAGGACTGAAAATCATTAGTTTCATGCTTAAAAAGTGCAGCATTAATGTCCATTACAAGTATCCATAGTACTGATAATATTTCTTAAGGCTGTAACAAAGGATTTATAATTCACTGGAGTCCTAATAGGTACATGAAAATAGTTCTAGTAAATACTAATTCTAATAAAAAGCTGCTTGCCCAACATTTTTTGAATACTTGGGAATTTTAAATATAAGTGATCTGTCGATCTACTTTTGATATATGACAATGTTGGTCTTTCTACCAGTAATTTTAGTTTAGCTGATATTTGTCTATTTACTGTCTTCCAAGCCCAGCATCCCAGTTGTTGATTGATTCTTTGTTGCAAAGTATACCAATTCAATATATTGTACAAACAACACATATGCCAATCTAAAAATAAGTCAAATACAAACCTACAAGTTTTGTTGAGTAACAGTGCAATTCTTTGCAACAAAGATTGACCAGCAGAATAAATGACTAAGCCATAGTCTCTGATAGATAGACTATGTATTTGTACAATTATATTTTTTGCTTCCGATGTAAAATTAGACATGCTCCTATACAGTATACCAAATCACTGATTTACAGACTTCACAATGCTTTCAACGTGCAGACGGCAACTGAGACAACTATCAAGAGTCAAACCTAGGTATTTATAATGAGTGACTTGGACCTGGGTAATTCTAGCAGATGTTTTTACAGAAAGAGACTTTAGCAAACCTCAGTATTGTCTAGAATGAAATAACATAACTTTGGTTTTATTTTGAATTCAAACATAACGTGTTACGAATGAACCAATTATGTACAGCACAAAAATCAAACTGTAATATGATGGACAAATTATTAAAATCCTTATTCCAGAAAAAGATTACTGTGTCTACTGAGTACGGCAATATCTTTGGAAATGTTATGACATTGGGTAAATTGTTCAGAAAAAAGACTAAAAAGCAATGGCCCATGGATAGATCCTTGTGGGACACCTCAAGTCACAGGTAATGATTTTGAGAAGGAATTATGAATTTTAACCTGTTGCATGCAGGTAGTTAGGTAATCTTTAAACTAGGATCTGACTGAGTTGGAAAAAAACAAATTGTTTCAGATTCTCAGTCAGCTTTGCTTGCTGTACCAAACTGAAAGCTTTCAATAAGTCTATATCTATAGAACCATTTAGATCACCACTGTCCCAGGTCTCATATATATTACTAGTAAATTTGGCTAAAACTGTGATGGCACTATGTTTTTTTCTAAAACCATCTTGCTCTGTAGTCTGTAAATTATAGTTTTCTAAATGTTCCATAATCTGGTCATGTATTATTCTTTTAAGTGCCTTAGATAGAGGAGATAAAACAGAAACTGGTCTATAGTTGGAAGTCAATGACTAACAACCACTTTTGAATATTGGAGTGATGAAAGCATGTTTCCAATATGAAGGAATTACAGTGCAACATAAATGAAAGAAAAATTAAAGTTTTATTTCCACTGAACAAAATAAATCACAATGACTGTATTTCATCAAATAGAAGCTGCCCTTGAATAGAAGCCACCCTCAAATACAAGTCTCAGGTTATAACAAACACTTTTAATAAAAGCTGCCCTGAAATAGAAACCATGGCTTCTAATCAGGGTTGAAGTCATTTTATTTTATTCATTTTTATTTATTTATTTAGCATTTTGGTAACAGGGTAAGCCCACCGAGACCAGAGGCCCCTTTTTCAGGGGTGACCAGGAGGTCATAGAAACTTAGAATTTGATGGCAGATAAGGACCGCTTGGCCCACCCAGTGTGCCCATTTCCCTACCTAATGAATAAGCCACAGATCCCAGTTAACCAGAAGCCTACTTCTTCCTACCCCCAACCCCTAGAATTGCCTTATGACTGTCCCATGCATGCTTGAATTCCACCACTGCTTTTGACTTCTACAACCTTCCTCCGAAGGCTGTTCCATGCATGCCATGTCATGTCAGATAAAACTTTGTAGGTGGGACTCTTTATGATTTTTACTTCTGTAAATATGACCGTTATGATATGTTTGATCTTGATTCTTAGTTCATGTTTGTTGTGTTTATTTTGCTATGCAGTAGACCAGTAATAATATATCTAATCATATTCAGGATGTGGAATGTTTTGTTTTTCACACTTAAAATAGGATTTTGCAACACAAGCCTCCCTCAACAAGCCACCCTCAAATACAAGCCTCAGGTCAAAATAAAATATTCTGATAGAAGCCATGGCTTCTATTCAGTGAAATATGGTATAAAAACAGAGATCTCTCCAAATTTTAATAGAAGAGCAAACAGAAGGAAAGAAACTAGGCATGTAATATTGACATTATACAGAAATTGCACACCAGAAAACATAGAGGCAAGGAAGGGAATATAGGAAAATATGAACAGGAGATTGGCCTAACGCTAGATGACAAGCAGGGAAGAGTGCTGGGTTGATGTCCCTAGAACGCCTTCATCTCCAAACTGGAGAGAACGAGATGGAAGGTACTAACAAGGTTCTTTAAAACACCTATAGCTACAGCCCTCTTCAGGATCTCCTATATGGGTAAGTACTGGTGGCAATATAATGGAAGGGTACACCATGAGCATATCTTTTGAAGCTTCCCAGTGTTGGCACAGTACTGGGGGGAAATCTCTGAAGGTATGGCCACAATTCTAGGTATCCCCTCTATAGATGGATTTAAAACTATGATATGGGGACTAAGATCCACAAAAAGGTTAAAACACGTCTATTTAACATCCTCACTGTGGCAGCCACAAAGACTATTACTCAAAATGGCTACAACCTGACCCTCCACATAAGAGATATAAAGACAGAATATTACACACATTTTAGAGATAGAGTGGCTTACAGCTAAGCTGAAACTCTCCACAGAGAGATACAAAGGCTTCTTGATCCTTTCTTTAACCCCTGGACAGAGAGAGGGAACTCCAGTGCTGGACCAACTTCATTTTGGTAAAGTGCTCAGTTAGCACCATGTGCGGACATAATATCAAGGACTAAATGTCACAGTTAAATGGCGAGGACATGAAGTCGCAGGACAACAAGTCTCCAGACAACATGTAGATGGATAACGAGTCATCAGTAACAAACTGAAATGCAAGCAAAGACTGCACTGGCTGAAATAATCATTTGGACAGTAAGTCACTGGACATCATGTAGATGGATATATAAACTTCCATTGCTTACTGTTTACATCTTTGCAGTTGGATTTAATATCTGATTACTAGTTTGTATGTTTTAAATGTGTTGACACTGTGTTGTATGTAACCCCACTGTTACCCGGGTTACTAGAATCCTACCAAGACCTAGTGGTAGGCAGGAAGGCAGCTTGTAAAACTCCAGTTAAATGGATTTCACACTCTGTTCTCAGTCTCAGCTAAGACTGAGGGATGACATCATTTAGAACTGTAGCAGTTGCATAAGCCACACTGGAATGTTGCAGTTGAAGGTCAGAGAAGAACGCTGGGGAATTTGAAGCCAGTCTGTGTGCAGTCTGAGTGAGGGACAGTAGTGCAGCAAGAGTGTGCAGGCTCTCAGAGCTTTAAACTCTGTTTCAGAGCTGCTTTTGATATAAGGTGTGTGTTTCCACCTGAAGAGGAACACAGGAACTGGTAATTGAAGTAGTGGAGACCGCTCTCAATGGTGCCAGAGCCCCATCCCTGAGGGATGGGGGTAAGGGTCTGCCTGTTTTCCAGGGGCAAACCCCTGGGTCTGGCTAGTGGAAAGAAGCTGCCTGTTTGTGTAGTGCTGAGGCACCAGAAGCTCTGTGGGGCACCTGCTGCAGAGTAGCCAAACCTAGCCTATGTGCCGAGTGACATATACCTCCCAGAACCCAGCCCACTTGGTAGAGCTGTCAGAAACAAACGGCATACCGGATGGGGTTATATGTACATAAGCAAATTAGTAGTAATTTCATAAAAATCTCTGTGACATAGATACATACATAGATACATAGACAGTGTCGACAGATAAGGGTCTATGGCCCACCTAGTCTGCCCATTTGAGCTTGTAAGTTCAGTTTGTTTTCCTAGAAGTCTATTTCCCTTACCCTGACCTCTAGAATTCCTTTATGTCTATCCCATGCATTCTTAAATCCCGTGATTGTTTCAGCCCCACCACTTCCTCTGGCAGGGTGTTCCACTTGTCCACCACCCGTTCTGTGAAGAAATTCTTTCTCATGTTTCCACTGAATCGTCCTCCCTCCAACTTCATCCCATGCCCTCTAGTCCTGAAACATCTTTTTTGTTTAAAAATAGTGTTTTCCTGCACCCTGTTCCTCCCTGTAAGATACTTGTATATCTCTATCATATCCCCTCTCTCCCTCCTCTCCTCCAGGGAGTACATGTTCAGTTCCTTCAACCTGTCTTCATAGGACTTGTGATGCAACCCATGCACCATCTTTGTTGCCCTCCTCTGAACCTTCTCTACCCTGTCTATGTCCTTACGTAGGTATGGTCTCCAGAACTGTACACTGTACTCCAGGTGGGGCCTCACTAGTGTCTTGTATAAGCGGATATGACCTCCCTTTTCCTGCTGGTGATGCCCCTGCCCTACATCCCAGCATCCTATTTGCTTTACCTGGTGCCTTGTCACACTGTTTCCCTACCTTGAGGTGATCAGAGATGACAACACCAAGATCCCTTCCTGCTTGGTGCATGCTATATCCTCACCCCCAACTGATATATTGTGCCAGGGTTTTGTGCCCCATATGCATTATCTTGCACTTCTTTGCATTGAATTTCAACTGCCAAACCCTTGACCATTCTTCAAGTTTCTGCAGGTCCTTCTCATTCTGTCTACACCCTCTGGTGTGTCTACTCTGTTACAGAGCTTTGTGTCATCAGCAAACAGTGAAATTCTGCCTTCTATATCCTGTGCAATGTCACTGATGAAGATGTTGAATAGGACCGGTCCCAGCACTGATCCCTGTGGTACCCCACTGGTCACTCTTCCCTCTGTGGAGTGACAGCCACTTACCACCACCCTCTGTGTCCTGCCACCCAGCCAGTTACCTACCCACCACACTACTGTCCTGCCCACACCCATATTCCCCAGTTTGTGTAATAGTCTTCTATGTGGCACAGTGTCAAAGGCCTTGCTGAAGTCCAGATAGGCCATGTCCACTGCCCTCCCCTGATCCACCTCCCTAGTCACCCAGTCAAAAAATTCAATGAGGTTGGTCTGACATGACCTCCCCCTGGTGAAACCATGCTGCCTTGGGTCCTGTAGTCCATTGACAACCAGATGTTCCATCAATCTCTCCTTCAGTAGTGCTTCCATGATCTTTCCCACTACCGAGGTGAGGCTGACTGGTCTGTAGTTCCCTGCTTCCTCTTTGTTCCCACTTTTGTATAAGGGGACTACATCTGCTGTCCTCCAGTCTTTGGGTACCTCCCCTGTTTCCAGTGATTGGCTGAACAGGATAGCCAGAGGTTCAGCCACCACCTCTCTTAGTTCTTTAAGGACCCTGGTGCACCCCATCTGGCCCCATTGCTTTATCAGCTCTTATTACTTCCAGTTCCTTCAGGACCCTTTCGTAAAAGGGACTTGTGTCCATTTCTGCACCATTCTCACCCTTGTACTCCCTTCAGACCCATTACCCCCTCTTCCTTAGTAAAGACTGAGCAGAAATACCTGTTCAATATGTCAGCTTTACTGTTGTCATCCTCCACGGCTCCCATCCTCCCCTTCAGTCTCACTATCCCTCCTTTGTCCTTCTTTTTCACTTATGTACCTGTAAAGGTTTTGTCCCTTTAACCACTGATTTTGCAATGTGTTCTTCTGTCTGAGCTTTGGCTTCCTTACTGACTTCCCTGCCTCCCTTTGTTTCTCCTGGTACTTCTCCTATCCCTTCTGCCTGTGTCTTTTGTATTGCCTGAATGCAATCTTTTGGCTTTCACTTTCTTTGCTACCTTTTGGAAAACCATAATGGTCTCTCTTTCTTTCCTCTTGCTAACCTGCTTAATGCATAATTCTGTTGTTCTTATAATCCCCATTTTAAATACTGCCCACTGTTCCTCAATCCCTGATTCCTGTCCCATTCCCTTAATGCCTCTTTCAAGCATCTGCCCATTTTCCCAAAGTCTGCCCCCTAAAATCCAGGATATGTGTTTTTGTGTGGTTTGGTTCTGCTCTTTCTGTGATTTCAAACCACAATGACTGGTGTCACTGTTACCCAGGTGCTCCCCACTGTTACCCCCATCACACTGTCCCTGTTTGTGAGCACAAGGTCCAGTATTGCCTTCTGCCAAGTTGGTTCCATGACCAGTTGTTGAGGAAGGCACCCTGAAGGAGTCCAGGATAAATCTGCTCCTAGTTGATGCTGCTGCTGGGATGCTCCACTTTCTGTTTAAATAACTATATAAAAATGTCTAGCAAACGGGTGCATTACTTTTAACAAAGCTTAGTTCTGGGAATGAAACATTGGGTATTTGTGGAAGCACCAGAGTTTTGGTACTGCACTACTTTGTACCTTAAACTAAACAAAAATATACTTTTTTTGGGTTCTGCCAGAAAACTGTTTTTTGGACCAGTGCACCCACCCTGTCAACAAATATAAACAAATAAAATAAATGCCAGAGAACCTGAGTGGAAGCAGGAGAATTACACCGGGGTCTGGAACATGGTTAGGAGCAGGACAGCAACAAAAGGAGAGGAAGTAGGAGGGATTGATCAACTTGCAATGGTGGGTCCAAAACAGAGGGTGGGGAGTGCAGCATGCAGAGGGAGGGGTTGTTATAGTTAAAGCCATGACTTTTTATCCTTGAGATTTTGTCCAGCTACCTTTTGACCTGTCAATATTTTGTCCATGACATATTTTATGGCCACATTCAGTCTACGTGACTAGTTAGGGTCCAAGGAACACAGTCCACATAAAAAAGGCTCCACTTTCAGGTATGGCCCTCCTTCTCTATGTCCCCATATACCCCACATTGCCAATAGACTAATAAAGGAAATGCCAGTTGCAATATCCAGTGGACTTACACCTCAAGAAAAGTTACAGTACAAGCTTGAAGCGTATAAGAAGAGCAGACATCTACTCATCCCCAATTCAGTTTACTTTTTGATTGAGTTTGAGAGTTGTCCCTTTTACACTTCAACCGTATCTTTCATTTTTCCCACATGATCACATATCCTAAAAACAGGACCTTTAATACTGAGTGGTTTGGATGCATTATCTTTTGGTTACTTTATTATGTTGTCCTGGATAAATGAAATGTGTACTTTGTTGTATTGTACAAATAAATTCAATAACATAAAAACATATTATTGCAAAAAAAAAGCTTCAGCCAGCAGCCAGGGCCTCCAACACCTTGTTTATATATCCATCGATGACATTCTAGAAGTGTGCACATCCAATGGCAGTCCAACAGGAAGCAGTAGCCAAGATAGTGCAAGAGTGGCAGCTGCTGCCATGAGGTACCTGGAGGCATTTGGGTGGAAACAGTGACCTCACTTCACGCAACTGTTGGTCACAGCCAGTTGTTCTGTTGTGTGGTGTTAGAGAAAAGTCTGTGACTGTACTACTTTAGTGCACTGCATCAACCAACCACTCCCTATGAATTCCTTTGGTGGGAGTTACACAGAGCATTTGTGGGCAGGAAGACCTGGTAGGGGTGGCTACTGTCTCCACAACCAAACTGCGACTGTCTCCAAAAGTCTTCATCAAAGCAATCCACTGCCCAGGGGTTGCACAGCCTGTATCATGATGAATCAGTCTGTTCATGTCACTAATGCATAGCAGATGCTCACCTGCCTTTCAGGGTTCTAAGTTCTAAGTAACATCCCTGGCTGGAAAACATATATTTAAACATTTGGAGTCATCAAGACCCACTGAAACATAATTATTTCTGAATATTGTAGTGGATGTACTTGGAACATTCAAGTTTTGAGAGTTGTTTATTCTTTTAAATTAGAACTGCCAGCCCTGATGCAGAGATTTTCTCAAAATGTTGATTCATTTAGCAATTTTAACTTATGTTGAGAGGCTAAATAAAATTAATATGACAATATGAACAACTGTGAGTGAGTCTATTTTCCAACTAGTAGTATATCTAAGAAAAGCATTAGGCAGGTCTTCAAGGTTACCTCCTCCACTGGGCCACATTTTGGAAATGTAAGCTGTCTGTGTTAGGACCATTCAGAAACTTTACTAACCAGGGTTGCCCATGATGATATGAACATATGAACATGCCAGCAGAAGTAGGCCTTGCAGTCTATTGAGTCTGCTCGGTTGTGCAGCTAGCAGCCATCTCGCAGCTGGCCCCCACCCTCCCTTATCATAACTCCCTTACCCTACACCACCCGCCTTCCTAAAGCTATCCACAGAACAGCAGGCCACCACCTCCTCTGGCAGAGTATTCCACCTATCCATCACCTGTTCCATGAAATAATGTCTCCTGTTTTTCCTCCTGAATCTTCCTCCCTCCAGTCTTAGCTGATGTCTTCTTTTATTCCTCCCCCTTCTAATCCTGAAAATTCCTTTTGTATCAGCCTTGTTTATCCCCTTGAGGTATTTAAAGGTTTCAATCATATCCTCTCTATCCCCCCCCTTCTCCAGGGAGTAGATGTTCGGCTCACCCAATCTCTCCTCATAGGACTTCCCCATCAACCCTGTATCATTTTTGTTGCCCTCTGTTGCACCCCCTCCAACAATTTTATATCCTTCTTCAGGAACGGGCACCAGTACTGCATGCAGTACTCCAGGTGTGGCCTGACCAGAGACCTGTATAAAGAAAGGATCACCTCCTCATTTCTGGAGGAGATTCGTCTCGCTATGCACCCTAGCATCCTGTTGGCTTTTGCTACCACCTTCCTGCACTGGGCTGAGTTGTTCATGCTGCCCGTTACGAGCACCCCCAGATCCTTTTCCTCTTTGATACTTTGGAGCTGCACCCCTCCCAGTTGATAGCTCCTCCCCTGATTCCTAACTACAAAGTGCAGTACCTTGTATTTCTTGGCATTGAACCCCAGCTGCCATGTTTCTGACCACTCCTGTAGTTTTGACAGGTCCTCCTGCAACCCCTTTCACCATTCGGCGTCATCTACTATAGCTCCTATCTTCATATCATCCTTGAACAGACTGATCCTACTACTTATCCTGTATGAGATATCCGCTATGAATATCTCATACAGCACTGGTCCCAGTACCGGTCCCTGTGGCACCCCACTTGTCACCTCCCTCAGTGTTGAGAGTTCCTCCCTGCCACTACTCTCTGCTACCTACCATCAAGCCAGTAGATGATCCATTTAATCATCTTTGTTCCCACCCTTATGTACTCCAGCTTCCCTCCAAGCCTCCCTATGCAGCATGAAATCAAATGCTTTGCTGAAGTCAAAATACAGGACATCCACCACAAGTCCCCTGTCCAGCTCCCTGGTCACACAGTTGTAGAAATCAATTAGATTCGTCTGGCAGGATCTGCCCGAGACAAACCTGTGTTGATATCCATCCAGGAGAGCATTTTCCTTCCGAAATGCTACTAGCCTCTCCTTTAGGATTGTCTCCATGAGCTTCCCCACAATTGAAGTGAGGCTCACTGATCTGTAGTTGCCAGGTTCATCCCTCGGGCCACTTTTGTGAATGGGCACCACATGGGCCATTCTCCAGTCTTGTGGTATGCATCCTGTGTCCAGGGAAGTATTGAACAGGTCAGCCAGGAGTCCTGCCAGGATCTCTGCTAGCTCCTTGTGTACCCTAGCGGGGATGCTATCCGGCCCCAGTGCCTTGTCCATCCTTAGTGCCTTTAGTTCTTCCAGAACCTTGTCCTCTGTAATCCTTACATCAATCACCCCTTCCCCCCGTCCCACTCCACCCCTCCCTTGAGGTATCTGCCCCCCTTTCTCCCTCATGAACACAGAGCAGAAGTACTCATTTAATGCCTCTGCCTGATCCACCCACCCTTCTTCCTTCTTAATACTTACAATCTGGTCTTTGTTCTTCCTTTTTTTCTCCAATGTATCTGAAAAAGTATTTTTCACCTTCCTTGATACCCTGTGCCACTCTCAGCTCTCTTGAAGCCTTGCCAGCTCTGGCTAATCTGGTGACCACCCTGAACTTCTTCACATACTCATTCTTCTCATCCCCCCCCCCCCGACTCCTTGAATTTCTGGAATGCCCTTTTTGTCCTCAGTCCCTCCTAACCTCACGAGTCAACCTGCTGCTTCTTTGCTTTCCCTTCTTGCTCCTTGTCCTTGCATAAGTCGGTGGCCTCCATCAGCCCTTTTTAATACACTCCCATTTCTGACTAGCATCCATGCCTGGAGGAATTCCTGCCGGATACCTACCCAATATTTCTCCCATCCTTCTAAAGTCTGCCCCTTTAAATTCTATCACCCTGGTTCCCGTACCCCCCATTTCCCTACTCATATTGAGCATGAACCACACTGATTGGTGGTCACTCCCAGCCAGGGGGTCCTCCACCCCCAGATCCCTTACCGCCTCCCCATTTGAAAGCACCAAGTCCAGCGCCCTCTCCAACCTAGTCGGCTTATATACCAACTGTACCAGGAAGCTGTCCTGAAATGCTTCTAGTAGTACCTGCTCCCTTGCACTCATGGTGGTCGGAGCGGTCCAATCTACCCCAGGTAGGTTGAAGTCCCCCACCACCACAGTCTTCCCCTTCCTACAGACCCTTCTGACTTGCTTGGCTAGCTCTCTATCCAGGTCAGCCCCTTGCGCCGGTGGTCTGTATACTACCCCCATCCATGGCGTCCTATCCCTCCAGTCCTGGAACTGCATCCATAGGGCCTCTGTTCTGCTTTCTTCCACTCCTCCCTTATACACCTTATCCCTTCCTGTACATACATTGCCATGCCTCCCATTTCCCTTAGCCCTATTCTTCCTAAATATTCTATACCCTGGTATCATCATATCCCAGTCCTGGTACTGAGAGGCCCACGTTTTCGTGATGACTGCAATGCCACCCCCCCCCCCACTGCAAGGAGAGCCTGCTGCAACTCAGCTGACTTATTACTTAGACTCTTTGCATTCAACATGATCACTCTCCACCCCATCTCCTTTCTTAACCTTCCCTGGCTTCCCTCCTCCTCTTCCCCCCATACCCCTACCCCGACCTCCTCCCTATTAATTTCGGGGGTAAGCTCATCTGGCATCCCTATCTTGGATCCCTGCCTACCAGTAGTCCACTCGTTACCCCCACTCCTAGTTTAAACAAACCTTTGTTGCTATGCACCCCTCAATCCCTCCTTTAATACTGCCTTCCCTCCCACTCATGTTTAGCCTGTCCCTGCATATAGGTTGTTATTGTCCTGCCGCCTCAGCCCCCACTACCCCATACCCCTTGGAATCACTCCACTCCCCAGCCATTTGCTGAAATCTGTGATCCTCCCCTTCCTTGCCGTACTTGTGCAGTACACTGGGAGCACCTCTGAGAAGGCCACTGATTCCCCCAACTCCTCACAGAACCTTCCCAGTTCCTCGAACCTCTTCCTCACAACTGCCACCATTTTCCCAGCCAGGTCATTCATACTCAAGTGCACCATGAGATGCGGCTTCCTCCTTCCCCTCCTTGCACACTTCAGAATAGACTGCCCAGCCCTGCCCTCCATTAACCCAGGTATGGACTCTACCCATATAATACTATGTCTTTCCTCCTTACAGCCCCATCTTATCCCTTTAAGAATGGAATCTCCCAGTACTAGTATTCACCCCTCATCTTTCCTTGCCCTCTCACTCACCCTCTTACCGAGGTACTTTACTCTAGAGTCCGCCCTATTTGTAGCTATGTCCACACCCCCTATAGCTCCCCCTTCCCCTGTCCTACCCCCCCTCACCCTCACTGTTCCTTTGCTAACCTCCACAGCACTCCCAACGCCCCCGGACCCCCTCCTTCTTGTCCTCCCAACCAGCACAATTCCCCTCCCATCACCCCCCTTTACCCCATCCTCCTCTTCTGGCTGCCTGATTCCTCTTGTGCTTTCCCCTCCTAGTCCCCCTCTTGCCACCTCCTGCTATGCAATGCCGGCACCTGTGCAATTGTGGGTGACCCCATTGCTCCTCGGTTCTTTCTCCTACTATCAAAAGCTTGTCAGATCTGCAGAAAAACAGCACTGTCATTTCTATGATTTGTTAGTTTTTTTTATCTTATTACAAAAACAATCAATATCATGTTTTAAGTCATCAATTATCCAGACTTTTCAGATGTTTCTGCTTTCTATATAATCTTTTATTAGCATCAAAGCCTGATAGACCTGCTGATATCACTTACAGGCCACAGGGGCTTATGCTAGAAGATTCTGGAAACAACTTCTTCTTCACAGAAGATTAAGAGAATGCATCTCCTGTCCAGGTCATGGATCCTGAGCTGGCTTCTTGATCTGGTTCACCCTCTGCCAGTAAGAGTTCTCCCAGGTGGATAGCCACACTAACCCAGACACAGTTGGCAGGACCATCGAGATCTCCCCTGAAAGACTGGTAAGTCCTTGTTGTTGACCACTTTGGCAGCATTGACCATAGCCCTCCCAAACATTCATGGGACACCAAGGTCAGAGCTTGGCTCTAGCACTGCTGTAGCTAATACTATATGAAGGATATGCTGCTGTTATCGATGGGCTGTGGCCCATTGATGCCTTCAGTCACAAACCCCTCAGCGGGCATTGTCGACTTTCAGGCTGTGCTGGCATCATTCTCAAACAGATTACTTTGCCGTATACCATCATGGCTTACACCGCCATTGGTAATTACTGTTTCATTGAGCTGGGGCTTCCCAGTTCAGACTCTAGGCACTGACAGGACATGACAGCATGCCTCATGATCCTCCACCACAGCAGACGCATCCATCACCAGCTCCATCATTGTCTTCTATTGTCACTCAAGACATTGACAAGGTTCATTTAAAAATTCAGATGGAGAAGGTGATCTATGTACAACAGATCTGCCGTCCAGCCCTACCCTCTCCAGCTATAAAGCACCACATACTGTATTCTGGTCATGGACTCCAGGTTTTCTTCTAACTGTTCCCCTTCTCAGAGATCCATCAAACATATCAGAGGGGTCCTGAGTGACAAATGAGGAGGAAGTGGCCCCAGGAATCTATTTGAATTTTTGGAAGTAGAACCTCCACCTCCCATGGTGATACCTCCTGTGTAGCAAACTTGTTAGGAGAAGTCATTTCATACCTGGTAAAATGTTCAAGCTTTGTTACTAGCTCCTAGTATGACTAATAAACTGTACCAAGTCACCACTATTACACCAGTGGCAGACTGGATGGACCATCTGCCTTTTTCTGCTGTCATTGTCTATGTTTCTGTATTGTGCCTTCGGTGGCTCACCCGCACTGTGACCCACCCGCACTACACATATAAAAGAGCAGTCACCTTTGAACTTATTAACAAGCTTTTTACACCTGCCTGCTTCTGTCAGTGACCTTCACAACTGCTGCTGCTAAACCTGCTGTTTTGTACCTGCTTCAGCTGCAGCAGCTGCTCCAGCCTTCCTCCCAAGCACAAAGACTCCCAGCCTGCTCCAGAATTCTGTAGAACTTATTTATTTATATCAAAAGTTTCACCAGAGAGACATACCGAGCCATAAACAACTCGTTTCTAGAAGCATCCCGGGGAGAGGATAAAAGGAGAAATACATATCAATACAGCATAAAAATATTTACAGAGAATGTACACTCATATTAAGGCACACTTTTATACAATATATCATAAATTAAACATTGAGTAATATACACTGAATGTACAAGAGCATATACATAGGGATTATTTACAGACAATTGGGCTACAGCAGTAAGTAATATTTTCCTACAAGAATAGGGGGTGAACCAGGTTAGTGCAAGTGGCTAAGGGCAGTTTAGCAAAGGACAAAGAGTAGAGAGGGGAGAAAGGAGAAGGTAGATCATAGGAAGGAGACAAGGGAGGTCCAGAATTAGGGTGGGTAGGTTGAGGAGAGGGAGAGGGGGAGGAGGAGCTAAGTAGTATTGAAGTCTGGGGTGGGAGAGAAGGGGCTGGGGAACCAGGAAGAGGAAGGTATGAGGCAGAATGAGGGGGAGTCAGGGGCAGTTGTAGGAGGGGCAGAGTAATCACTCATAAGACTGGAGAAGGGCGGATGGAGGTAGCAGAAGGAATAGGGCCAGGAGGGGTTCCAGAATTTGGAAAGATGGAAAGAGAAAGCAGCTTGCCCAGCTGAGGCCCCTGGACAGGAGAGTTAGAGAGTGGAGGTTAGAGCTACAGAGAGAGTAGGAGGGTTTGAAGGGAGGAGAGAATGACATAAAGTAGGATGGAGGGAGCCCAGCCAGTACTTAGTAATAAGGGTGGAACAATGAAATGCTCATCTGGTTTCAAGGGAGGGAAAGGAGAGGGCAATCCAGGGCAAACCTACAGAAGGAGGTGAAGAGTGGATCCAGTCTGGCAAGGTAGACATGGGAGCACTAGTACAGATAGTGTCACCATAGTCAAAGAGGGAAGAATCATTCTCGCACAATGGCTCTGTGGGTGGCAGAGGATGCACTCGGTTCCTATACAGTACGAGTTTAGGTGAAGCTTTTGTGTAAGTAGTCCAAATAAGCAGAGAAGTCTAGGTGACTGTCGAACTAAACTACCAGGTACTTGAAAGTTTTGACGTTTTCAAGGCTAGTCCCATCCAGAGTGTGGAAGGAGGGCAGGGCTGGCAGTTTAGAGAGTTTTTGTCTGGTACCAAAAGTCATAGAGATAGTTTTTTTCACATTTAATAAAAGCTGATTTGACCGGAACCAGTGCTGGATATTGGTGAAAGCCAGTTGGAGTCTGCTTGCAGGTCTGATATGGAGGAGCCTGAGGCAAATAGGCAGTGTCATCAGCATACATGTTTATGGATGCAGATGTACATGCAGAGCGGAGGGAATTTAGAAAGATGAAGAAGAGGATGGGTCTGAGCACTGAGCCTTGCAGGATGTCAGTGTGTATGGGGGGCAGGGAAGTGCCATTTTGACAGATTCAGTTCTGCCCATGAGGTAGGAATGGAACCAATCTGTGGCTTGAGTAGAGAGCCCAGCAGCAGAGAGCTAGGCTAGGAAGAGGGGTGGCTACAGTGTTGAAGACCTTGTCCAGATTGACAAAGATAGCAAAGGTAACCAGGTCATGGTCCATACCTGTCAGGATGGCATCAGTGAGCCTGAGAAGGAGGTAGATGTGAATGAGATTTATGGAAACCAGACTGGAAAGGGGTGAAGAAGGAAGAGGGGTCAAGAAATGTGGAGAGTTGAGAGAGTACCACATGCTCTTGAAGTTTAGCAAGGGTAGGGAGAAGGGAAATAGGGCGATAGTTGACCAGAACTGAGGGGTCACCACCCTTAGGGAGGGGAATGACAGTAGCTGAATTCCAGGAAGAGGAAACTGAAGCCAGAGAGAAAGAGAGGTTGAGGAGCAGAGCAATAGGGTGGCAAATAGCAGAGGCAGATAGGTGCATGAGCTTTAGGTCCAGAACATCTGGACTAGTGCCCTTTGTAGGGTTTAGAGCAAGTAGGGCTTTAAGGGCTTCAGCAGGTGAAACAGTGGAGAAAGAGAAGGAGGAGGGTAGAGGGTGATGGGGGGGAGAGAGAGAGAGAGAGGAGGGGAGGAGGGGTGAAGGGAGGAGAGGAGGCGGAGGCACAGGTGGTAAAGAAGTTGTTAAATTCAGCAGCAACAGCAGAGGACTCAGAGATGGTGACCCCACTCACCTTAAAGGGGGGGCAGACTGGGTGGGAGGGGAGAAAAGGGAGTGGATGATCTTCCAGATCTTGGATGGGTGGTTAATGTTGTTGTGGAAGGTGGAAGTAAAATAATCAGCCTTGGTGAGTTTAGTTGCCCTGGTGCAGGCATTGTGTAAAGTTCAATATCTATGGTGATCAGCAGGTGACCCAGAAGATTTTTGAACCTTCCAGGCCTGATCATGTGCCCGCATGCAGGCTAGTAGCTCAGCAGAGATCCAGGGGAGGTGAGAGCCTCGGACCCTGGTTTTCTTAAGCTGGGCATGACAATCCCAAATGGACATGAAGCATGTTGAGAAGAAGTTTAATGTGGAGTCCATGGAGCTCGTGAGTGATATAGGTGACCAGTCTGTAGCTGCTAGATCCTCTCAGTGAGGAGCAGTCCAAGGACTGGAAAGAGTGACTTGGATGAATTTAGGTGGGGGCTTGGGAGTGGTGAACCTATAACACAGTACACCATATGAGATCACTGAGGGCATCCAGGAGGTGCCCAGGCAGTAATTCTATGGGGTGTGAGGTGAGGGCCAAACCAGAAGAGTATGGTTTAAATAGATGGGATGGGAAAAGGGAGGAGATTTTGATGAGGAGAAGTTCATAGGTGGAAAGGGAAGAAACAGAGATAATAGGAACATACTGTAAGGCAGAGGAAGATATATGGCCACTCCACCACCCCTGGTGGCACGATCATGACAGATTAGGGAATAGCCAGGGATGGCCACTCATGAGTCAGGAATCTTGTGAGAGCCAGGATTCAGAAAGTATTAGTATATCAGGATTGAGGTTGACCATGAGAGGTTGCAACAAGTCTAATTTAGGAAGAAGACTACAGATGTTAAGATGAGCAAGACTTGTCCCTTACAGAAATTTGAAAGAAGGGGGACTGCTGGACCAGGACTGGTCTCAACACTACTGGCAAGCAGTAGCAGGATGAAAATAAGAAGTTTAGTTACAGTGGAGGGGCATTTGCATAGTATGGGAGATTGGGTGCGATGGCTAGGATGAGAGCAAAGGGGAGAGGTGAGTAGGAGTCATAGGGTAGCTAGATGAAGGTTAGGAGAGGGAGCAGAGAAAACAAGGTGGCCAAGGTGAGTGGGAGGAATGGGAGATCCTGAGTCTGGGAGGTGGGAGAATTGTGGGTGGAGGGTAAGACAATAAAGGGAGAGGAGGTGAGAGAGCAATAGAGAGGTAAGGTGAACAGGAGGGGAGCAGGAAAAGAGTGATGATTAGCATAATACAAGCAGAATGGGGGCAGAAGAAGGAAGACAGTGTAGCTACTTTAGTTATAAAATGGATTTAGCTATGCAAAATAAGATACAGGCCCAGTTTCTAGCCCAGGTTTAATAACTGGGCGAAACAAGAAGTGGCAGATTGGAGCACTCACTAAATGGCAATGCTAATGGGTAGGTACAGAGAAGAATAACAATTCAGGCTGAGGTCAGATAATTGTTTAGGAGCCTCATGTTAGTGTGTCAGCACTGAGGTTGGTTGACACAAGGCAGGTTGGTGGTGGTTGTGGGAGGTGTAATTAGTGTGTAGAAGCAGATGGGGGACCAGGGAATTAGTGGTCCTACATGTTGCTAAAAGGAGTACCTTGACCCAGTTCCCTGTAAGTGGAGGGGCTACTGAGACTGGAAGTGGCAAGAGACATCTTGGGGGCACTGCACATATAAAAGAGCAGCTGCTCAGAGGCTACCAGCAGAGTGATTGCATGCATGAGTCGCCACACAATGAATGCCATGAGTCATCCAGTGTGACTCCACTTGGGGCAGGCCATAAAAAATGTATTTAGCTTTTAATGCTGTTTACATTTGTTTTAGGTTTTAGGGTTGATATCTGCTGCCTGCAGCTAGTGCAGAATGCTGCAGCACGATTGCTGACGGGGACTTCTCGATCCTCTCATATCACCCCATGCAGTGCTATCTGCATTGGCTGCCGATTCGGTGGTGGATCACCTTTAAAGTTGGTTTACTGACTTACAAAGCCCTACATGGACTTGGCCCCAACTTCCTGAAATAACTCCTTGTTCCCTATTGCCCTGAGTGACAGCTCCGTTTGGCTGACGAGGGGTTGCTGGAGATTCCAAGGGCGTCTTTGAAAAAATCTTCTGTGGTCCGTGCATTTATATACACAGTACCTACCCTTTGGAATTTCTACCTCACACAGCTGCGGAGTGCACGACTCGTGGGGGATTCAAACAGGCGTTGGAAACTTTCTATGGCATCAGGCCTTTAGTGGCATGGAATGAAGGACCCATCAGACTATTTATTATTGTGCCTGCTAATTTTATTACTGCTGTTTTAATCTTTTGTAAAGTGCCTTGCTATTCTGAAAGGCGCTTAAGGAAATAAAGTTATTATTATTATTATTATTAGGTAAACACAGTAGTTAAAAGTGAACTTTTAGTAAGTATTTGCTTGCAGTGAAATGAGTGGTAGCTTTTAGGTTACCTTCTTCGATCATGTAGGCCTAATTTGTAGATAATTAAATATTATTTATCTTTCAACAGTTTTTTTAGATAAGTTTAATTATTAGTGGAATGTTTAAAGTTGATCTAAGTTTATTCCCGATACATGGAAAAGTTTAATGTTGATCTAAGTTTATTTCTGATAAATTGTTCTGAGCACTTTACCAAAATAAAGTTGTTTCAGTTAAGTTATTTTCACTGTTAACATCTGTTGTTATAGTAATGTGTTTGCTGCAGCTAATAATAAGACAAACAAGCATTTGTCAAGGCCGAATGTTTGTTTGCTGGTATTGGCATTGGTAGTATAGGAGTTAGAGAGATGCATAATAGGAATTGCAGTGAAGTATTGAACTGAAGTCAACCCCACCACCTCTGTAGAGACTGACAGGCACTGGAGTGCCTTTTGTCTCCGCCATAATGCCCATGTTATTTCACCACCATGTCTTTACCCTGCAGACACCAACAGTTTCACGGTGCGCCTTGGGGTCTTTTGGGCCTTATGTTCACCCCTGCTCCATCAGGAAATATGGTGAGATGGGCGGTATAGAGAATGGGGTGAACTGTGGGGCTGAAGAGTCCAAGGCACACCCTCGATGCCTGTCATTGGCTGCAGGGTGTGGGTTGGGGGTGGAATGGCACGAGCACTACAGGCGACAATCCCAAGTCACACCCCTGATGCCTGTCAGTCTTTACAGGTGGGCGCTATGGTTGGAAACCCAATGCCCTGGTGTTCATTGTTTTTTCACCCCAAATTTTCAACATGTTTTTGTGACCCCACCTCATGAACAGTGGCACAATAGTTTGTTAGTTGAAGCTGATTTTGCACAGCGACTACCATTTGGCATCACAGGTGCAAAACACATTTCAACAGGATGTGAAAATGACAGCTGTACTGTTCATGGGGAGATGTAAAAGGCAATGTTGAAAATCTGGAGTGAAAATATAAAACAACTGGTGAAGTCACGAGTGTGCGTAGAAACTACGCAACGCACACCCATAATGTAATTACTTTGGGGATTTTTTACAGCAGATTGTCAACACAGGCATTTTAGGAACTCTGCTCATGAACAATGTCACTGTGATTTTCTTAATCTGTCCTGAACACTGATTTCCCACAGCGACCACGCATTTCTGCACTGGAAGTGCAAAACACATTTCAGCCAGGGTGAAAATGACAGCTGTACTGTTTATAAGGAGGTATGGAAAAATGCCAGTGTTGAAAATCTGGACTGAAAATATTACAAATTCGTGAACTCATGAGGGTGCGTGGAAACTGCATAATGCATGCTCATAACACAGTCATTTTATGGACTTTTGTCACCAAATTTTCAACATAGCCATTTTAAGACCTCTGCTCATCAACAGTGTCACTGTAATTTTCTTAATCTGTCCCAAACATTGATTTCGCACACTGACCACACCATTGTGCACTACATGTGCAAAAACACATTTTGGTCAAGTTGTGAAACATTACAGCTGTACTGCTCATAGGGAGGTGTGGTAAAATGGCAATGTTGAAAATCTGGAGGAACATAGTAAAGATTCTCAAAGTTATGAGAGTGCATGGAACCGCACAACGATACTATAAAAGAGTCATTTTGGTAATTATTTCACCAAATGTTCAACATAGGGTTTTGAGGGCCTACCTCACTAACTGTAACACTGTCATTTCATTACTCAGTCAGTCCTAAAAGGTGGTTCCGCAGTGACCTTTCGGGACCGAATAACAAAATGACAGTGGCTGAGTTCATGAGGGGGGTCCCAAGAACCCCGTGCTGAAAATTTGGTAAACGAATTCCCAAATGGCCAAGATATGCACTAAAGTTGAAAAAAAAAACATTTATGTCATTATACAGCTTAGCAGCATTTCTTCAGTTCGAGGTCAGCTTTGAAGAGTGCAGACGTGTTCCGTCCACTGAAGATCGTCGCGCTGGCCACCAGAGGTAAGTATGGGGTGAGAGGGGTGTGGGAAGGTGGGGTGCGGAGGGTGGGCGGGGTTGGGGAGGGGGCAAGAGAGTCAATGAGGGACCTTTTCTTTTGTTCTAGGTGTTTTTTTTTTTATAAAGATGATATGGACTTTTACCACACTGGGTGGGCTCCCAGCATGGCACCTGGAAATTTGTTGGGGGCAGTGGATCCGATGGGGATTGGAAGCACTTACGTGAGCCTGAACTTTTGCCACGCTGGGGTGGACTCCCAGCGTGGCATCTGGAAGTTTGCTTTTGGGGGGGGCAGTGGAGCCGACGAGGGATTGGGCACCCCCACCGATCATATAGTGTGCGGGGTTGGAGGGGAGTGCATAAGCACACTGGGGTGGGCTGTCAGCATGCCACTCAGGTGTTCATGGGGGGGGGGACCAGATCCAACGGGGATCAGAAACGAACTGTCTATGACAGTTCAGATGCAGTGCTGACGTTTAGGCAATTTGCATACTGACAACGGCAGTATGCAAATTGGCTACAGCTTCCACCACTGATTGTAGTGGTGGTTTTCTTAGAACTGTATGGCACTGATTCCGGAACGGCTGTCATAGACAGCTTTCTGGACATTCATTGGTGTGAGCAGCCACGCCTGCAAAAGGGAGCAGGGCATTGATGGGGTGCCACACCTACGAAAACTCATATGGTGGCACTATGTTTCTTGCACATGCGTGCAAGCAAACATAAAAATGGTTAATGATGCACTGAGGATTGGGCCATGCAATGGAAAACAGCTGATGCAAAATTTTAGGTGTATCAGTCAAGTCAAAAGAGAACTTCCTTTTCATTAATCAGACATGCAATTAGAACTTCTAGTTTTAAATTGAAACAAATTAATTTTGCACGACTTTTGCATGGCTATAGTTCTCAGTGGTGATGCTGAGCTAAGTCTGGGTCCTGTTGAGAGGGATGATATCATAAAAATTGTAGATGATATTGCAAGAAGTCTGAAATAGAAGTGGCCTACAGTATTTAGATAATGGATATGTTTGGAATTGCCTGATATCATTGCTCTCACTGAGACATATCTGACAGTGAGCTGGAAAATGAGCTGGACAAAAAGTTGGAAAATTATTGTACACAGTCTTGATAGAGGCAAGTGGAGGAGGTGGTGCATTGCTGTTTACCAAATGGGATTTAGGCCCACTAAATATCAGGGGTCTGTTGAGAGCACTGAATGTTTCTTGGTGCAGTTGCAGGCTTTATCTTGTCCTTGGTGTGATATAGTCCCCACCTAGGACACAGTTGAAATAATTTGATAAACTTCCCATATTATATTGAATCATATAGCACATTATGTATTAGTGTTTATTAGTGTTGATAAGGATTTCAGTGGTGCTTGGGGATTTCAATCTACCAGCTGCAGCTACAGCCAGAAATCAGGATATCCTGGATTCCTGGAAGGCATTCCTCAAGCAACTAGTTAAGATGCCCACTCATGGGGGATACTGGACCTGGCACTGACTAATGGGGACAGTGTTTCTGAAGTCATGGTAGGACAACGGGTCCAGCAATCACAGTACAGTGTGGTTCAATATAAGAACTGGACCAGAATGGAGACACACTAAGATGAGGGTCCTGGACATCAGGAGGCTAATTTCAGCAAATGGGAGAATGCACAGGGATGTCTATGGCAGAGATAGAGGATCTGGGGAATCAAGGAACTGGGAGCAAAATGAAGGGGTTGGCACTGAAAAAGCAACAAATCTGTCAGGCAGGTTAACAAGGGCAAGAGAAAAAAGAGACTGCTATGGTTCCTAAAGATGTAGCAGAAAAAGTAAGAGCAAAAAACAAACAGACTAGCATTTAGAAAGTACAAAAAGACACAGAAGGAGAAGGATAGGGAAAATTACCAGGAGAGACAAAGGGAGGCAGGGAAGGCAGTTAGATGCACAAAGGCACAAACAGAGGAGAATATTGCCCAATCAGTTAAAGAAAGGGATAAAACCTTCTTTAGATGTACAGTAAAAATGAGAAGAGGAAGACCAAAGGAGGAATAATAAGGGTAAAAGGGGAAGAAGGGGTTTGTAAGGAGGAGGACCAAAAGAAAGCAGACATATTGAACAAATACTTTTGTTCAGTATTTACAGAAGAAGGGGTACGGTACGTAACGGGCCAAAGATAAGGGACAAGGGCATAAATGGTAGGGAGGTGGACAGCAGCACTTTTACAGAGGAGAAAATCCTCACTGTTCTAGCACAATTAAAAGTAGACAAGGCAATGAAACATGATAGGGTGCACCCCAGGATACAGAGAGAGCTCAAAAAGGTGCTGGCTGCATCTCTGACAACTCTGTTCAACTTATCATTAGAAATAGGAGGTTTTGAGGGACTGGAGTAGGGCAGTTGTGGTCCCACTTCACAAAAGTGGGAACAGGGAAGAGGCAGGAAATTACAGACCTGTCAGCCTGACTTCGATAGTGGGCAAAGTAATGGAAACACTACTAAAGGAATGGATAGTGGAATACCCTGTAACCAGTGGATTACAGGATCCAAGGCAACATGGTTTCATAGGGGGAGGTCTTGCCAGACAAACCTGATTAAGTTCTTTGATTGGGTGACCAAGGTAGCAGATCAGGAGGAGCAGTAGATGTGGTCTACCTGGATTTCAGTAAGGCTCTTGACACTGTTCCATAGAAGACTGGTGAACAAGCTGGCCTGTCTGGGAGTGGGTCAAAAAGTTATAAAAGGGGTAAGAAGTTGGTTAAGCTACAGGAGTCAGAGGGTGGTGGTAAATGATATCTAGTCTGGAGAAGGCAAGGTGACCAGTGGGATACCTCAGGGCTCAGTACCAGGCCAGGTCTTCTTCAGTGTCTTTATTAGTGACATTGCAGACGGACTAGAAGGGATAGTATACCTATTCACAGATGACACAGACATCCACAACAAAGTATATACACTAGGTGTTGAAAAAAATGAGGGATGATTTGTAAAAGTTGGAAGACTGATCAAGGGTTTGGCAACTGGGTTTAAATGCAAAAAAGTACAAAATCATGCACTTGGGGCACAGAAACCTGGGGGCTAACAAGAAAAGGACCTAGGGGTAATCTCTTCTGATGACCTGAAGGTAGCCACAGAGTGATAAGGTAGTGGGGAAGGCTAGCAGGATGTTTGGGTGCATAGAGAGGGGTATCACCAGTAGGAAGAAGGAGGTAATATTATCCCTGTACAGATCACTGATAAGACCCCAACTCAAGTACTGTGTCCAGTTCTGGTGGCCCCACCTCTGGAAGGACATTGATAAGGTGGAGGTGGTACAAAAGGGGGCTACCAAAATGGTGCAGGCTCTGCATAAAAAACCCTTCGAGGAGAGACTCAAGGAACTGAATATGTACTCTCTGGAGGAGAGGAGGGAAGGGGGGATATGATAGAAACATTCAAATACCTAACAGGTATTAATAAGGTACAGGAAGGTAGCATTTTCCATAGAAAAAGAAGCTCAAGGACAAGGGGTCACACTATGAAGTTGGGTGGGGGCTCAGAGGAAATGTGAGGAAATACTTTTTCACAGAGAGGGTGGTGGACACCAGAGACAGTCTTCCAGTGGAGGTGGTGGTACCAAAACGGTGACAGGATTCAAGCATGCAAGGGACAGATACAAGTGGACCTTGGTAGTAAGGCAAGGAGAGGAGACAACTTGAGATTGACTAGGGTCTGTGGTGGCACGTAGGCAGAGAAACCTGAATAGACTAGGTGGGCCAAGAGGCCCTTTTCTGCGCGACAACTACTATGTTTCAATGGGGTGCCCAAGAGTCTTGAACATAGCTTTAAACAGACTTGTTGTAAGCTGTTGCTGTTCCAGCTAGGCATGCAACATTAAATAGCCCTGAAATATATTAGATCTGCTCATGTCTTTTCTAAAACTGGTGTAAACAAAACTGAGAGAAACTCCAATTCCAGGCAACCATAACACTAATAACTTTAAGATTTGTTTGTTAGAGAGAGAGAGAGAGAGAGAGAGAGAGAGAGAGAGAGAGAAAGGCACAACCAACAGAAATTAAAAGACAGTATTTTAAAATATATACTAAATAATTATTCATAGGTAAACTGGTTCAAGTAAACTGGTCTAGGTTGTTGCTTTTTTTTTCTGTCTGTTTTGTGGTTTTTTTTTTTTGCCCCATCTTGGATATGGCAGTAAACAAGCTTACCAAGTATTCTTGGAAGTTTGTGATCTGTTGGCACCATTTAAAAGTGAAACACAAAGGAAAAACATGTCCACAGATAACTGAAAAGTGGAAAAAATTAGAGTTAAAAAAGACTATGGAAAAAGCAAACAGGACTCTAAAATAGTAGACGGGGACACATCTAACAAGCATTTGTCAATGCCGAATGTTGTCTTGCTGGCATTGGCATTGGCAGTGCAGGAGTCAGAGAGATGCATATAGGAATAGCAGTGAAGTATTGAACTGACGCCAACCTCACACCCACCCTGCAGAGACTGATAGGCATTGGGGTGTGTCTTTGGGTTGTCAGCGATAACGCTCATGCCATTTTACCTCACCCTACCCTGCAGACACCGACAAGTGTCGTGGTGTGCCTTGGGGTCTTCAGGGTTTATGCTCACCCTATTTCATAAGGAAATACACCGAGATGGGTGTAGTATAGGAGAACGGGGTGAACTTTGGGACCGAAAAGTCCAAGGCACACCTTGATGCCTGTCATTGGCTGCAGGGTGGGGGTGGAATGGCTCGAGCATTACAGCCGTTGATCCCAAGTCACACCCCTGATACCCATTAGTCTTTACAGAGTGGGACGTTACGGTTGAAAACCCTAATGACCCAGGTGTTTTTTTGGTATTTTCACTCCAAATTTACAACATGGTCTTTTTGTGACCCCACCTCATGAATGGTGGCACTATCAGTTTGTTAGCCGAAAGGTGATTTTGCACAGTGACTGCGCCATAGAAACATAGACTTTGACGGCAGATAAGGACCGCTTGCCCACCTAGCCCACCCACATTGGTGCCACAGGTGGAAAACACATTTTGGGCAGGATGGGAAAAATGACAGCTGTACTGTTCATGAGGAGGTGTGAGAAAATGGCAATGTTGAAAATCTGGAGTGAAAATATGAAAATTTGGTGATGTCACAAGCGTGCATAGAAACTGCGTAACGCACACCCGTAGCGCAATTATATGGGGAATTTTTAACCAAATTTTCAACATAGTCATTTGGGGACCTCTGCTCATGAGCAGTGGCACTGTGATTTTGTTAATCTATCCCAAAAGTTGATTTCCTACAGCAACTGCATCATTGTGCGCCACATGTGTGAAAACACATTTTAGGCAGGATGTGAAAAATTACAGCTGTACTAGTCAGAAGGAGCTGTGAAAAAATGGCAATGTTGAAACTATGGAGTGAAAATATTAAAAATTGTCGAAGTTACGAGAGTGCGTGGAAACTGCGCAATGCACGCTTGTAACACAGTCAGTTTTTGGAATTTTTTCACCAAATTTGCAACATAGGAATTTTGGGACCCCACCTCATTAACAGTGGCACTGTTGTTTTAGATCAGTCCCAAAAGGTGATTCCACACAGTAACCGCAAAATCACCTTTGGGATTGAATAACGAGATGACAGTGTATGTAATTAGGAGGTGGGGTCCCAAGAACCCCATGTTGAAAATTTGGAGTCAAAATTCAAACAAATGGCTGAGATATCCACCTATGTTGAACCCCCCCCCCACACTGATGCCATTATACAGCTTACCATCATTTCTTCATTTTGTAGCTCAACTTTGAAGAGTCCAGACGTGTTCCCACTCCACCGAACATTGTGGCGCCAGAGCTCTGGAGGAAAGTATGGGGTGAGGGTGGTGTGGGGAGGTGGGTGCGAAAGGGTGGTGTGGGTTGGGGAGGGATGCAGTGGTCAGTGAGGGACTGTTTTCTTTTTTTCAGATAAAAAAAAAGAAACGGACATCACAACATGGTTTGTTGGCCACACTGGGGTGGGCTCCCAGTGTGCCACACAAGGAGAGTGGGAGGGAGGAACATGCCGACATGCATGGCTTTTTGTGACCGGTGGCATACTGGGGTGGGCTCCCAGTGTGCCACAATGTGGGGGGGTTGGGGACATGCCGACATGGGGATTGCACCCCCAATGTCAGCTTTGTTTGTGGATTGTGCCACTGCCATGTTTATTAAAATGTTTCACCAGGATGGGAGACGTGTCATCTCTGCTGCTGCATGACGTGATTGTCTCTGATTGCAGTGGCAAATTTCTTTCAAGTTAGTGGCACTTTATATAATTCTTGCACCAGCACTAGCATGCTGGCTAATTGAGGAATGAGGGACGCACCTACTAAAGCGTGCCCTGCATTTGTCAACACTGACACACCTCTTACTGTGCTAATACTACCGCGAGATGTTGCTTGTGCATGCACAAGACAACATAAAAAGGTCTGAGATGATTTGAAGCAAAAGATAAAGAAAGAAAAACAAATACTACAATGCAAAGATTGGAGCCACAATAATATTGAGACCTTATTAAATCTTTTGAAAGAAAAAAAACAGTAAAAAACGAATTTTCTATAAAAATGTAAGAAAATGGAGTTTTACAAAATTCAATAACTCTTCAAATATCCTTAATGATTATTTTACTCACTAGCAGGATATAGCATTACATGGATTAAACCTAGAAAAGGAAGATCTAAGCCTAAAAGGGTTAAAAATGGTTAAGAGCTTACAAATAATAGAAATATCCTGTTCATCAGATTTAAAGTAGTCTTTGGATATGTACCAAGAATACTAAAGTAAACTATAAGTTAAACAATCCAGAGGAATAGATGATGCAGAGACTAGGGACCGCATTTTCAAATAATCACAAATGTCGTAAGTCCCAGGTGCATCAAAGATATGGCACACCAGTCTTGCAGCAATCTAAAAGGATTTTCTATCCCTTGGGGCAATTGACACTTGCTAAACTATCTTTCTGTGGTCTAGCTTGTGTCAGTAATGGAGACCATTTTAACGGAGCTTGTGCCTGAGATTTAGTTAAGCTGCTGTAATGCAGGTAAACTGTCATAACTATGCCTGAGATTGTAAAAGTGGGTGCAGTTGCAGTGATCATAGAAACATAGAAACAGAGAATGTGACAGCAGATAAGGACCGCCTGGCTCACCTAGTCTGCCCATTTCCCCATCTACCAAAAAACTGCAGATCCTAATTGAAATGCAGCTTAACTTCTCTTTTCTACCATTAGGGTTGTCTTCTGCCTAGCCCATGCATTTTTGAATTCACCCACTGTTTTTGCCCCCACAACCTCTGCAGGCAGGCTGTTCCTTGCATCTACCACCCTTTCTGTGAAAAAGTACTTCCTCATGTTACCCCCGAGTTTTTCCCCCTCTAGCCTCATATTGTGACCTCTTGTTCTTGCACATCTCTTCTTTTGAAAGATGCTGCCCTCCTCTACATTGTTTGTCCCCTTGAGGTATTTGAATGTTTCTATCATATCCCTCTTCTCTTTCCTTTCCTCCAGAGTATACATATTGAGGTCTTTCAGTCTTTCCTCATATGGTTTATGGTGCATTCCCATCACCATTGTCATTGCCCTTCTCTGGACTGCCTCCATTTGGTCTATGTCATTCTAGAGATGTGGCCTCCAGAACTGTACACAGTATTCTAGATGTGGCCTCACCAATTGTCTGTACAGTGGCATCACCACCTCCTGTTTTCTACTGGTGATGCTTCTCCCTATGTGCTCCAGCATCCCTCCAGCCCTCTCCACCACCTTTTCACACTGCTTGGCTACTTTCAAGTCATCTGTTTTGAGTACTCCCAGGTCCTCTTCTATTTTGTTGTCGTTAGTATCTCTCCCCAATGTGTATTCCTCTCCAGGATTCCTGTGCCCAAGTGCATGACTTTGCACATCTTGCATTGAATTTAAGCTGCCACATTCCTGATCACTCCTCTAACTTGCCTAGGTCTCTTCTCATTCTTTCCACCCCATCTGGAGTGTCCACCCTATTGCAAATCTTGGTGTTGTCTGTAAAGAGGCTTACCTTCCTTCCAGCCCCTCCACACTGTTGTTAATGAAGACATTGAAGAGCACAGGCCCTAGACTGAGCCTTACTGCACCCAACTGGTCACCCCATTCTCCCAGGATTGCACTCCGCTTACCACAACCTTGTGTGTTCTGTTGCTCAGCCAATGTCTAACCAATTTTCCACCTCCGGTCCCACTCCCATACTGCTCAACTTGTTTACTAACTTCCCGTGTGGGACGGTGTCAAATGCCTTGCTAAAGTCTAGGTAGGCCATGTCTATTGCCCCTCCCTGATCAACCACCCTGGTTACCCAGTCAAAGAAATCTATCAGGTTTTTTGGCTGTGAATCCATGTTGCCTCAAGTCTTGTGCCCCGTTGGCCTCTAGATATGCCACAATCCTTTCCTTCAGCATGGATTCCATTATTTTCCCCACCACTGAGGTCAAACTGACTGGTCTATAATTCCCAGCTTCCAATTTGCTTCCACTCTTTGTAGTGGCACCACATTCGCAGTCCACTCCTTCCTCCAGTGATTTGCTGAATACTACTATCAGTTGTGCCCTGGTTCTCTGGCCTCTTCTAGGATTCTGGGAGGCATCCCATCTGGTCCCATTGCCTTGTTCACTTTAAGTTTTGAGAGTTCCTTTAGGACTCTCTACACTGTAAATGGACTAGTGTCCACTTCTCCTCCATGCATGTTTCTATCCCCTATTTTTGGTCCTTTCCCCCTTTCCCTTCTTTTGTAAATACTGAGCAGAAGTATTCATTGAGAATTTCTGCTTTTTCTAGGTCCCCTTCCATGCACTCCCCCTCCCCCCTTTATTTAGCCTCACAATCCCTCCCTTGTTTTTTTTTTCTTTCTATTATACCTGAAGAAGGTTTTGTCACCTTCTTTAACTGATTGGGCAATTATTTCCTCAGTTTGTGCCTTTGCGCCCCTGACTGCTTTCCGCACCTCCTTCTGTTTTGACTGATACAGTTACCTGTCTCCCTCCTTCTGCATTTCCTTGTACTTTCTGAATGCCTGTGTTTTTCCTTAACCTTCCCTGTCACTTCTTTGGTGTTGTTTTCTTTCCTTTTGCTTTGTTTACTAGTTTAACACAGAGGCATGTTGCCTCTGCTATGGATCCTTTAAGCACTTCCCACTGTTCCTCTACCCCCCCTTTGCCAGGATTTTCTTGAGGTGTTCCCCCATTTTTGCAAAGTCTGGCCTCTTGAAATCTATGACCTTTACTTTTGTGTGGCTTGACTTTACCCCTATCTTCACCTTAAACCATGCTGTATGGTGATCACTGGACCCAAGATGACTGCCCACTGATAGGTCTGTTATTGTCACCATTTGTGAGGACCAGGTCAAAAATTGCTTCCTCCCGGGTGGGTTTCACCACTAGTTGCCTGAGGCATGCCCCCTGCAGGACATCCAGGATGTCTCTGCTTCTGGTAAGGGCTGCAGCACAGGTGTTCAAGTTACCATCTGGCATGTTCAGGTACCCCACCAGCAACACCTCCCTTTTTCTGCCATTTTGTGGATGGTTTCTGCTAATGCTCTGTCTATTTCCTACCCCTGTGCTAGAAGTCTGTAGACAACTGTGCAGATGGTGGTGCCATTTCCGTCTCTAAGATGACTCTTATTGCCTTCTTCCTTCCTGTCTTCCCTTAACTCCATTGCTTTGATCCTCCTTTATGTAGATAGCTTCCTTCCCCCTTTTGCCCTCCCTTTCTCTCCTGAAGAGTGTGTACCTGGTATGGTAACATCCCATTCATGGTTACACATTTCAGTGACTGCAACAATGTCCAGGTCTCCTCTGTCATTAAGGCCACTAGGTCTGGGATCTTGTTTCCTAGGCTATGGGCATTTATGCACATGGATTTCCATGTCTTGCTGCCTTTGCCCTTACCAGCTACTTCATTGTCCCTATGCCTTCCCTCCATGCCTTCTATGACTTTTTTTTCTCACTTGAGGATTCTTTTGTTGATTTCTTGGCCCTAGTGTTCTTTGCTTGTCTACCTTAACCTGTGTGTGTGTGTGTGGGGGGCAGTTGGTTTCTCCTGTTTACTCCACCCCTAATTTGCTAGTTTAAATGCTTGCCAATGAAACATTTAAATCTCTCTCATTGAGGATCCTGGCCCCCCCCAGATGGATGCAGACCATCCCTGCTGTACAAGCCCATATCCCTCCAGGTGGTCCCCCAGTCACCAATGAAGCCAAATCCCTCAGCTCTGCACTAGTTTTTCAGCCATTCATTGAATCCCTTGGTACGGAGCACACTGGCCTCTGCCATGCCGTAGACAGATAGCACTTCCAAAAAAGTTATCATGTGTGCCACCTGTCTAAGACCCCTCACCAAATCTGTGAACTCCCTCTGTACTGCCCTCACCTCACCTCATTCCCAGCCAGGTCATTTGTCCCCAGGTGAACAATGACATCTAGCTCACCCTCCCATCTTGCTGCCACAGCGATCCTTTGGATTCACTTCCTATCCCTCCAAGCTGTGGCAACAGGCATTTGAACCTGACCTCCCTCTTTGCTGCCCCCAAAACAACACCCTAATAATAGAGTTCCCCACTTGGAGTTGCTTTCTTCTCCTCTGGGGTACCATAACACCCTCCCAGGGGTCTCCACTGTAGAAGATCCCTGCATTCACCTTGTCCACCACTGCGGGCATCTCCCCATGGCAGTCCCACCCTGCCGGGTAGGAGTTGTGGAGTGGAATCTCAGGTTAGATGTGCCTCTGCCTCCCTTCCTCACCCTCCCTAAGCCCACCTTCGTCCACACACCCCTCTTTGCTGGTGTGGTGAGGCAGTGGGTGTGGACTCAGTGGTCCCTGTGTGGGGAGGGAGGCCTCCTGAACCCTGGCCAACTAGGCCCAGAGATGGGCAATCTCCTCCCTCAACCCAGAAAAGTGCCTGCAGATTGGGCAGCACTGCAGTCTCCAAAACGTCTCCCTGAAGACTGCTGCCCTACAGCCACTGCATTGCACCACTCCCATCATGTCTGGTGTTGAACTTTTCCTGTAATGGCTTTTTTTTCTCCCCTTCCTTTGAATTAGGAGTTCCACAGCTATGCCAATGCAAGGATTTGATGCAGGGCTTGATGAAAGCACTGTGCCACTCTTTGAAAATCTGGCCCCAGTTTTCTAAAAGATGCTGTAGATATTATAGCACCCATGCTAAATAGTACAGTTAGAACTTAACTGAAAGGAAATACTGTATCTAGAAAGGGAAGGCAGCCAAAATAATACTTATTTTCAAACTGGTGAACAAACAGCATCATCCAATTTTGACCAGTTGCCCTCCTGACAGTTGTATCCAAGATATTTGAAAATTGTTCCATAGTCAATTTTATGACTATTTGAAAAATATAATTTTATTACCAAATGTCAGTTAGATTTAGAAAAGGGCACTCCATGGGCATTGCATTAACTGACCTCTTAGGGTTACTTGCTGATTTCTTAAACAAGGGAGGTGGTGGGTGTGATGTTCATGGATTTGACAAAGCTTTTGACCTTGTAAATCATCAAATCCTATTAGAACGCTCTGTGCAAACGGAATATCTCAGATGAAGCCCTAACATGGTTTGGTTCTACATTATGAATAGGACCCAATGAGCAAGTGTGGAAAACAATTTGTCAAGGAGAAATAAAGTTACTAGAAGAGTCCCACATGGCTATATTTTGAACCATCTACCAGCCCTGATTTATATGAATGATTTACCAAAATACATAAAAAATGCTGAAATTCATCTTTATGCAAGATGATACAGTTTTGGTCACTTCTGGTAATTATTTCAATCAAGTAAAAGAACAGTTACAACAATCTGGATATTGTATTCTTGGTCTGCACATTCAAGTTTGGAGTTAAATATTAAGAAGTCACATGTACTGTCCTTTCTTCCTGGTACCAATGGTAGGGGGGAGGTGACTCAGAGTTAAAAATATTTATTTTTTTTATTTAAAAAGTTGATAACTGGGAAAGGCACACTGAGCTAGGGCCTGTTTCCAGGTGCGACCTGAGGGGGTGGGGGGGAGGTAGGGTATAGGAGGTTTAAAAAGGAGTGAAAAATACAAATGTAAGGAACCGATAACAGTAAAAAGAAAGCTATACAATATAAACATTACAATATATACAATATATGTGCACTACATACATGTAGACAGGGATACATAGGCAGAGTTAAATGATATAGTGAGAAAAGTGGAGGCTATATAAAGTATACTATACACCATAGCCAGAGGTAAATAGTAGGAGGAATATGCAATGAAGACTTTTGACCAGAAGGGGATAGATTACAATAGGTACAAGATCTTGTATGAGGTGGCAGGATTGGTGTAGAATAAGGGGAATCCTAAGTGGAGAGTGATGGGGAGGGGAGATGTTGGTATGGTGGTGGGCAGATACAGGGAGGAAGATGAATGGTCTTGATTTGGCACTTAAGGACAGTAAAGGAGGGTGAGTCACAGAGCAGGGGGAAAAGCTGATTCCATAGTTGGGGAAAATGGGAGGAGAAGGCAATGCTACCGATGGAAGTATGACAGTGAGGGATTGAGAAGGAGTTGGGATGGCAAGACCTCAGCAGGTATGAAGGAGTGAGGGGGCAGAGGAGAGGAGGGAGGAGAGGTAAGGAGGATAAACCAATACTTGGCATTGAACATTAGGGAGCTGGTGTACCTTCTGTGAGAGAGGGGGTAGGTTTAGGGAGGAGAGAAGGGTACAGTAATGAGTCCGAGAGAGGGCATTAGTGGCAAAGTAGCAGAACGCATTGAGAATGGTGTTGAGGTGGGAGAGGGAGGTGGCTGAGGCCAAGGAGTAGATTATGTCACCATACTCAAATATGAGGAGAATGTTTTTGGAAACTAGGACTTGGTACAGACGGAGAGGGATGGAGTCTTTGTTGCGAAAGAGTGTCCCGAGTTTAGGGCATAGCTTAGTGCAAACAGAGTCAATGTGACTGGAGAAATCGAGGTGTTTATCAAGTCAAAGTCCAAGGTATTTGTAGGATGAGACAGTGTCTAAGATGGACCCATCCAGGGAGGAGAAGGCGGGGCAGGGTTGGAATTTAGCCAGATTTTGGGGGTCCCGAAAACTGTTGAGACTGTTTTCTTGGTGCTGACTTTAAGACTGTTGTCTTGAAACCAGTGGAGGACCTGGTTGAAGACAGACTGTAGGGTAGAAAACAGAGGTGGGAAAGGACCAGAGGCATAGATCATGGTGTCATCTGCATATAGGCGAATGTCTGCATGATCACAAGCTTTGGGGAGGTCATTTATAAATTGTGAGAAGAGAGGTGGACCAAGAATTGAACCTTAGGGAACACCAGATAGGATGAGGAGGCAACATTGAGCCACCCACTGCAACAGATTGTTGTCTGCCGCAGAGGTAGGAACTGAACCAATTTACAGTGGAGGATGCTAGGCCAGCTGAATGAAGCTGATGAAGAAGGAGTGGGTAGGAGACAGAATCAAATAAAGGAATCAAGGAAAGACCAAAGCTAAAGGGACTATGACGTTGTTCTTAAAGGGCCTTACCAGATCACTGTGCACTGTGCACTGAAAAGTTGCCCTGTAGCTCGCTCTGGGCACATCCTGTGGCTACAGAGTAGGCAGCGTGGCTGCTGGAAGCCAGACTGCCCCGCCGGCTTTGCCGGCTGCCCCACCACCCCCATCACCACCCTTGGTCGACATTCCCCTTTATAGGAGATTGGATGGTCATGTGAGCTGAAATTACCTATCAGCTCACTTTGCCATCTGCAAGCTATACAATATCGCCACTAGGGGCTTCCCTGTATTTACTGGGACAATCTACTCTTGCCTAAGAAAAGCTTTACTAGGATTACATGCTGGCAGGCTCACCTTACCAGCAATTAAGCATCACTACTTCTCCTCTTGGGGATCCCCTGTTGTTTTTTGTGGTTAACAAATATTCCTGAGAAGTATCTCCGTCAAAATATCTAAGCCACTCACTCCCTACTGGCTATTCTAGCCTGAACCCTAGCTTTTTTGTGGATGAGGTCTATCTCAAATTGGGGCCCCTCTCAGCTATGATGGACAACAAGATCCACTCATATTGGCCTCATTTTAAATTATTTCTGCCCGTGCCCATCTCTGAGGTATCGTGGGGTTCTCAGGACTCTTTCCCTCGGGAAGGGGTAACGGCGGTAGTCTCTACCCCCTCCTTATCTCACCCTGCTCACCTAGGCAGGACACTTCTCACCCTAGAGGGATATAGAACCTAATCCAGGCCCCTACTCCCCTAATCTCTCCTCAACAACCCCTCTGACCCCTTGTGGGTCACTCTCATATGGGCTCAAACTTGCTCATATGAACATTGGCAGTCTGAGGCACAAATTCCATAATCTTGAGGCATGGATGACACTCTATAAACCGGACGTACTAGTCATAACAGAAACCTGGCTTAAACTACAGATCATCCCCCACGAAGTGGATCTTGTGGGCTACCTTACCTTCAGAAAAGATAGGGTAGTGAAAAGGGGAGGTGGGGTTATTGTCTATGTCAGCACTGCCCTCCAAGCTTTGGAGCTGAATTTCCCCTCTCTCAGTGATTCCTTAGTGGAAACACTATTTGTCAAAATACTTCTCGGTAATACCAAACCCCTTACCATAGGGAGTGTTTACCTCCTGCCTCAAAATGCTGCCTCCTCTCTGGAATCATTAACAAATAACCTAGAGGACTTCCCCTGGTGGGGAGGCCACACTTCTAGGGGATTTCAATCTCCACTGGCAATCCCTTCTCTCCTCTGCTACAAAAAATCCTCTACTGGGCTCTCCATTTACTCAGGTCATTGATCTCCCCACAAGGCATAACCCCAAGACTGGAAACCACTCTCTTATTGACTTATTGACTTATCCTGCCCAGGTCATATTTTGTCGGCAGGGATTATGGCTGAATCTCTGAGTGACCACTCACAGATATTCTGCATCTGGTCCAATAAGCCTCCAAAAATCTCTGCTAAGGTCATTGAAGCAAGAAATTACAGCAGGTTTGAGGTGGCTGACTTCTGCTCTGACCTGAGGAAAATGGACTGCGCCCCTATTGCCTCGCTCCCCTCTCTTGACGAGGCCCTTGAATATTTCATGCAGACCTTCTTGTCTGTCTCAAATAGGCATGCCCCAATAAAAAAGCTTAGAGTACAGGGCAAATGCCATAAATGGCTAAACCCAAGCCTCAAGCAACAAATGCTTCTCTGGGACAAAGCATGGGGCACCTACAAGTCCTCTAGAAACTCTGCAGACTGGGAGAAGTACAAAAAGCTGAGAAATCTATATAAAAATCCTCAAAACAGGCCAAAGCTCAGTACTTACATGACCTCCAAACTAGGCACCTCACGTGATCCCAAAAATTTGGGACATATAAAATTTCTCCTCAAGGGTTCCACAGGTAAACAAATGGACTCCATCTTCATAGGTGATTCACTGACTAATGATCCGTCCAAGGTTGCTGAGGCTTTCTGTGTCTCCTCTCTATCACAAATGGGACCCCCCTTCCTGCTCTCCTCAGGCTGACCCCTCTCCCGGGAGGGGTGTGGGACCACCCCAGACTTCAATTTCACCTAAAGCTGGTCTATCAGTCCAAGGTGCTACCTCTTCTGTGAAAAATGAATCCTACCTCCTCTCTGGGCCATGATCAGCTCGAACCCCGCCTACTAAGGGACACTGCCCCTGCTATCGCCCATCCTGTCACCCTCCTCATAAATAGGTCACTTTGGGAAGGAACAGTCCCAACAATGTGGAAGGTCGTGACCATCATCCCTGTCTACAAAAGTGGGCCCCGTGACAAGCCGGGAAACTACAGACCTATCTCCCTGCTTAGTGCTCTTGGGAAAATCCAGGAAAGACTAGTCACTAACCAGCTGCAGGACTACCTGGAGCAGCACCTACTTATGGCTACTGTGCAGCATGGTTTTAGGAAGGGTCACAGTACAGAAACTGCTCTCATCTGACTCACAACTGACATCCTTGCCTCCATGGATCAAAGCTCCCTAACGGGTGCTCTCTTCATTGATCTATCGAGGGCCTTCGACCTTGTCAATCATAATCTCCTCCTCTCTAAACTCCAGCTTCTAGGCCTAGATGACCACTCTCTCCCACGGTTCAAGAGCTATCTTAGCGAACATTTCCAAAAAGTCTGCTGGAAGGGTACACAGTCTGGACCCAGGCCCGTCACTGTGGGGGTGCCCCAGGGCTCAATCCTGGGCCCCTTACTTTTCTCACCCTTTCTCAAAAATATTGAGAGTAACTGTTCCCTCAGCAAACTCATTCTGTATGCAGATGACACGGTTATCTACTACAGTGACCCTCAACCTAGTGTCATCAACAGAAAACTGCAGGACAGTCTCTCAACTTTGGAGTCCTGGTTCTCCACAAACTCCCTGAAGCTAAATGGGGAAAAAAAACAAAGCCGTCCTGTTTGGCTCCAGATGCCTAGGCTCTGACAGAAGTCAGCTGCTCCAGATCAGCACAAACCAAGGGAAAATAGTTGAGGTCATGTCCAGTTTCAAATACCTTGGGATCCATCTTGACCAAGAGATGACCTACAGACCCCTTATTGACTCCATAACCAGGACCATCCATCAAAAGCTTGGCCTCCTCTGTCGTCTGGGGAACTCACTATCTTGCATCGCATGTCGAGCAATTGCCAGCTGCAGTCTTCTCCCTTCCATTCTGTATGGGGTTCCTCTACTGCAGTCACTCAGAGAGACAGAATTCAATAAACTTACTGTCCTCTATAACAGAGTGGCCCGCTTCCCCTCAAACTCCTCTCCAAGGAGGCATCACTGTGAGGCACTTAAGGAACTTAACTGGCCATCTCTTCGGCACAAACTAGCCTACCCAGTCACCTGCCTTGCATTCAAGTTCTCTACCATTGGTCCCCCTCCTCATCTTAATGGACTGCTCTCTACCAAAATACAATGCAGAACTCTACGATCATCTGCAAATCACCTACTGGACATCCCTCGGTGTCGCACTAACCAAGGCAAACGCTCCTTCAAGTTTGCTGTCTCCCACCTTTGGAACTCCTTACCAGCTAGCTTGACTGGCGCATCCACCATTAGCCAATTCAAGTCCAGGCTCAAAGTATATCTCCTCAATCTCAGCCTTTGTGGCTGTAACCGTTAGCTCCCAAGCCCACTTCTCCTTATGCTCTCACTGCCTTAACCCTTCCTTCCTTCCTCCTGGATGTATCTAATATGACGTCTTCCTGACTGTCTCACATTGCCAACTAAACTGAAGTGTAATCTGACATCATACACTGCTAACAATAGCTTACTACCCCGATAACTGGATGCTACTGTATACTCTGAGTAATTATTGTAACTACAGTTAAAAATGCTGGTATGTGTCTTTGCTCTGTAATGAATGCTATGATGTGTCTTACTCTGTAACACATCTGTGTTGCCCCTTGCTAATGTTTGTGTTAATTATTGCAACTACTGTATAGAATGCTAGTACGAGTCCTCTTCTGTAAAGAATGCTTTTGTGTGTCTCTCCCTGTAACTAATTCTGTGTCGCCCCTGAAAAAGGGACCTCTGGTCTCAGTGGGCTTATCTGGTTACCAAAATACAAATAAATAAATAAAATGCCTTGGCAATATCAATGAAAATCGCTGCAGTGATGTGACCGTTGTCCAATGCAGTAAGAATAGAGTTTGTGACACGGAGTAGTGAGGATACTGTAGAGTGATTTTTGCAGAATCCAGATTGGTAGTAAAAGAAGAAATGAGAGGATGTGAGCAAGTCAGTCGTGAGAGAATTAAGGACTCCTGGAGTTTGGTGAGAGAAGGGAGAAGGGAGAATGGATGATAGCAGCAAGGGGAGGAAAGATCTCTGCTTTTTGGGAGGGGGATTATTTTGGCATATTTCCAAAGTGCGGGAACAGTGTTTTTTTGAAAAGGAGAAGTTGATGATATGGGTAAGGGGGTAGATTATTGCCAGGGCAGAGAGCTGCAACAGCTTGGGGTGACGCTCATCAGGGAAAGATTTATTTGTTTTTAAAGAGGTAAGGGCTTTATTATAGAGGATGGTTTAGAATTAAGTCAAGTTCCTGAATATAAGTACTTATATATTTGGATAGATACAAATTTGAAACTTCAACCATCATATCAAAGTAATGACTAAAAAAGTAAACTCTAAACATGGGTCATTCAGATTCAGACATACATCTTACTGTAGAAACAAAAATCTGAGACAAAAGTTTTAACACAACTATTAATCTCAATCTTAGGCTATCGATGCCATGTCTACAGTTTTGCAAACTGCTCAGGTTTAAGGAAAGTTGAAGTCACATACAATAAACTAGCTTGATTCATACTTTGCTGTGATTATAAAACTCATTGTGAAATGTATGAGGAATTGGGATGTCTCTCAGTTGAAAATAGGAGAAAACTGATTTAGGAGAATAAATTAATATTCTCCTGTAAATTTAAAAAAAAAAACAGCAAGTCTAACTGTGAAACTGCAAAAAAATTAACATAAATATAGTTTAATATTTAATCAATAGAGTATGCCAAAACAATGTCAAACAATAAATATGGCGAAATGGTATTCTCGCAAGTAGTAGCAAATGTTTAGAACAAAACTGACCCAAACATAAAATTACTGACATTAAAAGCCAAGGCATTCAATACAGCTATGAAGCATGAGCTGACCGCACACTGCAATTGCATAAAATGAAATAATCATTTTATTCATTGGCATGCATCTTTGTAGTATTTGTAGTTATCTCACGCGATGCTTATCTGTATTGTGTATAAGATATATAATATTGTCTTGTACTTAACTTATAATTATTTATATAACAGGATCACCTTGTAAATAGGACTAAATTGCCCTAATGGTGTTTATGTGACCAACTTACCTGTATAAAAATAAAGTTTTCTACTACTACTGTACATACTGTCCACGAACACCCAGCTGTTCAGGACTTACTCAGCAAAGTCAGTGTTCTGGTAACTGGTCTTCTTGTACAGAGCTAGATGGGCTGAATGTTATAGGCCCTCATCCTATCACCCATACATATTTGAGCTTGGCCCTGGAAACTTCCCACGAGCATGGCGTGTACTATCCAGACATTCGGATATCTCCAATATTGTGTTCTGATACTTGCCATGCTGATATGTTTACCTGGCCCTGGGTCAACGATTAGTGCTTCAGATGATTTCACAAATTCCTTCGGGGGGGTTAGAGTTATACCCTGAACCCTTTTTCCACCACTCCACCATTGCCACCAAGGGTACAAGTAGGGGCCAGGATCTCCTTACATTTATCCAGATGGAAGGAGCTCATGATGGATGAATTAGTCCTGGATATCACGGAGAAAGGGTGTGCTCTGGAGTTTTTGTCTACCCTCTAGTGCACTCCTTCCCCCTGCTTCTTTTCCAAAATATTTCTCCCTTCTACAGGAGAAAGTACAATCTCTTCCAGACAAATGGGCTATTGAACCAGTTTCCATATAGAAACAGAACAGTGAATTCTATTCTAAATATTTCCTGATTCTAGAATGGACAGGTGACCTGAGGCCCATACTGGACTTGTGAGACATGAACAAGTTCACTGATAACAAAACGTTTTGCATGTTGTCACTCCAGACTTTCATCTTCATGCTACTCCAAGGAGATTGGCTCTGTGCCATATACATGAAAGATGCCTCTCTTCATGTAAAAATCAGAAAAAAAAAACATAGACAATACCTCCGTCTTACAACAGTGGGTGAACATTTCCAGTTTTGAATTTTACCTTTTGGTCTCTCATCCACCCCATAAATATTTACCAGTTGTTTTGGGGTGGCTGGAGCTACCCTTAGGACTCAGGGGCTTTTTGACTTCTGTCATTTAGATGATTGGTTGTTGAAAATCCAGTCTAGGGAGGTGGCTCAGGATGCCGTGTCCTGTACATTACATTCGTTTGAGGACTTGGGGATTATGGTTGACATATCGAAATCAGTCCTGGCTCCATGTCAAAGGCTCCAGTTCATCAGTGCAGTATTTTCATGACATTACGCAGTGCATTCCTGCCCCTGACTGGGCAGAAGAGTTGGTCACCCATGCTTAGCTAGTACATGAGCACCATTCTGTATTACCTTGAACAATGTTCCGTCTGCTAGATCTCATGGCTGCCACCATTGGCCCAGCTGCATGTGCAAATTTCTCACTGGACACTCTGTGTAGTGGGATCAACAGAAAGACAACCTAGAATGCAATATTTTTGTCACACCACCTCTCTGCAATACCTTGTGGTGGTGGATAGACTGCCTGCACCTCCTACAGGGTGTTCATTTCTTTTCCTCAACCCCAGTACATGTTTTTACTATGGCTGCTGCCAAATTGAGTTGAGGTGCCCACTTAGGGCATGACATGATCCAGGGATCTTGAGCCAGTCTGGGCCCTGTTCTCCATATCCATATTTTGTAAATGAAAGCAGTCCTTCTTGGTCTCCAGGACTCTGCAAAACAAATCAGCCCAGGTCCTCTGTTGGTAAAAATGGACAATGCCAGTGTAATGTGCTATATCAACAGGCAAGGGGGCACTTGGTCTTACCCCTCTTAAAGGAAGCAATAAAACTGCAGAAATGAGCAATGTCTCGTGGCCTTCAACTATGGACCATGTCTCTCCCTGGTATCATACACAATCTCATAGACAGTCCAAGTTGATCCCTTTCACTGGAGTAAGAGTGGGAACTACTGACATCCAAAGTGAATGACCGCTTCAAAAAATTAGGTCGTCTGGAGGTGGACCTGTCTGCATCTCTGCACAATACAAATTTGTCTCATTTCTGTTCTCTAACTCCTGGCTCAGGTGTTTTCCTGCATGATACATTGTCCATATCTTGCACAGGGAGGTTTCTTTATACATTTCCTCTGATACATTTGATTAAGAAAGTTCTGCTCAGACTGAAGGCAGGGCATGCCACCCTCATATACTGATGATTTCTTTCTGGTCTAACCAAATGTGGTTCCCACTTCTGTTGCCCTTGGTGGTAGAGCCTCTAGTTTGGCTACCACTTTGTAAAAACCTACTGACACAAGCCAGGGGGTCCCTGATACAGCTGGACCTAAGATCCCTGCATCTGCATGCATGGCTTCTAAAGTTGTAATACATTTCCTGGCACCTACTGCCAGGTTTGTGGCCAGAATACATTAAGATTGATACTCTTTGCCACATCACTGAGCCTACTGCTACTTGGGTCTCTTTCCCTCTCTTACTGTTTTTTTTTTTTTTTTTTTTTACAAATGTCAGTGCTCGATACAGATATTGATTTCTGTTCACTGGTATTTTATCTGCAGCTCCTGTATGCTTTTCCCATGACTGTCAGGCCACAGGATCCCTCTTAAGGGCATCCTGTTTGCTTCTGAATACTCGACTCGAGCATACACTATTACTAATCAAATCCTCCCGGTTTCTAGTAACACTTTAAAGAGCCACCAACACCTTGAAAAGAACTTTGAAAAACATAGTACTTGGACACAAAGCAGCTTATATTTCTCATTAGCTCCATATTTCCATATTATTTATTACTAAGGTCTTCCGTATGAAAACAAGATAATTGTTCCTTGAGGGTTTATCAGCTCCTATTGCTTGTGCCTTGCCTGATGTCATAATACTCTGCTTGTGACATTGCAGTTATTCCCATGGCTACAGACTGTGATTTCACAACAGAGCATTATTATTTCAAGTAGGGAATACACCATAGAGGCAGATGAACTTTGAGGGATAAAGATCTTATTTTGTGGGAATTTCTTCAGTAATAAATAATGGAGAGTAGAAATCTATAGATGTGATATAAATTCAAGCTGAACTGTGTCTAAATATAATGGGCCTGATTCACAAATGGGGACACAGGGCTTGCATCAAGCCCTGTGTCAGACACTTTTTTGGTGCAGCAGCACCAAACATTTTGCCACAACATGCGCCTGATTCTAGAAGATCAGGTGCATTGGTGACACTTTTCCCTATTTACAGCAGCTTATGCAAATATTTGACACAAGCCCTGTAAAAAGGGTACTGGAGACTGCCACAAGTTAGACCAGAAAAAGCTGGTCTAACTTGCAGCACTCAGTGCACGGTATCAAGAATCCTGATCACTGGCGTGAGACTGCCGCAAGCCCTGTGTGCCATATATTTGGTGCTCCCTCGGCTTGTGGCATTCCCGGCACTTTTGTGAATCGACCCAAATATTTCTAAAGTTTCCCAATGGCATCAGCTGGTCTTCCAAAGAGAATTTTCATGACTCTTTTCTTTTATAAAAGAGGGAGAACTTTTTACTGATTGGTTACACTTGTTTATGACTCTGTTTCAGCCTTTGACGGCTGGTATTATTGGTTTCTTGGGCACGATATTCTCTAAAACTATTTAAGAGTTTACTATTTCTGGTACAACCTGATGCCTTTTCACAGTTTGTTCTAGTAGGTCAGGTTTATGGTACTGCTTATTTCCTCATTATGTTACCAGTGGTGGTGTCTGTGACCAGCTTGCTCATTTGGTACTAGATCTGTTGTTTTTCCAGACTTCTGCTTCCCTGGATGTTTTCTGCCAAATCCCTGGTTATCCTTAATGTAGTCTGGACTGTAGTATTTTGTTCAGCCTGTTTTGCTTATCCATAAGGATCTGAGTATCCTGTCCTTCTCTGCCTTATGCCTGTTCTTGACATTGGGCTCACTATATTTCTTTAGGCTGTCTGAAGTGTAAGGTGGCACTTAATTCTACATGGCCTGTCTCCTATGGCACGTAGCCACTTCTGCACCCTGCCTGATTTTCATTATTGCCCCATAGGTGACCATGTATAGCTTTTACCATCCCACTACTCTTCAGCCACACTTTCTTATTGGCATATGGGATCTTTTTTGCTCTAGGAAACCTATGAGAATTTACATATCAACCATCACCATCCTCCTGGGGCACCATGATACTACTTGGAAATTTTTCCAAATGTGTGGCCAAGTGAAGGAGATATCCTCAGTAAAGATAGCACAGTTACTCACCATAACAGTAGACCATCAAAAGAATCTCCTGCATTGGGCCACAGCGCTCACGCCTTCTTCTCCTTTACACTGATACAGGCCAGCTGTTAGTTATCCACTACCTGGTTTGGCAATGTTCATCCGTGGTTTAGGGTGCTAAGCTCCAGTCCCTTGCCTCTCCCTATGTGCCTGGTACTGGTTTGGTGTCCTGATCACTCATGGTAAGTTTCCATCAGAGATTATCACTGGTGGGGAACTGAGCAGCAATGGGGATGCCCATGATTATATAGGCACTGATGTTGCATGTCATCATTGGGGCCTCACCTAGCAAACGTTTTCTGAGATGCCTGACACTGATTTCTTACAGTTCAAAAAGTATGACCTAATGGAGGATAGTCTCTCAAAGATCTACCATTACAATGACTGATGGTTCTTTCCATAGCAGCTACAGGTATGTTTGCAGATGCAAATTCAAAAGACCTTGATGCCACAGTGAGGATCGCCATAGCAGGATCCACTCTATAAATTTTATTTTGGTCACATGTAAGGTTTTTGAATGTCTTTATAAGCTTTCTGCTTGTCTCTCACCTGGGGGGTAACAATGTTGAAAATAAAGTAACATGACCTTCCCAGCATAGACCTTGCTTATGCCAAGCCTTCCACCGAATATGGACCTTATCCAAGAAGTTAAGGCAAAGAAGGATGGTCGCCTTATACTTGCTACCCACCAGCAGCATAGGGCGCAGGGCTCAATGAGGCTGTCTTATGATGTACAAAGGGCCATGAGGAGAGGGCCCTGTGTCATCTGTACACAACCATTGAATGAAGTCAGCATGTCTTCTACCTCTGCCTTTTCTGGGATTCCCCCAGTAACCAGGTTATTGCAATGATTACACCCTTCCTGATCCTACACTCACTTCTGCAACTAAACTACCAATTTTTTCAGTGCTATGAGGTCTTTCTCATCTCTCTTAGACCTCCATTTCCTCCACATCTGCATCCCCCATATATGCGTGAAGCACCTCCAGCACTGCTTTAAGTATTTTAAAGTCACTGGCCGTATCCTGTATGACCATTTTTATGGCCATAGGTTCTGTGAAAAATGCATCCATCCTGTTTTCCTCAGTGACTTACGGTTGGATGACTCTGAGCTCGGCGGTTTCTACACTGGCTTCAAGTTGGGTATGGATGGGGTTAATGTGGTGGAGCATCACTCATTGCTAGCAGGTCAAATGTCCAGCCAGAAATCATGCATGTAACAAAACCATATTGCCCCATACCATCTATCAATTTCTCTGGAACTAAAAAATATTCATGAAACTCAACATTTATAGCATGAGAAAGCCACATTTGGAATGAATAGCAATGAAGTCAACTTTAGAGGCATACCATTTTTTGGCAGAAAAGGACCACTTGGCTAATATAGTCTGCCCAGATGTTCCCTGCCTTATCTAACTTCACAGACTGTAACTGGTTTCTGGTGACCCTCCCTCCCTCCTCCTTTCCTATTTTCTAATAAACCTGTTTATCCCACATATACTTGAAACCCCCCACTGTTTTCCTCTCTACCACTTCTGCTGCCAGCCTATTTCAAGCATCTTTCATCCTTTCAACGAAGATGTATTTCCTCACATTTCTCTTAAACTCCCTCTTCAGCTTCATCATATGCACTCAGTCCTGGTGCTCTTATTCATTTGAAAGATACTCTGGTGCTGCACCCTGTTCACCCCTGTGAGGTACTTGTAGGTCTCTATCACATCATCTCTTGTTCTCCTCATTTCCAGGGTGTACATGTTGAGATCTCTCAGTCTCTACCCCTAGGGCTTATCATGCAAGCCCTGCACGATTTTAGTTGCCCTCCTCTGAACTGCCTCCACCCTGTCTATGTCATTTCTGAGGTGGCCTCTGAAACTGTACATAGTACTCTAGGTGGAATCTCCAAGCTAGAAATAGAACAGTAACACCACCTCCATCCTCCTGAGATATTCTCCCTGGGCACCCCAGCATCCCACTAGCCCTGCTTACTGCTCTGTCACACTGCACTGCCACTTTTAGATCATCAAATACAATAACCTCAAGGTCTCTTTCCTGTTTCATGACTGTTAATACCTCTCCCATCCTGTACTCGGCTCCTGGGTTCAAACACCTTGGGTGTATTATTTTGCATTTTATGGCATTGGACCCCAACTGCCATGCTGTTGACCACTCCTCAAGTTTCCCAAGATCTCTGCACATTCCCTCCACTGCCTCCTGAGTTTCCACCCTGTTACTGATTTTGGTGTCATCTGCAAAAACGCATACCTTCCCTTTCAGTTCTTCTGCAGTGCCACTTAAGATGGCATTGAAGATAATCAGTCACAATACTGAGCCCAGTGGCATCCCATTGGTTACTCGTCCATCAGTAGAGTGAGTGCCAATAACCACCACCCTCTATCTCCTATCCATTAACCAGCTTCTTACCAATTCCCACTTTGGATCACACCCTAGGCTGCACAGTTTCTTTAGCAGCCTCTGTGCAGTACAGTGTTGAAGGCCATGCCAAAGTCCTTTGAGCTGCCATCTGGTCTGAGCACAACACGTAACTCTCAACATTAATGTAAAGGATGGGGACCAAATCTTGTCTATGACAAATCACTGTATATCGAATTGAAGCAGAAGGTTTTCAAGACTCAGTATACAGTACGTGACTGTTTTCTTGGAAGCAGAAACATGGACTGTAGTGCCCTACTATTTCTCATTACTTGAAGTATATTACTGGTGTAATTTTACCATGGAACTCGCTTTTACTGGCTATGGAGCAGGCAGATGTCCTTAAAACCATCTGGTAAAGCAGACTTTTGAAACTATTTGTTAAATCCCATGTCATAGTTTGTATTCTAAGATTGTAAAACAATTAGCCCAATGGCACTGTATGAGCCACAGTGTGCCTCCAACTGGGACACTAAGCTTTATGTGTGCCCAAGAATTCCACTCTGCAACTGACTGGGGGCAGAAGAGTGCATCATGTGAGTGAGGGGATTGGGTCCCATGGATTAAGTGGGTAGGATCCCTGGCATTAGAAAACAGGTTTAAAATATACACTGTAATAAATGGCTAATATAATTCTAATAACATACATTTATGTGGCAGCAGAGAACACCACAAAACAAACTCCATTGCCACACTGACCCATGTTGATGATCTGCTTATTGCTGTTATGCATGAAATAGCTGTAGATGCATTTTTTCCTGCATCCCATTCTTACTCTGCTCCTGAAACCATATCAGTCACAGTCTCACTCAATCATTGCTGAATGGAATGGTTTCTGAATATGTGTCACTCTGAGCTGAGTAAAGCAGTTTTTAGAGAGAGGAGGAGAGCGACAGAACAACAAGCATGAGTGAGCCAACAGGAAACACGGCAATGCGTGCTTGTGAAAGTGAAACTGCGCTCAAGTTCCCAGCTATCAAGTCACCCTCATACTCATGCTCACCTTCCCAATGATAGAGGAAGAACTAATTTTAATCATCTAAGAGGTAACGAGATTCTTAAAATATAAAAAAAAAGAATGGTGCTCTTTTTACCCCATTTTCTAAGCACATTAAGACACAACAGAGTAGGCGGTGTTGGGCTATACCACAATTTCAGGGTCTGAAAGGCTCTCCCCCTGCAGCATTTGGCCTCAGTATAACCCTGGGCATGCTGGTACAGCCCAGCAGTGCCCACCCTGTTTTTGTCTTATTGCTTACTTTGATTAGTCCCTTCTGACTGACTAATGAGTGGTACTGGTGATGGGTGTAAAGAGGGCTGCATACCAGCCCTTGCAGCTTGGTAATCCTAGTTGTCTTGGTGGGGGCATGGATAAACAGCCAAACAGAGGAACCAAAAAAAAAAAGGTAAAATACAAGACTGTTGCAATCTTGTATTTGTATTGGTAAAGGATCCTAACATACGTCTGAAGTTTAGTACTTGTTCTATATAGTGCTGGGAGAAATGTAAGTTCTTAGCAAATGAGAAAATGCCTGTGTCTTCATGTGGTCGTAAAGGGAGATAGTGAATGTGCCAGAGTGTCCTGGTTTGGTTCAAGATAGATAAACAAGAGCAAAGGTCTCCATGTAACAGAACATTCCACACAAGAAGTCAATAACCTAGCTACAAAACATAAACAAATGCTATCTCACTCCAATAAGGGAACTTCCTGGAATCAAGACTTCTGAAATGGGATTTTTTCACAGGCATGTACTTACAAATATTAACCCACTGCATGCCATAATTATAGCAGTACAGAAATGCAGTCATGGGATTTATGTCACTTGGCAAGAATGTATGCGAGAGAAAAATACAGTATAAATAATTTATCTGGCCAGGTTCAATATTCTAAATAAGAATACATAGTTTATTCTCTCAGTGTAGATTTATCTACACTCTTCACACATCACTGCCCTCACTTCCCTGGAGCAGCTGTCGGATCACAGGCAGATTCCAGCATTAAGAGGATCAATCAGAAAGTTCTGCATTTCCCCCATTCAGTAACTGGTGTAAACCACAGTACAGCACTGGCAAGTTAACAAAATAGCTACACAGGTTTTGTTTTAAAATCATCAATCGTAAATGTACTAAACCAATGGATATCTAAAAATCTAACTATACTGCATAAATCCAATATGCAACAAAGGTAGTGTTTGGCTACATTTTTCACTCATACTCATTGTGGTGACCTCAGTGAAACTTTAGTCATGGCTATGCTTTGCTCTGCCACTCATGAAGTCATCTGAGGTCAGCACAACACGTATGGATTAAATTGTATCCAACATTGCCTTGTTGCCCATCCCTTTTATTTAGAATTTTGCTAACAGGGATATCCAACTAGATCAGGCTGATGAGGAGAGGAGGAGCTGATACTTCTCAGCTTCTCGAGAAAAGCTTCTAAATGCAAAGAAAACAAAAGCAATGATGTTCACAACCCAAAACTCCACCAACACATCCTCTTCAATCAGTCTCCCTAGCTATGCACTATACTTGAGAAAATCTGGAGTATGTTGAAAATTTCAAATACCTAGGTGTGTGGATTGACAACAGACTTGACTTTACTCAGCATCTAGAACAACTGCTGAAAAGCTTCGCTAAGGCTTGGCCCCTCTACAGATTAAAACCCTTCCTTAATAGAGATTCAAGATGAGATTAGTCCAGGCCATCTTTCTATCAGTCATTGACTACGCAGACTTCCTCTATAGTCACTGCCCCACTCCCTACCTTCAAAAGTTGGATACCTTATACCATAGAGCAATAAGGTTCATTACAGACCTGCCATATAATACTCACCATTGTTCTCTATGATGCAATTGGATGGGTTTCCTTCATGTCAGGAGGAGCAGAAATGCAGATCTATGGATCTACAGAGCTTTATCAAAAAACTTCCAAGCTATATCCTGGACTGCTTCAACCTGACCACCCCAGCTCCTATGCCCTAAGAAGCAACAATATCATCCTGCTCAAATTGCCCAAAGTCAGCACCAAAATAGGAGGGCAGCAATCAGCTATTCTCTAGCCATAGCATGGAACACCCTACAAAAATCCCTAAACTGTCCATTATCATTCCATTTACATCCTTCAAGCAGCACTGTATAGCTTTTCTTCACAGAGAAATGCAGTTGTTACCGCTAGAGATAGAATAGTCATCCCACAAAACCATATTCCAATCACATATGGCATATTCCTTCCAGCCAGACACTGCCAGTATATGGCACCCAATATTCCCTTCACCATCCTTGTACTCATTATGTGAGTGACTGTCATGGCCTCATTGTGATACATATATGTACTGTACATATTGTAGATGTTAGTTTAACTTTCTTGCCAAGCTTTAACATGTGAATTCTCTGTATATTATTGTGTTATAAATAACATTTTCTTTTTCTGTATGTATAACTGTCTCATAAGTATGTGATGTAATTGCTGTGCATCAATCGAACCTTGACCTTATCAGGTCCATCTTGTAAATGAGCCTTGCTCAATGATGATCGCCTGAATAAATAAAGATTTGATTGATTGATTGATTGATACTGGAATGAGGAAGGGAAATAATGAGACTATGCAGACTTTGCGGGTCTGGGAAGGCGGTATGAACGATACAAGGGTGGTGGAGTCATTTACATGGTTAGGATGGGAAGGAGGGAGGGACAATTTTTCCAGAGGGTGAAGAGATTGGTTTGCTAGGTTCATTTATATTTTGAGGGGGAAGCAAACTTCACAAAGTGGCACTTGCTGGCAGGCGCTGCTTTACCAGGCACAGTGTTATGCAATGTGACATTTTGCCAGTGATGTACTACTACATGAAGACTTTACCAAGATGAAAAGGCACTTCACCAGAAGAAGAACTGTTTAAAGTGACACTTTCTACTACATGCATACTGAAAATATAAAATGGAGTTAGAACTGATGTTTTGACCATTGACCTTCTTCAGGAAATATCCATAAAGAGAAAATAGCAAAGTTAGTGGAGAGGTATGAAGAAATAAGTTTATCTATCTATCTATCTATCTATCTATCTATCTATCTATCTATCTATCTATCTATCTATCTATATCTATCTATCACTTGCAAAAAATGTTGTTAATGCACTAGTTAGGGTTTCAGAGACAATAGCAAGGAAATGTGCTGTTAGGGTCCAACCCAACAACCTACCTCCATGATGAAGGCAGCAACAGGCATGGGGTGTGCCTGGGATTATCAGCACTAATGCTCACCCCTTTCCATGTGTAAGTAAGTTGATATTGGTGCAGTATATGAGAATGGGGTTGAGTGTTAGTGTTGATAACCCTAAGGCACACACCACCACACCTGTTGTCTGATAGGGTGGGAAGGGGTTAAGGTTGGAAAGCCTAACAGAATATTTCCATACTTTTGTAATTGGAACCCAAACTAGTGCATTAATTAAGTTTATTGCAGCTAATGTCCTTACTTTTGAGATAGTATAACCGATTCTTATATGCCTGTTGGAGCCTGTGCTGCCATCCCTACATAATGTTTGAGATAGTATAATCATGTCCGTATTTTCTTGCCCCATCAATCCATAATCATACCCTTATTTGCATGTGGGAGGGCCCAGTGCTCCTATCCTTCCATAGGTGCATACATGTATTTTGCCATGGAAGCATTGCAGCCAAAACAGCAACACAATTGTCAGCATAGCCTTGTTATGAGCCCACCTCATGAACACTGGGCTGAGAATTTTCAAATCCACACTGAAACACCATTCTGCAACACCGCAACATCATTCCACACCACAGGTGAGAAAAGACATTTTGGCCAGGATTTGAAAAATTACAGCTGTCAAGTCCATGAAGTGAAGTAAAAAATGACTATGTTGAAAATTTGAAGTGAAAATGTTGAAAATGATCAGGCTCCCACAGGCATATAAGAACACAGTTATACTATCTCAAAAAGTAAGGACATTAGTTGCAAAAAACTTCATTAATGCACTAGTTAGGGATTGGGCACCTGGTCGGCAAATAACAAAGGGGAGAGAATCCTTTCTGCCGACGGGGATTGGGCACCCGCTGGCAAATAACAAAGGGGGGATAATTTTGCCGACGGGATTGGGCACCCTGTTGGCAGACATTGAAAAGTAACAGTTATGCTGATGGGGAGTAGGCTTCTCCGTCAGCAGATAAAACATTGTGGGGGGTTATATTGTTCGTGAACAGGGCAGCAACCCACTTCCATGTTCACAAACAATATCAGGCTTGCTAGATCCGCCCTGCAATGACGGGTCGATCCCTCATTGCAGCAGATGGCTTACACTGCAATGACGAGGAGGCCCCTGATTGCAGCGGCTGATTTGTCACAAGTTGGTGCGAACGTTCCAAACTTGTGTCACCAGCAGCCTGCAATGGCATTGGGGGAAGCGAGACAAGCTTTTGCAGGCTGTGGGGGCATTGGCCACAACAGTGCCATGCCTCCACAGCCTGCTTCTCAGCAAGCTGTGCCAATATGTTTTTTGCGCTGTGCGCAATCAACATAATAATGCCCAAAAGGTGATTTTACCAAGCAATCACAAAATCATCTTTCATGTGAAAATTGCATAATGTCAGTGATATTGTTCATGAGGTGGGATCCCAAAAAAGCCATATTGAAAATTTAGTGTGAACATGTCCAAAAATGGGTGTGTTATGCATCAAAGTTGAAAACCCCATTAAAATACATTGAGCGACATTTACCTTAGTTTCCCATACTGCAGTCTCCAGTTCCAGTGGTAAGAAATGTCTTGAGACAGAAAGTGGATCTTGAATCTAGGACCTGTTCAGGTGAGTGAGGGTGTGGGGTGTACTGGGGGTGGGGTGCTAAATCGGAGGTGGGGCTGATCAGCACGGGACCTTTTTTTTTGCATGGTTAAAATAAACATTGAGGGATGGTTCTTTATTTTAGCTGGAGACAATGATGGGGAGGTGCCACTAGACACCAGGGACACATAAAGGAAACATAGGAGTGGCAACAGAGTACGGGGGTGGGGGACCACTGGAGTACCAGGAAAATATTGTCTTTATAACGGGAGGATCAGACATTGGGAGAGGGAGGAGGACCACTAGACTACCAGAGAAAATATTTTCTTTATACTGGGATGGTGATCGGAGAATGGGGAGGGACCACTGGACTCACCAGGGAATCATAGGGGGAGGCAATCAGAGAACAGTGTGGGGTGGAGGGACCACTGGAGTACCAGGAAAATATTTTCTTTATATGGGAGGCCGATCAGACATTGGGGAGGGACCACTAGACTACCAGGGAGAATATTTTCTTTATATGGGGATGGCAGTCAGACATCAGGGGAGGAGGAAGGATCACCAAACTACCAGGGAAAATATTTTTTATACGAGGATGGTGAGCAGACATCGGGAGAGGAAAGGACCACTAGACTACCAGGGAATCATACATGTAATATGGGGACAGTGATCGGAGAACGTGGGGGGCAGAGACCCTGAACTTCAGGGAAATATTTTTTATCATGAGAACAGTGATCAGACATCGGAGGAGAGAGTAAGGGACCACTAGACTACCAGGGGAAATTTTTTCTTTATATGGGGATGGTGCTTGGACACCAGGGGAAGGGGAAGAACCACTAAACTACCAGGGAATCATATATGTAATACAGCGATGGTGATTGGAGAATGGGAGAGGGGAGGAACCACTGGACCACAAGGAAATCATATGGGGAGGACGAGAGGAGAATAGCTTAGGGGAGAGGGACCACTGGGCTTAAAGGGAAAATATTTTCTTTATATGAGGATGGCGATCAGACATGGGGGGGCTACTAGACTACCACAGAACATTTTTTAATATGGGGATGGTGAGCTGATATCAGGGGAAGAGCCACTACCAGGGAAAATATTTTCTTTATATGGGAATGGTGATTGGACATCAGGAAAGGGGAGGAACCACTAGATTACCAGGGAATCATGTATTTAATATGGGGACAGCAACAAGGGGGGGGGGATGGACCACTGCACCAATAAGTTCGGGGGGGGTGAAGTGACACATGTGTTCTGCTAATCTGGGGCTGTTTTACCAGATTGTGCCATTCAAACATTTTGAAAACTGGTTCCGAGTTCTTTTTTCACAATTTGAGAAAAAGGTATTTCTTTTCTCAAAGATTGCAAAATAGAATCCTTTTTTGTGCTTCCTTTTTTGCAGTTTGTGAAAAAGGATTCCAGAGCATGAAAAAAACATGTAACAGGATTTCAATATCTTGAAAAAATACATTTATAAGTCATTTTTTCAAACACTAGCACCAGAATTGGCTGAAACTGGTCCCGATTAGAAGAAACACGTGTTGGTTACTTCACAAAACATTTTTTTAATTTTATTTGAATTCATTTGCCTCACTAAGAAAAAACAAAATGGCAGCAGCACAGAAAAAGATTCCACATTTGTAACAAAGGATTACCCATTTGTGACAAAGAATTGCCCATTTGTGACATGGGATCCTTTTTCAAGGTGAACATCTGACTTTCCCCATTGAAAATAATGGGGAACTTTAACATTTAATAACTTTTGGACAGATTAATATTTTTTCACCAAATCTTCAAAAGGCACATCTGTGACCCAAGACTGTTTGATCCTGAAAAGTGCCAATTAAAACTCTACACCGTTTTTGTGCAGCAGTGTGGCAATGAATTTGACCAAAATGGTAATTTACACATTTTTTAACACTCTGTATCTCCTCACCCATACATCCAACTGAAACAAATGTATCATATCAAGAGATCTTTGTCCCTGATGGTGCATGCAAAATTTCATGCACATTGCTTGATCAGTTATGGGTTATTAAAGTGCAAACTTTTGAGTTTAACAAAGAAGTGAAGAATGAACCCAAACTATAAGGGTGCAACCTCTGTATCTCCAGACTCACATATCTGACCAAATGAAACTTGGCACATCAAGAGATCTAGAGTCCCTGGTGGCACATACACACTTCATACAAATCACTTGCACGGTTGTGAAGTTATTAAAGTGCAAAATTTGAGATTAACATAGAAGTGAAGAATTAACCATAACTACAGGGGACTGTGCCTCTATAATATATGTGTGTATATCTAAAATGAGAGAGAGAGAGATGAGGAAAGACGTTAGGTGAGTGGATATACACACACACACACACACACACACATATATATATATATAGATATTGAGATAGAAATAGATAGATAGATAGATAGATAGATAGATAGATAGATAGATAGATAATGAGGAAATAAATTAGGGGAGTGGATTTAAGAGAAAAAGTGACAATAGGTAAGGTAAGAATAGAAGGTGGAAAACAAAAAGGTGATGATGGAAAGGGAGGATTTTGTAGGAGTGAATGAGTTCCAGAGTCCACAAGTAGGGTCTAATTAATTGGGCAGAGTAAGAAGGCTGAAAAGTGACACGGTTGGCAGAAGGAGATGGGGACATCTGGGGAAAAAGAAAATCAATATGCACACATACTGTACCTGGAATGACCAAGCGAGTATGACCACACAGAGGTTTGGGGAAAAATGATTGAGTTCAGTGGTAAACCATATGGTGATTGAAAGATGTTAGTTGAAAACAAGTCTGTCACTAAACCCAGAGAACTCGTGGAGCCAAAGTGGATGATACACTTGGTTTCTAGTTTTTCCTTTGGTCAACATCCCAAAACCCTGCTGAAGGACACAGACAAAAATATCCATTGATGTAATGGCCCCTGGAGGTAAAAATGGGATACAATGGGTTTATCACTGTCTCCATTTCTGACTACCCTGTAATGTTCCCGAATCAGTCAGGCAGGCATCAGTCAGTTTCTTTGATGTAGATAGCTGCACATGTCCTGAAAAGAATACAATATATCACATTGTTTGAAATATATGAGAATTCCTTGGTGATATGAAACATCTCTGTGACATTGAATTTCAGAGACACTAGGAATACATTTGCAAGTGTAATAGTGAGTTCTCTTACAAGCCTTGGTACCTCATAGGAATACATATTTAGTATGGAGGTTACCAGGTTCTAAGAGATTAGGAAGGTTGGTGGTCTGTGAGGTGGCATTCAGGAGATATAAGGAAATGCAGAGAGAGGAAGACAGGGAGGTATGCCAAATAACAGAATACAAAATAGCACTAACTCTAAGACTTGAGCAAATGCTGCAAAGGTGTAGAATTTTATTGTGCAAATTCATCAGTATAGAAGCAATCACCAAGACCACTGCACAGCACTTTGTGTGCTCTACTATATCATCGGGAGACAGAAGAAAGGATAGCCACAGGGTAGCTAAAGAGGATAAGGCTTTGCACATAAGTAAGAAGAGGAAAGCAAGGAACACATAGCGAGGATAAGGAGGATTGCACTGAGAGACTGCACAGAAGAGGATCAAGAAAAAGCAAAAATCCTGAACAGGTACTTCTTCTCAGCCTTCACAGTGGAGGAAAGGAGGAATGGACCACCAGCAGCAGAAATGAGGGGGGAGGTGGACACAAGTCTATTTACAGAGAAAAGAGTCATGAGCTGACCTGCACCTCTGAAAGTTGACAGAGCTATGGGATTGGATGGGATACACCCAAGGGTATTAAAGGAACTCATGGAGGTGCTAGCTGTCCCACCGATGGCCTTATTCAATAGCTCACTGGAAAAAGTCATGGTTCCAGATGACTGGAGGAGAGCAGATGTCATCCCGCTCCATAAGAGTGGCAGCAGGGAGGAGGCTAGCAACTACAGGCCAGTCAGTCTCACATCACTATGGGGAAATTAATGGAAAGGTTGGAAGAATATCTTGAAACTACTGGGCTACAAGACCAAAGGCAGCATGGATTCATGGGAGGAGTCATGCCAGACTAATATGTTGATTTATTCATAAGGGTGACCAGGGAAATAGATCAGGGAGGGCAGTGGACATGGTCTAACTATACTTTATCAAGGCCTTTGACACTGTGCCACACAGGAGACTGACAACGAAATTGAGCAGTCTGGGTGGGATCCAAAGTGGTGAACTGGGTAAGGAACTGGCTGAGGATAAGAGACAGAGGGTGGTGGTTAATGGCACTCACCTAATGAGTGGAGAGTGACTAGCGTGTGCTGCTAGGCTCAGCACTTGGACTGGTCCTCTTCAACATCTTCATAAGTGACATTGCAGAAAAACTAGAAGGGAATGTATGCCATTTTGTAGATGACACTAAAATCTTTAATAGGGTGGACACTTAGAAGGGGCGTGGAGAGAATGTGTATCTGATGACCTCAAAGTGGCATGGCAGTGCAACAATGCAAAGGGAGACCAGTGGGATGCTGAGATACATAGAGATGGGGGTACAGTATATACAGCAAGAGGAGTGAGGTGGTAATACCATTGTATTGCTTGCTTGTGAGACCCCACCTTGAATACTGTGTCCGGTTCTGGAGGCTGCACCTAAGACAGAACATAGACAGGGCGGAGGCAGTCCAGAGGAAAGCTGCATGTACTCCCAGAGTATGGAACTCCTTTCCTACCCAGATCCACTCCTCCCTCTCCCACTCATGCTTTCGGAGCTCCCTTTGGGATTATTTGAAGCTCTCCTCAGCATATGGTTGTCCTAAACCACCTTAATTAAATCTACTGTGCTTGCTAGGTACCTGGTGCTAGACTAATATGTCCGTGTATTTCCTGGTGCCTCTGTGCAGACCCTGCTGGTGTATCTCTCCTGCTATGCTTCTGCTATATATAATGTATTCACTCTCTGTTACTGGGTAGAGCTTTGTGATGCACTGTTTTTAGGGTTCTGCTTTGTATAGAAATATCCACTCTCTGCCACTGGGCAGAGCTTTGTCTGATGCACTGATCTTAGCCTTATGTGTTCTATGTATATTTTCCAATGCAACTGTGTTTAATCCTTGACTGCTTGTGTAATGTCAATTGGTGCTACGAGTTTCTGTGTAATGTTTAACTGGTACCATGTGGTTCTCTGTATGAACTTGTCTTTCGATTTACTCTCCCGAGTCGCACAAGAAAATAGGCAAATGTTTTGTCTAGCATGCTTACCTGGTCAACAAAAGCTAAATAAATAAATAAAATAAAATAAAATGGTGCAGGGGTTGCCCAAATGCCCTATAAGGAAAGATTGAGGGAGAGTGACTAGTGGTGTGCTGCTAGGCTCAGTACTGGGACCGTCCTCTTCAATGTCTTTGTAAGTGATATTGCAGAAAAACTGAAGGAAATGTATGCCATTTTGTAGATGACACCAAAATCTTTAATAGGGTGGACACTTAGAAGGAGTGAGAGAATGCGTTGGGACTTTGGGAAACTCAAGGAGGGGTCAAGAGCATGGCAGTTGGGATTCAATGCCAAAATGTGCAAAATTATGCACCTAGCATACTGAAACCCAGAAGCTGAGTATAGGATGGAGGAAGGTACTGACAGTCACTGAGCAGGAAAGGGTCCTTGAGGTTATCGTATCTGGTGACCTCAAAGTGGCATGGTAGTGTAACAAAGCACAGGGAGACTAGTGGGATGGTGAGATACATAGGGAGAGGTACAGTATATCCAGCAAGAGGAGTGAGGTGGTGTTACCACTGTATTCCTCTCTTGTGAGACCCCACCTTGAATACTGTGTCCAGTTCTGGAGGCTGCACCTCAGACCGGACATAGACAGGGTGAAGGCAGTCCAAAGGAAAGCTGCATGTGCTCCCAGAGTATGGAACTCCTTTCCTACCCAGATCCGCCTCCCTCTCCCACTCATGCTTTCGGAGCTTCCTCTGGGATTATTTAAAGCTTTCTCGGCATGTGGTTGTCCTAAACCACTGTAATTAAATCTACTGTCCTTGCTAGGTACCTGGTGCTAGACTAATACATCCGTGTATTTCCTGGTGCCTCTGCTCAGGCCCTGTTGGTGTATCTCGCCTGCTATGGTTCTGCTATGTATACAGTGTATTCACTGTCCGCTACTGGGCGGAGCTTTGTCTGATGCACTGTTTTTAAGGGTTCTGCTTTGCATAGAAATGTATCCACTCTCCACCACTGGGTGGAGCCTTGTCCGATGCACTGATCTTAGCCTTTGTGTTCTATGTATATTTTCCTGTGCAACTCTGTTTAATCATTGACTGCTTGTGTAATGTCAACTGGTGCTACATGCTTCTGTATAATGTTTAACTGGTACCATGTGGTTCTCTGTATGAACTTGTCTTTTATTGTACTCTCCTGGGTTGCACTTGAAAATAAGCATATGTTTTGTCTAACATGCTTACCTGGTCAACCAAAGCTAAATAAATAAATAAAATAAAATAAAATAAAGTGGTGCAGGAGTTGCCCCAAAAGCCCTATGAGGAGAGATTGAGTAGAGAGTGACTAGCGGTGTGCTGCTAGGCTCAGTACTGGGACCGGTCCTCTTCAACGTCTTCGTAAGTGACATTGCAGAAAAACTGGAAGGGAATGTATGCCATTTGTAGATGACACCAAATCTTTAATAGTATGGACACTTGGGTAGGGGGAGAATGTTGGGACTTTGGGAAACTCAAGGAGGGGTCAAGAGCATGGCAGTTGGATTCATTGCCAAAATGTGCAAAATGATGCACCTAGCATATTGGAATCCAGAAGTTGAGTATAGGATGGAGGAAGATACTGACAGTCACTGAGCAGGAAATGGTCCTTGGGGTTATCGTATCTGATAACCCTCAAAGTGGCATGGTAGTGTAACAAAGCAGAGAGGCAGCGGGTTGCTGGGATACAGAGGAGAGGTACAGTATATCCAGCAAGAGTGAGGTGGTGTTACCACTGCATTGCTCGCCTGTGAGACCCACCTTGAATACTGTGTCCCATTCTGGAGGTTGCATCTCAGACAGAACATAGACAGGGTGGAGGCAGTCCAGAGTATGACAACTAAAATGGTGCAGGGGTTGCACCAAAAGCCTTCTGAGGAGAGATTGAAGGATCTCAACGTGTGCACCCTGGAGGAGAGAACAGTGAGAGGGGACGTGATACAGATCTACAAGTACCTCATAAGGGTAAACCGGGTACAGGAGGGGAGTCTCTCCGAATGAGGAAGAGATATCAGGAACAGAGGGCATGTGTTGAAACTGAGGGGGAAGTTTAAGAGGATGTGAGGAAGTACTACTTCACTGAAAGATTGGTAGAGGCCTGCAACAGACTGCCAGCAGAAGTGGTGGAGGTGAAAGCAGTAAGACTTCAAGCACATGAGATAGACATAGGGAATATTAGTAAATAGGCTGGGAGGATTGGGATCACCAGAGACCAATTAGGGTCTGCAGAGACAGGGCAGGTACTATCTGAGCAGGCTGAGTGGGGCACGTGGTCCTTTTCTGTCGACAAATTCTGTTTCTATATTTCTAAGGGCTTTAGTACACTTCCACAATAGTGTCAGGGATCATGTGACAGAGGTGTCTGCTAGACTTCCTGGTTTGGGATTTTAACATAGAAGCATACAATTTGTTGGCAGATAAGGATCACTTGCTGAACTACCTAGTCTGCCTATTTTTCCTTACTTATACTGTTACTGTAGACACGGCCTGATCTCTGGCTACTCCCCTTCCGCTTCCACCAAAATTCCTTTGTGCATATTCCATGCATGCTTGAAGCCCACCACTGTTTTTGCCACCACCACCTCCACTGGAAAACTGTTTCAGAAATCCACCACTCTTTCAATGAAGAAGTATGCCCTCACATCCTCTTAAATGTCCCCTTCCAGTGTCATTCCAAGCCTCCTTGATGTTATGCACTTTCTCCTCTGAAAATATTCCTCCTGTACCTTTTTCACCCCCATGAGGTATTTGTAGGCCTCTATCATGTCTCCCACTCTCCTTCCTCTCTTCCAGGGTTACATATTCAGATCCCTCAGTATCTGTTCATGGAGCTTCTGATGCAGCCCCTGCACCATTTTAGTTGCCCTCTTCTGGGCAGCCTCTACCCTGCTTATTTCCTTCCTGAGATGTGGTCTCCAGAACTGGACACAGTACTTCCGGTCGTATCTCAGCAATGATCTATACATTGGTAACACCACCTCCCTCCATCTTCTAGATACATCCTTCCATATGATTACTCCAAGGTCCCTTTAATGTTTTATGATCGTCAGTACCTCTTCCCACATTTTATATTGTGCCTCTGGGTTTCTGTATCCTAGGGGCATGATTTTTCACCTTTTTGCACTGAAAGCCAGCTGACATACCCTTTACCCCTCCTTGAGTTTACTCAGATCTCTAAATATTCTCGCCACCACCTCTGCAGCATCTACCTTATTATAGATTTTTGTGTCATCTGTGAAGAGGCATACCTTCTATTCAGCTCTTTTGCAACATCACTTATAAAAACATTAAAGACTTGTCCCAGTACTAAGCCCTGAGTTACCCCTCTGGTCACTATCCTTTCCGCCTGAGTGAATGCCATTTACCACCACCCTCTGTCACCTGTCAATCAATCAATTTTGTACTCAGTCTTCAATATTGTACAGTAATATTATTACACGACACCGACTACAATGGGTGACAGGGTACCGTTAGACTGTCAGAGCTGAGATTTGCAATATAGCTCTGAACTAACAGAGATGTGGCAGTTGGAAGCTGGGGGTTGTTGGTACTTGTGTTGTCAGCAGAGGTCACATACAGCACTGTGTGCATTGATAAAATCAGGGTTTCATAAATATTAATTAAGGCTGCCTCGGCAGCCAGTAATCTTTTTACAAAACCCTTTGAATATGCCTTTGCATCCTGTATGAAAGAGGGCACCCTCATTTGCATGGTTATGGTCGTGTAGTCTGTGTATCTGTGCTATCTACTGCATGCTGTGCCAGTAGGCCCTTTGAACATTGTCCCTGCCCAGTCCTGATCCACTAAGCCTTATGCTATGCCTGTCAACACTTCACTATCTTTCATAATATCAGAGCCATTGTGTGTCTAATTCTATCCCTTCTTCACTAACACTAAAGTATCGCCCTTAACGTTTAAGTAAGTGATAACAGAATGTAATTTTTACATATCCCCATAACACAAAGCACCATAAAAGAGTTTAGACTGGCTTTGCTTTAAGCAAGAATATATGGTGCTAAATGACGTCTCACACACTCTGCAAAGGCTGTAAACAAAACACACAGACACCTGTTTCATCCATTATAGGACTCATCAGTGTGCCTCCTGTATAACAGCCAAGGGGCAGGATGAACCTTTCATATATTTTGGTCTTACCGGCCCTGGTTTGGGTCATGGTGAAGCCAAAATAGGAAAGCAATCTAAAATTCAAAGAACCTCGGCACAAAAGCACTGAGGCAAGGATTAGCTGGAAAAGGCCTTGGCAATGAAGACAGGTGTCATAGAAATGTAAAATTACCATGTAAAAATTACACATCCCCCCATAATGCACGGCATCAAGGGAAGTATATGCAAATCACCATGAAAGAGTTTAGACTGGTTCAACATGAAGCAAGAGTGTATGGTGCCAATAGCCTCTCACACACTCTGCAAAGACTGAAAAAAGAAGACACAGACACATGTATCATCTTACACAGGACTCATCAGTGTGCCTCTTCTGTAACAGCCCAGGGAAGGACAAACCAGTCATATATTTTGGTCTTACTAGTTTGGGTCAAACTGAAACCCAAAATAGAAAAGCGATCTAAAAGTCAACGAACCTCAGCAGAAAAGCACTGAGACAAGGAATAACCCTTGCCTCAGCACTTTTGTGCTGAGGTTCTTTGTGAGAGGCCATTTGGCCCCCTGCACTCTTGCTTAAAGTGGAACCAGTCTAACCAGCCTCCTGGCACAGCAGTAGCACTATCGCTTGAGACACTGGTGACCCAGGTTTGGGAAACAGCCTGGATGATCATCAGGCTGGCTGGGGGAGGAGGAATGATCATCCCACAGGGTGTTCTTCACCTCAGGGGAGGGAGAGAGGACCGCTATCACCAGGCATCCACCACCTGGTGACCACAGATAGTGGTACGCGCAGGCAGTTCCATTCTGGGACTGGGGACCACAGACTGTCTATACAGACATGCCATGTCCATCAGCCAACATCCCCATAACAGAAAAGAGAAAAAGCTGTTGAGCCCTATGATAGATCTGGGTGGCCCACAGACCCTGCTCCCCACTGACCAAGGCACATTCTGAGAGCACTATGGTATACTTACTTAAGGAACTGGTCCAGCTGGAGTCCTCCACTGTGGGGAAGGGATACCATGCTGCTACAATCACAGAGGAAGGTAGGAAGCCTGAGATGGACTGACTCCAGCTGAAGTGGGACCATAATCACAAAACAAAAAAACAAAAGTGGAATCAGTCTAAACTCGTTCATGGTGATTTGCATATATTTCCCACAATACTTTGCTTTATGGGGATAGGTGTTCTTTTACTTTGCTATGAAACCTGTCTTTATTACTATTGCCCTTTCTGGGTAACCCTTGCCTGAGTGCTTTCATGCTGAGGTTCTTTGACTTTTAGATTGCTTTAGTAGTTTGGGCTTCACCATGATCCACACCAATAAGACCAAAATATATGACTGCTTTCTCCTGCGCCAGAGCTATTACAGATGAAGCATACTGATGAAGCCTCTGTAGGATAACACATGCATCTGAGTTTTCTTTTTTCTGTTTTCAGCCTTTGCAGAATGAGTGAGAGGCCATTTCGCACCATACACTCTTGCTGAAAGCTGAATAAGTCTAAACTATTTCATGGTGATATGCATATACTTCCCATGATGATTTGTGATTTTACATTTCTGTGAAACCTGGCTTTATTGTTAATGCCATTTTTGGGTAACCCTTGCCTCAGTGCTTTTGTACTGAGGTTCTACAATTTTTTTTTTAATTTACAATTTTTGTAGTTATTTTTTTCCCTTTTTCGCCCCTTCCTGCCCACTCGTCCCCGAGGCGCTGACGTGCGTGTGTGGAGGACACTCACATCAGGCACTGTAGAATGCCCCACCCTACTAGGCGCCTCCTTCCCTGCCTATGCCACCACCAGACCTCCACCCAGTGGCGACAGGACTATATGAGAGGGACAGTGTCCACCCAGGAGGAGAGCTGCTGATTGATAGCTCAATCCTGCTCCTACCCCACCACACTTGGTCTGCTCCCCAATGAACCAAGGTCATTCCCAAACCCTGGTCACCGTGTGGACGTGGAGGTAAGGCTAGATGTCTCAACCTCTGTGCTACTGGGCCAGCAGGTTCTATGATTTTAAATCAGTATAGTAATAAGTTATCTTACCATTAATGTTTTAACCATGTAGCATGTAAATGCCAACTAAAACCTTTGCACAGCAGCATGTAGATTTTGAAAACCATCACACAGCTGGTAGATTTCCAAACCTTCATGCTGGATTATGTAAATGTTTTGTGAAATCATTGCACAGCAAGTAGATTTTGAAAACCATCATACAGCATGTAGATTATAAAAAACATAGTTCAGCACAAATATTTTAAAAATGTTTGTGTAGATATTAAAAATATTAATGCAGCAGGTAGATTTTCAAAAACATTTCTGAGGGATTCCTGTGCAAATACAACAGACAATTCTGGCAGTATGGCCTAGAGGTTTGAGGAATGAGCTGTGAATGAGCTTGCTACATCCAGTGGACAGACCTGGGTTTCATTCCCACAACCTCCACTTGCACACTGTGTGACTCTAAGCAAGTTACTTAACCTCCTCAGTGCTCCCGGGTCACCCCTGAAATCAGGCACCTGTGCCTAGTGGGCCTTACCTTGTTAACAAAGAATAAAAATACAAATAAATAAATAACTAAATAAATGCTATACTTGACAGAAGAATAAGTGACAAAGATGCACAGATAACCTTGACTCAAAAATATATATAAGAGAAAACACATTTGTCACAAGAATCAAAATTAAATATGAACATACATCTCAAAAGAAAACACCAGCTTGATGCTCTGGTGTTTCACTCATGTAGAGCTTCATCAAGGGGTGGACTCCTAGGCAGAAGACATACCTTTTGAGGTAGGCAGACAGCTGATGTCAAAAATCATTTGATATGATGCTTTACATATATAAATATGAAGTAAGCTGTCACCAGTGGCTCTAGAGGGAGTAGAACCCAAACACATACAGCAAAGTAACAAGTGCAGACATTTAAATCAGTATTTTACAAGTTCAGTAAGTTTTTAGATAAACAACAATAAGCTTGCATGAAACATTAGCTGCTTTCTGGCATGGGCCCACAGGCGTGTTTGTACCATGTGCTGGTTTCTGCACTTATCTCGTTAAAAAGGGTTTTTTTGTACCTTTGTTGGTCATTTTGGTTCTAAATGGTGTTTGAAGGATTTGGAAATATACTGGACCTCTATCAACAAGCTGTAAAGAGATACACAAGCTGAGATAGAGTGGTGAGTACTGGATTTATTTCTGTTTTGTTTGTTATTAATCCTAGCACCCAGTCCCAGTGCAACTGAAACTGTAATGAAAACCTGTATATACTGTAGCAACCCTAATCCCCAGCCCACCACCCTTCTTACAATGGGCAAAAGTACATGTACAGAGTCATGCCACACAGATCCCGTGTTTCATACACATTGTAGATTTGTAGTTAAAATACTTTGGAGTGCATACCTGCGAAGGTTTACATTCATTATAACCTGTGCCTTATTTGGCACCTAATATTGTAGACCCTCCACAAAGCAGCAGAATCATTACAAATTTGAAAGTACTATACACAGTGCATATAAGTGAGTTGTATTCTTTAAGACATACTGTACTGTACTTAGAAATACTCAATGCAAGCTATATGTTTGGGATATATATACTATTTTATCCAGAGTCTTGTTGTAGCTGAATAAACAGCCCTCCACCACAGCCTGGTAGGATGGTGCTTGACCAGTAGCTTGGCCTTGTTTTGCCACCATAATGGGGGAAATTGGTTTGTGAGAAGATGGTTAGTTCAGCTAGTAGGTTTCAAAATCTGCTACAGAATTCAATATTTTTTAGTGGATATCATTCTCAAAGGCTCAAAAATCACTTCCTGGGCATGTATCCGGTTGACTAGTAAGTAGAGTGCTCCCTTACTATAGCTAACCCTACAATAGCAAACAACTCAGTTATACGAATGCCATGTGTGACTCCTAACTTAATGCTATTAATGGTTACACTATTGCGGCCGTGTGAAATCAGCATGGGAACACTGTACCAAAACATAAATAAAGCCCTTTTGTAAATACAGTACTGTCACAGTTGGAAACATCAAAACAGTACTATATACTCATACTGTATAAAAGTACTGTATATACCAACCAGCATCTCTGGGTGGCTGTCATTGCCTAATCCTGACCCCGATACATGTAAATATCGTGGCTTCCCTGGTAGTTTAGTGGTCCCTCCACCCCCAGCATGAACTCCCCCGTACCTGTAAATAACATAGTTTACCCCTTGTAATCTAGTGGTCCCCTACCCCCAGCATGAATCCTGACCCTAAGTATAGTAAATACAGTAGCTTTCTGGTAGTCTAGTGGTCCCCCACCTCCAGCATGAATCCCAACCCTCGGTACATGTAAATATCATAGTTTTCCTGATAGTCTAGTGGTCCCCACCCCAGCATGAATCCAACCCCGGTAAATGTAAATATAAGTAGCTTTCCTGGTAGTCTAGTGGTCCCCACTCCCCAGCACAAATCCTGACCCTGGGACATGTAAATATCATAGATTTATCTGATAGTCTAGTGGCCCCCAGCTAGCGTGATCCCAACCCCAGTATATGTAAATGCAGTAGCTTTCCTGGTAGTCTAATGGTCCCCCACCCTTCAGTATGAATCCCAACCCATAGTACCTGTAAATAACATAGTTTTCCTGGTAGTCTGAGTGGTACCCCCCCTCAACATGAGAATCCTCGACCCCGGTACCTGTAATAACATAGTTTTCCTGAGCATCTAGTGGTCCCTCCCAGTAGTGACAATCTTGTGCATCCCAATGACATGCCACAAAGTGAGCCCGTGAGTGGCTCTGCCCTCCTGTCACCACCACGGCCGGCTACCAACTGCAGTATGCATGAGCACTAAGGAAATGAATGAGCAAGTGCGCTGATTAATTTCAGTAGAGTTCATGCATACCACAGACAGTGGCCAGCCGTGTTGGTGAAAGGAGGACACAGCCAGTCATCGGCTCACTTTGTGGCATGTCCTTGTGATGAGCAAGGTTGTCACTACCGAGTGGGGGGACCACTAGACTACCAGGGGAAACTATGTTATTTACAGGTACCAGGGGTCAGGATTCATGTTGGGGGTGGGGGGACCACTAGACTACTAGGGAAAACTGCGTTATTTACAGGTGCCAGGGGTCGAATTCATGCTGGGGGTGGGGACCACTAGACTACCAGGGAAAGCTACAATATTTACATGTACTGGGAGGTGGATTCATGCTGGGGTGGGGGAGCACTAGACTACCAGTGAATACTATGCTTTTTACATGTACCGGAGGGTCAGGGGACCATTAGACTACCAGGAATACTATGCTATTTACAGGTACAGGAGGTCAGGATTCATGCTGGGGGTGGGGACCACTAGACTACCAGGGTGACTTGCTATATCACAGCTACGGGTTCTGACAATGTGTAGGGCACTCACTACATTACCGCCAGCTTTTTTGATGGCATCTAGGTGCTGTGTTACAGGTCGACTAATGCCTACAGCACGCACTAGACCTTTGAATATGCTGTGCTGCTGGCATTCATGGGCGCTCTCCTAACGCCACCCCTGCATACTATTATCTATTAGCACCAGTGCTACCACACAGTACCGGTGCTAATAGGGCTTTTTAATATTGCAGCCTCATGCAAATCCAGTGCTATTGCAGTGCTATGGTTTTGTGCTAGGCACAATGGTTTGAATATCTGGTCCCTAGAGTCTCAAACATCTGCGGTATAAGCCTCTGAAAATGACCATTTTTAATGAAACACCATTGCAATCTTAATACACAGGCACCAACATAACTGTATTATATAGGTGAGGTAGTGCCAATATAGGTAGGGCAGATCCAGAAGCAAATGGTTTGATATCTTATATTGGACCAATTTAGATGATACAAAAAGAACAAAGTGCCTAAGCTTTCAAACCAACCAAATCCTTCCTTAGAAGCTTATGACAATTATTTGGAAAATCCTGTGCTATTAACACCCAGATCATACATAACAACTTAGCTTCCTGATTGGTTATTACCTGTGCATGAAATATGTTCCATGCACAGGTAATAACTAGTGCTCAAAAGCAGGACCACATCACAGAATCAGTGTACCATTAGAACGTTCACATTTTGAAAAGCCACCATTTTTTTTAAATCTTACTAATGCGGTTCATACAGACTTTCCAGCTGATCAGGGAAAGTGAGTTGCCAGTTCATCTTTACTACCTACACTTTCACCTGAAATACACGATAAGAAAAAAGTCAGCCCTGCTGTGACAGTCAGTAAGTTCCTCTTAACAGAAAATGTATCTCTTCACAGAAACACGGTGCCAGTCCAGCAGCATGCTTGTTCCTGTGTCTCCTCCACAACCATGTTCTTACTAGGTATTTTGTTTAATTTAGTTATTTATCAATTGGTCCTATAAATGAAGTATTTTTTATTAATAAATAAATCTGTCTGCTTCAGTAAACATTTTGGAGTGGCAGTTATAATCCAAACAGTTACTTAAGTTAGACTCCTATCTTGAATTCTGGCAGAAGGCACATAGCATTGAATTGCCAATAAGACTGCAGCTCCTTGGCTTTCCCACAGATTCATCAGCTGTGAGTCCGATCACGATCCCCTGCCTGTAGTTCCTACTGTAAATCCTTACACTGCTGATGTATTTTTAACTTTCCACTTCATTGTTGACAGGCGTCATGGTCTAGCTTGCTTCCTGTCGCCAGTAACCTGGTTCACTTGCTCACAGGAAAAGGAGGGACTGCTCCTTTGTGGTCTCCTAGCAGCACTGGTAAATTCATTTTGAAACCCCATTTCTCCTCTAATTGTGAACCTGTTTCTCCAACTCCCCACTTGATCCTGCTGCAGTTACAGCCTGCTCCTGCTGTGCTGCTGATCACAGTGCTGCCATTGGTCATGCATCAATGACAAAAAAAATAAATAAACAATACACAGTTCTCTGTCTCTCTCTTGTCTTGTCCCGACAAGTCTCCCCCCCCCAAAAAAAATGCACACTAAAACATGGGAGCTGCAACAAAATAAAACTGAAACAAAATGAAACCATTGATACCACCAAAAGACAACCTTTGCACAGTACATGCAAGATGACATCATTATCTACCAGGCAGAAGGACTGTTTTATCATAAATTTTCATAAGAAAATCTATTTATTCCACATAAACACATGATTTTTCTGAATGCAAAAAGTAACAAAAGTATGTAGCCCATTTTATAGTGCAGTAAGATTTGGGTGTGCATGGAACAGATTTTATTGCACTTCCAGAGGCCAAAGGCACTTGGCCTGCAGCCTCATGCCTCACTACGCCCCTGGGCATACAGTAAAATCTATTCCATGCACACCCCATCATGTCATATTGCTTACTTCACCCACTACTCTGTAAATGTCATACAGTATGTCATGTTCATTAGGGGAGTCATAAAATGATTATCTGGGAAATTTGGGGTAAAATAAAAAAATTAAGTATTAAGAGACGTTGTGTGCACTGCCAGAATTTATCCTAGCAAGCAGTGCTTTGATATCCAAGTGAGCTGAGTTTGGGGGTGAGTTCAGTGAGCCAGATGGATAAACCATGGCTTGGGAGGATGGAGCTCTCATGCAGCACCACCTCCAGCCTGGGAAGAGAAGATACAGGCTTGTCCACATGGGCCCAAGAACCATATAGTGAAGAGAATGCTTCTATTGGCATAGGGCTCCCCACCTCTGCCCCCACTGGTGCAGAAGGCCTGTGCTTTGGTAGACAGATAGACTGCACTGGTGCGGGTGCTTAATGATCTTCTGAGGGTGAGAGATCAGAAGAGGCATTCTATTCTAGTTCTTCTTGATCTCTCATCAGCCTTTGACACCGCGGATCACTTGGTGTTGATAGCATGCCTGAGGCAGATTTGTGGAATATCGGAATCGCCTTCGATGGTTCACCTCATTCCTCACTTGGAGATCACAAAGAGTTGTGTCTTGGGTTTTTTCCTCAAGCCCAACTCCTTTGTTGTGTGGGGTGCCTCAGGGTTCAGTGCTGTCTCCCATGTTATTCGTGGTGTATATGCTGCCCCTGGGAGACATTATAAGACAGTATGAGCTGAGGTTTCACTGTAATCCAGATGATACAGCTATACCTGTCTTTTGGCCCCGACCCAGATGGAGCTCTCTCTGTGTTTAACAACTGTCTAAAAGAAATCCAGGACTGGATGGACTCTAGTTGGCTGAAGTTGAACTCAGAAAAGACAGATGTTTTGGTCGTGGACCCTGGTCATCAGATAGAGGGTCGCCTGTTGTGCGCCTCAGAAATTTTTCTTGGCGTTCTTCACTCCTGACCTCTGAATGGGTGCAAAACCTGGGAGTCATCTTGGATGACAGGCTGACACTACAATCACAAGTGTCGGCAGTTGTCTAGACTTCCTTTACCACCTTAGGAATATCGCCAGAGTTAAGCACCTTGTTCCGCTTGACGATTACCAATGTTGGTCCACGCCTTTGTGTCCTCATGTTTGGACTACTGCAACTCCCTGTACTTTGGGCTTTCTGGGGTTGAAATCCACCACCTTCAGCTAGTGCAGAATGCTGCAGCCAGGGTTTTGACTGGGACAAGTAGGTCCTGTCATATTACCCCTGTACTGCACTAATTGCACTGGCTACCGATTCGGTGGCAGATCACCTTTAAAGTCAGTTTACGGACTTTCAAAGCCCTACATGATCAGGGTCCAGCCTATCCGAAAGAACTTCTGGTTTCTTATTGCCCCAGCCGATTGCTTCACTCGGCCGATGAGGGGTTGCTAGAGATTCAAAAAGTGAATCATCAGGTTGTTGTGCTTTTTCTTATGCCACACCCACTCTTTGGAATTCTCTACCATGCTGGTTACAGGAGTGCACCTCCATGGAGAAATTTAAGAGGGGTTTAAAAAACCCATCTTTTTCAAATAGCATTTTTGGAACATTGATTCTATTTGAGATTGCTGATCATATTGTGATTTTATTGTGTTTTTATACTGAATTTTATTATTTGTGTTGTTTTATTGTGTACAGCACCTTGACAACTGAAAGGTGCTTTATAAATAAATTTATTATTATTATTTGACCTGTGCATCAGTATCTGTAGCCACATGGAAAGGCCAGGTCCAGAAGACCAGCACTTCTGCAGTCCAAAAGACAAACCCCACAAATGCTTGACATCAGTTGCCACATGAAAGGGCAAGACCTGCAGGGCCCTGCACTTCTGTATGTAGATGGGCTCTTCTCTTGGCACAGGACCCAGAGGGCTCTGTACATTTGCATCTGTTCACACAGGTCCCGAAAAGACATACGTGAATGAGGATATGATTTCACTGTCTCAAAAGGAAAGGAAATTCTATGCTAAGAACTACATTAAGGCACCAGTCAGGATTTTACCTAAAGCTGCAAAAGAAGTATTACTTGATGATGGTTTCCCGTCATTGCTTGTGTGATACCCAAAGACTGGAGGACAGCAGATGTAGTCCCCTTATACAAAAGTGGAAAACAAAGAGGAAACAGAGAACTACAGACCGGTCAGCCTGACCTCAGTAGTGGGGAAAATCATGGAAGCACTACTGAAGTAATGGCTTGTGGAACGTCTGGTTGCCAATGAACTACAGGACCCAAGGCAGCATGGTTTCACTGGGGGGAGTTCATGTCAGACTAACCACATTGAATTTTTTGACTGGGTGACAAGGGAGGTGAATCAGGGGAGGGCAGTGGACATAGTCTATCTGGACATAGAAGGCTATTAAACAAACTGGGGAATATGGGTGTGCACAGGACAGTAAAGTGGTGGGTGGGTAATTGGCTGGGCGACAGGACACAGAGGGTGGTGGTAAATGGCTGTCACTCAACAGAGGGAAGAGTGACCAGTGGGGTACCGCAGGGACCGGTCCTATTCATCGGCTTCATCGGTGATGTTGTGCAGGACCTAGAAGGCAGAATTTCCCTGTTCGCTGATGACACAGCTCTGTGACAGAGTGGACACACCAGAGGGTGTGAACAGAATTAGGAGGGACCTTCAGAAGCTTGAAGAATGGTCAAGGGTTTGGCAGTTGAAATTCAATGCAAAGAAGTGCAAAATAATGCATATGGGGCACAAAAGCCCTGGAACAACATATATCAGTCAGGGGGTTAGGATACAGCATGCACCAAGCAGGAAAGGGACCTTGGAACTATCATCTCTGATGACCTCAAGGTAGGGAAACAGTGCGACAATGCAGCAGTTAAAGCAAATAGGGTGCTGGGATGCATAGGCAGGGCATCAGCAGCAGAAAAGGAGGTCATAATTCCACTATACAAGACACTAGTGAGGCCCCACCTGGAGTATAGTGTACAGTTCTGGAGACCTTACCTATGTAAGGACATAGACAGGATGGAAAAGGTTGAGAGGAGGGCAACAAAGATAGTACAGGGATTGCATCACAAGTCCTATGAGGACAGGCTGAAGGACCTGAATATGTACTCCATGGAGGAGAGGAGGGGGAGAGGGGATATGATAGAGACATACAAGTACCTTAGACAGGGAGGAACAGGGTTCAGGGATGCACTATTTTCCAGCAAAAAAGATGTTCCAGGACTAGAGAGCATGCAATGAAGTTGGAGGGAGGGAGATTCAGAGGAAACGTGAGGAAAAATTTCTTCACAGAAATGGTGGTGAACAAGTGGAGCACCCTGCCAGAGAAAGTGGTGGGGGCTGAAACAATAACAAGATTTAAGAATGCATGGGATAGACATAAAGGAATCCTGGAAGTCAGGGTTAAGGGGCAACAAATGTCTAGAAAATGTAAAGGAAACTTACAAACTAAAATGGTGGACTGGGTGGGCAGTGTCCTCATCTTCTGACTGTATCTATGTATCTATGTCCTTTGCTGCTTGGGAAGGGGAAGTAGAGATGGAAACTCTAATGCCAAATGTCCCTACTTTGTGGCATTAAGTTGAACCTTAATTGGTGCTATAACAGAGTTTTTGGCAAAGAACATATATAAATATATATAAAACTAGTTATTGAGTTTTATATGTATTTTACAGAGTTCAGTTTTATGGATATCATATTGATGGTCCTATAACTTGCTGCACTAAAATGGATGTAATGTGCTGAAACCACCACAACTCTGGCAAAAAACTACTGTTGCAATTTTGTTCTGTTGCAAAATTGACCTGAATAGTCCAAAGTAAATGTTCTGATTTGTCTCTTTAAGTCCCTTGGTTATACTAGTGTGCTGATCCAAACTATCTGGTGTTTATTTATCTTGCGGCACAAATGTTTGCTTGCTCTACCTCCACTTTCTTTAGATGAAGGAATCTCCATAGATTCACCAGCTAGCATCTGCTCTGATTCATCTGCCTAATGAAAGGGATCTTTGTACTTTCCAGGCTGACATAGCTGACTTTCTGCTTCCATAATCCTGGGATAAGAAACAGCCAAGGATCATTGCAGCTGGCAAATATTGTAATGAGACAGTGCACAACACTGTTATATTTGGAGAGGCAAAATGATGTAAAACCAGTTTTAACTTTCTATTCATTCTTCCTTCCTGAGTAAGCAGGCAGTCTTCAGGTTGTCAATAAGCTTTATCTCACATCTCTTATACGGTGCCAGAGCCCCAGGGATTGGGCATCTTAAAATAAAATTTGCCTTGCCTTGCCATGTGTCATGTCCCAAGGTGTACTTTTGACAGATCTGGCGAAACAATATGAAGGAGTTCCAGAGTTATAAGGAATTAAATTTTAAAGTTATCTGACTTGCACATGCACAGTAGGCATTTTTGGGATAATGTCTGGCAGCAAAACCTCTTGAGCAACATATCTGGCAACCTAGTTCTCTTTTCTGGCCCCTCATAGTTGCGACCAGTACTTTCCTCTCTAGGTGGGAACAATCAGCTTGGCAGAAGAGGTAACAGGAAAACTATACCACATTTTATGCCAAATGGAGATGATGCAGGGGCCCATAGGTATGATAGAACACTGAGGCATTACCTGCATAAGCGCCACTTATTTACCCATCTTCTCTGAGTCCCCCACCCCACCCTACTTGGTTGTAGTGTGAGACTTCATTTGCAGACTGGAACTCGGGACCAAGTCAGTGTTGAAACCTGCATGGTTCAGGCATGTGGGCTGTGGATTCCTGCTCACTTGACTCCCTCTTGCTGAGTCACAGGGAAGTTATGTAATGGCAGACAATGCATACATTTTAACACACATTGCACAACCTTTAAAAATCATATGTATCTTCATGATGCTAACAGAAATGTAAATGCAATTAACGTTTCTGTTTATTATTGCTTAATGAGTAACATGGCACAGGTACATCTCAGTACGGGAAACACTTGCCTAATAGCATGATTGCATAATTTGTTGCATTAACAGTATTTGAAAATTTGTAGCTAGGAAAAGCACACTGAGCCAAACCTTATTTCTAGGTGTGACCTAGAGGAGGGGGGAACAAGGGGGTACAAAGTAAAAATGAACAAGCAACAGGTTACCCTGCCAAAATAAATAAGACAAAGAGACTGCAGGAACAAAAGCTAATGAGTACAATAAACAAAATACTGCATGATACAGCAGTGCAACCCTAGAGCATATGATTACACTCAGAGACATGACTGGTCCAAAAACTGAGCAATGTACGTAAGGTGCAGGTAATATTAAATTATCACATTAAATAACGAACTATAGGCCCAGAGGAACAAAGGAGAGGTGACAGGCATGGGCAGGCAGGGAGGGGAAGACTGGGACAAGAGCAGGAGGGGGAAATAAAGTTTAGCAGTGAATATTTAAGGGATAAACATGAGAAGAAAAGGCAAAAAGAGATTGGTCAGAGGAACTATGGGAAGCAGATACAGTATGTAAAGCAGGGCCCCTAGTGCTCTACGGTATTTTGTCCCAATTTCTGTAGCATGGCTCTTAGATTTCTACGGCAGCATTTTCTGATTTCTGTGACATGATTTATTCATTTCTGTGGCAGAATGCAGTCCTGTCATTGACTAACATATGATGTGATGCCATTGATGACATCACATGCCAAGCATAGAGGAAGGGCTTCAGGATAAATGAGATGGAGAATGGAGTCAGGGACTATGGCGAAACTGTATATCTGAATGAGAATTCACTAAGAACAATGAATTCTGTAGCAGTATATATATTCCGAGGCATGATGCAAATCCTGCAGGAAAATTCAGTGGCCACGGAAATGCAGAATTCTAGGAGCCTTGATGTAAAGGATATGAGGAACAGAGGAATGAATGCAATAGTTGGAGGGAGGGTTCTGGCTGAGCTATGCTGTACTCAGAAGGCATGACTTCAGTTCTCCATTAGGACACTATTTCATTCTTAGTACTGTTTTGCTGCCAGTGGTTTTAGGGTGGTTAAAATCATATGAGCAACTCATCTATGGTAATTAGAGATTAAAAAGTGTTAGGGATGGGTAATTTGATTAGTTTAATATCAGAATGCCACTCACATCTGTAACCAGGGAATCAAGTTCACCTATATCTCTTTTTACAGATGCATACTGAGAGCTGTGCTAATGTATTGCCAGTGGAGGATGGGAGAATTTGGGGCATCTGGAAGGGGCATGACCGGTACAAAACATATTACATAATGTTCTCTCTTCACAGTGGAGTTAAAGCATATAATGAGCATGCAAGAATCAGTGCACTTCCTTTCTCTATCTCTCTTTCCCCCACACTGTTTTCATTCCTCTTCAGAAATCCCACTGGTGCCGCCTTTCTCCAGGTGGCCCCCTTTTGCCCGACACCCCGACAGTGAAACACGGAAAATGACCGCTACAGCAATAGTTGCTGAAATAGTCCGTTTCCATGTTTTGCCTTCCCCCAGTGTCCAGCCCCCTCCCCAGACCAACTCTGACCTGGATTTGGGAATCCTAAAGTTCTGGGGGTGCGGCAGAGCCTCTGTATGGGGATGGGGGGTACAGCCCCACAGAAAATGCTGGAAGCTTACTGGAATAATACTCATGCTGGTATTGTGTCATATAAAGGGAGGTTGATGGGTTTACTGTCAACCTCACTTGGTGCTTCCCTCTCTCCTGACCCCATTACTTGCCCTGGGGTTGGGGAGCTATGTAGCTGTAAAAATCTGACCCTCTCCCTCCCTCCCTCTGCATGCTCTCCTGTCCACACCCTCTAATTCCGTCCCCTGAAACAGAACAAATCCCTCCCACTCTGTCCATCTATGTGGTATCCTACTCCCACTCTGCAATCCTGTCCTTGAAATAGACCAAATCCCTCCCACTGTAAAGGTCTCTAGCCCTTACCCTCTAAACCTGCCCCAAACAACACCTGTAAAAAAAAAAATTCCTTGATGTTTTCTGCCCCTCACAGCCTCTGGCCCTCCCACCCCAACCCCAGTCCTCCTCAGCAACCATCACACCATTCCTGCACCCCTCATGTATCTATCTGACAAACTCCTCCAATGACTGGAACATCTAGGATTTCATACCTTAGTAAAGCAATCTTAAAGGTGGTATACCACAAAACTGGTAGCCATTACAGATGCCTCAACGCACCTATTATTTGTTCCACATAAAATTACCCAGTAATTAGCCTGGCCACAGTATTCTGTGTCAACTGTAGGTGACATACCAACATCCCATATAACCACAAGTAAAGAGCATTATAGTACTTGAGCCTTGAGGATACAAACATGTACACCAGGGTCGCCAGGTCCTCTTGCACCAAATAGTGTTTAATCCAGGAGATATTTCAAAGCTGGACAAATCCACTGCCACTCACAACTGACATCTGATGTTTGTGTGTCAATCCGGAATCCAGAAAGACTCCCAGATTTTTTACACTATCCACGGCCATCAGGATGGTGCCATTTAGCATAGGCAAATCAATGGCATCTTGATTTATGACCAACCTGGGAGGACCTGGTTTTGCCAGTAGCAACTCTGTCTTGGTTGGATTTAAGTTCAGCCATCTGGAGGGCATCCATTCTACAGTTTCTTTTAAGCATTACACCAGCACCAAGATTGCCCCTTGCCCATCAGGTGTAAAGGACAGGTACAGCTGAGTATCATCTGAGTAGCAGTGAAAACTCATGCCGTACCACCTAATGACCTGACATAGTGGTAGCATACAGACTGCAAATAATATGGGGAAGAGAACTGAACACTGAGAAACACAACATGTGACCGCTGCTGGTCACGAGTTGTTACCCATCACAGCCTACTGTGATCTACTTTAGATGAAGGACTCAAATCATTTCAAGGCTGTCCCAGTGAGTCCTACATACTTCACAAGGCCTTCCATCAAGACCAAATGATCTATGGTATCACATGCTGCTGAGAGATTAAGGACAATGACTACAGGCTATTTTCCCCATCCTTCCCTAGGAGCAAGCCACTGAACAGCTTGATGAGTGCAGTCTCAGTGCTGTGATGAGGGCTGGAAACCTGACTGGAATGGTTCGTAGATGCTGACCCTTTTTGAGGTGTTCCTCCAGTTGCATCACTGATGTGTTTTTTTTGTTGTCTTCCATATATATTCTGAGCAGTGAAAGTATACTGTGCTAAACTGCATGGGTGCAATCTTCTTTCCAGTCTGTTCATGTACTGCAGACACTGTCCACTCTCTGACTTAAAAATACTTATTAATGAGTACAATGGTGGGATGGTGAAGCCTGGAGAGATACTACAAAACAGGCTTACAATACATCCAAGTAACTAGAAAAAAAATTAATGTTGTGATTCGTGACATAATCGTAAATCATGATCTGTGACTGAAGTTGTGACCATGATGATGAAGAAATGTGAATGCCTATGGCTGTACTTCCCTGGGCCCCGATGAGGTGTAACACAAAACTCCCTGACTTAAAAACACTCATATTAATGAGTACAATGGTGGGGTGGTGAATCATGGCGAGTTACTACAAAACAGGCTTACAATACATTCCAAGTAACTACTAAAAAAATTAATGTTGTGATTCATGACGTGATCGTAAATCATGATTTGTGACTGCATTTGTGACCATGATAATGAAGAACGTGATTTGTATCATGAGTGACTCGTGATGATGGTCCTGACTTAAAAAATCATATTAATGAGTACAATGTTCATGCAGAATTATGCACCACACCTGTCCAGTACTCTGAAGGAAAGCCAAAGAAACAACTGTGTCTTAAGTTAGGGATGGAGACTGAGCCCTAAAGAGATGTAAATGCACAGACAGATTAAGATTGCGCTGCTCACTGAAGAGATGCAGATGCAAAGACACAACACCCAACCAGTGCTCACCATCAGAAATTCAAATCTGGAAAAGAATACCTTTGCCAATTGGGGCGGACTGTGGGGTGGGGGGAGGCAGTGTACTGCACTGCTGCAGTAACAGTCACTAGTACTAGTACCAGTAAAGATACCTCAAAGAAGTACAAAAATTACACAGCTGCAGTGGATAGCAGGTTCACATTGCTGAAATTATGTGGCACAATAAAAGGTCTCTGATTTGATGACATGCGTCTCACACACACTAAGTAATGCGTAGCAAATTGAAAACTTCAATAATATAACCACATATTTTAAACAAACTAAAATTATGCACTGCTGCACCACAACAATCAGCAAAAAAAAATGGAAAAGAATTATTGAAAATATTACTGTGTGTACATTAACACAGTTATACAAGAAAAATATCATCAAAACAGAAAGCACTGTCTTTTTCTTAAAGTTAATCTACATACACCACAGATACGCCCCTTCCCCAAAGCTCTGTCTCTCAGTACACAGACTGAATGTTGTACATTAACATTCAAAATCCACCTTCAAACAATAAACGCTCGATGAGATGAGCACAGGAGGAGTTCCTATAATCGATGAAGTAAAGTTTCAGCAAAAAAAAAAAATACTCAAAAAGGCATTTTTAACAGCTTTTAGAACGTTTGAATCGCAGAGAGCTCTCAGAGCAGATTGTCTCCTACAGCTTCCTACACACATACTACCCCAAACTGAGGCTGTGCAGAACAATCTAGAGCCCATGTGACCTGAAATCCCATTAATCACTGCAAAATTTGCCTTTGGAGCTTAAAAACAAGGCAAAGTGAGGCGAAGAGCATCGTTTTTAATGTACTTCACCTTACGAATTGGTGGAGTAGTGGTTTGGGAAGGCGGAGTAACGCCAAGTCATTGTTTTCAATGGACTTCACATTTCCCATTATAATGCAAAGTACTCCACTTTGCATTGCGGAATACTCCGCGAATTCACTTTCTCTCCACGTTCCACTTTGTGTAGCGCATTGGGGCCACTTCGCCCATCTCTATCCTATACTAGCTCGCTCTCTCAACAGATACTATCACCTGGGATTGTAGGGGTCATGCAATTTCCCTCAGGCCAGGTCCACTCGAGCAGTGCTGCCAGGCACTCCTCATCAGATGCTCAAACCTCCTTGTGCCTGGTGATAATCAGTTTACTCTGCTGCCTGCCAGACCTTGTTCTGTACCCACCAGTCAGTCCACTTTCCCTTTATTCCTGTGAACCAAAATACCCCGTCTAGAGATCTCTTGGGGGCGGGGGGGGCAGCAGTCAGTCCATCTTATGGAAGTGCTGCCTACTCCCAGGAGTACACCAAAATGACCCCAACCTTTTGGGGGGGCAGGGGGAGGAGAGAAAGGGCAAATCAGGGCTTATACTTCCTAAGGACTCCACAAATATCACAAAGCTGCTGAAGCAGTCTCTTGCAGCTGGAACAGTTTGCTCATTCTAATTAACCAGTATCCCACCTCAAGAGAAGAACCATGCTTGCTGTCAGTGGTCTTACCCCTTTAGATCAGCCAGGGCAAAATCACAATAACCGATCCTGTGGGACTGCTGCGCTAATATGGCCCGCTTATGCACAGACTGCCAGCAACCAGCTCCTCACAGTTTGCTACTCTAGAAATAAAAACACACTACATTAACTTACTTTGCATCTCTAGCTGTCAAAAAAGCCCTACCTGCTCTAAAATGACGCAAATATCGTTGCCCTGGTAGAATACTAATGGGTTAGAGCTCTGAGCTGCAAACTGAAAGCAGCTCAAAACACTGATACAGCCATCTTGCCAGCAACAGGAACTTAGTACCTCTCAGCTCAGCTCCTCAAGAAGGCAGTTGTATTTCAAATTCTCTGCGCTAAGGTTTTCTAACCCCCTACATTTTGGTATGCTTCTCCACCACTAGTATTTTTAGTACATTTTTTAACTAATTTTCAGATATTGTTAATAATTTCCTATAGGTTCTGACTTAACTGAAAAGCAATCTTAAATTCAGAAAAATTCAGAACTCAGACCAAGATGTCCTCCTGACAAAAAGTTTCACTACTTGTCTGCCCATCTCTGAAAAACACTCAAAGATTCATAGATACAAAACTCACCATACAGTACTTCAGAGAGATTCACTTTGCACACTTTACATGCAGTGCAGATCACAATCCCCCAAGGTACACAGTACAAGGAATGAAATCTAGTTTGGATACATTACATATTTTGTTCTGAAATGTTGCTGCTTCATCATAAATATGCACACATATTAAGCAATAAAACCACCATGTTTGTACAGTCATAGCAAAATAAAACCCCAGTGTTGTTTCATGAATTACAGAATAAAGATGGGACTCTTCACTGTGGGATCTGTTAAATTAAAACAACAGACAGTTATTGCCTTTTCAGCTATACCCTCAGCAGCTGGTTTATAGGACCATACAAACATATGACCATTCTCAAAACAAAGGCTTTGCAGTCTATCTTGACTACTTGATTGTGCAGCCCCTTATGTATTTACAAAAGGAGCAAAGATAAAAGTGCTGCACTGGAATCAAAAAGTAATTCCTTTCTTTTAGCACAAAATGTGGATTTGTTTTTCGTTACCTTTTGGTCCAGGCAAAATCATATGATTTGAGCAGACTTCTGTTCCTGACCGATGGTCGGCATTGAGACATAGGAAACTGATTTGAAGAAATAGCCATAAGAGTGGACATCTTCTTTCTAGCCCCTGGTTGCTCATTCTTCTGATGTACACAATCTTAAAGAGAAAAAAACAAAACACAATTATGTTAATTAGCGTATATCTGTTATAACTGTATATATATATATATATGGTTCTCATTTATTTAGAATGGGTTGTGAATTTTGAGCGTACACTTAAATTGAGCAGCACCAAATGGAGAAACTCTGTGCTTTAGTATGATACACTGACAACAGCCTGTCCAAAGCCTTTACAGCACTTCTGACATTTTTTTCAGCTTATCTCTTCATTTACAGCAGCCAAAGGCAATGACCAGAACAGCTGTTGCTGATAAATGAAACTGTCTGTTTCGCTAGCCTTCTTGTCATATGGGAAATATCACTTTGGGGCTCAGAGTTCAGAATGGTATGCAGTTGCACAGAATCCAGTAGAAATTACACTGCTGCTCCTTTAGCAGCATTCGTGGTGGCCCATGTGTCATATTTCCAGTGGCAAATTGGAAATGTTTAGGTGGGGGAACTCTCACATCTAGATTTCTATGTGGTGGAACTGTCATTTCTAGAAAATTGAACTAGTTATAATAGTCAATGGAGCAAGATGACAGAATGGTGGAACTGTCATACAGTTTTTTAAGAGGTGGTGGAACTGAGTTCCTGTGGGCTCCTGCCCAGTTTAACCCCTGCATATATGATGTTACAGCATTAATGCAGCACACAGTGGGCAGGGAACTTCATCTAATGCTCATGAAATGTATCCCTAGAGCCAAGCAGGAAGTAACTTTATGTTTACTAAAACATTTCTCCGCAAATTTTCTTCAGTGGCACTTCTCATCAAATACTATATTTACAAATATGCATTCTGCTCAGAATGAGTTTCCATTTAATTAGACTTGTGGTATGAATGAGAAAAGAAACAAGAAAAAATTTACTGGAAACTCATGTTTCACCAAGCACATTTTAATATAATGCATAACCTAATGGCAGGGGGTCAGTTGGAAAACTGATTGTAAGAGAAGAGGTGCTGCGGAAAGACGAGTATTATTAACAGAAAAAGAAACTCAAGTTATATGTTTACAATAGCAGAAGAGGTACTAGAGGGTCATTATGCAGGCATTGAATGAGATCCAAAATATCATTGGGGGGGGAAGTTTACACCAGGGCCCCAATATTCAGAGGTGCACCCAGCAATGGTGCAAGTGGTGGCACAGCGCAACTGTGTTGCGCTGAGGTAACTCAGGGATATATTCAAAGGAGATGAGCAATGGTGCATCACCTCTGAATATATCAGGAAATGCACACTGTGCAACTATGATGCGCTGGTGCATCCCCCCCAGACAGGGCTGAATACTAGGAATGGGAACTGCGCCATTGCAACAGAGTTGTGCTATGCACAAATTCCTGATATTCAGCTGGCAGTATGCAAATGGGGCCATAATGTATGCAAGGTGCAAATGGGGCAATTTGCATGTCATTATGGTCCCATTTGCATGTGTTGTGCAGGGCAGGCCAGCAAAATACACATGGCACCCTGCAAAGCATGTGGTGCCCCCAGAGGACAGCAATGGTAACCCCCCTCCCTGTAGTGGTGATCGCTGGTAAATATATGTGTACTCCCTCCCTGGCAGTCCAGTGGCACTCCCCTCCCTCCTGATGCTCCTATCACTGTTAAAATATCTGTAATCCCTCCCTGGTATTCTAGTGACACCCCCCCACCCCACCTGAAGCTGCGATGGCTGTAAAATTAATGTACTATTCCCGGGTAGATTAGTGGTGACCCCCTACTCATCCATAACCCCAATCACCACTATGTGCACTGTAAATATTTCCCTAGTGCTCAAGTGGCACCTGCACCCCCCACACACACAGGACACCCGCCCAACCAGCACCCTCCCATCATCGGTGGGCAGCTGCAATCCCGCCCGCTTACTGCCTGGCTGCCAGCCGAATGACAGTTTACAGTAGCAACTGTAAGCCCATTGGTCCACACTGTGGACCAATGGGCTTGCAGTGCATACTGTATTAGACATCCACAAATATGTGAATGAAGTCATCCATTCACATATTAGTGAATGACCATTACAGTATGCACTGCATGCCCATTGGTCTACAGTGTGTATGGGGAGTACTGGGTGGGTGGGGGTCCTGTGTGTGTGGTGTGCCACTGGACCACTGGGGAAATATATACAGTGCACATAGTGGCGATTGGGGTTACGGGTGGGGTGGGGGGTACCACTAGACTACCAGAGAGGGATTACAGATGTTTTAACAGTGATGGGAGCATCCGGAGGGAAGGGGAGTACCACTGGACTGCCAGGGAGGCAGTACACTTATATTTACCGGTGATGGCCACTATGGGGAGGGAAGGGGTACCACTAGACTAACAGGGACATCATGGGTGCTTGTGAACGGTGTGCTGGAGGGGCAGGTGGCCACCCATGGCTGGCAGCTGCTGTGTTGCGCCTTGCAGTACAGCAGCTCACCTCTGGATGGCCACTATTTGAGCCTTTTTTTGCAGGCTCAACTGTGCCCAGTGGTATGTAGCACATCTAAGGTTTGTGCCAGCATATGCGCCGCACATCCCAGGCTGAATATCGGGATGCATGAGCACAGGCATATGCATGGGCATGCCCCCTGGAGTTGCGCTGCATACATTATTTTTGCACCCCGGCGCATCGAGACATGCGCTGCACAAGTGCCTCCTTTGAATATTGCCCTGGGGTACATTTCTGGGGTTGCGCTGGTGCAACTCTTTTGAATATCTGGGCCCAGGAGTTTAAAGTTAGTAGTTAGATTAGTAAGGTTGGTCAAATACTGTAGAACAATATTACATTTAATGTGATGTAAAAGCAACAGAAAATGGATATTAAGAAAGCAAAGTAGAAACATGAGCAGAAGGAAGCTGAGTGCTGGCAGAAAGTAGCTACAGTTATTGGAGCATAAAAATGAGAAAAGAAAGATCAGCAGAGACTATCTCTCTCTCTCTCTCTCTCCTCCTCCTCCTCTATCTCTCTCTCTCTCTCTCTTTCTTTCTTTCTTTCTTTCTTTCTTTCTTTCTTTCTTTCTTTTTTACCAGTATGGCATGATGCAACTACTGTAATTCCACACAGGCCTTAGAGGGTGAGACAAGGAGCAACTGCAGCAAGTTTACCATAGTTATATCAAGTAAAAAGTTCCAAAATACAAAAGTACAGTACTGTATATTACATATACAAAGCAGGTGGCAAATATGTGCAGTACAAGAGGCACCTCAATGGGTATTTTGTGACCATGGGCAAGTCACTTAACTTCCCTGTGATCCCAGGACACACCTGGAACCGAGTCTTGGTTTAGTGTGTCTTTTTTGGCCACAAATTGTAAAATAAATAAAAATAAACATATTTCATCCTTTATGTACCAAGGCAAATGAAGTTCCAGACTAGGGGCCCAAACCTTAAAATGGCCTGCATCTCCTTATGAACCTGCAGAGGGGCTTCTCTGCCTGTATGCCGTGTGCAGGGGCACTGCTCAGCACATGCAGAGACTTCTGCACATCCACATCTACAGGCAAGTGGCCCCCAACACACCCTCTCCAAGTCTACACATGTGGCTGCTCTGGTGGTGGGATGGAGTAGACTAGGGGTAAAGGGCAGGCTTTTGCCACTGTCTGAATAGTATATTCTGTAGTGCAGACAGCTGGGGGAGGCCACGCAGTACTATGGGCTGCATTTGTGGCTTCACATTCTTCCTCTGCCCAGTTAAAACATCATTCCTAGGTCAGATTGACCACTCTTCTACCAGTCCGCTGCCCTGGATCCTCCGCAGTGGGCTGGGGGCAGTACCGGCACCAGCCAGCATGTTTGCTTTAACTTCTGTAGGGACTCTAATGGGGACATGGCAGTCCTTCAAGGATATTTAATCCTCCCCTACACATGCAGGAATCTACTGACAGCTCAGCACAGGCATCCGATTGGGTGCCTTTAGTCTGAGTAGCTCAGCTTACCAACCACTGCCCACGGCTCCAATTCAGGGATCCACACTAGCAGAGAGGGCAGCAGGTTGATGGGCATTGTATTGTGCACAGCTGTGGCTGGGATTCACTCATTCTGAATGTTTCCCAGCCCCTATGTGAATCAGGCCCTGGTCAATAACAAATTTACATTTGGTGTGCATGCCAAAATGTGGCATTTTCACCTTTGATTCTGGGATCATATTTTGTCAGCACTTCAGGTCACACTGACCCTTAAACAAACTGATTAAAGAAAAAAACCATCAGTGGTCAGGAATAGTCTTGTGACTACCCCTTCCACCACCCATGTCACTTGCAGGCTAGGGGTGCATGAATACCTTTTTCCAATACTCAGCGAGCATTTGTATTTGGCACCCCAAGATACTCTTTCATTTGTTATTCGGTACTTGGGGGGTTAAAAGAAAAAAATAATGTAAATATCCTCTATTCCTCTCCTCAGCAACCAGGGCTAATTTTTGGTTAACCCCTCCCTACCCCAATCATTTCCTTCCTTCTACCCTGTCCCTCATTTTCCCACATGGATTTATAACAAATATGGGCTCCTAGCACTGTACCAGGCATCTTTTCAGTCACACACCCTCACAAGCTTAACCCCTACAGTCCCCAAAATGCCATTGTTTACTAATGGCCCCCCTTAACCCGTGATCCATAAATTTGGGGAAGTCAATAGTAGTAGTAACAAAAAAACTCTTGTCAGAGCCGATACAGCTGCTCACAGCAGTGAGACTGAGTTAAAGAATGCTCAAAGCTCTCACCATGCCAGATCTTGCTGTATCCAAGATGGCTGCCATAACAGAACTGCACATGTGCGTTACTCCTGCATGCACAGTTTGTGTCAACAGCCATCTGGGCACAGCAGCTGTCACTTCTGCAGTTGTGGGAGAAAAAAGACCTGCCTCATGAAGTGGGTGTGTTGATGCAGCCTGTGGAGGGGAAGGGGCCTTTACAACACAACCCACTGAAACTGTGCCACAGCAGTGTGGAAGCATGCCAGAGCACTCTCCAGCCATGTGCTTCCACAGTGCTCCTTCACAGAATGACAGCAATACATCTGTGGAGCTCCGCCCATGCAGCCATAAAAAGGAGTTGATCCCTGGATGCTTGTGCCCTATCAAAGGGCTATCTGTGAGTGCACTGAGGAGTCTCTTAGTAGCACTATGTAATGTGAAATGGACAAGGAATAGAGACTCAGTTATTTTTGTTAGCCTTTAATTTTTATTGAGCCACCTCAAAACCACATCAGAAGCAGATGTTTCATGGCATTTTCCCTCTTTCTTAAGATTGGTGGTTATTATTCAACTTTATGTGTTCAAGCTCACTGCACAAGATTCTAGTCCTTACACAGTGTGATAGTGATGCCAACCTGGCTCCATGTCACTGTGACTGCTTACAGTAATATCTACAGAACTTACCTTGTGTTGTAGTGCTTGCATGTGTGAGGAGCTACGGCTGTCCACTTCCCTACAATGGCTATATTTGTAAGTAGTCATAGTGATATGCAGCCGGATTGGCATGGTGACCACCAAATCTTGAGAAAGTGGAAGAATTCCATGAAATATTGGTTGCTGACATTGCTTTGCGGTGGCACAATAAAAACTAAAAGCTAACAAAGAGACACAGGGTATACAGGAGTTGAGTCGCTAGTCCTTGTCCATTTCACAGAAACCAATAGTAGTCCAATATCCAGGGTAACACAGTCTTCCCCCCTCCCTAAACTAGAGGGTGCCCACTTCCTTTCACTTATACAGTAATCTGACTGTATAAACAACTAGCAAGTGGGGGGGGCACAAACAAAGAGTGAAGGGTAGAGTGGTCTGTGTCGCTGATGACACTAAGTGGACTGACTAATTTGCCTATGTCATCAGTGATACAGACCATATCCCCCACTTCCTGGTCATGTGCCCCTTTCGCAAATACAGTCAGGTGATTGTATTTGTAAATAGAATAGGTGAACTGTGGTTTAAGGGGGGCAATTGAGTTAGACTAGATTTGGACTACAATTGGTCTCCCCAAAATCATGGATCTGGGGTAAGATGGGGGCCACTGCTAAATCAAGGCATTATGTGGATTGGAGGGTGCTAGGAGTCAGCATTCTTTAAAATCAAAGGTGCATGGGAGAATGAGAAGGGGCTGGAAAACAGGAAATTACTGGAGTATGGTGTGAAGTGGCCAGCAGAATAGCCTTAGCCACCTGGAGAAGGACAGAGAGATTTTACTTATTTTTAAAAAAGTTTTAGGCACCACAAATATTTTATCTTGAACACCCACAATGAGGGAAAAATACCTTGTATTGGGTCCTACATTCTGAACATATACTTAGGGTGTGGACACTCCTACTGTGCTTGCAAGAGTATTGCTTGCATCATAAATGGCTGGTGTGCTTTTTTATTATTCTTTTCCCATCCCATAACATCTACGACTAGGGCTCCAGCATGCACAAACATACACAGATGCTCGCTGGGGCATGGAGCTACCCAATGCCTCCCAGCAGCTCCAGTCTGTACTACAACCTGTGGTCACCCAGGTGGCAGTGGTGCAACAGAGTCAGTTGCCACCCATGCCAGGAGGTGAAGTGCATCCCTTGGAATGTTCATTCCTTCAGCCCTGCACCAGCCCTCAGAAAACTAGGCCCGTTCCAGAACCCTGGTTATCAGCGCCACAAGTGGCAGTGCTGTTGCAGTTCCAGTGGACCAGCTTTTGTAGATCTTTTATAATTCAGGAAGCCCACCCTTGATTGTCTCACTATTTAAATAAAAAAGAAGTCTTTCTCAACTCTGATGTTTCTATCTAAATGAAAGTCTTTTCCCAAAGGGGGCTAAGATAGCACATATTAAATGGTTTGCATTGATAAAATTCTGTGGTTTGTTGGTGTGACTGCACCAGGGAATAAAGCAGTGTCTGGTTAATAGAAATGTTACTTCAGAGCAAAAGGAACTGGCACTTACTTAAAAAGAGTAACACTGTAATTGTGTATGCTCCAACACACTTTAAGCAACCAGTCAGGATATAGATTCAGTGCATAAATACTTATAATACTTTAATTTCTTGTGTGCACAGCAAACATAGCAGGTAAAAGGACTCACACATATTATTCAGAGTCAAAACCATCTGTAAAGTTCATCCAGAGTCTTTTGCAAAGTCCATTAATGTCCAGAATGTTTTAAAAACAACAAGCCTGAAGGCAGGCAGGCAAAAATTTTCAGCAGCAAGGCTGAGGGCCACTCCAATGTTATGTCACCTGATGCGTTTCGTAATTAGTTTTCTCAAATGCTGACATACAAGGATTGCTAACGTTCATTTAAATGTGTCCCTTAAAGAGACAGTACTATAAAGTGCATTAAATGTACAAAGTGCAGCAGTTCTCAACAATAGATAAATAACAGTGCAGTATCAAAAACACATTAAAACACAATAAATAACATCCCCTAATAGACAGCCAATGTGCAAAGAGGTAAGACAAAGAGAGAAACTGTGCCTCATATACTTAATATGGCACCAGTCTAGTACTGCACATAAACTCCAATGAGAATATCACAAGGCAACTTACACTCATCACATGGGGCTGACTCACCCTGGTAGGTCAAAGTCATTTTTGTGCAAGGCTGCAAGATAGAAAACAGAAGAAAAAAGAGAATTAAAAATACCACAACACCAGTGTAAAAAAATCAAATATGATACCATAGCATTAGAACATACAATTTACAATTTTTATCTTTACTTATCTGCTGCTTTTACAAAAATGGTTTTATTTCTATTCTTTCATTTAAACCAGGGGCATGCATGGCTCTCATGGCAAAAATTCAATATTTCTCCCTCCCGAGGAGCAAGTTATTATAGTCACTACCTCTCCTTGTCAAAATTGTATTTTCAATAGCTGTGAACATAAAGTTATGTTCACCTCTGTTACTAGCTCTCGAAACATGTACAGCTAGGGCATTCATGGTGTTATTGGTTAAAATTGCCCTGGCATGCTCTCTTCTCCTGGTTTTGAAAGGGTGCTTGGTTTTCCCTATGTAAAATCTATTACAACTACATCCCACCATGTAAATAACATCTGAGATGCTACATGTAACAGAACGTCTGACCATAACATTTCTACCTGTGGCATGGTTTTTAAACCATTTTGTATTTTTTACCAAAGGGCAGTACTTACAATTTCCGCACTTGTTACACCCCCACCCCCTCATTCTGTTAACCAGTTTTTTGGTGTATCGGGATGGGTTGGACAGAGTGTACCACTATATCTTTAATGTTCTTTCTCCTATGGTATACCAGCAGACCACTGATGGCATTCATGGCAGCGGGCAAGCCCCTTGAGAATATGCTTTCCTGGCTGATCCCACAGCTGTGAACCACAGGCAGTCTGGAGTCAGGTATGGAGGTTTGTAGCTGCACTCCACCATTCACTAAGGTGCGGAGTACCGGGCACAGGGGACACACAATATGGCAAGGGGGATCCTGCCATACCTTGTCCATGCCCCCTTCAAAGGACACCCTCCAACAGTGATGGGACAGGACCTACCTCTACTCTGCTGCCCCAGCCCACTGAGCTAACAGGTAGGACTGGGGGCAGCCTTTCAGGCAGTCGCACATAGTTTACAAAAAAAAAAGATCCCACAACTTCCAAGGATGGATCCCCTGCTAGTGTGCAGCAGGGGATCCACTTTGGGACCCAGATGGACATCTGATAGGATGCCAGCCTGTGTCCTATGATCTACCTCCATGCAGCTGTACACTGGTGATGTGTGGCTGTGGACAGGCGACTGGTGATAGTGAATTCTGGCTACCATGCACCTGTCAGTGGGTGTGAAGCAGCTTGGGTTGGGTACGCACCTGCTGAGCATATCTGTGCTCCATTGCTGCATAGGACCCAATATGCTTATAAGTCAGAAATTTCAAGCAAATAATAAGGGAGTTTATTAGCAGGATTAAAAATACAGTCCCAAGGAAAGGGTTAACTAAAACTAACTACTGTAGTAGGCCTTTTGTGGACCTGTCTCAGCCCTCCCCCAACCAAGACAGTGTCCAGCCCAACCACACTGTCGGGCTGCTACCTTAATCCCCACTGGTACAGTTCAGCAATATCCTTCATCTTAGGGTGTTTGCAGGGAATCCTGGGTATCCAGGTCTTGCACTGATGTAGGCCTGTTGGTAGTTGCATATGTTTGGTTGGTATTGATGTGAATTTTTGCTAATTTTTATGATCTGCTGTAGATGTGCTGCTGTATGTTATCAAATGTTTTATACTGAAGTCCATATTGTATGTATGAAATCCAAAGAACTTCTCAAAATTCAGTTCCTTGGTGACTTTTTCTGTAAATACAGTTAGATTTGTTTGGCATGATTACTTTTTTAATACTCTTCTCATTTTGTTTGGCATGATTACCTTTTTAATTCTCTTTTCCTCTTCATGATTCAGTGACTGCCTACCTCACTCCACTACCCCGTTTTCTTTTTCCACCACCTGCAGGTGATTTTCTTAAGGGAGGGACCCTTTAGCTTACCACCTCCTTGTAGTGTAGCCCTACAGCTTCACCTCTCAATTGTTCTCCTTCCCCAATCAGGATGCAGCACAAATGCAGGGGCTGTATCAGACAGTGCTGCTGGGTAGTTCGGATGTGGATGCTTTCACTGATATCTCTCAGTTTGCTCCTCTTCATGTCTTTTATTTTTCTTCTAGCATAGTCATGCAGTTCATTAACTGTTCGATGATGCACTTGTCACAGTTGAAGTTCTCATTAAGTGGGAGAGAAGTGGGCTGTTGGCAACTGTAGTTCAGCATCGTGTTGTGGCCCATACATTTGGTTTAGCTGTGATAATTCAGCTGAACCACTTCGGCTCTCTACACAGAAACTGGCATAGGGTAAATTACAAATACAGCATAAAAAAGCCTTGAGGTCAGCAATGAATAATTATTTCTACAGTTTAATTATTTATTTTATTTTATTTATTTATTTGAATTTTGGTAACCGAGTAGGCCCACTGAGATGGAATGCCATGTTTTTGGAGGCGACCCGGGGAAAAGGGTTACAAAGAGAGGAACAGTAATACAATAAATAATAGCACATGGTAAGAGTACACAGACACTTTCACAAAAACATACATAATAGTGCAAAACATCACACAGGCAGTAAATTAACTTACATCTTCAAAATTGGTATAGGGATAAAAGTCAGAGAATAACTAAGCAACGCACATGTACAATTGTGGCAGGTGGAGTTGGCATGCTGGGAATTGGAGTATTTTCTCACAGTCTACCTTGTTCATTCTTCTTTTCAGGAACTTGATGGTTTCTATCATATTGTCCCTCTCCCTTCTGGTCTCTAGCGAGTACACGTTTTGAGCCTTAAGCTTATTCTCATAGAATCTGCTCTGTTGGTCCTGAATCATTTTGGTTACATTACTCTGCACCGTCTCCAACCTATCGTTGGCTTTTCTTAGGTGGGGACTCCAGCACTGGGCACAGTATTGCCGACATGGCCTCAACACAGTGATCTATAGTGAAGTAGTATCACCTCTTCCCTTCTGCTGTCGAATCCCCACCCAGTACACTCTTAACATTTTGGTCACCTTGCTGTAGACCTTGTTACATAACATAGATTGTTTTAGGAAGTCACTTTAGGTGTCTCCCAGACCCCCTTCTTCAGAGGTCGTGTCCAACTTAATCCCTCACATCCAATATGCTGTCCTGGAGTTCTAGTTCCCTATGTGCATTACTTTGCACTTGGTGTTTATTTGCAGCTGCAGAAAATGATAAAGGCTGCTTCCACCCACAGGATGTGCTTAATTCACAATACTGAAAGCACTCCACCAATAAGAAAAGCACAATTTACAATCAAATATATTTCGGCAAATAACTTCATTAGTGCAAAAAAAAGCAATGTAAATGATTAGCTAGCACATTCTGCTTTACTCCCTGATGATGCGTCTGCACGTCAAACTGGTAGAAGTAACATAAGCTCTACTACTGGCATCTCTTTGTTTCTCCTAATGGGGGCAACAGTACGTGTGTTTTCTTCTTGTTTTCACTAATAAAGCTATTTAGTTTTTTCAACTGACAGACTTTGTACCACCTTTCTAACTTTTGCAGGTCCCTCTGGAACTCTTTAACCCCTTCCTTGCTGTCTGCCCTGCCATAGAGCTTAATATAATCTCTGTGCTGTGTATTCCTTCTCCTATGTCCCTGATGAACATATTGAACAGGACCAGCCCCAGTACTGCACCCTGTGGTACTCCACTCATGACCTTCTTCTCCCCTGACCTGACCCCATTTACCACAGCCCTCTGCTGTCTTCCCACAGCCAGCTTCACATCCATCTAACTAGATCCTTCACTGCACCCAGATCATGTAACACAGAGTCGAATGCCTTGCTGACATCAAAGTAGAGTAAATCCACTGTTTATCCATATCTACTGCCCTGGTTAGGTTACCAAGTTAAAGAATACTACCAGGTTGATCTGACAAGACCTCCTTGCCTTCAACCCATGCTGCTTACTACATTGTAGCCTATTTCTCTCTTGGTAGTCCACCTGGTCCTCTTTGTCTAGCATCTGTATTAGTTTACCTACTATGGAGGTAAGACTAATGAGTCTATAGTTTCTCAGTTGCTCCTTGTCTATCCCCTGTAGAGTGGAACTATATCCTTTTCTCCCAAGTGTTGGTATAATGGTATAACAAAAGTAAATATTTTAATTGTATGTGTCCCTTTTATAAGTTTGCATGTGCCAGAACCTTTTACTTTCTTCTGGAACTATATCCTACAGCCTCCAATGTTTTGGAACCACCCCTGGCTGTAGTGAGCCATTGAATAGTCCTGCTAGGGGCTCATCTTGCTCTGATGCCAATTCTCTGAGTACCATTGGGTGCATCCCATCTGGCCCTGAAGTCTCATCTTTATTCAGAGCTGCAAGCCCTTTTCTGACCCTTTCTTCCACAAGTAGCAGTGCAGCAGGTATAACGAGAGCTGTGGTTCTTACTGGCTGGGGCAGGAACATTACAGAGGGTGAATACAAAAAGATCAAGCACCAATAAAGTGATGAGAAGACAAGAAAAGCACATGAGCAGCAGCAAAGTAGGACCAGGGATCAGATGGAAGGTGGTATGCCTCAACTCTAGGAGCCTAGGTAACAAAATCAGTGAGCTACAGGTGCTGATGGCAGACACTGAGGTGGACCTTGTGACCATCACAGAAACCTGGGCTTCAGAAATTAATGACTAGGAACTGATGGTCCCTGGGTACTCATAGTTCAGAAGTGATAGAGGAATGGCTAAGGGGGGGGAGGAATCACCCTTTATGTCAAGGAGGTCATCGAGGTGGTGAAAGATGGGTACATCAGAGGTAGCAGTGGGGAGGCAGAGTCATTGTGTGTGCCGCCTCGGGCAAGAAAATGTGCTTGGGGGTGATCAATAGAACTCCAGGGCAAGGGGAGGAAATGGGCAGAGAGCTCAGGTAAGAATTCAAAAGAAGGGTAGCTAAGAAGCAAATAGTGGCGGTGGGTGATCTGAATCTGCTGGACACTGAATGAGATGTTCCAGTGGGCAGGAGCACCAGAAGTCAGGCCTTGCTGGATGCCTTCCAATGCTGCCTACTGGTACAGCTAGTTAAGGAACCCACCAGGCAGGCCACACATTTCAATGTGGTACTCGCAAACATGGAGGCAGTAGGAGCTATAGAAGTAGGAGAGCTGCTGGGGAAAAGCAACCATAACTCCATTTGTTTTGAACTGGCCCTCGGGTTCAGCAAACCACAATCGAGAACTGAAGTCCTTGATTTTAGAAGGACGAACTTCAATAGTCTGAGGGAGCTGGTCAGAGATAAGTTAGTAGGGGCGGATAACATAAGTGGGGTTCAAGAGACATAGGGAGCAATTAAGGGGGCCATTCTCGAGACATCACAGGCATGAATAATACAAATATAAAGAAAGACAGGGGGAGGAAAAATGGGGAGAATATCTACTGACAAGTAGGGAGGCAAACAGGGTGGTTAGAGAGGCAAAAGCAGATACAGAGCAGCATACAGCAGAGGGGTCAAGAGTAAAGAAAAACAGTACTTCAGATATATTAGGGGAAGAAGGAGGTGGGGTTGTTAGGCCAGTTGGAGGGGGTAAGGTGATAGAGGAGGATGGGCAAAAGGCTGCTGCTCTGAACAATTACAGTACGTTTGCTCAGTTTTCACTAAGGAGTATGGTGGGTCCTTACCAGAGAGTGGGACCAAACTGGTTACTAAGGGGGTCTCGGAGAAGAGGCAGTCAATATTTACTAGCGAAAGGGTCCTGAAAGGGCTGACAGTCCTGAAGATAGATAAGGCCCTGGGACCAGATGAATTGCATCTGAGGATATTCAGGGAATCAGGGAATAAGCAGTGGAAATGGCTGAACCCCTGACAGGACTAGTCAATAGCTCACTTAGGATAGGGGTAGTTCCCAAGGACTGGAGGGTGGCAGACATAGTTCCACACCATAAGGCCGGGGGGGGGGGTGCAAGGAACAAACAGGGAACTACAGACCTGTCGGTCTCACCTCTATTGTAGGTAAGCTGATGGAGTCACTGGTCAAAGAGAACCTCGTGGACTACTTGGTGATCAACAGTCTCCAGAACTGTAAACATCATGGATTTGCAGCAGGGAGGGCTTATCAGACTAACCTGATAGTGTTCTTTGACTGGGTGATGAGGAAATTAGAAAAGGGCCATGCCGTGGTAGAGTTAACGGCTGAATTGCCTTTACTTTCAGTCCCCACTAGGATACATCGCAAATGGTCCAAATTACTTTGTGTATATTTATTAGCTGCAAAAAAAGTTATAATGAGATGATGGATGACTGCCAGGGTTCCAACTATGGCGGAGTGGCATAAGATAGTCTTAGACATTTACCACTCACAGAAATTAATAGTGGAAATAGATGATAGACTGACCCATTTTTAATATTAAATGGCAATTCTGTGCGTGGTAGACAGCTTCAGTGGATGTGGATTTTGTCCCATGATATTTTGATACTGTAGACTCAGAAAAGGTGGTGCTGCTATGAGGGCATGGTAGGTGTAATTGCCTCCAGGTCCGAAGTACAGGTTCTAGAACCAAGCCCTGCAATGATAAGTCCAGATGACAAACTTAAATAATGGCTTCATGCAAAGAGTTTTCTCATTTTGTTAAACCTCCTCCTTCCTATTTTTAAAGGATGTTAGCATATAATGGCACATGTATAATTTGCAATTGAATTTTTACAGTATTGTAATAACTGGCTTGTCTTTTTTTCCATAGAAGGAGCAGGTTATAATTCGCCATTATAACCCACCTCAGAGAAAGGCTGTCAACTTCACAGCACCTGTAAACTAACAGGAATGGGAACACAAATCCAAGCAATTCATAAAACTTCACAAAATAATTGAAATGGAAATGTGGTAAGCATAACTAAAAGCTCAGTTCAACAGTTAAAGTTTAACACTTCTGTTCATCTTTGTTGTACCTTTGCAGAAAAACTGTAGTGAAGTGTGGTTCGTAGTCTATTTTCATGTATTTTCTGTTTCCTCATCCATTGTTTTGGGTCAGTCCCAAGTTTGCAAATTAGGCTGGTTAAATATTCATTTTTGTGTTGCGTTGCCTCGGCAATATTATAATTTCCATCCTGACCTTAGGAATATCACCGAGGCAACACAAGAAAAAAATGAATATTTTAACCAGCCTAATTAGTACACTGATTTGACTGAGCCGAAACAACGGATGAGGAAACAAACAAAATGCACAAAAACGGACTACAAAACACACTTCACAACAGTTTTTCTGCAAAGCTACAACAAAGAAAACAGAAATGTTAAAACTTTAACTGCTAAACCGAGTTTTCAATTATGCTTACTGTGTTTCCATTTCAGTTTGCACAAGAAGTAAACTTTAAAGCAAAAAAAAAGGCATTGTGTTCTAAAAAAAAAGTTTTGTTCTAAAAAATACTATCATTGCTATTCAAACTTCAAAGCATTCTACTTTCTTGCTATTCTGTTCCACAGTTCAATAAAAATGTTGATCCCTTTTAACCGTGTGTCACACAATATTTTTTTTCTGTGATGTGGCAAAAAAAGACAAGCCAGCAGTTACACATAACAATGCATGGGGTGAGTGCATAAATGAGAAATTATGTGCACCCTCAGTGTGAGATGCACATATGAACCCCTTGGGCTTCACCCTCGGGGTTTATGTAGCAACCCACACCTCGGGTGCACATAATTTCTCATTATGCACTCACCCCCATACATTATTGTATACATATTTGCATTGTTCATGATATCTATGAATACTGTGCTTCATTTAATAAAATCCTTAGTATTAAAAAAAGGACCATGCTGTGGATTTGCTCTACTTTGACATCAGCAAAGCTTTTAACTGGCTAAAGGGGACACAGCAGAGGGTAGTGGCCAATGGGGTTAATCGGAAAAGAGGAAGGTTATGAGTGGGGTTCCACAGGGATCTGTTCCGGGTTTGGTTCTTATTGTAGATGTTGGTATCATCCACAAAGAGGCAGCCCTTCTCTTACAGTGCCTCTGCAATGTCACTTATAAAGACATTAAGAAGAACTGGTCCCAGCACTGATTCCTGTAGTACCCTGCAGGTCACCCTACCTTCCTTAGAGCGATCTCCGTTTACCACCAACCTCTGTCATCCATTCTCTAACCAATTTCTTACCCAGTTTATCATCTTTTTACCCACCTCAAAGCTACCCAGCTTGCTCACTAGTTTTCTGTGTGGAGCGGTGTCTAAAGCCTTGCTGAAATCCAGGTAGACCACATCCATTGCTCTTCCCTGATCTAATTTCTTGGTAACCCAGCCAGAGAAATCAATCAGATTTACCTGACATGAACTCCCCCCTGTGAATCCATGCTGCCTTGGGTTCTGTAACCCACTGGATTCAAGATAATCTGCAATCCTTTCTTTCAGTAGTGTTCCATCAACTTTCCCACCAGCAATGTCTGGCAGACTGGCCTATAATTTCCAGCTTCTTCCCTGCTACCACTTTTGTGAAATGAGACTACATCTGCCCTCCTCCAGATTCAGTCCTTCAGAACCACACTGGCTTCCAGTGATCTGTTAAATAGGACTGTCAGAGATGAAGCCAGTACCTCCTTGAGCTCCTTCAACACCAGTGAATGCACCCCATCTGGCCCCATTGCTTAGTCCACTTTCAGATTAGTGAGTGCCTTCAAGACTTGCTCTAAAAAAGGACCAGTGTCCATGTCCCCTCATTCAAGGATCCTGTTGCTTTTCTGTGTTCCCTCCCCTTCCCTTTCCTCTGTGAACATTGAGCAGGAGCATTTACTCAAAATGTTTGCCTTTTTCTGGTCCCCTCTGTACAGTCCCTCCTTTCCCTTTTTAACCTTACAATCTCGTTTGGTCTTCCTCTTCTCACTTACCTAAAAAATGTCTTGTCCCCTTTCAGTACTGCCTCAGCTGTTTTCTCTTCAATTTGCTCCTTTGCACTCCTTACAGCTTTCCCTGCTTCCCTCTGCATACCCCGATACACCCCCCCCATCCTACTCCATCTACATCTTCTTATATCTTCTGAATGCATCCCTTTTATCCTTTACATTTTCCGCACCTCTTTTGAGAGCCATAGGGGTATCTTTTTCCCTGTTGCTTTTGCCCACTTCCTTGACACAAAGATTTGTTAACTTCACTAGGCCCCCTTTTAGCTGGGCCCACAGTTCCACCACCCCTTCATTATTCCCTGCCAGGTCATCCCTAAGGCATTCACCCAACTTTATAAAATCTGCCCTTCTGAAGTCCAGGATCCTCACCGATGTGTATCTCAATTCCATGGCCATCCTTGTATTGAACCACACCGTACAGTGATCACTGTCCCCAGGTGGCCTCCCATGCTGACATTTTCAACACTTTCCCTGTTGGTGAGTATGAGGTCCAGTATTGCCCATCACGAGTGGGCTTTCTGACTAGTTGCCTGATTAATGCCCCCTGCAGGGAGTCCAGCATTGACCTGCTTCTAGTTGAAGCTGCATCTGGGAGGCTCCAATCCACATGCAGTAGCTTGAAGTCCCCCACCAGCAGCACCTCCCACCTTTTCTGTCATCTTGCCAATGGCTTCCAACAGTAACCTATCTAACTCTTCCCCCTGTGCCAGAGGTCTGTAGATTATGCTGGTGCTAATAGTGGCTCCATTCCCTAACTCTAGGGTGATCCACAATATCTCGCCCCCCCAAAAAAATTTTTCCTGTATCTCTGTTGCTTTTATGCTTTCCTTTACATAAAGCACCACACCCCCTCCTTTCCTTTCCATCCTGTTTTTCCTGAACAGAGTGTAGCCTGGTATGACCATGTCCCAGTCATATTTTTCAGTGCATCATGACTCGGTAATGGCCACTATATCCAGGCTGGCCCTTTGCCATGATGGCTTCTAGGTCTGGAATCTTATTTCCCTGACTTCTAGCATTCACACACATGGTCTTCCAGATTTTGTTTGCACTCTGCTTGTTACTCCTCCTTCTTCCTTTGTTCCCCCTTCTTCTCCCCTCTCTTTTTCCTTTTTTAATGTTTCTGTTCCCAACATTACTATAACCCTGCTTCCTTTTTTACTTTGTCCCCAGGGGGGTCCCTCCCCCAGGATCTCCCTACTTTCTAGTTCACATGTGTGTTGGGGGAGGCAGAGTCTGCATCCCCAATTTCTTCCACCACCACCCTTGACTACTTTAAATATTAATCAAAGTAATATTTAAACTGTCTATTGAGGACTACAGTTTACTTCCTGGAAAGATGCAGGCCATCACCCATGTATAGGCCCTGATACTGCCAAGTGAGTCTCCAGTCACCAATATAGTTGAACCCCTGCTCTCTGTGCCATTCCTTCAGCCATGAGTGTAAGGTTCTGGTGCAGAGGGTGCCTCATCCTGGCAATCCTGTCCCACCAGAATGGTGTAGGAATTTTGTAGTGGTTTTGGTTGAGGAATGTGCCTCTGTCCCACCACTCCCACCCTTCCCAAGCCCACCATAGTCCAGCTCCTCCTCCTTCCAGGGTTTACTTGAGATAACGGTGTTAGACCTGGTGGCCCCTGCATGAGGCAGAAGGTCCCCCAAATCCTAACCAACTCAGCCTGGAGTTCAGCGACCTCCTCCTTCAGCCAAGAGAGGTGCATGTAGATAGGGCAGCACCACAGTATCCGGAAGGTCTCTCTGAATACTGCCACCCACCTGCCACTGCACTGCACCACTCCCAGCATTCCAAAACCCTATTCTCACTGTGCTACTGGGAGATCGCTTCCCCTTCTGTTGTTTGTTATACCCTTTTGTACACCTGCATGAAACAGAGTGCTGCTCCTATCCCTCAGGTTTGGCTGTCCACTTTCTTTCACTCATCCTTTTCGTTCCATTTACCCCTGTTAGGGTGTTGTTCATTTTACCCCCTTTGTTGTTGTTTATCCTCCTTGTACACCTACACTAGATAGAGTGTTACTCCTATTCACAGTTTAGTCTTGCATTTTACTCTCCACCCTTCCCAGCAGTGAATGCAACAACAGGAGTGAACAGGTGCCATACCTTAGTCATGTAGACAAGCAACAAAAGAGGTTGCACTGGTATGGGGTGCCAGGATAAAAGCAGAACACAGTGAAAGAGTAAATCCTGCACTCACCACCCAAAGAATCATATTGGTGCTTCATTTCATTTTTATTTCAAAAAAAGTGCCATGTGCCAAAACTCCAGGCGCATTTTCAATTGAAAAAGGAATCAGGAGCATTCCAAAATGTGTCTGGAGTTTTGGCATATTACTCTGCTTAGTTAGGTAGAAGAAACATAGAAACATAGACTTTGATGGCAGATAAGGACCACTTGGCCCATCTAGTCTGCCCATTTCCCTACCTACAGGATAGGCCACAGATCCTAGTTAACCAACAGCCTATTTCTTCCTACCCCCCCAACAAGAATTGCCTTATGTCTGTCCCAAACATTCTTGAATTCTCCCACAGTTTTAGACCCCACAACCTCCTCAGAAAGGCTGTTCCATACATCCACTACCCTCTCTGTGAAAAAATACTTCCTCACATTGCCCCTGAACCGCCCCCCCAATCTTTAAATTGTGTCCCCTTGTTTTTGCACATCTCTTTTTCTGAAAGATGCTACCCTCTTGGACTTTGTTGATTCCACTGAGGTACTTAAAAGTTTCTATCATGTCCCCCCCCTTCTTTCCTCAAGGGTATACATATCAAGCTCCTTAAGTCTTTCCTCATACAGCTTCTCTTGCAGACCCTGCACCATTTTAGTTGCCCTCCTCTGGACTGCCTCTGTCCTGTCTATGTCCTTGCTGAGATGGGGTCTCCAGAACTGGATGCAGTACTCCAGATGGGGTCTCACCAACTGTCTGTACAGCGGGATAACAACTTCCTGTTTTCTGCTGGTGATACCTCTCCTTATGCATCCCAGTATACCCCCAGTCCTCCCTACTGCCTTCTCACATTGCTTGCTAACCTTAAGGTCATCTGATATGATTACCCCCAGGTCCCTTTCCTTTTTTGCTGTTGTTACTACCTCCCCCCATTGTGTATTCTTCCCCTGGGTTCTTGTTTCCCAGGTGCATTATTTTGCACTTCTTTGCATTGAATCCTAGCTGCCATACCTCTGACCATTCCTCCAGCCTTGCCAAGTCCCTTCTCATCCTTTCCACGCCTCCATGTGTATCAACCCTGTTGCAGATGGTTGTGTCATCTGCAAAGAGGCATACTTTTCCTTCCAGTCCCTCTTCAATGTCACTTATAAAGACATTAAAAAGGACTGGACCTAGCACTGAACCCTGCAGTACCCCACTAGTAACCCCTCTTTCTTCAGAGTGGACTCCATTTACAACTACCTTCTGTGTCCTGTTGTCCAGCCAATGCTTTACCCAGGCTACCACCCTGGGATCCACTCCCAGGCTGGTTAATTTGACTATTAATCTTTTGTGTGGGACTGTGTCAAATGCCTTGCTAAAGTCTAGGTAGGCCATGTCCCCAGCTCCTCCGTGGTCTACTACTTTGGTCACCCAGTCATAGAAATCTATTAGATTCGTCTGACATGACCTTCCCACTGTGAACCCATGCTGCCTTGGATCATGTGCCCTTCTGGTCTCTATGTACTCAACAATTCTTTCCTTCAGAAGTGACTCCATCATTTTCCCTACCACAGAGGTCAAACTGACAGGTCTGTAGTTTCTTGCCTCTGTCTTGGTCCCACTTTTGTGAAAAGGAATCACATCTGCCTTCCTCCAGTCCTCAGGTACCACACCATCCTCCCATGATTTATTAAAAAGAGTAGCCAGTGGTTTCACTAGTTCGCCCCTTAATTCTTTTAGAATTCTGGGGTGAATTCTATCAGGCCCCATTGCTTTGTCCATCTTCAGTTTTAGGAGTTCTTGCAAAGCCCTTTCTTCTGTGAAAGGACTGGGATCAACCCCCCTATCAGGAGTGTTTCTGTTAATTGGATTAGGCACTTCCCCCTTCTCTTTTGTGAATACTGAGCAGAAATATTCGTTCAGTATCCCTGCTTTTTCACTGTCGCCTTCTGCCCACCCACCGTTCATTCTATTCAGCCTCACTATCCCTTCCTTTGTCTTTCTACGCTCGCTGATGTACCTATAAAAGGTTTTATCCCCCTTCTTAACCGAGTTGGCTATCTTTTCCTCAGTTTGGGCCTTTGCTATTCTGACTTCCCTCCCTGCTTCCTTCTGCCTTAACTGGTACAGCTCTCTGTCCTGCTCCTTCTGTGTTTCCTTATACTTCCAGAATGCTATCTTTTTCCCCTGACTTTCCCAGCCACCTCTTTTGAGAACCATGGTGGCTTTTTCTTTCATTTTGATTTGTTTATTTGCTTCACACAAACGCTTGTTGCCTCTGTGATGGCAGTTTTGATGATTCCCCATTGTTGCCCCACCCCTCCTTCTAGCCTGTTTGCTAGTGCTTGTCTGAGGCACTCTCCCATCTTGCCAAAGTCAGCCCTCCTGAAGTCCAGTACCCTCACTTTTGTACGACTTGACTCTGTAGCTGAGTTTAACGTGAACCACACTGTGGTCCGAAGACCCATCGTGTCTACCTCTCCACACCATGCTGGAGTGTATTACTTAGGTGCCCAAGAAGTACCTATCTAAGTAATCCTTAAATTGTTTAAAGACTCCTGCATCTACTATACATTGTGATAATTTGTTCCAGAGTTTGGCAGCCCTTATTATAAAAAAGTATTTCCTATTGTTTTTATATACCATAGGCACAAATGATTGTCTATTGTTGCATCTCAATGCATTTGTTTTGTTTGCAAAGTTTATTCCACATTCTGTCTTAACAGTGTTATCATTTAAGATATTGAATAGAAACAATAGGTCACCCCTATTGCTACGTGTTTCTAAATCATATAAATTCAGTGCTTTACTCCTATCTTTATAATGTAGATTTGTTTAGTCTAGGAATCAATTTTGTTGTTTTTCTTTGTACACTTTCCAGCAAATTCCTGTCCTTTGTTAGATAAGGTGCCCAGAAGGCTGCTCCGTAATATAAATGAGGCCTAATAAATGAATTATAAATCAGAAGTATGCATGCTTCCTGTCTATAAAAGAAACATCTTTTTACAGCAGATATAATTTGATTAGTCCTTTGCTTGATATGTCTGCAGTGTTCCCCTGGTGTTAATCGATCATTTACAAAAATATCTAGGTCCCTCTCCAATGTCACAGATTTTATTTCTATGCCATTTAAATAGTATTTTGTGTGGTGATTTTTTGGACCTAGATGCATTATGACACACTTTTCTTTATTAAAACTCATTTGATTTTTATTTGTCTATTTTTTAAGAGTGATAATATAATTTTGTAGAGAAATCGATCGATCAATAAACTTGACCTCACTACATACTTTGGTGTCATCAGCATACTTGCTGATATGTCCATTTATCCTGTAATATAGATCTGATATAAAATTACTGAACAATGTAGGTCCCAGTACAGATCCCTGGGGGACTCCACTGGTCACGAGAATAGGATTTGAATAGGTATTTTGGATTCTAACTATCTGTGTCCTGTGTATTAACTATGATGTTACCCATATAATTTTGCGTTTGTCCAGTCCTATACTCAGCATTTTATCAATAAGAACTTTATGCGATACTTTATTGAATGCTTTATTGAAATCAACATACAAGAAATCCACTGGGGTATTTTGATCCACTGATTGACTAACCTTTTCATAACAACCGATGAGATTAGTGGTGCATGATCTATGTTTAATAAAACCATGTTGTTTAAGATCTTTAAGTCCTTTTGTCTCCATTTCGTTATCTATTCTATTTTTTTAAATCTGCTCCATAATTTTGCATATAACACATGTGAGACTAATGGGTCTGTAGTTTTCCATTGTGCCTTTATTGCCTTTTTTATGAATACGGGAGACCACTGCTTGTTTCCATTTATTCGGTAATTCTCCCTATTGTAAAGAAATATTAAACAACATTTTTAAAGGTGTACAGATTGAATTTGGTGCATTAGTTAAGAAATTTGGATCAATATTGTCCGGTCCTGGGGCAGAATTTGGTTTAACCAGCCTTAAAGCTGCTAATACCTCATGCTCATTTATCTCTGAAGTTAATGGTTGAACAATTTTATTTTGATTTATAATTTCCTGATTATTAAATACAGACCCAAAAAAGGAATTGAATTTATTTGCAATATTTAAATGATCTGTGATTACATTACCTTTTTTTATGTAATTTTTCAATATCATGTACCTTAAGTTTGTTGTTAATTTATGAGTAGAATGCTTTTGGATTTTTTGTAACAGCAAGTTTAAATTCAATTTTCTTCCTTTCCTTTTTGATCACTTGTTTAGTCTATTTCAATTCGTATTTGTATTTTGAATAGTTTCATTGACTGTGATGTTTTTTCATGATTTTAAATGCATTTTCTTTTTTTTTGAATTTGTGACCTGACAGTGTTTGTCAACCATGATGGAATTTTACCTCTTTTATTATGTGTTTTTTAATAGGTACAAATAAGTTCTTGAGCTCACTAATTGATTTAAATAATTCCCAACACTGTTCAATGTTCAGGTTATCAAAGAGAACTTCCCAGTTATACCCATTTAAAGCTTTATTAATTTTATCATAGTTTGCTTTATTGTAATCATATCTGAAGTGTGTCTTACCAATACTAACTTTCTGTCTATTGATTTTGAACATAATTGAATAATGGTCACTGTTCCCAATTGCAGTAGTTATAGTTAAATTGTTAATATCCATAGAGAGATTAGTCATAACAAGGTCTAGAATGTTTTACCCCTGGTCAGTTCCATTACTAACTGATCAAATCCTGCTGTTAATGTGCAATCTGAAAAATGACCTTCCAATGAGGTTTTTGTTGTTAGTGTATCCCAGTTTATCCATGGGTAATTAAAGTCATCGACTATTACTACTTCAGCTTGTGATGTTAAATATATTATTTCTGCCTGGATAGCTGCATCATAATTTAAGTCTGAGGAAGGTGGTCTGTAAAAATTTGCCAAGAGAAATTTTTTACCATTATGTTGTGTTATTTGCATACATAATCCTCCGATTTCAGTTTTATTATTGTTTAGAGGATATTCAGTTACTGAAATGTTTTTTGAAACAAAAGCAGATTCACCCACCTTTTTTTATTTTGCCTATTCTTAGAATACAGTGTGTAATCAGGGATTGAATTATACCAGTTTGATGTTTCATCCCATGTTCCACACAGTGCTACAATATCTATTTGATTACTAATAAGTATCCCTGTAAGTTCTGCTATTTTTGTCATATTAAGGCTTCTTGTATTGGCAACCATGATCTTATAGTTACCTTGTTTTTGTATATTATAATTTACATTTGGCATTGAAGCTGTCCCCGTTGTCCCATTTTATTTAGTTTAAACAAGATTCAATTGTTGCTGTGATTGCCTTCCCTAATAAAGCTGCACCCTTTTTTACTCAGATGGAGACCATCCCAGCTAAAAAGGGTGTTATCAGAAGAAAATCTTTCCCAATGAGTAATACATACAATTTTTTCGAGCAAACACCATTTCCTCAACCATTCATTCACTTGTTTAATTTTGTTTTGTTTTGTGGTATTTGCTCTGGGTACTGGTAAGATTTCTGAAATACAAAATTGACACCCTCTTTCTCTTAAAGTTGTGGCCAGTTTAGTGAAGTCTTCTTTAATGTTTTCTATTAATGTCATTCATGCCAACATAAAGCACTACAAGTGTTTTTTTACCTGCATGTTTAATGATGTTTGGGAGCATTCTGTCGATATCTCTTACCCATGCACCTCTATAGCTTGAACAAGTTATGTTTTCTTTGTCTCTTTTACAAATGTACCCATCTGAATATTTTATTATTGAATCCCCCAGGACAAAAACTTGTCTTTTGCATTTGTCTAAAGGTTGTAATGTGTCACTTTCACGCTTCCTGTTAATGATTAACCTAGAGTCGGGAGTATCTGAAATTATACTAGAACTATCTCCTAAATTTTTATTGATTCCTGCTGTATTGTTGTTATTGTTTTGTAATCCCAATGGCTTATCTTTACTATGTGTTTTGTTGGGTGGTACATGAACCTGAGCAGTGACAACAATGTTAGTTGTTTGGGGCATTATACTACTGGTAACAGACATGTCCTCCAAGTTCTGTGTATGTGCTTTGTTAGTTTCTTGATTGTTCCCTAAGACATTTGTTGTAATTGGGTTTCCCTTAGCTTGTTCAGTAGCAACTCTTACTTCATCTGATTCGAGAGGTGAGAAACTGTTATTTGTTGGGATTACAAATTCCCTGCATTGTCTACCCCTTTTGGCCTTATTTTTAGTTGTTACTGGGCTCCATTCTTGTTCTTCACTGCTACTGTCACCTCTCTACTTCATTTTTGTGAATCTTCATGAGAATTGTTGATTTGTCGCAATACCCTAGATATACAAGTATCAGTGTTATTCTTTGGAATTTCTGTATTGCCTTCTGTACTCATTTTAATGTGTGTGAGTTCTTGTTCTAGGTCTATGATTTTAGATCTAAGCTCCAAAATTTCCAGACATTGTGAACACTTCAGATCTTCAAACCCTGCTTGGCTTGCCAAACAAAATTTGTTACAGAATATACAAAGCATTGCAATTTCACCTGAGTTTAATGTGACAAACCCTTCCTGGATAGCCATAGTGCTGCTAATAAGCTGGCTATGTGCTTATTAAAGAGACACAGTGTTCTGATCCAAACTCCAAGCTCCCACAACAGACACAGCAGACATGCACAGGATGCACATATCTCTGCACATGCTCACCCCACTCACTTTTGCGATCCTTTGTACTGCCCGAACCTGGAAGTAGGAGTGTCTTAACTCCTGGTTTGGCTGTGATGTTTTAAGTAAAATTAGTGTTTAAAAACACTATTTTCTAAAGCTAAGAGCTCAAAGTAGCTGATTTATAACAGCAGCAATCACTCTGTGGATGTGTGTTACTCAGGGTAACCAAATAAGTGTGAGTCAGCAACGAGTTGTGGAATGCCTCCACAAGCCCAGAATGCTGCACTATTCAGCACTTGGAAAATATCCCCAACAGTTCTACAGTATCACAATATCACAGGATAGATGTTTAATTTAATCATGAAGTATTTCAGGGTTATTAACACCACCTCTCGCAAGAGGTACGCTTACTCCAACTGTATTTGTCACATGTGACTTTTTTTTTTTAAATGAAGCACCAATATATGTTATGTGCAGTCTTTTGACTCTTTGGGTGGTAAGTGCAGGATTTCATCTTTTACTGTGCCTTACCTTAGTCACCTGGCGGAGTCCCCTGCTTCTGTGCTTCCTCCTGAAGATGTCTACTGATGCCTAATGCCAGTCATTACACATATTCCACTCATGTGCTGGCACACAAATGTGTATTTGACACATTAGGAGTGGCTTCTTAAGTACCCACTAGCACTTCCTATTTGCTCCTGATTGTCTGAATTTAGTCACACATCCTCAGAATCCTCCCTTAGCTGCTGCTTCCTCTAGCATCCTCCTGGTCCGTTTTCACCACCCCCCCAAAAAAAAGCAACAAAAGTAGCACACAAGGTGAGTTGCCCAGAGTCAGAATGTACTTACAAATGCCAACCTCCTGCACTGAAAAGCACAATGAGACTCAGGGAGTGCTATGTTTTAAAACCTCCCGGCACTTCCTATTTGCTCCCGATTGGTCATATCCAGTCACACGGTGTCAGAGTCCTACCTTAGCTGTGCTGAGTGTCCTGCCACATTTTCACCCCCCCAAAAAATAAAATAAAAAGCAACAACAGCAGCACACAAAAAAGCAACAAAAGTAGCACACAATGTACAGTAGTTTCCCAAAATGAGAATGTACTTACAAACACCAACCTCCTGCACTGAAAAGCTGTGCTAAAATGGCACTGAAAAACAGTGAGTTAAATGCTCAACACATTTTCACTGCATTTCGACATTTGGGGCCTGATATTTAAAAGTTTATTTTGGCGCTAACGGGTCTTTGCCCATGCAAACTGGGTTTGTGCTGGAGCCCCACATTCAAAAGAGGCCATCTCACAGGCAAAGTGGGTTAGCGTCTGCACAAAACATAATGTACAGTATGTGTGCAGGCAAAGAGAGGGGCGTGGTCATGAATATGTTGGGAATGCCACATTGAGCAATATTGTGCTGTGCAAAAGGGTTTAGAACAGTCCTTTTGTGCAGCACAAATACTGCCAAACAAAACCCCAACTTAACTCCGGGTTAACCCTAGCAGCTGCCAGAGGTAATGTAGCCACCGAGCCGGTTGGCTGCTGAGGGAGCACAAATGCCTCCTGTGATCCATGCCCCCCCCCCACTGATTGCCAGCTCGTTCTTTAAAACAAAACTATCCCTGGTGCTAGTGGTACCCCCAGAGCTGATTGCCAGCCTGTTCTTTAAAATTAAACTATCCCTGGTGCTAGTAGTAACCCCCCTCTCTCTGATTGCCAGCCCTGGCTGAATGTATCATATCCCTGGTGCTAGTGGTAACCCCTCCTCTCTCAGAGTGCCATCCCAGCTGAATGTGTCATATCCCTGGTGCTAGTGGTAACTGCCCTCCCTCCAATTGCCAGCTGGACTGCCAGCCACAGTGTGACCCACTCTGTCCTATAAATAAGAGGCACACTCCCTGCCTGTACATACAGTGGCCAGCCAAGGAGGTGTGAGGAGGGCTGAGCTGGTTGCTGTATTCTCTCATGGCACTTCAGATATTGCAAAGTTGAGTGGGGGGGCATTCTCAGCACCATGGGGGGAACCACTGGATGCCATGGAGCTTTTTCTGTTTCACTTTCAGACTGGCAATCGGCAGGAGAGGGTTACCCCTAGCACCAGGGATATGATACATTTAGCTGGGGCTGGCAATTGGAGGAAGGGGAGCTACCACCTGTAACAGCGATATGATACAGTCAGGCAAGGATGGCAATCTAGGAAGGGGGTTACCACTAGCACCAGAGATAGTTTTGTTTTAAAGAATGGGACAGCAATGGGTGGGGGTCCACTAGCACCAGGGATAGTTTTATTTTAAAGAATGGTCTGGCAATCACTGGGAGGGGGAACCACTAGCACCAGGGCTATGTATACATGGCTGGGACCAGGCACTTGGGGGGAGCAGTGCTGCACTAATCTGCCTCATTACCTATGCAAATGAGCCCATAATGGGCATGCAAATAGACCCTTAGCGCCTTGCATGCCCGATGGGCTCATTTGCATGGGTCCCTTTGAATACTGGAAATAGCACTCTGGCACTATCCAGTTTTGTGGCATACTTTGGAAGCCCTGTCAGGGCAGCACTAAGTGGCTTAGCACTGTGCTGACATGGCCCTATATTCAGTTGAATAGCACCAGTGTGCTAATCCACTAAATTAAGCATCTTCAGGCACCAGGCAAGCACAAAGTGCAGTGCAATTTTTTGTGCTGCATTTTGCATGTATTTGAATAGCTAGCCCCTGGTGTCATTTTATCTTTTGCCTTAACCTCAATGCACCACTCCTAGCCTGTTGCAATTGTGTGGGAGTAGCCTCTGCCCGTGCTAGCACCTACTTGCCTACACTGTGAGCACTAGCCCTCTTGTGGACCACTCAAGTATAAACTCTGTCACAGTTTTAGCTTCAACCACCTCTCTAGGCAGTTTATTCCATTCATCCACCACCCTCTCCATAATGAAGAACTTCTTTATGTCCCTCCTGAATCCCATCATCACCTATCTCCACCTACAGTATGTTCTCTTGTCTCTGTGCCATCATTTCTTGTGAACAAGCCCTTAAAATAAACCCACCTGATTCCTTGCAAGAATTTGTCTGGTTGCCCTTCTCTGCACTGCCTCCATTCCATACCTGTCCTTCTTTAGATGCAGACTCTAGAACTGCACAAAGTACTCCATATGAGGATGAGCAGTGACCTATACAGTGGTAGTAGGATCACTGTACTCCTGCTAGAAAGCCCTCTCCCTATGCAATCTAACATTCTACTACCCTACCCAATGCCCTTTTATATTGTGCTGATGCCTTCAGATTGTTTGGAATTATTACGGACAATTAGATCATTACAGAGATTAGTACAGATGATTTGCTCTGCCACATCTTGACTAAAGTGTGCAGTATTGGTGCCTTTACCTAAAGAAAGACATCAACCCACAGGAAACAGTCCAGAGAAGGGAAACCAAGATGATCCAGAGACAGTAAGGCACATCATATGAGGAGAGACTCAGAGATCTCATGTTTTGAACTCCCCAGGGTGTAGGAGAGAGGGGGTGACATGATTGAAACCTTCAAATACCTTAAAAGTTTCAACTGCATGAGTTCTGTGAGTCTCTTCAATCTTAGTTGGAACAGGACTACTGGGGGGACAGCCTCAAGCTGGTGGGGAGGAGATTCAAGAGGAAAATGAGGAGACACATTTTCACTGAGAGGGTGGTGGAGAAGTGGAATGAGTTGCCAGAGGAAGTTGTTTCCCTAAAGACTGTGGACAGTTTCAAGAGAGGCTTGGCAGAGTAAAGAGGAAAGTTGCATGTAATGGGAATATGGGGGAGGGGTGGACAGAGGACATCGAAGTGGGGGGAAGAGTGGATAATGTGGAGGGGGCAGATCCCTCAGTGGACACTGAGAGGACTGTTAACTCTAGCAGACATGATAGACTAATGCCTTTTTCTGCTGGCTTAATCATATGTTTGTATGTTCTAATTTATTATTCCAAAGTCATTTTCCTGCATAGTGCTTTCCACTTTTACCCCACCATGCAGTATTCAGGGTTAGGATTCTTTGCCCCTATGTGCATCACCTTGCACTTTTTGGCATTAAATTTTAACTTCCTTACTTTTGGGCACCTTTTCAATTTACCCAGGTCCCCCTTCACAATTTTGACACCCTGATCACTATTCGTATGGCCACAGATCTTAGTATCATCTATGAAGAGGCATATTTTCTCTTAAACATAGAAACATAGAAACATAGAATTTGACGGCAGATAAGGACCACTTGGCCCACCCAGTCTGCCCATTTCCCTACCTAATGGATAAGCTGCAGATCCTAGTTAACCAGCTGCCTACTTCTTCCTACCCCCAACCCCTAGAATTGCCTTATGACTGTCCCATGCTTGCTTGAATTCCACCACTGTTTTTGACTCCACAACCTCCTCCGGAAGGCCGTTCCATGCATCCACAACCCTCTGTGAAAAAATACTTCCTTAAATTACCTCTGAGCCACCCTCCTCTATCTTCAAATTGTGCCCCCTTGTTCTTGCACACCTCTTTTTTTGAAAGATGCTACCCTCTTGGACTTTGTTGATTCCCTTGAGGTACTTGAAAGTTTCTATCATGTCCCCCCTCTCCCTCCTTTCCTCGAGGCTATACATATTAAGCTCCTTAAGTCTCTCTTCATATGTCTTCCGGTGCAGACCCTGCACCATTTTAGTTGCCCTCCTCTGAACAGCTTCCAACCTGTCTATGTCTTTGTGGAGACTGGGTCTCCAGAACTGCATGCAGTACTCCAGATGGGGTCTCACCAGCTGTTTGTACAGAGGGGTAATAACTTCCTGTTTTCTACTGGTGATGCCTCTCCCTATGCATTCCAGTATCCCCCCAGCCCTCCTTGCTGCCCTCTCACATTGCTTTCCCACCTTTAGGTCATCTGATATGACTACCCCAGGTCCCTTTCCATTTTGTTGTTGTTAGTATCTCACCCCCATCGTACTCTTTCCCTGGGTTTTTTTCCCAGATGCATTACCTTGCACTTCTTAGTATTGAATCTAAGCTGCCATACATTTGACCATTCCTCTAACCTTGCCAAGTCCCTTCTCATCCTTTCCACAACACCTTGTGCATCAACTCTATTGTAGATCTTTGTGTCATCTGCAAAGAGACATACTTTTCTTTCCAGTCCCTCTGCAATGTTGCTTAAAAGACATTGAAGAGGACCGGTCCTAATACTGAACCCTGTGGTACCCCACTAGTAACCCCCCTTTCTTCAGAGTGGACTCCGTTTACTATTACTCTCTGTGTCCTATTCTCCAGCCAGTTCTTTACCCAGGCTGTCATCTTGGGACCCACTCCCAGGCTGGCTAACTTGTATATTAATCTTTGAGTGGGACTGTGTCAAATGCCTTGCTAAAGTCTAGGTAGGCCATGTCCACAGCCCTCCCTGATCTACTACTTTGGTCACCCAGTCAAAGAAATCTATCAAATTTGTCTGGCATGACCTTCCCACTGTGAATCCATGCTGCCTTGGATCCTGTGCCCCTCTGGCCTCTAGATACTCGACAATTCTTTCCTTCAGAAGTGATTCCATCATTTTCCCTACCACTGAGGTTAAACTAACAGGTCTGTAGTTTCCTGCTTCTGCCTTGCTCCCACTTTTGTGAAGGGGAATCACATCTGCCCTCCTTCAGTCCTTGGGTACCACCCCATCTTCCCATGATTTGTTAAAGAGGGTAGTCAGTGGTGTCACTAGTTCTACCCTTAGTTCTTTTAGAATTCTGGGATGAATCCCATCAGGCCCCATTGCTTTGTCCACCTTCAGTTTTAAGAGTTCTTTCAGAACCCTTTTCTGTAAATGGGCTGGTATCAACTTCTGTATCCAGTGTTTCTACTGTTTGTTTTAGGTACCTCCCCTCTTCCTTGTAAATACTGAGCAAAATATTTGTTTAGTATCTCTGCCTTTCACAGTCACCCTCTGCCATCCTCCCTCCCCTTTATTAAGCCTCACTATCCCTCCCTTGGTCTTCCTTCGCTCCCTGATGTACCTATAACAGGTTTTATCCCTCTTCTTAACTGAGTTGGCCATCTTTTCCTCGGTTTAGGCCTTTGCTGTTCTGACTGCCTTCCCAGCTTCCTTTTGCTTTAACTGATACAGTTCTCTGTCCTGCTTCTTCTGTGATTCCTTGTACTTCCTGAATGCTTTCTTTTTCTCTTGAACCTTCACTGCCACTTCCTTTGAGAACCATAGTGGTTTCTTACATTGTTTTGTTTTGTTTATTTGCTTCACACAAAGGCTTGTTACCTCTGTGATGGCAGTTTTTATTATTCCCCATTGTTCTTCCACCCCTCCTTCCTGCCCATTTGCTAGTGCATTCCTTAGGCACTCACCCATTTTGGCAAAGTCAGCCCTCCTAAAGTCCAGTACTTTTACCTTTGTATGGCTTGACTCTATTGCTGTGTTTATTGTGAACCATACTGTTCGATGGTCGCTAGTTCCCAGATGGCTACCCACTTCTACATCTGTGATCCTCTCTTCATCTCCATTTGAGAGAACCAGGTCTAACATTGCTCCTCTCGAGTGGGCTCCAATACTAGTTGTCTAAGGCATGTCCCCTGTAGGGCATCTAGAATAACCCACTCTTGAAGTGGCTACTGCAACTGCACTCCAGTTAACATCTGGCATATTCAGATCACCCATCAGCAATATCTCCCCTTTTTCTGCCATTCTAAGTATACTTTCTAACATTTCCTTGTCCATTTCCTCCCCCTGAGAAGGGGGTCTGTATACAACCCCTGTGCGGATTGTGGTGCCATTGCCGGTCTCCAAATTTACCCACAGTGCTTCTTCTCCTCCCTGTTTTCCCTTTCCCTTACCCCTTACACCACATCACAGATAAATATGTTACATGTCTGATCCCTGTGGCATCCCACTAGTAATTGTCCTGACCCCCTGGAACTGACTAGGGTTATGTGTTTGAGGGGAGTAGATGAGTCTGTGTGTGAAAGTTTGAAAGTCTAATGGTATGACAATGTTGACAGGAGGGAAGGGGTATCTGTTCCTGGCCCATTCCCCTAAGTAGACATGGAAGGTGGGACCAAGAAACTTGTTCCCAGTTGGGATGGGTCTTGACTATCCCTTATTGGTTTTACCTATGAGAAGGAAAGCTTTGCCAGATGGAGGCAAGAAGCTCTCATGTTGGCCTGTGGCTCACCCTTGTTTTTGGAGGAAGGGTCAACCTGGTTTCGCATAGTATCCCTTAGATAGTGTGCTGGTCCAAGTGGGGGAATGGGCTGTCCTCAAGATGAAGACCTTTGCCCTAATGGGGGGGTGAGGGAGATGAAACCAGCTGTGCACATCATTCTGAACAGCATGTCAACAAACAGATCACTGAAATATCCCCTCATGACTCCCTGGGTTTCTGAGTGTGCCTGTTTGACAACCACCATCTGTGTTATTCCCCCAGCCAGTTCTCCCAGGTCTTCTAGCTTATTTATTAGCCTTCCATGTGGAATGAAATGAAAGGTCTTGCAAAAGTCAAAGAAGTACAAGACTTCCACTGCTTGGCCTCTAATAGGCAGGGACAGAATAGGCGTGAAGGGAGGAATAGTGGCCTTATACATCAAAGAGGACATTAAAGCAACAGCAATACAGGACAAACATGAGGAGGCAGAGAAAATATGGGTCACCCTTGAGACAGGAAAGGGAACAATGATTTAAGCAGGGGTGGTCTACAGACTCCCAGCTCAGGGGGAGGAAGTAGACAAGATATTGCTAGATAGTACACATGAAATAACAGCAAAGGTGGAGGTTCTGCTGATGGGGGACTTTAACATGCCAGACGCAGACTTGTCCACCCCAAGAGGGGCCTCTGCCAGGACCTAAGACATTGTGGACTCTCTACAGGGGGCAGGCCTCAGACAACTGGTGTGGGAGTCAACCAGGGAAGAGGTAATCTTGGATCTGGTGCTGACCAATGGGGACAGAATAGAGGATCTCCAAGTGGAGGGGCACCTGGGCACCAGTGATCACCACATGGTACAGTTCAAATTCAACACAGGGATACAGTCAAGCCATACAAATGCAAAGATCTTAGATTTCAGGGGAGCTGACTTTTGCAACATGGAAAACCATGTTAAACAAACACTGGAACACAGAAAGGCAGGAGGGGAATGGAGAAGCAATGGGCATACATTAAAAAAAAAAAAACATTATTGGGGTCACAGAACAATGTGTTAAGATGAGAAGCAAAGGGAGAAGGAGGAAAAAAACACTTTGGTTCTCCAAGTCTGTGGCAGAAAAGGTAAGAGTCAAGAAGGTGGCCTTCAGAAAATACAAGGAGATGCAAAGGGATGAAGATAGGGAGGAATACCAGAAGTGTCTGAGAGAGGCAGGAAAAGCTGTAAGGAGTGCAAAGGTGCAAACTGAAGAAAGATTTGCTCAATCAGTGAAAGCAGGGGATAAGACATTCTATAGGTACATTAGTGAGGGAAGAAAGTCCAGGGGGGGGATTGCTAAGATCACAAGGGACAAGAGAGAGCACATAGTTGGTGATCAGGATAAGGTGTCAGTCCTAAACAAATATTTCTCCTCAGTCTTCACAGTGGAAGAGAAGGGACAGGGACCACAGTTAGACATCTTAGACATTGAAGGGAGGGAGGTGAACACGAGTCCTTTTACAGAGGAGAGGATGCTGAAGGAGCTAACAAAGCTTTAAGTGGACAAAGCAATGGGTCCAGATGGCATACACCCCAGAATCCTGAAGGAACTATGGAGGGAGCTGGCAGCCCCACTGGTTATCCTCTTCACTGACTCCCTAAATATGGCAAGGTCCCAGAGGACTGGAGAAGGGCACATGTGGTCCCTCTGCACAACAGTGGCAGCAAAGAGCAAGCAGGAAACTACAGGCCAGTAAGCCTCACATCAGTAGTGGGTAAGATCATGGAGACAGTCCTTAAGGAACAGATTGTGGAACACCTGAAATCCATAGGGGCACAGGATCCAAGGCAACATGGTTTCACAGCAGGAAGGTCCTGTCAAACTAACCTGATTGAGTTATTGACTGGGTGACAAAGGATCAAGGAGGAGCAGTAGATGTCACCTACCTAGATTTCAGCAAAGCCTTCGATACTGTTCCACATAGAAGGCTGGTCATCAAGATGGGTAGTCTGGGGAAGGGCTGCAAAGTGGTGAACTTGGTTAGTAACTGACTAAGGGACAGGAGGCAAAGGGTAATAATAAATGGAGCCCAGTCTAAGGACTTGGATGTGACCAGTGGTGTAACTCAAGGATCAGTTCTGGGGCCAGTCCTCTTCAGTGTTTTCATCAGCGACATTGTAAAGGGGATGGAGGGGAAGGTTTGCCTGTTTGCAGATGACACCAAGATCTAAAAAAGACTAGATACTCCAGAGGGAGTGATAAGGATGAGAGCAGAACTAGAAAGGTTGGAAAGATGGTAGGAGATGTAGCAGCTGAGGTTTAACTCAAAGAAGTGCAAAATCATGCACATGAGAAGTAGGAACCTGAGTGAGAGCTACAGGATGCGGGGGGGAGAGCTGCTGGCAGTCACCAAGGAGGAAAGAGATCTGGGGGTTATTATCACAAATGACCTAAAGCCCACCAAGCAGGCAGCAAAGGCAGTGGGGTAGGCCAATAGGATATTGGGTTATATAGGAAGGGGTATAACAAGCTGAAGAATGGAGATACTGTTCCCACTGTACGAAACACTGGTGAAGCCTCATCTGGAGTATGCTGTGCAGTTCTGGAGGCCACACCCTTGAAGGGACATCAACAGGGTGAAAATGGTGCAGAGGAGAGTGAGTAAGATGGTGCAAGGTTTACAGAATAAGTTGTACCAGGAAAGGTTGAAGGACCTCAATATATATACACTAGAGGAGAGGAGGGAATGGGGGGATATGACTGAGATGTTCAAGTACCTCAAGGACATAAATAAGGTGAGAGGGGAAAACATCTTCCAGTACAAAAAGAGTACTAGAACAAGGGAACATGACATGAGATTGAAGGGGGCAGTTTAAGGGGAAATGGGAGAAAGTTCTATTTCACTGAGAGGGTGGTGGATGCATGGAATGGTCTGCCCCAGGAAGTGGCAGGAGCATGCACTGTGGTGGGATTCAAATATGCATGGGATAGAAATAAGGGAACCATAGTCATGGGAAGGAATAGCTAAGAGAAGAAATAGCTAAGCCAGTGACCAAGTAGGGTCATAGGCCGCTAGTACAGCTAGGGCAAACGGGCAGACTGGATGGGCCTAGTGGTCCTTTTTTGCCAACAACTTCTGTGTTTCTATGTTTCTATGTAATCTTGCAGAAAGTGCAATGGTCAGTTTTACTTTCTGTAGGCATACACCAAAACAGTTACAAAGATGGGCAAAAGGGGACCTTGGGTTAACTATCATCTCATACAAAAGATGTCACACCCCTATAGTACAGCACCACCTTCCAGTACTACAATGCAGTGTCAGTGTTTGGGGGTACAATCCTGAGTCCTGGTGTGGGGCAAGAACACATAACTTTATGACCCAGAGGTGAACATGCAGCTGATGTAGTCATGCTGACACCTGTATGTTCTACTAATTGTCAGATATTTTCAGGTATTCATATATGAAAGATGCTATAAAAGTGACATTTTTCTTTATTGTGTTGTACACTATTGCACAGGAATTTACTTTAGATTTCAATATGCAGATGTACTGTATTGGCAACAACATACCTGACACTGACCCTCAAAGCTTGGTAGCAGCAACAGGAAACTCTAAACCTAATTAACAGTGGCATTCTGGAACAGTCAATTAAAAGACACAGAAGGCAATAACAAAGCACTATGAATGTAGGTTGACATGAAGGACAGCTCTGTAAATAGATTTTGCCTATAGTCTTATTTTGTTAAAAAAAAAGAAAAAGTTTACTACCACTACTAGGGCTTACCCAATCATCCTGGAGAGGCGGTTTAGAAGGACATTCTTCATCCTACAGTTATATAATAAGCCACACCAGTATAGCATCATAGTAATGTGGTGATGGAAAGGACTAGGGTGTGTTATAGCCACCCTCCCTGTCACACAGGATTTAATATTATTTTGCAATATCACACTTCCAGTGCATTGAAAGGCATAAGACTTACTGCATGTTTTCAACCACTGGAGGTGGGACACAATCTAAAGATAGCTCCCTGTAATGGATTACTATGATTATTGTATGGCATCTTGTTTGTTGTCTTTGGCCTAATTTCAATTATTTTCAGAGGGAATGAAAGTGACTCTTTTTGCCACTTCCAGTCAGTGGGAAAGCAGATGATGTGGCAATTCACTATATTATTATAATTTTACACACAGCTTGGAAAAGAAACTAGGCAATATGATTACAGCTCTTTCCTACCATTTGCTAAAAACAAGTTGACTAAAGATGTGTTAATATGGCTGGCAGTTTGAAAAATATTATTTTTAGAATATGAATGATAAACCATCTCTATGGCTGATTCTGACACCTCATGTCAAGTCGGATTGGATCAGTTTGGATCATCAGAAAAGTTATTTCTGGATTGATTATTGACTTGTCTGAGATCTATGTGATTGTTCTAGCTGCTAACAACAAGGTTCTCAGCATCAAGGAATGTAAGACAGTTTCTAGATGGATAGTACTACATGGTATATCAAAATGTGCAGCTGCAAGACTAAAACTATCAGCTAACTTGGAGAGCCAACCAGCCAACATATAGGATAGTACATGGTTACCCATACACTACAGGACTATTCTTTCACCGAGTGGATACAATGCTGACTGATGACCTCGAAAGCGAAGCTCGAGAGGTCTCCAAGTCGGCATTGTATCTACGAGGTGAAAGAATAGCCTTGTAGTGTATGGGTAACCATATACTGTTCTTTATAGTGTATGGTGCCTGAAAAAAAGACAAAAAGAGATTCACTTTTCCATATTTTCACTCGGTTTTGCCGATGCCGTCGATTCACAACTGCCGCTGCCCAGCACACTCGCGCGCTCCTCTCACACAGCAAGGGACGAATCAGGACATCTGCTGTAGCCCCTTGTATTATGACGTCCTCACTAACGCAGAACGAAAAGTCGTTCTGCGTTAGTGAGGACGTCACTACTGCAGCAGAACAACTTTTTGCAGTGTATGGATTTCCATACACGACCGCATTCCACCATACACTATATGGAGACTGCTGCTGCAGCCTATGGCACAAAGAAAAAAGAACAATTTACAACAACAGTGAAAACCAGGGAGATTCTTGTTCTGAAAAATCAGAAGAAAATAAAATTGGGGTGTGGTGGAAGAAAAAAAAAGAAAAAATGAGAATGGGAGAGGTAAGAAGCAAGAAGGATTAATGGAAATCAAAGGGTTGTTAATGGTCATAGGTAGGAACCTCAAGGGGCATGATTGCAGCAGAAGGCTAGAGGGGGATATAAAATAATATAAGATTAAACATATACAAAGTTATATCATTTATAGTGTGAGATGGATGCTATGTCATGCATGGTGTCACTGATTACTCATCATTGCCATAAGTGGTCATGTCCTGTTTTTGTTTTCATGCCCTGACTCACAAAAAGCCTTTTACATGAACATATGAAATTGCCAGCAGAAGAAGGTCTTATGGGCCTAGTACATTTGTACCATAAGCAGCTTATACATATTATGTTACATGACACTCTGCCCTTCTCCTCTGTCACTTTTACCCTCACTAGACTTTATCCTACCCTCTCTTAAATCCCACAACTATTTTCTGGTTCACTACTCCTCTGGTAGCTAGTTCTACCCTGCCACAACTCTTTCAATGCAGAAATGCCTACTGGCCTCCGTTCAGAACCTTCCTCCCATCAGTTTGCAACTGTGTCCCTTCGTGTTCTTGTTCTCGCTGATCCTAAACAGATCACTAGAGTAGACCTTGTTTATACCTTTGAGGTGCTTGATGATCTCTTTCATGTTCTTATGTTTCCTTTGTTCCTTGAGCAAGTACTTATTAAGGTTCTCCAGCCTCTGCATGAATGAGAGCCCTTATTGAACTTGAATCATACGAACATACGAATGTGCCAGCAGAAACAGACCAATCATTCTTGTTGCTCTTCTCTGTACCACCTTCAGCTGGTTGATGTCCTTTTTATGGATGGGGCTCCAGTATTCCAAACAGTACTCCAGATGTGGCTGCACCATCAATCTATAGAGTGACAGATTGACTACTTTCTTCCTGCTGGTGAATGCCATACTTATGCAACCCAGCATCCTACTTGCCCATGCTGCTGCCTTGCTGCATTGTCTATTGGGTATCAGATTGCTCATGATTGAAATCTCCATGTCTTTCTGTTCCTCAGGCACTGTGATGGTCATGCCTCCTAGCCTGTACTCAGCCCTGGGGTTCTTGCTCCCTGTTTGCATGGGCTTGTGCTGTTTTGTATTGAATCCCAGTTTCCAAATTCCAGAAGATCTTTATAACTTTGCTAGATCCTCATTCAGATCCCTGACCCCTTCCTCTGTGTCCACCTTCCCACAAAGTTTGGTATCATCCACAAAGAGGCAGATTTTGCCCTTTATGCTGTCCCCATTATCATTAATGAACACTTTGAACAGCACCAGACTTAGAACTGACCACTCTGGAACCTCCCTCATCGCTAAGTACTCTCTCCTGACCACCGCTGTTTGGGTTCTCCCCCCAAGCTAGTTTGCAATGCATCTAGTCAACTTATCTCCAACCCCTAAGTCCTCCACCATCCTGATCAGTGTCTTATTGGTGACTATGTTGAAAGTCTGGCTGAAATTCAGGCACAGTATGTCCACTGCATGTACCTGTCCACTGCTTTCATAACTCAAAGAAATTGATCAAGTTTATTTGGCATGACCTCCTTGACATAAACCTGTGTTGCCTGTCGTCCTGGAGTCCATTCACCTCAAGTAACTCGACCAACCTTTCCTTGAAAATGGTTCCCATTATCTTGTCAACTATGAATATCCAGCTTGGAAAACCAAAATGGTGCGCAAAGAAGGGCTACAAACCAAAAGGTAATGCTCGGTGGTTTATTCAGTGCTCAACAAATGCAACTGAATGCAGCTACCCCAATGCTTCAAAACCCAAAAGTGAGAAGTGATTTTGGGTACTGTAACTTTAATCTGGACCCATAAATGGAGTTGTTGACTATGTTCGCCCCCCTCTCCCTGATGAAGAACCTGCATTGGTTTGACGCGCTGGAGTAGCTGCATTCAGCTGTATTTGTTGAGCACTGAATAAACCACCGAGCATTACCTTTTCATTTGTGATCCTTCTTTGTACACCGTTTTAGTTTTTTGATCACTGTGGATTTATTGATGTTACAATTTTTCTGTGAGCATCACAGTCTTTGCATTTGGTATCAATATCCAGCTGACTGGTCTGTAGTTCCCTGGCTCATCCCTTGCCACGCAGCTGTGCTGGGGTACTGCATCAGTGGTCTTCCACTTCTCATGGTACCATGCCTGTATCAAGCTATTGAACAGGTCTTTAAAAAGTGGCTAGAACTACTACCATCTGCCTCAGCATGCTACAGTGCATGCCATCTGGCTAAGGATATTTGCCCAACTTGAATGACTTGAACCCCTTGAGGATCCTGTCCTCCGTGATCACCACCTTACATATCTTAATTCCTCATCCATCCCCCTCCCTGTCTTTCCCCGTGGAACTGGTCCATCTTCTTCCTTAGTGAATACTCAGCAGAATTATTCATTCAGTACTTCTGCCTATCTTCTGATGACCTCCACCCAGTCAGGCCCTTTTCTCAGCTTGGCAGTACCTTCTTTTATCATGCTATGTCTGGGATGTACTGAAAAAAGGTCTTGTCACCGTCTTCTTTGACACCCTCAGCTATCCTGAACTCTGTATGTATCTTGGCCTTTCTTACCTCTCTGCTAAATGCATTTATGTTTTACAGGTAGTTTATCCTGTCCTACTTTCTCTGGGTCTTCCTGTATTTCTTGAAGGAAACCCGTTTTTCCCCTATGGCACCGACACCTCCCCTGTAAACCGGAATGGTTTCTTGTGTTTTTTCTTTTTCCCTTCTGCTTTAAACATGTATTTGCCAATTCCTAGACCCCATCTCAGGGTAAAGACCATTTTTCTTCTATATCTATGGTCACCATGAGGTTGGCCAGGTACTCTCCCAGATTTACGCCCATTCTGGTGAAATCAGCCCTTTTGAAATCCAGGACATGTGTCTTTGTGTTCATGACTTCCCTTCTCCAATCAAGTTGAAAACATACTAACTAGTGAGCATTGTTTCAGAGGGCCTCAGCCATTCTGAAGCCTCTGACATGGCTACAGTTTGTCAGTACTAAGTCCAAGATGGCCTGATCCCTATTCAGCTCTGTCACACCCTGGGTTAAGAAACCATCTTGAACTGCCTCCAGGAGCATTTGGCTTCTGCTGCTGCTGGTCTGTGGGATATTATTATTTATGCCACAAAAGTGGACACATATGTGTCACTTTATAATTGGGAAAGGGTGTGCTTTTGTCTTCACCACTACATAAATCTTGTAGGTGGATGTGTGTCCTAAACTTTTATTTATTTATTTATTTATTAGATCATTGGTTTACAGACCTTTGAGTCAAAGATTCATTTACAAAGGCACCTTGTGAAGAGAGCAATACATCACAGCAAACAAAACAGTACAGTATATAACACTTAGATTAAAAATGCAACCAGCGTTACGGGTATTCACTGGTGTTACAAGCTTGGTAATAGGTAGATCACAGTAGTCATAATAAAGGTACATGAGTACCACGTTAAGTAGCAACCAGAGATATTTTATTACATTAGTAAAATGGAATCAGGATGCAGTAATTTAGTATTGGTGTTGGCAGTAAGTATACTAAAAGCTAAAATCCTATGAAAGAAAAAAAAGTCACATTTTCTGCACCTGATTTTTCCATTACATAGCAGTCCATTCTTTGAGTATTTAACTGTATAATCCAGAATCCATAGAAAAAGTACTGCAGAAGACAATCCTGAACTCCAGCCATCTTATTCTAGCAGTACTGTGTGTGTGTATGTAGGAGAGACTGAAGCAGCAATTTTTCTCCTGACTAGTGTAACCCCCTTTTGGGGGCTTACCTTAATTGCCCCATTTCCTCCAATTTTGCCTCCATTCCTCCTGGTGTCCCCGACCTCTGTTCAGCTCCATTATCATAGCCTGAGTTCTTTCTATGTGCCCCAGGGCCCCCGACCATGACCCTGCATTATTTCAGCCCATTTGAGCTGTAGAGAGCTGAACTGCCAGCCACCAGCATCTTCCCCAGCGGGCTGGTACTCACGGATGCATGTGAAGTGCACTGAATTTACTGACCGCCATTGTGGTCAAAATGGAAGCTATTTCGGTGGTCCCGGCACCCTTGTTTGTCTAGATGAGAACCAGGGACCAAAGCAAGGCTGATGAGAGGCATCTTTAAAGTATAACAAATTAAGTTTGAAATGGGGAATTTGTGAGGGCTCATGAATATTAATAGCCCTCAATGAATATTAATAAGGATACTACCTGCCACCTAGGGGCACTGTATTGTGGTGGCAGCATCAGGGGTAATTGTCGTACCTGAATATTTAAGAGTGGGCTCATTTGAAAGGGCACAGTTGGGGGCTATATGATTGTGGGGCTTGTGTAAGTAAAAAGTGCTTTATCTGGCTGCACCAGAACTTTAAACTTGGGACAATGCATAAATTGCTTGGGGACTGTATATGCAGCAGCCATTTTGGCCACCTTGCAGCCAATCAACAGCCAGGATTTACCAAAACGACTCTTGGGACTGTGCCAGAGACTTTTGGATGAAAAAGGAGGTACAATTATTGGTGCCCAAAATCTAACCCATAAAAAGACTGTTTTTGACAGCTTGGACAGCCAATAAAATGGGAAAAACTCTGCTTTTCAGTTTTGGAACTGTATTCTGAGGGGAGTCCCACTCGAATGACAGAGCTAGAAGGAGTCTGTGTGTGGGTCAGCTGCAGAACCGCAGGGGAAGGCCTGCTCTTGCCGTTCTATTGAACTAAAGACTGCCTAGAAGCAGAAAAGGGATTGAGTGTTCAGCTGCCAGGCTGAGAGAGAAAGAGAAGGCTTTGCCAAATAAGCGCTGTTTGCAAAAGTGGCTCAGAAAGGGAACTGTGAGAGGATTTCTTGAGTTATGGACTTCAGAGCCATATAGAGCTGGTGGATGTTGTGAGTGTCTCCTATCACAAGGTACAAAAGTTTTTATTGTTTGACAAGAATGCTTTTACAATATATACATTTCACACCATATTTTAAATAAATACATAATCAAAAAAAAATTGATATTAAATTCATCCTTGTTAAAAGCAGATAAATACCTATAAAACTCAGAGATTAATAGAATACAACTTATTTTTCTGACTAAATCACCACCGATAAACACATATTAGCTCTATAAATCTGTACTATTAAAATACTTTACTTGTCGATGTAAAATTGTCTTATCCTCTATTGTAAAAGGTTCAGTTATAATTTTAGTTTTATCATGAGGTGTTCTATAATCTTTTATTAGTGGACCCAACCAGTATTTCCTTCATCCCTCAAAAAGAGGCAATATAATATTATATGTTGTAAGTCAGCTTCTAGCTTCAGACCACATTTATAGTAGGGGGTTCATGACACCATTTCGCTTCAGTCTATAAAGTAGATAATTAGCACTATATACTTCCATGCAAAATCTTGTAACCAATCTATGATCAGCTGGTTGTATTAATTTTAGCAAATATGGTTCCAAACCATGATCTACCTTAATATTTTTTAACCATCCAATATTTTTAAGCTTTTTATAGCATATTTTGCAAGTGCAGTGTCACAAACCCTCAACCCAACCAACTTACTTATTTCAGAAAATGTTTTTTGATAAATTTCATAAAAAAGAGACCCCAATCCCAAGGGGAGAACCAAATCTCTTATTTCCTTGATAAATGGGAATGTAATCCCCCCTACAATTACATTCTATGGCTTCTTCTATATAAAGTCTGGGGAGTCAATATTCAAGTAATAAAAAATAATTTCATAACATGTTTAATTCATATTACCTGTGCCATTGTTCCTAATGAATATTGACCTAATTCCCTATGTAAAACCTCTGCAGGGATGGAATTTGGCACTATTAAAACATACCTATACATTTTATTTAATACTGTCTCTAAAGGCTTAATTTGATCATCTGTCCAGATTTCAGCTCCGTACAATATATTTGTCTTCAATTTAACATTTATAAACTTCAAAAGCCCCAGTATACTTCCATTTCCAAATTTACCTCCAAATCTTTTGAAGGCATTAAAGGACATGTTAATTTTTGTTTTAAGCTGAGATATATGCTTATTCCAAGATGTATTCTCTGCGTACCTTATACCTAAGTAATCATAATGCTTCACAGTTTGAATTTTACTTGTATTAATGTATAATGTTGGAAACTTTAGTTTGTTGTTTCCAAATATTACTAAATTTGTTTTGTTAATGTTAATTGCTAACATATTTGTCTCACAAAGATGAACAAAATGATTTAATTTTCTCTGTAATCCTAGGAATGATGTTGACATTAACACCAAATCATTTGCATATGCCAGACAAGAAATCTTTAAATGGCCTATCATTGGAGAATGGACTTTTGGATGTTCTATGCCTTCTATTATTGAGCTGAAATAACATAGATACATAGAATTTGATGGCAGATAAGGACTGCTTGGTCCACCTAGTCTACCAATTTCCCTACCTAATGAATAAGCTGCATATCCTAGTTAACCAACAGCCTACTTCCTCCTACCCCCACTAGAATTGTCTTATGTCTGTCCCATGCATTCTTGAATTCCCCCACTGTTTTTGACTCTACAATCTCCTCAGGAAGGCTGTTCCATGCATCTACAACCCCCTCTGTGAAGAAATACTTCACATTACCCTAAGCCATCCCTCCTCTATCTTCAAATTATGCCCCTTGTTCTTGTACACTTTTTCTGAAAGATGCTACCCTCTTGGACTTTGTTGATTCCCTTGAGGTATTTGAAATTTTCTATCATGTCCCCCCTCTCCCTCCTTTCCTCGAGGCTATACATATTAAGCTCCTTTAGTCTTTCTTCATATGTCTTCTGGTGCAGACCCTGCACCATTTTGGTTGCCCTCCTCTGGACAGCCTCCACCCTGTCCATGTCTTTGCAGAGAGGGGGTCTCCAGAACTGTACACAGTACTCCAGATGTGATGTTACCAACTGTCTGTACAGAGGGCCAACAACTTCCTGTTTTCTACTGGTGATGCCACTCCCTATGCATTCCAGTATCCCCCAGCCCTCCTTACTGCCTTCTCACATTGTTGGCCCACCTTTAGGTCATCTGATATGACTACCCCCAGGTCTCTTTCCATTTTTGTTGTTGTCAGTATCTCACCTTCCATTGTGTACTCTTCCCCTGGGTTTTTGTTTCCCAGGTGCATTACTTTGCACTTATTTGCATTGAATGTAAGGGTGTCAGTGTGGCTCAGTTAGTAGCACATCCACCTCTGGACCAGAAGGTCATGGGTTCTCATCCCACACTGGGATTGGACTTCCACCTAAAAATCGCTGCCATCTGAGTGCAGAATTAGGGGGGTGCTGTACCACTGGGGAGTGCCATCCTTTGGGTGAGACATTAAACCAAGGTCCCTTCTACTCATCCTGGTGTTGTTCTGGTGGGTGTCCAGGTGGAAGTAAAAGAACCCAGGGCACACTTTATAAAGAGTAGGGAACATTCCTGGTGTCCTGGCCAACATTCCCCTTCCCATAAACCGGTTCATGCAATTATTCAGGCTGTCCGTGGGTGATGATGTGCGATATGGCTGGCACTACACATTCAGTCACTTCACTACCAATCTAACATTGCTTGTAAAGTGCTTTGGGATACACTGTGTGTGAAAAGCACTATATAAATGCTGATTCTTTTTCTTCTTCTTCTTCTGCCATACAGTTGACCATTCCTCCAACCTTGCCAAGTCCCTTGTCATCCTTTCCACCTCACCTTGCATATCAACACTGTTGCAAATCTTTGTGTCATCTGCAAAGAGACATACTTTTCCTTCCAGTCCCTCTGCAAAGTCACTTATAAATACATTAAAAAGGACCTGCCCCAGTACTGAACCCTGTGGTATCCCACTAATAACCCCCCTTTCTTCCCTGTGGACTCCATTTATTATTACTTTCTCTGTCCTGTTGTCCAGCCAGTGTTTTACCCAGGCTACCACCCAGAGACCCACTCCTAGGCTGGCATATTTGTTTATTAATCTTTTGTGCGGGACTGTGTCAAATACCTTGCTAAAATCTAGGTAGGTCATGTCCACAGCCCCTTCCTGGTCTACTACTTTGGTCACCCAGTCATAGAAATCAATTAGATTTGTCTAACATGACCTTCCCGCTGTGAATCCGTGCTGCCTTGGGTCCAGTGCCCCACTGGCCTCTAGGTACTCAACAGTTCTTTCCTTCAGAAGTGATTCCATCATTTTCTCTACCACTGAGATCAAACTGACAGGTCTGTAGTTTCCTGCCTCTGTCTTGCTCCAACTTCTGTGAAGGGGAATCACATCTGCCCTCCTCCAGTCCTCAGATACCACACCATCCTCCCATGATTTATTAAAAAAGGTGGTCAGTGGTGTTATTATTTCTTCCCTTAGTTCTTTAACAATTCTGGAGTGAATCCCATCAGGCCAAATTGCTTTAGCTGCTTTCAGTTTTAAGAGTTCTTTCAGAACCCTTTCTTCTGTGAAAGGACTAATATCAACCACCCTATCCAGAGTGCTTCTATTGACTGGATTAGATATCACCCTTGCTTTTCCATTGTGATTACTGAGCAGAAGTATTCATTCAGTATCCCTGCTTTTTCACTGTCACTCTCTGCCCAACCACCTTCCTCTTTATTCAGCCTCCGTATCCCTGCCTTAGTCTTTCTTTGCTCCCTAATTTATCCCCCCTCTTAACTGAGTTGGCTATCTTATCCTTGGTTTGGGCCTTTGCAATTCTGACTGCCTTCCCCGCTTCCCTCTGCTTTAACTGGTACAGTTCTCTGTCCTGCTCCTTCTGTGTTTCCTTGTACTTCCTGAATGCTATCTTTTTCTCCCTAACCTTCCCTGCACTTCTTTTTAGAATCATAGTGGGTTTTTCCTTTTGTTTTGATTTGTTTATTTACTTCACACAAAAGCTTGTTGCTTCTGTGATGGTGGTTTTGATGTGTTCCCATTGTTGCTCCACACCCACCTTCTTGCCTGTTTGCTAGTGCCTTTCTGAGGCACTCTCCCATTTTGACAAAATCAGTCCTCTGAAATCCAGTCCCTTCACTTTTGTATGGCTTGACTCTACAGCTAAATTTATCATGAATCACACTGTTTGGTAATCACTTGTTCCCAGATGGCTACTCACTTCAAGATCAGAGATCCTCTCTCCATTCCCATTTGAGAGTACCAGGTCTAAGATTGCTCCCTCCTGAGTGGGTTCCAAAACTAGCTGTCTGAGGCAAGCCCTCATGTAGGGGATGTAGGGCATCGAGAATGGCCCTGTTCTTGGATGTGGCTGCAGCAAAGGTACTCTAGTTCACATCTGGCATGTTCAGGTCAGTGCCTCCTCTCCTCCCTGTTTACCACTTAGTTTTGTTGCTTTGATCTATTCCCTTATGTAAAGAGCTATTCCTCCTCCTCTTCTTCCCTTCCTGTCACCCCTGTAGATTGTGTATCCTGGTATGTTGACATCCCAGTCATGGTTTTCTGTGTACCATGTTTCTGTGACTGCCATGATATCCAGGCATCCCTCTTCCATAAGGGCTACCATTTCAGGGAGCTTTTTACCTAGACTATGAGCATTGGTACTCATTAGCCTCCATTTATAATGGATTTATTTCTTTTTGCTCCATCCCTGTCCTTACTGCCTTTGTCTTTTCTCCATTTATGCCTGCCTTCTTCCTATTGACTGCTCTATCTTGGCATTTACCTCACTAACTACCCTGATTTTGTTTTTTGGGGGTAGGATTTCCCTTCTCCTTTTGAGTGCCTCCCCCCCTTGGCTAGTTTAAATGCTTGCCAATGAAGCATTTAAACCTATCACCTAGGATTCTGGTTCCCCTCCTAGATAGATGCACACCATTGTGCCAGTATATGTCTGCATCCCTCCAGGTGGAGCCCCAGTCCCCAATGAAGCCAAATCCCAGAGCTCTGCACCAACTTTTCAACCAGTCATTGAATCTCATGGTGCAGAGTACCCTAGTCTCATCCATGCCACAGACAGGTAGCACTTCTGAGAAAGTTACCATGTGTGCTACTTGTCTAAGGCCACTCCCCAACTCCATAAACTCCTGTTGCACTGCTCTGATCCCATTCTCTGCCAGGTCATTTGTCCCTTGGTGGATAATGACATCCAGCTCACTCCCCCTTTCAGCTGCTCCCATGATCCTGAGGATATGTTTCCTGTCCCTCCAAGCCATGGTGCCGGGCAGGCACCTTACCTCACTTTCCCCTCCCTTCCACAGTTCTACCTCCCTAACAAATGAGTCCCCCACCAGAAGTTGTTTCCTTCCCCTGTAAGGTCCTGTGCCACCATCCTGTGGGTCTCCAGTGTGGAGGTTCCCAGCATCCTCCTTGGTCTCCACTGTGGGTGCCTCCATACAGGAACCATGCTCCGTCAGAGTGGCGAATGAATTGTGGAGAGGCACAACTGGATGGATGCACCTCTGTTCCACTACACTCACTGTCCCTGAGCTCACTGTGGTCCAAACACTCCTCTTTCTTGGCAACCTCTGAGGTAGTGGCAGTGGCCTGGGTGGTCCTTGGGTGGGGGAGCAGGTTTCCTGAATCCTTACCAGGTCAGCATGGAGATGAACAACCTCCTCCCTCAGACTAGAGAGGAGCAATGTAGTCTCCAGAATGTCTCCCGGAAGACTGCTGCTCCACAGCCAGTGCATCACACCACTCCCCACATGCCTGTGTTCCTTCCTGTTACAAATTAAAAAGAACCAGAGCCAAAATACACCCCTGTCTGACCCCCTAATTTGTATTTATTTTAGAAGAGAACTCCCCAGATTGGTTATATTGAACTTGAAGCCATGTACTGTATTTTGATGAAGACAAATTAGTATTTCTAATAAATTTGGGTCCTTACCATAGTTAAATAATTTTTGCCATAACAGAAATCTATTAACAGTATTGAAGGCTGTTTTCAAATCAATGAAACAGCAATAAACTTTATGTTTCTAATCTTTACATACTGTACTTCCAGATTTGGTGTGATAACACGAAACAATTCTGCACTGTAGACCTATTAATTCTGAAACCATTTTGCATTTCACTCATAATTTTCATTTCATCTACCTAGTATTGTATTCTTTTTAATATAACATTTGTAAATATTTTCTGTGAAGTTTCTAACAGGCTTATTGGCCTTTACATCATTGGATCCTTAATATTGCCCTTCTTAAATATTGGATATATATCACTACCTAACCATATTTGAGGAAAATGTTCACCTTGCACTGTACATATTTATTAAAAAGAAAATGAAAAATAGGCACCCACCTGCTAGGAAATTATTTACATACATCTGCTTTTATACCATCAGGACCCATGGCTTTATCTGAGGCTGTATCTCCTAGTGCAGATATAATTTCCTGTTGATCTATATATAACAGTCTTGGTTATGTTAATTATGAATAAAATAATGAGCTTTGTAATTCATCATTTTGTGAATAATATAGGGAAGTAAAATGTGTCTCCCATTGTTTTGGTGTTATTGATTAGAATATTGTCAAAATCCAAAATTCTTTAATATTTTTACTCATAATGGTATTTTTTAACTTCATCCACATTTTATATTGAAATGTTTGTTTTTCTGTATTCAGTACTTCTTTATATTGTTTCTTGGTTTTATTTAATTCTTTTAACTTCTTTTTATGAGGATGTTCTTTATATTTCCTTATTAAATGGTTAAGATCTCTTTTAGTTTGTCTACATTTGGAATTAAACCACATTTTATGTATGTTTGTCCTTACTGAATTTTTTTGTCAGGAATGGCTTTAAATACCAAGTCACAGCTTCCCAGTTCATGTTTATACTTTTATTTTCATCTCCACTTAATATTTCATTCCTGTGTTTTACTAGGTAATACAAATTTAAAATGTCTGCAAATGATGGAATTAACTGCAATGACCACCTGATTCTTTTAGAATTTATAACATCCAAATTTTGTGAATGTAAACAATTGTCTTTATTAATAGTTACTGGGTTCTTTATTAATATACTTACTAATAAAAAAAAAATGTGCTGTTTCTATTCTGTTCAAAACTGCCATACCATTTATCATAGAACTGGCCTCTTGATTTATTCATATCATATTAATAATAGATGCATCTCTAGGCCCTATAAAGGTGTAATTGCCTTCACAATCACTATTAGATCTCCCGTTAAGCACACAGTAATCCTGGTTTCTCATAACAGACAACAATAATTTTCCTTGGGCATTTGTAGCATTATCTTTTGTTGAATGTATTACATTTTTTTTAATTATTCATTCGGTTAATGCCGTTAACTAATTCATCTTGTAACGTGTAAAGATTTGTTTCTTCATGAATTCTTGCATTAAAATCTCCTACAAGAATTATGGGAAGTAGATTATGTTTTTTATTCAATAACTCCAGATACTGTTCAAAGGTCTCCAAGAAGAATACAGATGTATTCTTAGTCTTTCTTAGAGGAACATACGCATTTATTAATACAAATGTTTCCCATTTACATAGAGAATAATGGATGGGGAAGTGTGTGATACAAGAATTTAATGCACCCCAAGGTGTGGGATGCTTTGATAAACCCCAGAAGGCGGGCCAGGGGTTTTATAAGCATCCCACAATCGAGGGTGCATTAAATTCAAGTTTAGATACTTCCCATCTTTATTTTATATAATTGCTGGTGAGCAATTTTTTCCAACCTCTCTTGTGTCTGTGTCACAGAGACACTCAGGCAGAGTTATAGGCAGAGTGTCTCACTCAATCTGTCACACACACAGACACACACACACACTTTCCCTCACTCAGTTTCCAGGGTTAGAATTATTTGTTTTTTTCTGTTGCATTTTGATCTTGCGATCGTGCTTACCTCAGACAGCAGTCCATCAGCCATGGACCCCTTTCCACTCAGACTCTGCATCCCCTTAAGCTGGCAAACATCAGGATCAACCAGATCTTGCTTTCTTTAGCATTTTACAGGTAGGAGCAACCAAGCATATACAAATTATGAGGACGGCATAAAAAATTAGGAGGTGAGGTCTACTGCTGTGGCGGCTCCTCGCTAATGGAGATTGGTGGCACGGCTCCTCGCTAACGGAGATTGGGAGCCGCCATGTTTAACAAAGTGTTCAGCCTGCCCACACACAGTGCAACAGCCAATGAGGGAAGTGCTCAATGTTGATGGTCACAGCGCGTGTTCGCGGTAATAACCCGCAGGTTGTTACGGCGAATATCAACTGGCACAGTCAGTAGAAAAAATTGCTTGCCAGTAATTATTATCTAATAATATTTTTAGGGTGTTTGGTAATGAATTCTCAAGTTGTGTTATCTGAAAATCTAATGCGGTTTAAAAGTTTGTGCTGCCTGAATGAGGTGCTGCAATGTTTTATTTTACTATTGCAAATGTTCTACTGCTGAAAGTGACTGCCTCGGTTCCTGGATCCTGTCTAAGCAGTGGGGAGTTTTATTATTGGCATAGCTGGCTTGGTGACTGTACCAGAGTGAATTTTAATTTGTCCACATAATTGTTTGCTGCTGAAAAGAAATTTGAGTTGCACTGTTGCAGGGTGCACTTGCTCAGCTCCTGTTAGAGTGGAGCTGCTTAATTAGTACCTGGTGTTGCCACTTGACTGCTAGCTCCCTAAATCATCCTGCAGCTAGATAATTGTCTAATCTCAGCACTCATTTAACCTGCCGCACCTCCTCCCCCTGATTGGTGGTGGCAGCGTAGTCTGTGGGGTTTAGGTTGGTTAAGTTCTGTGCTTGCCAAATGTGGTGGCGTTTGCACGGTGGCAAGTGCAATAACTGCAGGGGAGTCAATGGGAGTCTGGGGGAGGCTGGGGAGTTGGAACCAGTGCTAATGCATTGCACTACATGAAGGTTTTTGTAAGTGTGAAATTGTATAGAAATGGGGTGTGGAAGGTATACGTATTTGTGGCCGTGTATCCTTGGAGGTGATATGTTTTGTATTGATAATTGTGTTATTTCTGGGGCAGATAAGTGTCATATTGATATGTCTCAGCTGCATAATTTTAAATTTTCTAATTGTTTAGTTATTAATAATATCATTGTTGAATCTTGGCAACTATTGTTAAACAGTCCCTAGTCATTACAACAATGTGGGCAGAAGGGTTATTTTAGCTCTTTGTATTTTGGTAGGTCTTCTTGTTATATCTTAGGGTGCACTGTTTCATTTTTCCACTCACTATTAGTGTCTGGTGATGTGGGGTCAAATCTGGGGCCCTGTTCCTCAACAACTGTTTTTCCCTTACAGGTTCCTTCCCCTAATATCTCATTGAAAGTTTCTCATGGTTTCAAACTGATTCATCTGAATGTCTGCAGCTTAGTTCCAAAGACAGCCAAGGTTTCTTTTTTTTCTTTTTTAGTCTTTAGTAACTGAGTAAGGCCCACTATACACAAGTGCTTGCTTTCAGGGGTGACCTGAGAGCACTAGGCAGTTTAGTGACTTGCTCAGAGTCACACAGTATGCAAGTGGAGGTTGTGAGAATCAAACTGAGGTCTGGTCTGCTGGATGTAACAAGTTTGTTCACACCCCGTTCCTCTAACTTCTAGGCTATACTGCCAGCCCAACACTAGGGGATACAGACTGAACAGTTAATTGCCACTTATCAACTGGATGTTGTGGCATTATGAGAAACGTGGTTGAAACCTGGGGTACCTGATTGTGTTTGTTCTATTGCTGGATATAAGTCTCTCAAGGTAGATCATAAAGGTAAAACAAGAGCTGGTGGAGTTTTAGTTTACCACAGGGATCATTTACAAGTTAATACTTTGAAGTTCAGTGAGGATTTGGGGTCAGAACCTGATTGACTGCTGTTACAATTTGTACTAGGTGGGAGGAAGAAATTTATTGTTGGTTGTTTATATAAGCCTCCCTTAAGTGGCTTAGAAGGGTTGAAGCATATTCTGGACAGCTGTGATTCTTATATAAAGCAGTATGATACTGTGATAGTTGGGGCTATGAACTTGAAATGGTTGAACCGTAATATTCTGGGGCTTGAGTCTTTTCTTCTTTCTTATAGTCTAACTCAATGTGTAAATGAACCCACTCATTTAAATTCAGTTTTGATTAACTAGTCTTTGTTAGTTTGGGTGTTAACAAATACTGCAGGTAAAATTTATTCTTCAGGTGTTCTGGCAGATTCGATGAGCAATCATTTGGCTACTTTTTGTGTCCTGAATTTTCGTCATCTTAAGCCTCTCACCCTTGTGATTCAAACTAGATCTTTTAAACAGATTAATTATCCGTTGTTGTATTCTTTTCTGGGTTCAATTGATTGGTCTATTTTAGGATGTGTTCCTGACATTGATGTGGCACTTGACTTTTTCTGTAACCAACTTTTTCCCATCCAGGATTATTTCTTTCTACAGTGGACTATTCACTGCAGAGGTTCTCCAAATGAATGGCTTAGTTCTCATATTAAGAAATTGATAAAACAGAGGGATCTTGCTTGGACTAAATTTTAATTATCCCCTAGTGTTGCAACAATGAATCTCTACCATAAGTCTTGCAATCTAATTTCCTCTACCATAAGAAAAGCTAAAAAAGATTATTATAGGGAATGATTTGAGGGTAGTTGGGCCAATCCTAAGAGGTTTTGGAATAATGTTAATTCTTTACTGTCTCCTAAATCAGATGCTGGTATACAGAGCATTCAAATTGATGATTCTGAAATAAATCATCTATCTGAAATCGCTAGGTTGTTAAATAGCAACATCTCTGATTTATCTAAATTTC